>BLBF01000005.1:17156482-17179409 GCA_015471245.1 Laticauda colubrina
GGGTCATTGTACAGTGGAAATTGTTCCCTATTCCACTGATACAAGCCTCAACAAGAGAGATATTTGAATTCTTGAATACTTCTTGGCTGGGATTTTTGTTTTTTTTGCCTCACTAACAGATCTTTCAACCATACATGATGTGCTATATCTGATCTGTGGACCAACAAAAATGCCTTCTTTCATCAATTATTCTTGGAAACATCTGTCTCAAATAACAAAAAGCTTCACCTATCTTATTAATTACTTTTACAAAAATATTTTTATCAATCCAAGTTTTATGTGAAGCAGAGGCAAGAATATATTTATCTGGGCAACAACTGGTTCATATACCGTGTTTTCCTGTCCTGGAACAAAATTATTTTGGAGTAGCTAATTCTTTTTAATGTCATATGATTCTCTTGCACAGCTGTTCCATTTACATATCTAAGGATAGTACCTGGTACATCCAAGCTTCATTCTAAGCAGCAAAGCAATTACTTGGAGATCTTTACAGGTATTCTGGTTGTACTTGGTTTAGTGTACTTCAACCACAGTTTTTGTATATTTCTTTTATAGTCAAGAAGTATTTTTTTTTACAAATTTTTATTAGTTTTCAATAAACAAATATACACAAACAAAACAAAAGACATCAAAGCATAAAACTTCTTTTTGGAAAGCGGCTTAGTCCCGGGTTACATCTTTTTATACAGACATAGATTCAAAATTCATGCTCACTTTTTATCCCATTTCATATCTTATTTACCATTCCACATTTTCTATGCAGCTTCTCCCCTCTTTTCACTCTCTTAATTCTATTTTATTTATTTCATCTCAATTTAAATCATTATACATATTTGTTTTGTCTGTTCTATTTCAATTTTCTATTATCTTTTCTCATGAACACAAAATTTCTCCTGTAATCACTGATTGAAGTATGACGCCTTTGAATCTTTCCCCTAAATTTAACACTTAAATTAATATATACTTTTCATTCTGATTCTGCTTAGTACATTCTAAAGCTACTTACTATATTATAAAATAAAATAAAAAAATAATAAGTTTCTAATATAATTACAACAATAATCCATAGCAAATTAAACTCTATTATTAAATCCAGTTTTCTAACATTATTTCAGGTATAAATACAACAATATAATCTTATGTACTTTTGCAGAGTCTCTTTTTTTAATCATATTTTTACCCACTATTTCTGAATAAATCTTGTTTCTTTATATCTTATTTTAAACCTTTATAATTTCTCTTCTCTTTGTCCCTTCTTTTCCTCTCCAATCCTTCCTTTATCCCCATGTCTCCTAGTATATCTTTTATCTGTTCTATTTCAATTTTCTATTTGTCTTTTCTCTTTAACACAAAAATTCTCCTGTAATCACAGATTAAAGTATAACACCTTTAAATCTTTCCCCTAAATTTAACACTTAAATTAATATATACTTTTCATTCTGGTTCTGCTTAGTACATTCTGAAACTACTTACTGTATTATAAAATAAAAGAGAATAATAATTTTATAATATAGTTAGAACAATAATCCACAACAAATTAAGCTCAATTATTAAATCCAATTTTCTAACATTATTTCAAATATAAATACAACAATACAATCTTATGTACTTTGCAGAATCTCTTTTTTAATCATATTTTTACCCACTATCTCTGAATAGATCTTGTTTCTTTACATCTTGTTTTAAACCTTTGTAACTTCTCTTCCCTTTTTCCCTTCCTTTCTTTTGCAATCCTGTCTTTTTACCCCCTTGTCTCTTCATCTCCACCTTCTTAATCTCTACCTTCTTCTGTATTTCTCTTTTCTGTTGTTTTCAAACATTATATCGATTTTTCATCTTATTTTTCCCTTTTTTGGTTGTTTTTTTAAATCTTAAATTCTCCATTCTCTTTCCCTTCTTTCCCTTTTCTTCCCCGGCTAAAATTGTTTGTTTATTAAAGATGGCTTCTTCTTCATCGCAATCTTCTTGTTCTTGTAGTTTCTGGTAGGTATAAATCCCATTTCTAAAAAATGGAAAACAGATCCAGAAGAGCTCTTCCCTTCTTCGTCCTCTTCTTTTAGCTTTTTAAATTCAATTTTCAGTTCATCAACAAGTAGTGCCATTGTAAAAAGTTTTTTTTAAACAACCCAAATATTTTTAGTCTTTCAAATAGTAATTTCCAAAATGTTCCAAAGTCACCAAGCAATCCAAATACAAACAGTCTGTTTCATTTAGCACTATCTTCTTTTTATATTTTCTCTTCCTGGGGTTATAGTTCAGTTATAAAGCTCCAGTTGAAATATATCTTTTAGAAGTTTTATTACAATTTCGCTCTAAGCTTGTAAATTCCAAACAGCCTCCTCCAAGAAAATCTTAATGTTAGTTCTTTTTCTCTCCCTTCCCACTTATAGCAAAAAAAAAAAATTTTTTTCAATGCTCAGAAATCTTTATTGTCCCCTTAGCTTCAATTTTCAATTTAATTACCTGTTGATGCCAAAATGGGTTTTTCCGATTTCTCCATTCATTTGCTATCACCGTAATGAAGGAGAGTGAGAAAAAACAAACTTTCCCTTTTTACTTTCATTTGCCGCTTTTTCCGTCTTCATAGGGAATGATGTATCTTTAATAATACTTAAAGTCCAGGGCATTTAGATATTTCTTGTCATCCTGGTTACCCAAAAACTTTCACTTTCTCAGATTCCTCCTGCACATTCTTATCCGAATGAAAGCTTCTTTACTGACCACCGCTCCACCACTTTTGGAAAAGGGAGTTAAGCCAGCTGAGGAGGGGGGGTTGCGATTCCCCGAGACCCCTGTTGAGTCTCCCCTGTCTTCAGTTACCTCTACGGGGTAACTATAGCCCCCAAATCCAGCTGGATTGGGGGCACTCAAGCGGCGAGCGCAGCAGGAACCATGCACGATCGCGGATTCCTGCCACCGCCGAAGCCTTGCAAACCGGAACTGCTTATAGTCAAGAAGTATTAAAGGGTATACATTAACACTGTGTAAAAAACAAAACATTTCTGTAAAATGATATGTTTAATGTTAAATTGCAGGTTATTTTTGAGATTGCCAGCCAAAAATCTATAAGACATATCCAAAACTGTTCAGGAAACAAAATCTTTGCTGTCTGGTGTAATAGAGAGATAGATGGTTGATAGATGGAAGGGTAGACAGGTACATAGTTAGACAGGTAGATAAATTAAATAAGTCATCAAATTTGAATAGAATCGAACTGAATAGAATTCTTTATTGGCCAAGTGTGATTGGACACACAAGGAATTATTCTTGGTGCATATGCTCTCAATGTACATAAAAGAAAAGATACATTTGTCAAGATTCAAGAATCATACAACACTTAATAATAGTCATAGGATACAATAAGCAATCAAATCATACTAGGAAACAGTCAATAAAAATCTTTAGGATATAAGCAATAAGGTTACTGTCATACAGTCATAAGTGGGAGGAGAGTGTGAAAGGAAGGATGGGAGGATTAATAACAATCGTAATGCTGACTTAGTAAATAGTTTGACAGTGTTGAGGGAATTGTTTGTTCAGCAGAGTGATGGCATTCAGGAAAAAACTGTCCTTGTTTCTAGTTGTTCTGGTGTGCAGAGCTCTATAGCGTCATTTTCAGGGTAGGAGTTTAAACAGTTTATGTCCAGTATATGATGGGTTTTGAGAATGCATATTATGCACCATAGGCTCTTTTTGTTCCAAACACAAAGGATCTACAGTGTGAGTTAATGAACAGTAACAATAAAAGAGAAAATAAAAAAAAATTGCTAACTTATTTCATTGTAAATATCAGACACTGGAAATCTGTAGTTCTATAAAATAGTGTTTGTTTATTACAAATGAGTGGATTTGTGCTACCCAAAGATCCATAGAAACAACAACAGTATTGCTTACACTTAGTCTTTTTAAGACAATGATTCAAATTTCAGGGTCAAAGAACTACCCAATTTAAGATAATAGAATGTAACAGTAATTCTTATGGGAAAAGACTTAAGAGTGTAATAGGATACAAACAAACAAAAGAAAAACCCTTCAAGAATTTGAGATGAAAGCTATTTCACATTGCCTTCAGAAACATGAGATAAAAGATGCTTCACATTGTCATAATTCTCCTGTAAAATTTCTTTGTACAAGTATTCTTTGTGTTTATAGTAGATTCTCAAATAGACATAAGTATATGTCTGAAGCATTTCAGGTAGTATATATATATATTTACTAAGACACAATTACACTACAGAAATATCTGTGTTAAATAGTGTGTTAAATGTTAATGCAACCTAACAATTAATGCAATATTTTAAAAATCGTTCCTGAGAGTGTTGTTAATTAATGATTTGATAAAGCATCAACTGTTGTTAAGTGAACAGAGGTCTAGATAAGAAATCTAGGATATGTTGAATTCTCAGTTGTAAAAATGTAAATTCTCCAGAAACAAGAATTTTCTCCTCCGTTCTCCACTTAATTTTATATTTGTACTGTCAGAAAACAGAGATCTTTGCTTTACATATCCCAATACTGGATTTTTCAAATAACATAAACTAATTAAATATAGGTTAATTTTTAAAAAGTCCATAAAGTTAATTTCTTAGGAAAAAAATCCCCAAGGAATCCTCACCCCAAGGAAATAATATATACAAGCCATGTTGTTAATGTTTTTAAAAGCTCCTCAAATAAACATGAGAAATGGATCCTAGACATTCAGAACAGCATTCATGGCTCTTTAGCCATGTCTGAAAATATAAGCTGAATGTCTAGACAAAGATTCCAGCTGACCTCAGTATTATATGTAGAGCAGCATCTAAATAATCAAGCACTTGGACAAAGAGGAAGATGAAAATGAAACATGATGATGAACATGAGGATGAAAGAGGAACTCTTCTCAATTAGGCTAAAGACCAATTAATTGCAACATTAGTAATGGGCAGCAAAATGTCTCTCAGAAATTGGGTTGAAGGACACAAGGAAAAATAATCTCTACCATTTGACATTTAAAGTATGACACCTGAGATTCAAGGGGAAACAGTCATCAAGAAGAGGAAAAAAAACAAACCCCATATCAACAGAACAAAGGCTTAAATGAAAACTAGTGAATCTCTTTCTCTGTCTCCTGAGAATGATTGAAATTCAAAAACTCCTGCCCTCCCCACCTCCAAAATGTGGATTTATGTCTACACCCCTAAATAACTGTTCGATACTTGGCAGTCTGAGATAGTGGAGCCAGCTCTGTTAATGATTTCTGAGGTGATAGTGATGGCTCAGAGGTGCTTGGCAGAACAGTTAGCATAAAACTAATGAGCATCCCAGTACAACCATGTACTAGTAGGAGAAGGAGGGTGAGGAAGACAATAAATTAGAGACCAGGCCTGTGGAAAGGCTATCTGTGCAAACATTTAATGGAGGCTGGAACAGAGAATTAATCATCTGTAATGATTAGGATTTGGAACCTTATTTAATTCCATTTATAAATATTTTCCATCCTGTGATAAATGGACACTTGGAGAACTGGTCTTACCCTGATAGGAATTTTAGAGGTGTTTCATGGCAGCAGGAGAAAGAACAGATAATAAATGAGTTAGGAAAGTCCCCAAGAGCCTTGTTCTGTATGCTTCAGTCATCATTGCCCTTGCTAAGTCCTCAAAACAATGGACCTGGTAACCAGGTATTTAAAATTTGAAAGGAGTAGAGGTATTCAGAGGGGATAGAATGTTAGATGGTATTTCATTTACTTGAAACAATGTATGATTAAATTACTGAGAAGGCAGAATTAGTAAAGGTGACTCTTTAGCCCATGTCACACTGCCCAACGGATGCAAAAAGGACACAACGGACGAGCAAAATGTTCCTTCCGTTGTTATCCACTCTCAAAAGGGGCAAAAATTTGCATAACCGGAGCGGATAACACGGACGCGGGGAGGACGCAGGGCAGATGGAAAATGAATGAGGAACGGAAGCCTAGCGGATGGAAGCGGATGGGAGCGGATGGCACATCCGCTCGGCTTCTGGGGGGTCGCAGCAAAGCGGACGCAGAACGGAAAGAGTGGATGGGAGCGGATGAAGCGGATGCACAGCAGAAGCACAGCAGAAGCCTAATGGATGCCTGGCATTAATTGCGCATGCAGGGAGGATGCATTGCATCAGCCCCGCGGATATAATGGAAGCAGCTCGGAAGCAGGTCGCCATTCAGAGGAGAGACCTGCTGCCGGACGGATTGGCTGCCTTGCCTGCCCTGCCTGCATGTCTGCCGGCAAGCCTTGGTGCCAGCCTTGCTGCAAGCCTTGCTGACAGCCGGTCTGCCTGCCAGCCTTGCTGCCTGCCTTCCTGCCAGCCTTCCTGCCAGCCTTCCTGCCAGCCTTGGTGCCTGCCTGCCTGCCAGCCTTCCTGCCAGCCTTCCTGCCTGCCTCCCTGCCTGCCTTCCTGCCAGCCTTGGTGCCTGCCAGCCTCCCTGCCAGCCAGCAACCCCACAACCATGCGGAAGCACAGCAAGCCTCAGCCATCTGCTGCCAGCACTTGCAAGAGGGACAGGGCTACCATCCCACCCCCTGGCCCTCACTCTGGTTCTGCTGGGGCTTCTGCAGCACGGGCTCGCTCTTCTGGGGCAGGGGCTTCCGCTGCTTCTGCTTCTGGAGGAGCTGATGACAAGCACTCCAGCACCAGCCACCTCCACAGCACCTGCACCCTTCACCCCTGAGACTGAGCAACCAAGAGGAGTGCCAGAGACTCATTTTTGTTTTATAGCTTGTTGTTAATAAAGTCTAGTTTTGATTCACACACTTGCTTCATTTCTTTTTTTCAATAAAGTCTTGGTGGAAACTTTTAGAAATGGTTTCGGCCTTTGAATGCTTATGGGATGGGTAAAGATAGCAGTGGGATGGGTTGAGATAGCAGTGGGATGGGTTGAGATAGCAGTGGGATGGGCAGGGATACCTTTGGGATGGGTAATAGCTGTGGGATAGATAAACCTCAAGTGCAAGCATAGTGGGACCGGATGGTCCACCCTCCCAGGTGCCACACCTATGGCCCTTTATTATCAATAATAATGTAATAATCATCCACACATTTCAACATAAACACAACTCTTTATTAAACGCCCTGTTCTTTGTAGGCCAACCAAACATACATGGCCCTATCTCATCCGTGTGATGAGACAGGCTGAAGGAAGCATCCATTAAGCATCTACCATCCTGTCTTGCCACTCCACTGCTCCAGCTGGGGAGTTACACCAGTGTCTCAGGAGGTTGCACTGCTTCTTCACTTCATGTGAGGCTCTGTTGGGGCCTTGCACATCCTCAGTGTCAATCAGGTTTTGCCCTTGCCTCCATTCCCCAGGCTCCATGTCCCCATTGCCTTGTTGGAGGTCCACAAGCCTGTTCTGCAAGACTGGGTAGTGGGTGCGCATGAGATTGTGCAGGATGCAGCAAGCTTCCATGATCCTCCTCACGGTCTCTGGGCAATGCTGCATGGGGGTGAGAAGTACCTGGAATCTGTTGGCCAGGATGCCAAAGGCGTTCTCCACCTCCCGCCTTGCCCTGGACAGCCTGTAGTTGAAGATCCTCTCTTCATGGGTGAGGAGTCTGGAGGTGTAGGGCTTCATGAGGTAGGTTGTGAGGGAGAAGGCATCATCCCCCACGATGAAGTAGGGCACATCTTGTGTGTCGTTGGGCAAGGGTTCTGGATCTGGGAAGCCCACGATGAGGTTGCGTTCCAGCTCCTCCTTGAGGTGACTGTCATTGTATACCTGGGCATCTGAAGATGAGCTGTTGCCTGAAGCATCGATGTACATGAACTTGTAGTCAGCATCGACCCTGGCAAAGAAGATGATCCTGAAGAAATCCTTGTAGTTGAAATAAGTGGACCGCAACTTGGCTGGCACTTTGCAGGCCACGTGCTTGCCATCTATGGCTCCAACGATGTGTGGGAAATTCCACTTCTGATACCACTGCTCTGCAACTTTCTTCCAGCCTTCTTCAGTGGAGGGGTACTGGAGGAGCTCCTCCTTGTATTCTTCGATGATGGCCTGCACCACTTCTCTGACCACAATGCTGATGGTGTTGGATGGCACCCTCCAGCCGTACTGCATGCTCCTGTAGGTGTCCCTGAGGCCAGGTGGCGCAGAGTGAGTGCCACCTTGAGCCCAGGTTCCAGGCTGGGGCGGAAGCTGGTGCTCTGCTTGGTCAACCTGGGTGTCAGCCGCTGCACAAGTTGTCAAATATGGCTGGAGGCATCCTCATGAAGTTCTGGAACATCCGAGTGTTTTCGTTCCTGAGCTCCACCATCAGCTTGCTGTATAGTCCGTCCTCTGCTCTTCTGGCGAACCATCTTCAGACCCAGACTCTTTTTGGCTGCCTCTTTTTCTTCCCATAGTAGAGTTCACAGAACCTGTAGATGGCTTCGCACTGTTGCAGAAGGATGGTGGCTGCCGAAAGGACTTTGTTGCAATCCACGGTGGACATGACTGGATGCTGTGGAAGAGGAAGAGTCAGATGAAGGCTGCAGAGGTCCGCACCGCTGGGCTGCTGTTCTGAAAATGAGATGCAGATGAGTTGCTCCCCCTTTTTATAGGAAATATAGGTTTTCCGCTAGGCGTCCTCTAGGCATCCTCTAGGCATCTTCTAGACATCCTTAATATCCAAGATAGGTCCCCTCTGGGAATGTTTTTTCTCTTTTAAACACTTTGTTTCTGTGCTGCATCCATTCTGCATCCGTTCTGCATCTGTTCTGCATCTGTTCCGCTTCCTCCCTGCGTCCGGGCGGATGCGAGTTGCACGAATGCGTAGCGGATGCCTAGCGGATATAGCGGATGCGTAACGGATGCCTAGCGGATGCCTAGCAGATGCAGAATGGACGAACTGGATACATTTTCCGCACAAGAATTTTGGGCAGCCCAAAACTTTTGGAGCAGATGAAACGTCAATAAACAGATGCTGGACGGATAGAGAGGAAGCAAAACGGAGGCAGTGAGTACATCGCGTTTTCCAACGGATGGCAAGCTTTTTTCTCCATTTTACATCCTCTTTGCATTCGTTGGTTCAGTGTGACATGGGCTTTTCAGATATTGTAAAGCGTCACTTTACTAATGTTGCCTTCTTGGATTCTACTGATTACTTTTTCCCATTCAGGGTAGGAAGAGTTGGGAAAGTCTTATCCAGCAGTGCCTACAGGTCATCTCCCAGTCATCTTGCTAATTTTGACTCCCTCTTATGCAGTATTATGGCCCTGACCTCTCAAATTGATATCCCCTATCCTTTCTCTTCAGTTTCAAGTCCCTTTTACTAAGCAAATTCATTCATTCATAGGATTTATAAACTGTCTCACTCCAGAGACTGTTGGTACCTGACTCTGTGGTTTCTTCCCCAAACCCCAAAAACTTTAACCTTAGACTTTCTACTATTGACCTCACCCCCTTTCCTAAGAGGTCTGTAGGGGACATGTATTAGCACACCAACGTGCCTACCGTCCCTGTCTTATTGTTTCTTTTATTTTTTTTATTTTTCTTATATGTATCCATGTATTCATAACTATGTTTTTACTTATACCTATTACCTTGTAAGCAATTGACAAACCAAATTAAAAAAAAAAAAAAATCTGGGTTGGTTTACTGATGCAGCAACTTCATTCTTTGTAGGTAGAATACCCCCACCTGTTATAATCGGATCTTACTTACTAAATATGATGAGACATATTCCTGCAGTTTATTTTCAGTTTTGTGATTATGTAGGAAAAATCAGATAGCCAAGCTTTGCAAATGACACATGAAGATTTGAAACCAGAGGGGATCTAATATTAGAATCATGATGTGGTCAGTGTCATTTTAAAGAGAGGAGAGATACCAGAGGCCCTTAAAGAGGGATTTATTCATTCAGTCTCCAGATCTGGGTCCAGCAAAATTGGAGAACTACCATCCCATCTCTAATTTTAACAAAAGATTATTGAAAAAGTAGTGGGGCTCCAATTGCAGAAGACTCTGGACATTATGGATGGTCTAGATTCTTGGCAATCTGGCTCAGACCTGAACGTGGGATAGAAAATATGTTTGTTTTTATGGGTGTCCTGCAGAAGTGGTATTCAGCAGGTTCTGACCAGTTCTGGAGAACCGGTAGCAGAAATTTTGAGAACTTCAGAGAACCGGTGGTAACCTCCCCCCAAGAGTGGGGAGGGAATGGAGATTTTACAGTATCTTTCCCTGCCATGCTCACCAAGTCATGCCGCGCCCACCAAGCCAAGCCCACAGAACCAGTAGTAAAAAAATTTGAATACCACCATTGGTGTCCTGGGTTAGATGTTCTACAACCATCCATATTTCTATTTTTCAGTAGGTTTAATACCATCAACCACAGTATTTTTTTGGACTACCTGTAGGGGTTGGGGGTTGGGAGCATGGTGTTAAAATGGTTTCACTACTAACTGAGTAGCCAGATCCAGATGGCTGGATGGGGTGCAGAAATCCCTTCATTCTTCCTCCTACCCTTTTCAGTATCTATGTGAAACCTCAGTTGGTTTCATGGAAGGTAATTGGCAATTTCTATTCACTGGATGCAATACTGTTGAAGATCATTACAACATATTTTAAGGCCCTGTCACACTGGCCGACAGATGCAAAACGTTTGTAAAAAGGACACAGCGGACGAGAAAAATGTTCCATCCATTGTTGTCCACTCTCAAAAGGGGCAAAAATTTGCATAACCAGAGTGGACAACACGGAAAGGAACGGACGGGGGGAGGACGCAGGGCGGATGGAAAGCAGATGCTCCACGGAAGCCTGGCGGATGGAAGTGGATGAGGGTGGATGGCACATCCGCAAGGCTTCCGGGGGAAGCGCAGCAAAGCGGACGCGGAATGAATAAAGCAGATGCAGACCGGACGCCGAGCAGATGAAGTGGATGCACAGCGGAATCCGAGCGGATGAAGCGGATGCACAGCGGAAGCATAGCGGATGCCTAGCAGATGCCTAGCGGATGCCTAGCGTTCACTGCGCATGCGGGGAGGATGCATTGCATCAGCCCCATGAATATAAAGGGAGGCAGCTCCCAAGCAGGTCAACATTCAGAGGAAAGACCTGCTTCCAGACACATCGACTGCCTGCCAGCCTGCCTGCCAGCCTGACTTCCAGCCTGCAAGCCTGCCTTGCTTCCAGCCAGCCTGCCTGCCTGCCAGCCTTGCTGCCTGCCTGCCTGCCAGCCTGCCTGCCTGCCTGCCAGCCTCCCTGCCAGCCTCCCTGCCTGCCAGCCTGCCTGCCAGCCAGCAACCCCACAATCATGGGGAAGAAGAAAAAGCCTCAGCCATCTGCTGCCAGCCCTGGCAAGAGGGACAGGGCTACCCCCCCACCCCCTGGCCCACACTCTGCTTCTGCTGGGGCTTCTGCAGAACGGGCTGACTCTTCTGGGGCTGGGGCTTCTGCTGCTTCTGCTTCTGGAGGAGATGATGATGATGCTTATGGCGGTGGTGCTTCTGCTCGTGCTTACTCTGCTGATGTTGCTTCTGGCGGTGGTGCTTCTGCTGGTGCTTACTCTGCTGAAGCTGCTTCTGGTGGTGGTGCTTCTGCTGGTGCTTACTCTGCTGATGCTGCTTCTGGCGGTTGTGCTTCTGCTGGTGCTTACTCTGCTGAAGCTGCTCCTCGTCCTGCTGGTCCTGCTGGTGCTCCTGGTCCTGCTCGTGGTCCTGGTCCTGCTCGTGCTCTTGGTGCTGCTGGTGCTCCTGGTCCTGCTGGTCCTGCTCATGCTCCTGGTGCTGCTGGTGCTGCTGCTGCTGCTGGCGCTGCTGGTGCTTCCTCTGCTGCTGCTGATCCTGGTGCTGCTGGTGCTGCTGGTGCTGGTGCTGCTGGTGGTGTGGAGGAGCAGCCCTTACAACCTCGAAGCCCCTCCGATGAGGGCCCATGTGGTCCTGCCAAAGGGAGGAAGAGGCAGACATGAGAACGGGAGAGGAGGCAATAATCCATCGAGGAGGAACATGAGGATGAGGTGCTGGAGTGGCTGAGAGAGAATGAGTATCTATGGCGGAAGGGACACAGGCTCTATAGGGACACAAAAAGGAAGCAGGCTGCTTGGAGAGAGAAGGCGGAGAGCCTGGGCTACACTTCAGAGGTGCTCCTCAGCTGGTGGAAGCACATGCACACCTGGTACGGGAAGCTGCACCTCAAGAAATCTGGCCAGGCCGTGGTCAAGCTGATGGACAGAGAGACCTACGTCATGGCCAAGTGCAGCTTCCTGGAGGGTGAGATCCGCCACCGAGGAGCAGCCCCTCTCACAATCCTCTCTCTCAGGCAGCCTGCTGAGAGCTAGTCCTCTTCCGGCCGAGAGTCAGCTCCTGTCTCCAGGCAGGTGTCTAGGGAGTGTGCCACGATGGAGAACCTGTGGACAGCTGTTCTAACCGTGGCGGAGCACGTGGAGGACTCCCTGGCGCAGTGGGAGAAAGGAGACGGCACTTCCACCACAGTCCAACCCGCATCCACCCCCAGCTCCACCTCCACAGAAAGGCAGAGAGCCAGACTGGAGGGACAGAGCCACACTGTCCTGCTGGAGATAAGAGACACCATCAGGAGCAGCATAGATATCCCTTCACTCCGACTCCTCATCCTCCAACCGCAAGCCCTTCCTCACCTATGTGAACCAGACCCTCATGGACATGGTGGAACCCCAGTACCAGGTGGTGAAGGAAAGGATCACCGATCTGTTTCACAACCCTCCAGATGCAGATGAACCTGCTCCCACCCAGTCCAGGTCTGCTCCTCCACCCCAGGTGATGTCCCTCCCATTCCAAGGCTTTCCACAGGTCCTCACCTACCAGGGCTATGGCTACTAGGAGGTCCAGCAGGACAGGCAGCAGCCCTTCCCAGTCCAGGCACAGATTCATCGGACGACACCGTAGCCACCGGTTCCACTGATGCCAATGATGCCACCCACGCCACTGCTGCCACCGATGCCACTGATGCCACACACTCCACCGATGCCACCCATGCCAGTCCTCACCCAATTGCAGACCAGACAGCCCCACTACACTGCTCCTTCCTCCACCCCACAGCCAAGCCCGGCCTCAGTACATCTGTCGTCGGTACTGCGGCTGACACCTCATGGCATGGAGGAATGAGCTCTCAATATCACGGGGCTGAGCCAGCTGTCTGAGAGCTTCCTCAACACACCGTCCCCTGTTGTCCTCTCGGGGCCAGGCACCCCAGTAGCACTTCAGACCAGCACTTCAGCAGCAGCCACCTCCACATCACCTGGACCCTTCACCCCTGAGACTGGGCACACCTCTGAGTGACAGAGAAGAGTGCCAGAGACTGGGTGGCTACCTGTAGACTTTATTTGGACACTTGACTTGGGTCATTTTTCTTTTACAGCTTGTTATTAAAAAAGATTATCTTTGCTTCACACACTTGCTTCATTTATTTTTGTCAATAAAGTCTTGGTGGAAACTTTTAGAAATGGTTTAAGCCTTTGCATGCTTGTGGGATGGGTAAGGATAGACGTGGGATGGGCAGGGATACCTGTGGGATGGGTAATAGCTGTGGGATGGATTAAGATAGCAGTGAGATGGGCATGGATACCTGTGGGATGGGTAATAGCTGTGGGATGGGCAGGGATACCTTTGGGATGGGTTAAGATAGCTGTGGGATTGATAAACCTCCAGTGCAAGCATAGTGGGACTGTATGGTCCACCCTCCCAGCTGCCACACATATGGCCCATCATTATCAAGAACAATGTAAGCATTGATCCACACATTTGAACATAAAAACAACTCTTTATTAAATATCCTGTTCATTGTAGGCCCACCCAACATACATGGCCGAATCTCATCAGTGTGATGAGACAGGATGAAGGAAGCATCCATTAATCATCTATCATCCTGTCTTGCCACTCCACTGCTCCAGCTGGGGAGTTGCACCAGGGTTTCAGGAGGTTGCTCTGCTTCTTCCCTTCACATGAGGCTCTGTTGGGGCCTTGCACATCCTCAGTGTCTATCAGGTTTCGCCCTTGCCTCCATTCCCCAGGCACCATGTCCCCATTGCCTTGTTGGAGGTCCACAAGCCTATTCTGCAAGACTGGGTAGCTGGTGCGCATGAGATTGTGCAGGATGCAGCAAGCTTCCACGATCCTCCTCACGGTCTCTGGGCGATGCTGCATGGTGGTGAGAAGTACCTGGAACCTGTTGGCCAGGATGCCAAAGGCATTCTCCTCCACCCGCCTTGCCCTGGACAGCCTGTAGTTGAAGATCCTCTCTTCACGGGTGAAGCATCTGGAGGTGTAGGGCTTCATGAGGTAGGTTGTGAGGGAGAAGGCATCATCCCCCACGATGAAGTAGGGCACAAGTTGCGCGTCGTTGGGCAGGATGTCTGGATCTGGGAAGCCCATGATGGGGTTGCATTCCAGCTCCTCCTTGAGGTGATTGGCGTTGTATACCTGGGCATCTGAATATGAGCCATTGCCTGAAGCATCGATAAACTACATGAACTTGTAGTCAGCATCAACCATGGCAAAGAGGATGATGCTGAAGAAGCCCTTGTAGTTGAAATAAGTGTACCCCGACTTGGCTGGAGCATTGCAGGAAACCTGCTTACCATCTATGGCTCCAATGGTATGGGGGAAGTTCCACTTCTTATACCATCTGCTCTGCAGCTTTCTTCCATCCTTCTTCAGTGGAGGGGCACTGGAGGAGCTCCTTCAGGTATTATTTGATGATGGCCTGCACCACTTCTCTGACCACAATGCTGATGGTGTTGTGTGGCACCCTCCAGCCATACTGCATGCTCCTGTAGGTGGTCCCGGAGGCCAGGTGGCGCAGAGTCAGTGCCACCTTGAGCCCAGGGTCCAGGCTGGGCAGGAAGTTCGTGCTCTGCTTGGTCAACCTGGGTGTCAGCCGCTCCACAACTTCATCAAACATGGCTGGAGGCATCCTCATGAAGTTCTGGAATGCACGAGGGTCTTCGTTCCTCAGCTCCACCATCAGCTTGTTTTACAGTCCATACTCTGCTCTTCTCCCGATCCATCTTCGAAACCAGACGCTTCTTGGCCGCCTCCTTTTCTCTCCATACAACAGTTGAAAGTGCCTGTAGATGGCTTTGCACTGTTGCAGAACGATGGTGGCTACCAAAAGGACTGTGTTACGATCCATGGTGGACATGACTGGATGCTGTGGAACAGCAAGAGGCAGATGAAGGCTGCAGATGTCTGCACAGCAGGGCTGCTGGTCTGAAAGTGAGATCCAGATGAGTTGCTCCCCCTTTTTATAGACAATATAGGTTTTCCCCTATGTGTCCTTTTGCATCCTCTAGGCATCCTTAATATCCAAGATAGGTCCCCTCTGCGAACATTTTTTCCATTTTAAATGCTTTCTATGTGAGCTGCATCCGCTTTCATCCTTTCTACGTCCGTGCTACTAACTCTGCGCATCCGTTCCGCATCCGTTCCGCTTCCTCTCTCTGTCTGCTTTCTGCTGGAGCAGATTTGAGTTGCGCGGATGCGCAGCGGATGCCTAGCGGATGTCGTGGACCCATAACGGGTGACGACGGATGCAGAACGGATGTTTCCCGTATGCGTAGCGGATGCAGAATGGACACGTTGGAAACATTTTCCGCACAAAAAGTTTTGAGCAGCTCAAAACTTTTTGAGCGGATGGAACCTCAGTCGACAGATGCTGGATGGATAGAGAGGAAGAAAAACGGACGTAGTGAGTACAAAACGGATGCATCGTGTTAACCAACGGATGGCAAGTGTTTCTCTCCATTTTACATCCTCTTTCCATCTGTTGTTGCAGTGTGACATGGGCTTTAGCTTGAAGTCAAAATAGTCATCAAACTATATGTACCAACAACAACTCCCCCCCCCAAAAAAAACCCAGAATACCCATAATAAGGAAACTTCAATCCAAAAAGTGATCACTCTTGCAGAAAAACAAATCTGGTCACGTTGCCAATTTCAAAAACTGATACAAAAATTTATGCCACCAGATAAAAACGGAATGCATCAATTATCACATTAAACAAGAGGAAAACCTTCTATACACCAATTCTACCCGCTCTTTTTACAATTTTGTAAACAACAAACTAAAAGTCTCAAGGTCTATCCCACCCTTATAGGACCTAATGGTAAAGACTGCAATGATGACACCATTAAAGCTAATATCTTTAACACATTCTTCGGCTCAGTATTTGTAAACAGCAATGGATCATGCCCAGTATTTCCTAGCCAAACCACAGACAAGTACAAAGATCTAATACATATTGATTTTACAGAAGACAATGTTGAAAATGCACTACGCAATCTAAAAACATCTCTACCTATTGGACTGGATGGAATATGTGCCTACTTCTTTAAAAAGCTATCCACTGCCATAGCCGAACCTCTAAGCATAATCTTTGAAACATCTTTCAGGACCAGCTCCTTGCCTAACCTATGGTCACAAGCCCAGTCATCCCCATCTTCAAAAAGGGAGACCCCAACCTAGTTGAAAATTACAGTTCAATCTCCTTATGCTCCGTCACCTGTAAAGTCATGTAATCAATTATGACCAATCCATTATCCTCCACTTAGAGACAAACAACCTACTCTCCAATAAACAATTTGGTTTCAGGAAAAAAACTATCCTGTAATCTGCAACTCTTACATTGCAAAAACATATGTACTACACAATTCAATTAGGGCAAAGCAATAGCCGCAATCTACATAGACTTCTGTAAAGCATTTGATTCAGTGGTACATGACAAACCACTCCTAAAACTAAAATCTTATGGTATTTCTGGACAATTACATAAGTGGATAGAAGCATTCCTGTCAAACAGACAACAAATGGTCAAAATTGGGAGTGTTCTATCAAATTCTGTACCTTTCAACAGTGGTGTCCCCCAAGGCAGTCTTCATAGTCTACATAAATGATCTCTGTGATCATATTAAGAGCAACTGCATTCTTTTCACTAATGATGTAAAGCTGTTCAATAAGATAGACAATACTGATACCCTTCGAAAAGATCTTGACTATATATCAGAATGGTCAAACAAATGGCAACTTCAAATCTCAACAAATAAATGCTCTGTCTTACATATTGGCAAAAAAAAATCAGAAAATAAAATACAAGCTGAATAGTCAAGATCTTGTTGATGATCCAAGCTCTGTAAAGGACCTTGGAATACTCATCTCTAATGATCTAAGTGCTAGAGCCCACTATAACTACATAGCCAAAAAGGTATTAAGAGTTGTTAACCTAATCCTATGTAGCTTTTTCTCTGGTAATATCACACTACTAACTAGATCATACAAAACATTTACTAGACCAATACTCGAATACAGCTCATCAGTCTGGAACCCATATTACGTATCTGATATTAGCGCATTTGAGAAAGTCCAGAAATATTTCACAAGAAGAGTTCTCCACTCCTCTACTTGTTGTAGAATACTTATGCCACCAGACTTGAAATTCTAGACCTAGAAAACCTTGAATTATGCCATCTTTGGTCTGATCTAAGTATGGGATATAAAATCATACATTGCAATGTGCTACCTATCAATGAATACTTCAGCTTCAACCATAACAACACAAGAGCACACAATAGATACAAACTCAAGATTAACTGCACCAAACTTGATTGCAGGAAATACGACTTCAGAAACAGAGTGGTCAATGTCTGGAATACTCTACCTGACTCTGGGGTTTCTTCCCCAAACCCCAAAAATTTTAACCTTAGACTGTCTACTATTGATCTCACCCCTTTCCTAAGAGGTCTGTAGGGGACATGGATAAGCGCACCAACATGCCTACCATCCCTGTCCTATTGTTTCTTTTATTTTTCTTATAAGTACCCATTTCATGTATTCATAACTATGTATATACTTATACCTATTAGCTTGCAAACGATTGACAAATCAAATAAATAAATAAATAAGGTATCATTAATATGAAAATGACAATCAATTATATCTACGTGCCCCATTTGAAATGCAGTGGAAGTCATAACTTGGTGTTTGGAAACTATTGGGATCTGAGAAGGAAAAAACAGGCTCAGATTCAACTCAAATGTTATGTAAAGGGTGTTGATTCAGAGCTTCACTGATTCCAGAATGACATCATCTTTGGTTCTTGATAGTGTTATATTTTTCCAGAGAAAGCAGATTTGCAATCTGGAGTTCACACTCCTTCTCAAAGAGAAGGTGGAGGCTCTGCCCACTAGCTCTGACTAATATAGCAGTTGTGGCCTTACCCAAAACTGAATGCAATAAAGATGCTTACTCATGCTTTGAGCATCTAGATTACTGTAACTTGCTTTAAAGGGGACAAGCTGTTAAAAACTACCAGGAAACTGCAATTGATTTAGAATATAGCAGCAGTTAATAATCAGTCATGATACTGTCCAGTTATACATTTGTTATAGAGCTGTATCGGCTATTTCTGAGTTTCTGAGTATAATTCAAGGGCTAGTTGCTGCCTAAAATGCTATGAGTTGGCCCTTGGATATTAGGATCTAATTTTTCATAATAGTGTATTTCCTTCCTATCTGAACAACTAAAGAGTATCTGCTATGGATCCTTACCTGCCAGGAAGTACGGTGGGAAGGGGAGAGCTATACACTATAGCAGCATCACTGCTTTGGGATAGTTTTCCCCTTTCAGCAAATATGGCATCTGTGACCTTCTAGAAGCAGATGGAAACCTGGCTCTTTTAGAAAGCCTTTGGGTACTAATAGTAACCAGCAGCTTTGTACTCAATTTTAGCTTACTAGTTTTAATATTTTCTCTGCAGGTCCTGTGATACCATTTCATTGGAATGAGTGAAGGAAAGAAGAGTGAAGGATCATTGGGTGCATAAACCAATAATTCATCATGCCTTCGGTAACCCTATTACCCAGCTAAAGCATGCAGGCACCTATACTGAGCAGCAGTAATATAGAAGGTAGTTATCACTATAGTGATAACTACAGGGCATCATTTCATATTATACAGATGGAACAGCATTCCTTTTATAATTAGAAAGAATATAGCAAGACATTATTTGGTACAATGTTGTCAGCGACTAAATAATATCAGTTAGATTTGGTGGTCAATTATTTAATATAACAGTTTTTCATGTTTATACTCAATGCACTGATGCAAAAAAAGAGCAGTTTGACAAGTGATATAGTTAACTTTAATATAAAACTGGCAAAACATGCAGACAAGACATACTGTTTGTGGAATGCCGAAGCAATTAATATTGAGGAATATATAGTTGGACTGTATAGTCAAGAAAACAGAAATTAAGAAAATGACTGATCAGTTTCAGGCAATCTGATTATTTATTCATTATTGACATAGTCTTTAAACAACAAAAATAATACCTGAAACATCACCAGATGGAGCACACACAAATCAAATTGTCCATATAATTGTACAAAGAGATGAAAGAACTCAGTTTCATAACAGCAAAGACCTGACCATGGGCTGACTATGGAAGAGAGATATTTAACAGAACAGGACATAATAGTAGAGTTGGAAGGGACCTTGGAGATTTTCTACTCCATATCCTTACCAGAGGTGGGCTTCAAACATTTTAGCAAAGGGTGCTCTGCCTTGTTGCTGGGTGGGTGTGGCCATGGTGGGCATGGCCTAGTTGGCCTCCTATACTAAGGTGTGGGGCATTTTTGCCCTCCCCGGGCTCCAAAGGCTCTCTGGAAGTCAGAAATGGGCCCATTTCCGGTCTTCCCAAATTTCTGGGAGGCCCATTTTTTACCCCACCCATGCCTCTGCACATGCCCTGCACTTACCTGCATCCAAAATGGGCCATATGGAGACTCCTGGGAGGGGTGAGGTAGAATGGGCAGGGCATGAGAGTTGGAGGTTCTCCGAACTGCACAAAATCTTAGTTAGGGGCTCTCCCGAACTCCAATATATCCAGGTCTTGGTGTGTTCAGGTCTTTTCTCATGTAAGATTGAGAGTATCTTGGCAATGTTTCAACAAGGTCCCACTCTCCATCTTCAGGCTGGTGTTTTCGGCTTCGTGCTTATGCGAGCAAAGTGTGATCAGAGCTGCCATCTCCCTATATGTCCTGGTGGGGAGGTTGGCTGTGTTGTCAGTTCTTGATTGGTTGATGGAGTTGATGTTTGCAGATTGGCTGTTTTTTTTTGTAAGAACATGTGTGGCTGAGGTATTGGCTGTGTGTCTATCTACCTCCTGTGTTGTAACGATCTGGATAATGGGCTATGTGGTGACCTTCTGAGTTCTATTGTTTTGACATCCTGGGTCTTGTTCTGTAATCTGGGTTGTAATGACCTGGGTCATGGGCTGTGTGATGACCTTCTGAGTTCTATTGTTGTGACATCCTGGGTTTTGTGCTATAATCTACTGGGTCGTTGGCTGTGTTATGACATCCTGAGGTTTTGTGGTATACCTCCTGAGTACATGATGTGATATCCTGAGCAGGTGGCTGTGATGTGACGTTCTGGGTTTTGGTTTGGGTCCAAGTTTGAGGCTTGGCTATGTGTTCATGGCGTGTGTCAGTTTCCTTGATTAGGAGGTCGGGGTGTGTGGCAGCTGGTGATGCAGCCATGGTCTGGTTTCTGGATGGTGGTTGCCTATCTCCCCGTCACATGATAGGATGACATATTATTCTGGAAAGGATGACATGTTAATCTGAAAAGTAAAATGCATACATGATTGTTAAGTTAAATTATATGTTAAATAATTACAATTACAAGCCTGGGATAGGAAACAATTGTATTTATTCAGGTGAAATTTAATAAAACAATAAAGAAAATTATAGAACCTTTGCCAACATTTTTTTTTTCATTTTCTTATGGACTCAGTGAAGTTTGTGGATATGGTTTCAAAATCTTGAATATTTAAATGCTCATGGATGTGCAGTGGAATGTGATAGCACTTGTATGACCATAGCTAATAGATCAATAGGAACAAGCAATTAGATGAGACTTCCAGATAACCAGGAATTTAATTACTTATCACTTTGGAACTTACTATCTCATTTCTGCAGATTTTCACACTGACTACATGATTGCTGATAATCTGACCTTGCAGGATTTATTCTGTCTTGTCACAGCTGAATGCAGGCATTTATAACATTAAGTTAGGGAAATAGAGTTTTTAAAGGAGAAAAAAAATTGAAGGGCTGTGCTGCTTAACTGGTGATGAGAAAATAAGCTCAGCTATGGTTTTAGAAAATAAATGGTGACTACCTTGAATTTAACTTTTACTTCCACTGCTTCTTACATGATGATAAATCACCATTTTCACTGAGAACTGGCAGCTTAGTTTCATATTGGATGTAGCACATTTTCAAAAACTGTAATCAACAAGTTAAAGTGGGTTACCTGTGTGAATTCCCTACAGTACTTTGGGCCATTTCTGCTGGGCTGACAAAAATCATTTTATGCACAAATGCAATAGGCAGAACTGAATGGCTTCTAATGGTTGAGGTGTTGCATTGGTTTTATTTTGTTTTTAGACACATGGGGGAAAAGAGAGAGAAAGAGAGAGGGGGGGAGGGAGAGAGGGAGAGGGAGAGGGAGAGAGGGAGGGAGGGAGGGAGGGAGGGAGAGAGAGAGAGAGAGAGAGAGAGAGAGATCTGTACAACCCACTTTAACTTGATATTTCTTTTTGTCCAGGCATTATGAAAATAGTTAATGCATATCAGTAAATGTTTGTGGATATCTGGGGTGCTGTTTTAATTACTGGCTTTCCAGAAGGAAGCTGGATATTTTTAAAAATTCTGAAATTGGGACTCTACTAGTGCCGACCAAATTTTCTCTTAGCCGTCAAAATTCTTTTGAGTAGATAGCATTTATTCAAGTTAATATCTAGATAAAATATATTACTTATTTGGTGATTTTCAAGCCTCAATCCAACTATGGTACATATACTTATGTTACTTCCTTTGAATAAGAATTTTCATAGTTATGAAGAATATATTCATAACATAAGAATCTATTCTGGAAAGTTCCTGTTAATTTACCCTTGAATCAAATCTCAAAGAAAGTTGGATTTCTTTTTCCTTCACCATGGTCTTCTCTCAGCTCTAAATATTATTTCTTTCAAGTCTGCCACAAAGTCAATATTGAAGTGACCCAGATGGAGTTACAAGTAGAAATATTCCTTCTAGTTATGCTTCGTCAGTAATTTCTGCTTCTGAGGTTGAGTGAGAGAAGCTCCTGGGAATAGATTGAAGCAGAAAGAGAAAGTGTTCTGTCTTTAGCAAGATGTTTAAGGCCGTGTCACACTGCCCAACGGATGCAAAACGGACACAACGGAAGAGAAAAATGTTCCTTCCATTGTATCCGCGCTCAAAAGGGGCAAACATTTGCATAATTGGAGCAGACAACACGGACGTGGGGAGGACGCAGGGCGGATGCAAAGTGGATGCGGAACAGAAGCACAGTGGATGGTGCGTCTGCTAGGCTTCCGGGGGGCCTCAGCGAAGCGGACGCGGAACGGAAAAAGCAGATGCAGAACGGATGCACAGCAGATGAAGCGGATGCAGAGCAGAAGCCTAGCGGACGCAGAGCGGAAGCCTAGCAGATGCCTTGCGTTAATTGCGCATGTGGGGGGGATGCATTGCGCAAGTTCCCCGGACATAAAGGGAAGCAGCTCGCACGTCTAGCATTCCGAGGAAAGACCTGCTGCTGGATACCTCAGAGTTCCTTGCCTGCATGTCTGCCTGCAAGCCTTGCTGCCAGCCTGCCTCCAAGCCTGCCTCCCAGCCTGCCTCCCAGCCTCCTGGGCAGCCTCCCTTCCAGCCTTGCTGGCAGCCTGCCTTCCAGCCTCCCTTCCAGCCTTGCTGGCAGCCTACCTTCCAGCCTCCCTGCCAGCCTTACTGCCAGCCTGCCTTCCAGCCTCCCTGCCAGCATTGCTGCCAGCCTGCCTTCCTGCCTCCCTGCCAGCCAGTCTGTCTGCCAGCCTTGGGGCCTACCTTCCTGCCAGCCTTGGTGCCTGCCTTCCTGCCAGCCTTCCTGCCA
>BLBF01000005.1:17179419-17201523 GCA_015471245.1 Laticauda colubrina
TCCTGCCAGCCTTGGTGCCAGTCTTCCTGCCAGCCTTGGTGCCTGCCAGCCTTCCTGCAAGCCTTCCTGCCAGCCAGCAACCTCACAACCATGGGAAAGAAGCGAAAGTCTCAGGAACCTGCCGCCATCCCTGGCAAGAGGGACAGGGCCACCCTCCCGCCCCATGTCCCTGACTCTGCTTCTGCTGGGGCTTCTGCTGCTTGGGCTCACTCTTCTGTTGCTCGAGCTTCTGCTGTAGCTGCTCCTGGCAGTGGTGCTTCTGCTGCGAACTCTGCTGAAGCTGCTCCTGGTCCTGCTGGTCCTGCTCGTTCTGCTTGTGCTCCTGGTCTTGCTGACCCTGCTGCTGGTGCTTACTCTGCTGCTGCTCATCCTGGTCTTGCTGCTGATGCTGCTGCTGATCCTGCTGCTGATCCTGCTGCTGCTGCTGCTTATGATCCTGCTGGTGATTATTCTGATGCTGATAATGCTGATTATGATCCTGCTGGTGATGGTGCTGATGCTGATGATGCTGATGAAGATGCTGCTGCTGTTGGTGTGGAGGAGCAGCCCCTACAACCTCAAAGTCCCTCTGATGAGGGCCCATATGGCCCTGCCAGAGGGAGGAAGAGGCAGACACGTGGTAGGGAGAGGAGGCAATACTTCATTGAGGAGGAACAAGAGGATGAGGTGCTGGAGTGGCTGAGAGAGAATGACTATCTGTGGCGGAAGGGACACCGGCTGTACAGGGACACCAAGCGGAAGCAGGCTGCTTGGAGAGAGAGTCTGGGCTACACATCGGATGTGCTCCTCGGCTGGTGGAAGCACATGCACACCTGGTACGGGAAGCTGCACCGCAAAAAATCTGGCCAGGCCAGGGTTAAGCTGACGGACAGAGAGAACTACGTCATGGCCAAGTGCAGCTTCCTGGAGGGTGAGGTCCGCCACTGAGGAGCACCAGGAGCCCAAATCTCTACCCACTCTCTCCGGCAGCCTGCTAGGAGCCAGTCCTTTGGCGGCCGAGTGTCAGTCCCTGTCTCCATGCAGGTTTCTGTGGAGTGTGCCATGGCGGAGAACCCCTGGGCAGGTGTTGAAAGCATAGTGGAGAGCAAGGAGGACTCCCTGGTGCGGTGGGAGAAAGGAGACATCGAGTCCACCGCTGCCGAAGCTGCATCCACCCACACCTCCACCACCACAGTAAGGCAGAGAGCCGGACCGCAGGAGGGGCAGAGCCACAAGGTCCTGGTGGAGATCAGGGACACCATCCGCACCAGCATAGGTCTCCTCTCTCAGCTGGTCCCCATCGAATCCTCCTCCTCCAACCGCAAGCCC
This sequence comes from Laticauda colubrina, assembly GCA_015471245.1. Classification (NCBI taxonomy): domain Eukaryota; kingdom Metazoa; phylum Chordata; class Lepidosauria; order Squamata; family Elapidae; genus Laticauda; species Laticauda colubrina. The sequence continues at coordinate 17,180,728 of BLBF01000005.1, forward strand.
TTCCTCAATTATGTGAACCAGACCTTCAAGGAGATGGCGGATCCTCAGTACCAGGTGGTGAAGGAGATGATCACCACGCTGCTTAACAACCCTCCAGACCCAGAGGCACCTGCTCCCACCCAGTCCAGGTCTGCTCCTCCACCCCAGGTGATGTCCCTCCCATACCAAGGCTTCCCACACCCCCTCACCTACCAGGGCTACAGCTACCCTGAGGTCCAGCAGCACAAAGAGCAGCCCTTACAGATGCAGGCACAGAGTCATCAGGCGACACCGCGACCACCGGTTCCAATGATGCCACCGATGCCAACCTCGACAGTCCTCACCCCGCTGCAGAGCAGGCAGCCCCACAACACTGCTCCTTCCTCCATCCCACAGCCAAGCCCGGCCTCAGTACATCTGTCCTCAGTACTGGGGCTGACACCCCATGGCATGGAGGAAGGACCTCTCAGCATCGCGGGGCTGAGCCAGCTGTCTGAGAGCTTCCTCAACACACCGTCCCCTGTTGTCCTCTCAGGGCTAGGCACACCAATAACACCTCAGACCGGCACTGCAGCAGCACCCACCTCCACAGCATCTGCTCCCTAAAATCTTAACCTGGGCACACACCTCCGAGTGACCAAGAGGAGTGCCAGAGACTGGCTGCCTGGATATTTGTGGACTTTATTTGGACACTTGACTTGGGTCATGTTTATTTTACAGCTTGTTATTAATAAAGATTATCTTTGCTTCACACACTTGCTTCATTAATTTTTTTCTATAAAGTCTGGGTGAAAACGTTTAGAAATGGTTTAGCCTTTGCATGCTTGTGGGATGGGTTAAGATAGCAGTGGGATGGGAAGGGATACCTGTGGGATGGGTTAAGATAGCTGTGGGATGGGAAGGGATACCTGTGGGATGGGAAGGGATACCTGTGGGATGGGTTAAGATAGCTGAGGGATGGGTAATAGCTGTGGGATAGATAAACCTCAAGTGCAAGCATAGTGGGACTGTATGGTCCACCCTCCCAAGTGCCATCCCTATGGCCCTTTACTATCAATAATAATGTAATAATTATCCACACATGTCAACATAAACACAACTCTTTATTAAATGCCCTGTTCATTGTAGGCCAACCAAACATACATGGCCCAATATCATCCGTGTGATGAGACAGTCTGAAGGAAGCATCCATTAAGCATCTATCATCCTGTCTTGCCACTCCACCGCTCCAGCTGGGGAGTTGCACCAGTGTTTCTGGAGGTTGCCCTGCTTCTTCGCCTCACGTGAGGCTCTGTTGGGCCCTTGCACATCCTCAGTGTCGATCAGGTTTCGCCCTTGCCTCCATTCCCCAGGCTCCATGTCCCCATTGTCTTGTTGGAGGTCCACGAGCCTGTTCTGCAACACTGGGTAGCGGGTGCGCATGAGATTGTGCACGATGCAGCAAGCTTCCACGATCCTCCTCACGGTCTCTGGGCGATGCTGCATGGTGGTGAGAAGTACCTGGAACCTGTTGGCCAGGATGCCAAAGGCGTTCTCCACCACCCGCCTTGCCCTGGACAGCCTGTAGTTGAAGATCCTCTCTTCACGGGTGAGGCATCTGGAGGTGTAGGGCTTCATAAGGTAGGTTGTGAGAGGGAGAAGGCGTCATCCCCCACGATGAAGTAGGGCACATCTTGTGTGTCGTTGGGCAGCGGGTCTGGATCTGGGAAGCCTACCATGAGGTTGCTTTCCAGCCCCTCCTTGAGTTGACTGTCGTTGTATACCTGGGCATCTGAAGATGAGCCGTTGCCTGAAACATCATTGTCCATGAACTTGTAGTCAGCAATGACCATGGCGAAGAGGATGATGCTGAAGAAACCCTTGTAGTTCTGATAAGTGGACCCCGACTTGGCTGGCGCTTTGCAGGCCACATGCCTGCCATCAATGTCTCCAATGGTGTGGGGGAAGTTCCACTTCTGATACCACTGCTCTGCAACTTTCTTCCATCCTTCATCAGTGGAGGGGCACTGGAGGTGCTTCTGCAGGTATTCTTCGATGATGGCCTGCACCACTTCTCTGACCATAATGCTGATGGTGTTGTGTGGCACCCTCCAGCCGTACTGCATGCTCCTGTAGGTGGTCCCTGAGGCCAGGTGGCGCAAAGTGAGTGCCACCTTGAGCCCAGGTTCCAGGCTGGGCGGGAAGTTGGTGTTTGTCTTGGTCAACCTGGGTGTCAGCCGCTGCACAACTTCATTAAACATGGCTGGAGGCGTCCTCATGAAGTTCTGGAACGCCTGAGCTCCTGAGCTCCACCATCAGCTTGTCGTAAAGTACGTACTGTGCTCTTCTGGTGAACCATCTTCAGAGCCAGACTTTTTTTGGGTGCCTCCTTTTCTTCCCGTAATACTGTTCACAGAGACTGTAGATGGTTTCGCAGTGTTGCAGAAGGATGTTGGCTGCCGAAAGGATTTTGTCGCAATCCACGGTGGACATGACTGGATGCTGTGGAAGAGGAAGAGGCAGATGAAGGCTGCAGAGGTCTGCACCGCTGGGCTGCTGGTCTGAAAGTGCAAAGCAGGCGAGTTGCTTCCCCTTTTTATAGGCAATACAGGTTTTCCGCTAGGCATCCTCTAGGCATCCTCTAGGCATCCTCTAGACATCCTTAATATCCGAGATAGATCCCCTCTGCGAATGTTTTTTCTGCTTTAAATGCTTTGTTTCCATTCTGCATCCATTCTGCATCCGTTCTGCATCCGTTCCGCATCCGTTCTGCTTCCTTCTTGCGTCCGGGCGGATTTGAGTTGCGCGGATGCGCAGCGGATGCCTAGCGGATATAGCGGATGTGTAGTGGATGTGTAGCGGATGTGTAGCGGATGCAGAACGGATGAACTGGATACATTTTCTGCGCAAAAGTTTTAGGTAGCCTAAAACTTTCGGAGCGGATGAAACGTCCATAAACGGATGCTGGACGGATCGAGAGGAAGCCAAACGGAGGCAGTGAGTCCATCACGTTTTCGAACAGATGGCAAGCTTTTTTGTCCGTTTTACTTCCTCTTTGCTTCCGTTGGTTCAGTGTGACAGGGGCTTTTAAATCCTCCTAATGCTCAAAAGATGCAACTATAATTTATTTTTCATGACTTACCTGTGCCACATTTTTTCCCCTAGGCATGAACACAGATCAGTAAAAAGTAGTTTTAAGAAATATATAAACTGCTATGGATATTCTCCTACTGCATTAAAATTCACTAATTGGATTCACTGATTGGATGCATAGTTTATTTAGTGCACATGAGATAACTGAGGGTGGGGAAGGCCATAGGGGGGTCTAGTGATGGAACAGACCACCTGCTTCAGACCACCCAAGGCCTTCCCCAATCCACTGAGATATCTCATGCTCCCTCCCCTGGGGTCCCTATCATTGCTCCCCCCAGATGTGGTATTCAGCAGGTTCTGACCAGTTCTGGAGAACCGATAGTGGAAATTTTGAGTAGTTCAGAGAACCAGCAAATACTACCTTTGATGAGATTTTACAGTATCCTTTCCCTACCATGCCCACCAAGCCACAGTAAAAATTTTGAATCCCACCATTGGCTCCCCCACATCCTGCTGTGCTGGGTCACTTACCTTGTGAAAATCTAGTGAGTTGTCTCCTCTCCAGCCTCTCTGCCACAATTTCTTTGCCTTCTTGCAATCTCTGTGCAAAAAGCATTTGCAAGCTGACAAGACATACAAACTGATAAATAAGCAATTTAGATAATTTGTGAATAGGGACTTCCAGAGCCAAACTATAGAAAAGAAGGTAAGTTAGCTTTCAGACAGCTAATTTGACTCATTTATGAGAGAATAGAAGAATATTGGGAAAGTGAAAAGTTGAAAGAACAAAAGTCAATCTATGGGTAGGGATATTATGTAAAAATATGATTTTTCATGATACAAAAGAATTGAAAATATGGTGAATGGCATAGATATAAACTAGATTTAGCTTTATTTTCTAGTATTGTCTCTTATTTGATGTCTTGAAAGATATTTGTTTTCTATTTCTTCTTTGTTGTTTGGCTTTCCATAATTCTTGTCCCTAAACTCTATAGCCATCTGATTAAATGCTATATATGGTATGTATAGGTTAAAAGCATATGATTTAGTTGATAATTCAGATAGATTATTATTTTGTTTTACAAGAGCATAATTTTCCATGAAACATCTGAATAGACTTAACTTACAACCACAATTAAGCCAAAATTTCAATGGCTAATCAAGGCAATATTGCTCCATTTTACTTTTTTTGCCACAATTGTTAAGTGAATCACTGTAGATGTTAAGTGATTCTTGAGGTCATAAAGTGAATCTGGCTTCCCATATTGACTTTGCTTCTTGGCCGGGAAAATTAAAAATTGTGATTTTGAACATATGACTGTGGAGATGCTGTAATATTTGTAAGTGTGAAAACTGGATATAAGTCACTTTTTTCAGTGCCATTATAACTTTGAACAATCATGAAATGAATGATTGTAAGTCAAGAATTACCTGTAATTTTTTTAAAATTTCCTTGCTATTAGCTGCATTGCTTCTCCAAGTAATAATATCTTGTCACATATCCTATAAAGCCACAAATATATATCTAGTTGTTCTTGCTGATTAGTTCAATTTTACATTCATATACAGAGCTATTACTGTTCCTACTGCGCTTTGCAGTCCTTTTGATTGCCTGTTTGGTAAGGCAATAGATTTCCCTTTATAGGTGCTGCTTATTTTGACACTGGCTACCATAAATTGTTAGGAAAGAGTCTATTTTCTTTTACAGGCTCTTTTGTACCCATCAGTGTTGTTTTTAGGAGAAAATGATGTAATCCATATTAATAGCTTAATCTATATAAGTAGGTACCATGCTGAGGTGCCTGCTAACACTTGTTTCACAGACCTTAATACCACTTCTTTCCCTCATAGTCTTCTTCAGCTCCTTCACATTCATCTTATATTTCTTTCCCCCTTTTTTAAGAGCTTGTCTTCTGATTCACAATGAAATCACCACTCCCTGTCCCTTTAAACCCAAGCAGGTCTCTAGACTCTCCCTTTTTTTCCTTGGGGCCAGAAAGTTTCTGGCTAGTGCCAAGGAGTTGTAGAACCCATGTTTCCTAGTATGATTTGATTGCTTATTGTATCCTATGACTATCATTAAGTGTTGTACCTTATGATTCTTGATGAACATATCTTTACTTTTTAAAAAAATAAACTTTATTGAATTTTTATTACATTAAAAACATAAAAATATACATTCAATAACAGCTATTTGTGGTGCTTATCACATAACAATATATCTTTTCTTTTATGTATACTGAGATTATTTGCAGCAAGACAAATTCCTTGTGTGTCCAGCCACACTTGGCCAATAAAAAATTCTATTCTATTAGCCTGCTAGTAAAATGTCAGATTTATCCCAAGGGCATAAATCTGATATTTATATCTCTGATCTAGTAGTGGGATCCTACCTTAGTTGCTACCAGTTCGATGGGTGATCACACACACGTGCATCCCTAATGTACACACACCTAACAAACGAATCAGCTGAGAGGATGACAAACAAAAAACTAGGAGCAACACTCTCATGCAGGTTTCAGTCTTTTAATCCTCTCAGCTGATTGTCAGAGGCTTTTTTCTCCTTCTCTCAGCTGATCAAAGGCTTTTTTAAAACTACCTGTTCTGTGGAACCAGTAGTGATTTTTACTACTGGTTTGGCCGAACTAAGCCAAATCACCACTGCTCTGATCACTGGAGGATGCTTACATGGAAGCCTCCTCTAATTTTATCTCCCAAAAAACTCTGCAAAGTAGATTGGGCAGAGAGAATGTGATTTCCCTTAAGTTACTGAATGAGCTAAAGGGCTAGTAGAAACTTGAACCTGAATCTCTCCAGCCAGGTTCAATCACTTAACCCCCTAATTCCCAGAGCTATTATCTTCTTGAGAACTAATATTTAAGCTGTCATATGTATTACAGCTAAGCCAAAACCTCACAAATTCCCTGTTTTGCTTGAAGAAGCTGGCTAAACCAAACAGAGCAGAGAATCATGTCTGGAGTCCATCTACCAAGCTCTGACTACATTCCATGTTTTCTGGCTTGTCAAAGCAGACCACAGAAAAAATGCAGGCTTATCTCTTATTGTAATTGTATTGAACACAGTGGAGTTGAATAGGTTTAATAAAATTTGATGTACATAACTGTGATTTAGGGTTGACATTTATTCTTACTTTTTTTGTAAATGCATATGCTTATTTAGTTTGGTATGACTCTGGGCCCAAAATTGTATGACATCAACCCTGTTGTAATCAGAAGTGTGGCTGGTGAATTTAGGATTGTAACCCATGCCACTGAACTTGTTAAGCACTCAAAATAATTGTAATCATCAAACTGCATACTTTGCCAAAACATTTTTAAAAAGGTGGGGGGATGGGGCATAAATTAGAAAAAATCCTAAGCATTCACTGTTTTCCATCCATACGCATGAGGGATATTGAGCCATTTTTTCTTATGTCTTTAATATTCTGAACAAAGCAGTTCAAATAAATCCTTATGTGTATTTTTCTATTATTTTTACATTCCAAAACCACTACATATCTCAGAGCGTCCAACATAACTTTGGCTAAATTGATTGAGAATTTGTGATCTCAGGATGATAAGAAAGAATAGTCCTATCTGATATTTTAGGATTTTATGACATTGCAAACTTTGAGAACCTGTTTTTATTAGTGTTGCTGTGAGCCCTTATTATTTATAAAAAGTCTCTGTGGAAATATTGTAATTTTTTAAAAACCAGCTGATATGTTCCAGCTATTAACTTTTATCAGAATAATTCTAATTGTAGAAAGCTATCAACATTGGGACCAGTTGTTAGTTAATTTAGATAAATTGTCTGTCTTGAACACAGGATTTTGAGGAAATTACTTTTAACTCTAATCAATTCTGAAGTTTTGTTAATTCTGGGCTAAATTAGCTTCCTTAAGGCCCTGTCACACTGGCCGACGGATGCAAAACGTTTGTAAAAAGGACACAGTGGAAGAGAAAAATGTTCATCTGTTGTTATCCGCTCTCAAAAGTGCCCCGAATTTGCATAATCAGAGTGGACAACACGGAAAGGAATGGATGGGGGGAGGATGTAGGGCAGATGGAAAGCGGATGCTCCATGGAACCCTAGCGGATGGAAACGGATGAGAGCAGATGAAGCGGATGCACAGTGGATGCCGAGCAGATGAAGCGGAGGCAGAGCGGAAGCCTAGTGGATGCCTAGCGGATGCCTAGCGTTCACTGCGCATGCAGGGAGGATGCATTGCATCAGCCCCACGGATATAAAGGGAAGCAGCTCCCAAGCAGGTCACCATTCAGAGGAAAGACCTGCTTCCAGACACAGCTTGCCAGCCAGCCAGCCAGCCAGCCAGCCAGCCAGCCAGCAACCCAACAATCATGGGGAAGAAACAGAAGCCTCTGCCATCTGCTGCCAGCCCTGGCAAGAGGGACAGGGCCACCCTCCCACCCCCTGGCCCTGACTCTGCTTCTGCTGGGGCTTCTGCTGCCCGGGCTCGATCTTCTGGTGCTGGGGCTTCTGCTGATGCTGCTTCTGGAGGTGGTGCTTCTACTGATGCTGCTTCTGGAGGTGGTGCTTCTGCTGGTGCTTATTCTGCTGATGCTGCTTCTGGTGGTGGTGCTTCTGCTAATGCTGCTTCTGGTGGTGGTGCTTCTGCTGGTGCTTACTCTGCTGGCACTGCTCCTGGTGCTGGTGTTTCTGCTGGTGCTTACTCTGCTGGAACTGCTCCTGGTCCTGCTGGTCCTGCTGGTGCTTACACTGCTGGTGCTGCTCCTGGTCCTCCTGGTCCTGCTGGTGCTCCTGGTCCTGCTGGTCCTGGTGCTGCTGGTGCTGCTGGTGCTGCTGATGCTGCTGGTGCTCCTGGTCCTGCTCCTGGTGCTGCTGGTGCTGCTGGTGCTGCTGGTGCTGCTGGTGCTGCTGGTGCTGCTGGTGCTGCTGGTCCTGCATTTGCTGCTACTGTTCTTGTTGCTGCTGGTGGTGGTGGTGGTGTGGAGGAGCAGCCCCTACAACCTCGAAGCCCTTCTGATGAGGGCCCATATGGCCCCGCCAAAGGGAGGAAGAGGCAGACGCGTAAACGGGAGAGGAGACAATACAACATAGAAGAGGAACATGAGAAGGAGGTGCTGAAGTGGCTGAGGGAGAACGAGTATCTATGGCGGAAGGGACACAGGCTCTATCGCGACACCAAAGGAAAGCAGGCTGCTTGGAGAGAGAAGGCAGAGAGCCTGGGCTACACTTCGGAGGTGCTCCTCGGCTGGTGGAAGCACATGCACACCTGGTACAGGAAGCTGCACCTCAAGAAATCTGGCCAGGCCGTGGTCAAGCTGACAGACAGAGAGACCTAGGTGATGGCCAGGTGCAGCTTCCTGGAGGGTGAGATTCCGCCACCGAGGAGCAGCCCCTCTCAAAACCCTCTCTCTCAGGCAGCCTGCTGAGAGCCAGTCCTCTTCTGGCAGATAGTCAGTTCCTGTGTCCAGGCAGGTGTCTATGGAGCGTGCCACAACGGAGACCCCCCTGACAGCTGCACTACCCATGGCGGAGTGCGTGGAGGACCCCCTGACGCAGTGGGAGAAAGGAGAGGGCACTTCCACCACAGCCCAACCCGCATCCACCCCCAGCTCCACCTCCACAGAAATGCAGAGAGGCAAACCGGAGGGGCAGAGCCACACTGTCCTGCTGGAGATAAGAGACACCATCAGGAGCAGCGTAGATCTCCTCTCTCAGCTGGTACACACTGACGCCCCATCCTCCAAACGCAAGCCCTTCCTCACCTATGCCAACCAGACCCTCATGAACATGGCAGAACCCCAGTACAAAGTGGTGAAGGACCGGATCACTGATCTTCTTCACAACCCTCCAGACCCAGAGGAACCTGCTCCCACCCAGTCCAGGCCTGCTCCTCCACCCCAGGTGATGTCACTGCCCTTCCAAGGCTTTCCACAGGCCCTACCCTACCAAGGCTACAGCTACCAGGAGGTCCAGCAGCACAGGCAGCCCTTCCCAGTCCAGGCACAAGTACATCAGACGTCACCGGTGCCAGTGATGCCACCCATGCCACCCATGCCACCGATGTCACCCATACCAGTCCTCACCCAGCTGCAGACCAGACAGCCCAACTACACTGCTCCTTCCTCCACCCAAGCCTGGCCTCAGTACATCTGTCATTGGTATTGGGGCTGACACCCCATGTCATGGAGGAAGGGGCTCTCAACATCACAGGGCTGAGCCAGCTGTCTGAGAGCTTCCTCAACACCGTCCCCTGTTGTCCTCTCAGGGCAAGGCACCCCAGTGGTGCTTCAGACCAGCACTCCAGCAGCAGCCACCTCCACAGCAACTGGACCCTTCACCCCTGAGACTGGGCATGCCTTCAAGTGACCAAGAAGAGTGCCAGAGACTGGGTGGCTACCTGTTGACTTTATTTTTGCTTTGGACATTTGACTTGGGTCATTTTTCTTTTACAGCTTGGTATTAAAAAAGATTATCTTTGCTTCACACTTGCTTCATTTATTTTATTAAATAAAGTCTTGGTGGAAACTTTTAGAAATGGTTTAAGCCTTTGCATGCTTGTGGGATGGGTAAGGATAACAGCGGGATGGGCTGGGACACCTTTGGGAAGGGTAATAGCTGTGGAATGGGCAGGGATACCTTTGGGATGGATAATAGCTGTGGGATGGGCAGGGATACCTTTGGGATGGGTTAAGATAGCAGTGGAATGGGCAGGAATACCTTTAGGATGGGTAATAGCTGTGGGATAGATAAACCTCCAGTGCAAGCATAGTGGGACTGTATGGTCCACCCTCCCAGGTGCCACACCTATGGCCTTTTATTATTATTAATAATGTAATCATTCATCCACACATGTCAACATAAAAACAACTCTTTTTTAAATGCCCTGTTCATTGTAGGCCCACCCAACATACATAGCCCAATCTCATCCATGTGATGAGACAGGCTGAAGGAAGCATCCATTAAGCATCTATCATCCTGTCTTGCCACTCCACTGCTCCAGCTGGGGAGTTGCATCAGTGGCTCAGGAGGTTGCGCTGCTTCTTCCCTTCACATGAGGCTCTGTTGGGGCCTTGCACATCCTCAGTGTCTATCAGGTTTCGCCCTTGCCTCCATTCCCCAGGCACCATGTCCCCATTGCCTTGTTGGAGGTCCACAAGCCTATTCTGCAAGACTGGGTAGTGGGTGCACATGAGATTGTGCACGATGCAGCAAGCTTCCACGATCCTCCTCACGGTCTCTGGGCGATGCTGCATGGTGGTGAGAAGTACCTGGAACCTTTTGGCCAGGATGCCAAAGGCGTTCTCCACCACCCGCCTTGCCCTGGACAGCCTGTAGTTGAAGATCCTTGTTAGGGATAACATTGTTTACCCTAACTGGTTTAGGTGAAATAATAACTATGAATCATAGTTGTGTATGTTAAAGTGTCTGCAGCTTTAACTGTAGGATAGTAATTAAGGGAGTGGTTATGAAAACACTATAAAAAAGTAGCAAGACTACAGCTTGCTCTCTCTGGCTTTGAAGATTCCTGATTACTGCTTGGAATCAAGACTGCATTGCTCAAACGGGAGAGACAACAAAGGACTGATTTGTAAGTGAACTGACATAGGATATTCCACATGGACTTTGCTAACTGAATATCCCTGAATGGACTGACTACTTGATACATGACTATTGGACTGTTATTTGACTATGCCATGAACTTATAATGAAATAAACTATATTCTTGATAGCACAAGCGTATCTGTTATTTTTACTGTATGTTATTTATCTGTGTGCCTATCTGACTAACGCTGCACATTCTGTTTAGCTTGTCTCCCTAACCCTGGTTGGGGAACCCAGGCTTAACAATCCTCTCTTCACGGGTGAGGCATTTGGAGGTGTAGGGCTTCATGAGGTAGGTTGTGAGGGAGAAGGCGTCATCCCCCACGATGAAGTAGGGCACATCTTGTGTGTCGTTGGGCAGGGGGTCTGGATCTGGGAAGCCCATGATGAGGTTGCATTCCAGCCCTTCGTTGAGGTCACTGGTGTTGTATACCTGAGCATCTGAAGCTGACCCATTGCCTGAAGCATCGATGTACATGAACTTGTAGTCAGCATCGACCATGGCGAAGAGGATGATGCTGAAGAAGCCCTTGGAGTTGAAATAAGAGGACCCTGACTTGGCTGGAGCTTTGCAGGACACGTGCTTGCCATTTATGGCTCCAATGATGTGGGGGAAGTTCCACCTCTGATACCACTGCTCTGCAACTTTCTTCCAGCCTTCTACAGTGGAGGGGCACTGGAGGAGCTCCTCCAGGTATTCTTCGATGATGGCCTGCACCACTTCTCTGACCACAATGCTGATGGTGTTGTGTGGCACCCTCCAGCCATACTGCATGCTCCTGTAGGTGGTCCCTGAGGCCAGGTGGTGCAGAATCAGTGACCCCTTGAGCCCAGGGTCCAGGCTGGGCTGGAAGTTGGTGCTCTGCTTGGTCAACCTGGGTGTCAGCTGCTGCACAACTTCATTAAACATGGCTGGAGGCATCCTTATGAAGTTCTGGAATGCACGAGGGTCTTCGTTCCTCAGCTCCACTATCAGCTTGTTGTACAGTCTGTACTCTGCTCTTCTCCCAATCCATCTTCGGACCCAGACACTTCTTGGCCGCCTCCTTTTCTTCCCTTAGAACAGTTGAAAGAGCCTGTAGATGGCTTCGCACTGTTGCAGAATGATGGTGGCTACCAAAAGGAGTGTGTTACGATCCATGGTGGACATCAATGGATGCTGTGGAAGAGCAAGAGCCAGATGAAGGCTGCAGAGGTCTGCACAGCAGGGCTGCTGGACTGAAAGTGTGATCCAGGTGAGTCGTTCCCCCTTTTTATAGGCAATATAGGTTTTCCGCTAGGCATCCTCTAGGCATCCTCTAGGCATCCTCTAGACATCCTTAATATCCGAGATAGGTCCCCTCTGCGAATGTTTTTACTGTTTTAAATGCTTTGTATGCGAGCTGCATCCGCTTTCATCCTTTCTCCGTCCGTACTACTTACGCTGCACATCTGTTCCACGTCTGTTTCACTTTCTCCCTGTGCCCGTTTTCTGCTGGAGCGGATGCGAGTTGTGCAGATGTGCAGCGGATGCCTAGCGGATATAGTAGATGCATAACGGATGATGACAGATGTAGAACGTATGTTCCCCATATGCGTTACGGTAGCAGAACGGACGCGTTGGATTCATTTTCTGCTCAAAAAGTTTTGAGCAGCTCAAAACTTTTTGAGTGGATGGAACCTCAGTCGACAGATGCTGGACAGAAATTGAGTATGAAAAATGGAGGCAGTGAGTATAGAACGGATGAATCGCGTTAACCAACGGCTGGCAAGTGTTTCTCTCCATTTTACATCCTCTTTCCATCCGTTGGTGCAGTGTGACATGGGCTTTAGGTCAGCTGTGTCTTGAGAACAAGGAACAATGTGCTAATTTTCTCTTCCTGTTTCTAGAACAGAAGGGAAATCAGGGATCTCATATTTGTAGCCCATGTGCTTTTGGGTTGTCCATGCCATAATATAGATGGACAATAGTAGAACTGTAACTTGATGAACTTGATTAGGTTGCTAAAAGGAAGCATCTCAGTGGGCCAAGCCAAGGAGTGTCTCCACTAAATTGTCATCAATAATTGGGGACTGTTCCACTGCCATATCATATATTTTCCTTGTTAGTGTGTTAGTGTGAAAACAATATCTGCATTCAGAAGAGGGCACGGTCAGGACAAATGCTGGATTCAGACTGAATTGTGATGGTCAGTGGTGTATTAAGGAGACTAAGCATGTGCTTAAGGCACCAGGCCCAAAGGGGGCACCACAAAGTTGAGAATATGGCTTTTTTTGTACAGTATGTACAAAGGGGGGCACCAAGATTTGTCAGTGCTTAGGGCACCAGTGAGCTTTAATCTGCCACTGGTGATAGTGCTTTGACGAAGGGTTAGAAACATGGAATTGCTGTAAGTGCTGGAAAGATCTTAAGCCCATGTCACACTGCACCAACGGATGCAAAGAGGATGTAAAATGGACAAAAAAGCTTGCCATCCGTTGGTTAACGTGATGTACTCACTGCCTCCATTTTGCTTCCTCTCTATCCATCCAGCATCCATTTATTGACGTTTCATCCACTCAGAAAGTTTTGAGCTGCCCAAAACTTTTGAGCAGAAAATGTATCCAATGCATCCGTTCTGCATCCTCTAGGCATACGGGGGACATCCGTTCTGCATCCATTATGCATCTGCTATATCCGCTAGGCATCCGCCGTGCATCCGCATAACTTAAATCCGTTCCAGCAGTAAACGGACGCAGGGAGGAAGCAGAACAGATGCGCAGCGTTAGTAGCACGGATGGAGAAAGGATGAAAGTGGATGCAGCTCATCCGCTCTGCATCCACTCTGCATCCGCTCTGCATCCTCTATGCACCCTCTACGCATCCGCTCTGCATCCACTCTGCATCCTCTACACATCCACTCTGCATCCTCTACGCATCCTCTACGCATCCTCTATGCACCCTCTACACATCCTCTACGCATCCTCTATACATCCGCTCTGCATCCTCTATACATCCGCTCTGCGTCCTCCCCACGTCTGTTCCTTTCCATGTTATCCGCTCTGCTTATGCAAATTTTTGCCCCTTTTGAGAGTGGATAACAATGGATGGAACATTTTGCTCGTCCGTTGTGTCCTTTTTGCATCCATTGGGCAGTGTGACATGGCCTTTAGCACCTGGCAAGATTGTCAAACTCCTGCCTCTTCCAACAATCAGTCTCATGCTGTATATAAGAGAAAGAGTCAAGAGCACATATGAAAACTAATGAAACCTAAGGAATTCCTTGCATTGCTGGATGGCAATAGTAAGCCTAATGTGCCATTTGTCAGCATGTTTGGGATTTTTGCTTATTGCAACTGCTTTTCATATGAAAGACTTCTTAATTTTGAGAAGGGGTTATCACATGCAGCTATTTTCAATATGCAGTTCATCTGTTCATTTAAATATGGGACATTGTCAGCCATTGATTAAAGGAGATGATAGAGGATTAAAACAATACCTCTTATCCAGAAATGATATCAGCTGAGGTTAAGTTTTTAATGCAAGCTATGCATATGACCCAATTTTGTGTATTAGCAACACAGGAATTATATTTGAAATAACTTTTTTGAAAGTTTCCTCAGGCTTTTGCCATTCTATTTTAATCTTCTGCTTTTGAATTGCTACTGCTGATAAATATTTTGTATATATGTATGTATGTATATTCATTCATTCATTCATTCATTCACTCATTCATTCATTCATTCATCACCTCTCTGAGAAAACAGCAAACAATTATAAAATCAACTAAAACTAAATACAAACATAAGACAACAGATAAATATTTTTAGCAACTAGAATAATCATAACTGTAGATATTAATAACCAGGAAGCAGAGCCTGGACACACAACTAGGTCTTCAAGGACTTGTGAAAGGCTAACATGGCCTGGCCATCCTAATATCTAGAGAGAGAATGTTTCAGAGGGCAGGGGTTATGGCACAGAAGGCAGGCTTTCTACTTCTGACAATTGACATTTCTTGCCTGGGATATATAGCATTCCCAAACTACCAAACCAAATTGGATAGGGAGAAAAATCTGGGAGAAAACCCAAGCCATGAAGGTTTCAAAGGTGACAACCAGTGCTTTGAATTGCACCTGAAAACACTGGTAACCAATGCAGTTCACAGAGCAGTGGTGTTACGTGTGTCAAATATTCAACACCATTTACTACCTGTGTAGCTGCATTTTTCACTGGCTAAAGCTTTCAAATGCTCTTCAAGTACCATGTAGAGTGTGCTGCAGTAATCCAAATGGAAGATCATGAGGGTATGAATGGCTTTGAGCAGAGTCTTCCAATCTATGAGTGGGAGCAAATGGAGTGGAACCTGAAGGTGCACAAAAGCCTCGATATGTACAGCTGCCACCTACTCTTCTAACTGGAGCCATGAATCCAAGAGAGTCCCTATATTATACAATGGGTTCATCTGGGACACTGTTACCCATCTAGGCCCAAATGTGCAGAAACCTTGATACCAGAATGACCAAATATCCAAAGGCAATCTCCTTCTTGTTTTGGTTTTGAGACTGGTCCCATCCAGACTCTTAGAGCTTTTGGGCATTAGGATAGGACATCCATGATGTTCCATATTAGCATTCTTGGAATACCCTCACCTGATTGGTCAAGACAGACTGCACTGTGATTGGATGGAAGAACGACAGTGATTGGTCAGTAAAGAATCAACCACGATTGGCTGTCCTGATCGCAGGAGATTCAGAAGGCTGTCATTGGGTAAGAGCCGCAGGCAAGCTCTATAAGAAGAGCTTCCGTGGCTTGCAGGTCCAGCACAGATCTATACATTTCAATAAAGAGCTGAAATTACGCTGGTCTCGAGTCTCCTTTTTCCCGCGCTTCTACACTGGCAATGAAGGTGGGATCCTGAGACAAAGACACCAGTCAGGCATGTGGCAACCGAGCTGAAGAACCGATGAGATGGCCGGCAGCAACTTGCCACCCGCACCATTTGACCAGGCAACTGAGGATTGGGAATCATACATCGATCGATTCCTCATGTTCCTCGAGAGCAACAACTTGAAAGATGCAAACGACCACAGGAAGAGAGCTGTGTTCCTGACCTACTGCAGGCCAGCCGTATTCAAGATGGCCAAAGCGTTGGCCAAGCCAGAAGATGTAAAAGAGATGGCTTGGCCAGACCCAGACAGGCTGCTTCAAAACCACTACGCCCCGGCCGTTCCAAACCTGATCCAGATACATGAGTTCTACCATTGGGATCAGAAGGACGGAGAGAGCATCAGGGACTTTGTGGCAGCCCTAAGAAACATCAGAGGTGTGTGCAGTTTCTCCAACATGGACAAGGCTCTGAGAGACCGCATGGTCCTCGGTCTCAGAGATACCATACTCCAGAGCAGACTAATGGCTCAGGCGGACATTATGGTTACCGAAGTCATTACTGAAGCCACCACAGCTGAGGCCATGAAGAAATCAGCGGCCAAGATGTGACAAATGAACGCAAGGGACCAGCAAATAACTTTGGAGACCAACTCATCACCAGAGAAAAGAACCGAGGTTAGTCACAAAGCCACAACAGCACACCATGAGGAAGTCGAGTCTTCCCCCAATACCGAAGATGAGGAGGAGGAGATCCACAGATTGCAAGCAGAGTGAGACCGACGGAGAAGTCGTAAGTTGGGTTTTCAATGCACCGGATGAGGCAGCGACCAACCCCACTCAGAGTGCCGGTTCTTAGACACCATTTGCCAGTACTGTGAGAAACAGGGGCACATCGCCAAGGTCTGCCGAAACAAATGAAACTACAGCCCAAGGTGACACAACAACATGCCCCCCAGGACCCGAGACAGAATTACAGAGAATAGTTGGAGCCGCGAGAATCGAAGCAAGCGGCTCAGCAAAACCTGATGATGAGAAGAGACACACCAAACAGTTACCATTGCGCACTCAGAGAACTCCAATGTATGAAAAGTGCACGTGCAGGTCTGCATCGAAGGCAGTCCATGCAGAATGGAAGTGGACTCCGGATCCTACCTCTCCATGGTATCATGGGACACAATTAAGTGGTTAGTGCCCAGCTTGCAAAAATGAGAGCTGGAGAGTCAAAAACTATCAAGGACTACCAGGGGAACCAGATTCCCGTAATAGGAATTGGATACTTCCATGTTATGTTCAAAAAGCATGGAAAAGTACTTCCACTAACAATTGTGGACAGAGACCGCCCAAGCCTACTGGGACTGGAATGGTTCGTGGCATTAGGAATCGAGGTGACAGGCATCAACTACGTCGAGGAAACAGACTGGGAGGAGGAACTCATGAAGGAATTCCAAGAAGTTTTTGATGGACAATTAGGCAAGTACTGGGGGTCCCCAATATCATTTAATGCGAACCCCAATATTGCCCCAATCCATCTTAAACTAAGACGAGTTCCCTTTGCCCTCAAGCCTAAAATAGATGAGCAACTAGACAAGCTCATCACGTAAGGGGTCCTGGAGCCAATAGATCACGCACGCTGGGATAGTAACCCCAATAAAACCAGACGGGTCAGTAAGAATTTGTGGGGACTACAAGGCTACCCTAAATAATGCACTGCAACAGAGTGCATACTCAGATCCAGTGGTACAGCACCTCCTATATTCACGCGGGGGAGAAAAAGTCTTTGCAAAGCTCAACCTGGCGCAGGCATACCAGCAGCTGCCAGTTGACGCCAAGACTGCGGAAGCGCAAACCATTGTGACCCACAGGGGGGCTTTCCAGTGAAAAAAGAATCCAATTCAGAGTTAGCGTGGCACCAGGGGTGTTCCAGAGCTTAATGGAACAATTACTGCAAGGCATTAAAGGAGTCGTACCATATTTCGATGATGTCTTGGTAGCAGCCAAAAACAAAAGCCAATTGGGAAGCCGCCTCAGGGAAATCCTGCAGAAATTTAAAAATGCAGGACTAAAAGTTAAAAAAGAAAAGTGCCAGCTGTGCACTGAAAAAGTAGAGTTCCTGAGGTACCTAGTGGATAAAGACGGAATTCACCCCACCGAAAAAAAGATTAAAGCAATAAAGGAAGCACCAAGACCTCAAAATAGGGCAGAGTTACAGGCTTTTCTTGGGCTAATTAACTTTTACAATGTCTTTTTGACACAAAAGGCAACGACAGCGGAACCTCTGCATAGGTTACTCGACAAGACATCCACCTGGTCCTGGGGCAAGCAGGAAGAGGCCGCCTCCCGGAAAATAAAAGATCTCCTCACATCGGAATCAGTCCTCATCCAGTACAGTGAAACCCTACCACTAACGGTGACCTGCGACGCCTCTCCATTCGGCATCGGAGCTTTTCTGAGCCATACTCTGCTAGACAGGAAAGAAGCACCGATTGCATACTTCTCTAAGACGTTATCAAAGGTAGAAAGAAATTATAGCCAGCTCGACAAGGAGGCACTAGCAGCGGTTACCGGCGTGAAGCAGTTTCATGAATACCTGTACGGTAGGAGCTTCAACCTTATCACAGATCACAAACCACTCCTGGGGATCCTGGCAGGGAACAAGGCCACCCTTAACATCCTGTTACCCCGGATGACAAGGTGGTCTGAGTTCCTTGCTGCCTACAACTATCAGCAAATACATTGCCCCGGGAAAAGCATCTCACACACCAATGCATTAAGCCATTGCCCCTTGCCAGATCCAGAGGACAACCCCGCACTCACCACATCCACCCTACAAATAGAGACACTATCCAACCTGCCAACGACCGTGTCAGACATTGCTAGAGAGACAATCAAAGTTGGGAAACTGGTGCGGGTTTTGAGCTGGGTGGAAAAAGAGTGGCTGGAAACAGAGAGCAGTGACCAGTTTAAACCATTCCGGAACCAACAGACTGAACTATTTTCCCAAAAGGGATGTATTTTATTGGGCGACACACTACAAACAAGAATATTGCACATGTTGCACGAAGGATACCCGGGAATTGTAAAGATGAAATCCCTAGCCAGAAGCTACGTGTGGTGGCCAGGGCTAGAGAAAACCATCGAAACCTGGGTGGCAATATGTGACAAATGTCAAAGATCCTCCTGCAGCACCAACCCTCGAGTGGGAAACACCCAGGGGCCCATGGTCAAGGGTCCACATAGACTTTGCGGGACCCACAAAAGGGCACACCTTTTTAATCGCAGTAGATGCTTATTCCAACTGGTTGGAGTTAAGCCTGATGCAATCCACCATGAAGGAAGCATTTATAAAGGAACTACCTGACTTGATAGTATCGAACAACGGGCCACAATTCACGGCATTGGCATTCAAAGAATTCCTCACCGAAAGGGGTATATGGCATGCATTGACACCGCCCGCTCATCCGGCAGCGAACGGGTGGGCAGAATGAATGGTCAGATACATGAAAGACACATTAGAAAAAATGGACGCAGGGAGCAGACATGAAAAAAAAAATAAACTATTAACAAAACAACACATAACACCAAGTTCTAAAACCAATAAAAGCCCAGCAGAACTACTGATGGGAAGAAAACTCCGATCCCATCTAGACAGACTGCACCCGACATACAACCCCGAAAAACCACCAGACTCATCCAGTCAGTACCGTAAATTTAATCCGGGAGACACTGTCTACACCAAAAACCTTTCAGGGGACTCACTGTGGGTACCTGCAGTAATAACCCAAGTGACAGGTCCCTGGTCATACTGGCTGGAAACGGAGGATGGAAGGAATTGGAAATGACATATCGACCAACAAAGATCACAAATAACTTCAAACAATGCTGAAAACACACAAACTCCACAAAGAGAAATTAATAAAAAAACTAGAGGGGGGGCAGAAACCCCAAACAATTACTAAAAGGAAGGAGAAAATCCTCCTATGGCACAGCGGCAAACCGAACACGCCCAATCGACACAAACCAAGCAATCAACCCAATAAATAGGAAAAGAAACCAACAATACTTACCAGCAAGCGAGGGCAGCAGAATGGAACCAGCAGAAGATGACCCACACGGAACCTCGCCTGGAAGAAACAGCCAAGCCAGTTCAACCAACCTGGGAAGACCCCCCAGGAACAGAGAAGCCGACAACTCAACCGAGCCCAGTAAACCAGGTGGGAGTTGCAGCAAAAGGCCTGACTCACCCTTTCAGGTGGTTCCATGCAGAAGAGCAGGAGCGACAAAGATCCCATCTGAACCAGCTGAAGACCACACAACAACTGAGCTGCGCAGGTCAAGGAGGCAGGTTAAAAGCCCCGCCTACCTACGCAACTACGTCACGTAGGATGGATCAAACCAAGAAGGGAGGGATGTTCCATGTTAGCATTCTTGGAATACCCTCACCTGATTGGTCAAGATGGACTGTAGTGTGATTGGATGGAAGAATGACGGTGATTGGTCAGTAAAGAATCAACCAAGATTGGCTGTGCTGATCACGGGAGATTCAGAAGGCTGTCATTGGCTAAGTGCCGCCGGCAAGCTCTATAAGAAGAGCTGCTGTAGCTCGCAGGTCCAGCACAGATCTATACCTTTCAAGAAGAGCTGAAGTTACGCTGGTCTCGAGTCTCCTTTATCCCGTGCTTCTACACATGACATTTCTTAGACATGTTGTTTTTTTCAAGAGGCACCTCGACTTTCTGTTTTTTTAAAAAAACTTGTTCCATCCAAGAACCTTCCTCAGCTCCTACTTTCCTACCATCCAGTCAGAGCTGAAGAAGCTTCTTGGATGAGAAGCGAAATGTCTTCAAAGAAAAACCAGAAAGTGCAGTTGTCTCTTGAAAAAAAGCACCTTTGGGAAAACTCTTCAAACTGATGCAAAAAAAGAGTATGGGATGAAATTATGCTTAATAAATTATGAACACTACAGAAAATAATGCAACTAGAATATGTTCTTCATTCACAGTTTGCCAGGTTAACAAAGAGTCTGCAAACTAAGAGACACCGGAAGCAGCCTTTTGCAAAAGTTTGAAATTGGATGAAAGAGAATTGCTTACTGACTCTCTCCTGCAAAGCTGACTTGAGGTTGAAAATCTATCTTTGCATAAAGGGTAGAATGGTAACTATATACTTGTATGACTATTTGGAGAAGAGGCACTAGAACTCTTGCTGCACAGGAAGTGACTGAATAAATATGATTTTCTTTCTTTCTTTCTTTCTTTCTTTCTTTCTTTCTTTCTTTCTTTCTTTCTTTCTTTCTTTCTTTCTTT
>BLBF01000005.1:17207471-17223580 GCA_015471245.1 Laticauda colubrina
TGATGGGCTTGCCTTCATTTCAGCTCGATAATTTGTTGAAAATAACACATTAAATATATTAAATTTGTACTCATCTTATATTGTGATGTCAACTCCCATTTCAGCTCCTGAAATTAGTGAAAAAATAATGTTTAAAGCTTTTGTCAATACTATGCATTACAAATAAGATTAGAAGAAAATGAAATTAGGCATGTCTACTTTTGTTGGAGATAAAGAATGAAAGCATGAAAAATACAAAAATATGAAAATTTGAAAATTGGATGGAGTATTTGTCAATCAATTATGCATTCCTTCCTCCACCTCCTTCCTTTTGTCCAAGAACTCAAGAGCCAAAACATGATATAACATCTTCAAGTGTGGGGGATGGGTAGAGGCTGAGATTATATATGCAATGGTATAATCGAAGCCAAACTCTTTTTTTAATGTGCATTAACCAATTAGTCATCTTTGAGTGTCTTTACATGCATTTACTTCCTTCTTCTTTCTGCAAGAAAAAGAAAGGCAAATATTTGTGCATGTAGTATGTTTCTATGTACGGGAATGATCAATGCATGGAAGGTCTCTAGGATGATATTTAATTAGGGTTGGGGAGGCTGAACAACACACAGAACTCCTCCCCCCCCCCGCTTTATTTATAAATTGTTTTTATTTACTCTTGGTTTGTGGATGGGTGGACTGAATGAGAATGAATTAGAAAGTGAAAATTTTGATTTAGCAGCAATTAGGAGGACAGTAAGACTGATTTTTCTTCCATTTTGAAGGTTGCAAATTCTTCACCCACAATGATATATTTCAAGAAAATTCTGACATGAAAGAGCTATTCCACTTTATTTTGATAACTTGTTGCGCTGTATTTTTTTCACCCATCACTACTGTTACTTTTTCCACTAAAAGGAATAGAATTTTTCTGGACAGCTGAATTCTGTTTACTCAGCATAGGTGATTATGATTATATATGGAGCAAAATACAATTAATTTTATGGACAGTACAAATTAAGTGATTATAAGACTAAAGACTTGAAGACTTTAGAGGCTTTAGAAAGAATTAGCGTAAATGTGGAATGATAATAAAACTTGCCTTTTCTGCTTATGGCTTTGTGGCTAGTAGCTAAACTTTTATTTAAATAAACATAAACATATGAACACCTTTGGCACAAATTGCACCAAATCTGATATTTAAAAATTAAGCTATTTTTTTATTTAACATTTAAAAAGGTTATATGTTCAAGATTGTGTTATTTGAAATAATTAATAATCATAATTAATCATCAAACAATGAAAGTTTTTTTCCAGATTTAAGTTTTTTCAATTTACAAGCAAGGGTTTATGTGAGGTTCTGAATTATGGAGAGTTCCAGAACCATCCCATAAGATCCTCTGATAGTGCTGATTTGCAAGAGGAATATGGAGTAATGCTCCAAAATAGCTGGATAAGTTGCCTATATCTGGCAGACATGGTTGCAATCACCTTGTTGTTGAAAAAACAGCAATTTTGGAATTTATTTTTGAAACAGATACTATATTGTATCTTCCACTTCTCAAACACTTTTTTATCTATTTTATTTTTACTAAGCTAAAAGAAACTCTTTTGAATCACTGCCTGCTACTTCATTTTGAAGATCTATACCATTTATTGGGCATCATTATTGTTGAACGATGAAAAAGATTGTCAGAGGTGAGCTGAAAGAAAGAAGTGTGGAGATAACTTTTTTATTTTTTATTTTGATAGTGGAATGTAAGGATTTAAAAAGTTGGCTTTATTTCATCATTTTTGTATATTTGCGACTTTTGTTTGACGTTGGGAATTATAATTTGCACTTTTGGATCATTTGTTGTGGGAGGCTAAAATCTTCTAAATTTAATGGATTTTGATTGGTCCGGGGATACCAGCTGTTCTATAAAAAGCTCTTTTTAAAGATTCATTTTTGACCAGAAGAGGGAGATAAAGAATATAAAATGAAGCAACACAGCTGGCATCTAAACCAGACAGGGAATGCAAAAATTATTTTGGATAAGTATTTAAACAAAACAATTCACTTTATACATCAACTGTGTTTCAAAGATGTCATAAAAGAGGAGCAAGAGCAACAAATTACTCAAGTAATTGTAAGAAAGATAAGTAATATGCAACCAAATGTAGAAACTTACCGATCACTGAAGCTACTGCACAAATATTTGATAATACAAAAGACTTAATGGCAATTTGGGAATATAAATCTGACACTAAAAGTTAGCTATGAAGATGGTTTAATTACAGGTCCTCAACTGCAACTGAAAGAAGAAACGTTGCAAGTAAATCAACAATCCTCAAGAGAACATGTTTGGGATCTCCATTTCAACATGGAAATGGAAATTGATAATGTTGACATATTTGTTTTAAAAATCATATTGGAGAAACTCTTGAGAAGAAGTTTATATTTATTGAATAGGCATTCCAAAGAAGAAAAATGGTTCACTTTATGAGGATAAGCTTGAAGGAGTGATGTAGATTTAATAGGTTAATTAGAGTTACTATGGATTTTATAGTGGTTTGACATATGTATTTAAAAGAAAGTTCCATTGCATAGATTTGGGTTTATAAGGTAAGTTTGAAAATGTGGTAAACATTTATGTTCAAGAGAAAGATGGAAAGGAAAAGGAGCCTTTGATTTTTTTTTCTTTTCTATATGTAATGCTAGAGTAATTCTTAAAGTTTGCAAAATATTATTGAAAGTGAATTTGAAAGTATTATGTTGAAAGGAAATTTTAAAAGATCCATTAGAATGAATAGATTTTAATTATAAAAAATCCGAACATTTTTTACAAAAGTTTATAGCCTTAAAATAAATATGAGTTTTCCATTTAAGGCAAAAAAAAGTTGATAGTGATTTTTCTTTATGAAAAATCAATGAAAACGATGACTTTAGAAAAAGTAATAAATGGAAATGGAAATATATATATTACTTCCAATAACGGAAAGAACAAATAAAAAATGGATTTGGTTAAAAAAAGCTATGTAAACTGTTTTGAACAAAGAGAATTTATCTGGTCTTGTTTCTATTGAGATATTGCATCTGGTTTTATGCTTGAAATAGAAAAAATAAAATTCAGAATTTAGTTTGAAGATTTAATAATTATAGAACTGACAAGTCAGTTATAGAACTGTCTTGTAATAATTATTGATAATGTAAAAAATTGAGATCGTAAATCTGATTCTTTCCAAAACAGATACAGATACCATTTGCCTACAAGCAAGTACTGGTGGAACCATGAAATAGCGAAAGTAATAGAAAATGAAGAAGATAAAGTACTCTGGATCTTTAGAAGTGAAACAGACAAGAACCTGCCACATAATATCTGAGACTTAATTACTTATAAAAAAACCAAAAAAGTTTCGATTGCAGTACCTTCAACAAGCAAAATAAAAGAGAAAGAACTGAAGAAAAATCACAAAATACAGAGACCTGCAAATAGAATGGCTGTAGCAAAACAAAACAAAGATAATACCAATAGTAATAGATACCTTGAATCCAGCCCAAAAACAGTGGAGCACCACTTCGACACCATTGACACTGACAAAATTGCTGTGTCAATTGCAAAATACTGCTCTTCTTGAAACAGCTTACATCCTGCAAGGATACCTTTAACACCATCAACTAATGATTATAATAACACTTAAACTTATGTACTGCTTTACAGTGCTTTATAGCCTTCTCTTAAGGCCCTGTCACACTGCCCAACAGATGGAAAACGTCTGTAAAAAGGACACAGCGGACGAGAAAAATGTTCCACCTGTTGTTATCCGCTCTCAAAGGGGCAAAAATTTGCATAACCAGAGCGGATAACACGGAAAGGAACGGATGGGGGGAGGACGCAGGGCGGATGGAAAACGGATGCGGAATGGAAGCCTAGCAGATGGAAGCAGTTGGGAGTGGATGGCACATCCGCTAGGCTTCCGGGGGACCTCAGCAAAGCAGACGCGGAACGGAAAGAGCGGATGCAGAGCGGACGCTGAGCGGATGAAGCGGATGCAGAGTGGAAGCCTAGCGGATGCATAGCGGAAGCCTAGCGGATGCAGAGCGTTCACTGCGCATGTGGGGGGGATTTATTGTGTCAGCCCCACAGATATAAAGGGTAGCAGCTCGGAAGCAGGTCACCATTCAGAGGAAAGACCTGCATCCAGACACATTGAGTGCCTTGCCAGCCTGACCTGCCTGCATGCCTGCCTGCCAGCCTTGCTGCCTGCCTTGTTGCCTGCCATCCTGCCAGCCTCCCTGCCAGCCTTGCTGTCTGCCTGCCTGCCAGCCTCCCTGCCAGCCTTGCTGTCTGCCAGCCTTGGTGCCTGCCTGCATGCCAGCCTTGGTGCCTGCCTACCTGCAAGCCTCCCTGCCAGCCTTGCTATCTGCCAGCCTTGGTGCTTGCCTGCCTGCCAGCCTTGGTGTCTACCTGCCTGCCAGCCTTGGTGCCTGCCTGCCTGCAAGACTTCCTGCAAGTCTTCATGCCAGCCTGCCTGCCAGCCAGCAACCCCACAACCATGGGGAAGAAAAGAAAGCCTCAGCCATCTGCTGCCAGCCCTGGCAAGAGGAACAGGGACACCCTCCCACCCCCTGGCCCTCACTCTGCTTCTGCTGGGGCTTCTGTAGCACGGGCTCGCTCTGCTGCGGCTGGGGCTTCTGCTGCTTCTGCTTCTGGAGGAGTTGATGATGATGCTTTTGCCGGTGGTGCTTCTGCTCGTACTTACTCTGCTGATGCTGCTTCTGGCGGTGGTGCTTCTGCTGGTGCTTACTCTGCTGAGGCTGCTCCTGGCGGTGGTGCTTCTGCTGGTGCTTACTCTGCTGAAGCTACTCCTCGTCCTGCTGGTCCTGCTCATCCTGCTCGTGCTCCTGGACTTGCTC
Source organism: Laticauda colubrina (assembly GCA_015471245.1). Classification (NCBI taxonomy): domain Eukaryota; kingdom Metazoa; phylum Chordata; class Lepidosauria; order Squamata; family Elapidae; genus Laticauda; species Laticauda colubrina. The sequence goes on from BLBF01000005.1 coordinate 17,212,345, forward strand.
ATACTGCTCGTATTGCTCGTGCTCCTGTTCCTGTTCGTGCTCCTGGTCCTGCTGGGGCTCCTGGTGCTTACTCTGCTGCTGCTGATCCTGGTCCTGCTGTTGTTGCTGCTGCTGCTGCTGCTGCAGCTGATGATGATTATGATCCTGCTGGTGCTGCTGCTGCTGGTGGTGTGGAGGAGCAGCCCCTACAACCTCGAAGCCCCTCTGATGAGGGCCCATATGGCCCTGCCAGAGGGAGGAAGAGGCAGACGCATAATAGGGAGAGGAGGCAATAGTCCATTGAGGAGGAACACGAGGATGAGATGCTGGAGTGGCTGAGAGAGAATGACTATCTGTGGCGGAAGGGACACAGGCTCTACAGGGACACCAAAAGGAAGCAGGCTGCTTGGAGAGAGAAGGCGGAGAGACTGGCCTACACATCGGATGTGCTCCTCGGCTGGTGGAAGCACATGCACACCTGGTACGGGAAGCTGCACCTCAAGAAATATGGCCAGGCCACGGTTAAGCTGACGGACAGAGAGACCTAGGTGATGGCCAGGTGCAGCTTCCTGGAGGGTGAGATCCACCACCGAGGAGCAGCAGCAGCCCCTCTCATGAGCCTCTCTCTCCGGCAGCCTGCTGAAAGCCAGTCCTCTTCTGACTGAGAGTCAGCTCCTCTCTCCAGGCAGGTTTCTGTGAAGCGTCCCATGGCGGAGAACCCGTGGAAAGCTTTTTTAACTGTGGTGGAGCGCGTGGAGGACTCCCTGGTGCAGTGGGAGAAAGGAGACAGTATGTCCACTACAGCCCTACCTGCATCCACCCCCAGCTCCACCTCCACAGAAAGGCAGAGAGCCAGAAAGGAGGGGCAGAGCCACACTGTCCTGCTGGAGATCAGGGACACCATCCGGAGCAGCATAGATCTCCTCTCTCAGCTGGTCCACACTGACTCCTCATCCTCCAACTGCAAGCCCTTCCTCACCCATGTGAACCAGGCCCTCATGGACATGGCGGAACCCCAGTACCAGGTGGTGAAGGACCGGATCACCAAGCTGCTTCACAACCCTCCAGATCCAGAGGAACCTGCTCCCACCCAGTCCAGGTCTGCTCCTCCACCCCACGTGATGTCCCTCCCATTCCAAGGCTTTCCACAGGCCCTCACCTACCAGGGCTACGGCTACCAGGAGTTCCAGCAGCACAGGCAGCAGCCCTTCCCAGTCCAGGCACAGAGTCATCGGATGACACCATTGCCACTGGTTCCACTGATGCCACCGATGCCACCCACGAAACTGATGCCACCGACGCCACCGATGACAGCAATGCCACCCACGCCAGTCCTCACCCAGCTGCAGAGCAGACAGACCCACTACACTGCTCCTTCCTCCACCCCACAGCCAAGCCCAGCCTCAGTACATCTGTCCTCGGTACTGGGGCTGACACCCCATGGCATGGAGGAAGGAGCTCTCAACATCACGGGGCTGACCAGCTGTCCGAGAGCTTCCTCAACACACAGTCACCTGTTGTCCTCTCGGGGCCAGGCACCCCAGTGGTGCTTCAGACCAGCACTCCAGCAGCAGCCACCTCCACAGCACCTGGACCCTTCATCCCTGAGACTGGGCACACCTCCGAGTGACCAAGAAGAGTGCCAGAGACTGGGTGGCTACCTGTAGACTTGATTTGGACACTTGACTTGGGTCATTTTTCTTTCACAGCTTGTTATTAATAAAGTTTATCTTTGCTTCACACACTTGCTTCATTTATTTTTTTTAATAAAGTCTTGGTGGAAACTTTTAGAAATGGTTTAAGCCTTTGCATGCTTGTGGGATGGGTAAGGATAGCAGTGGGATGGGCAGGGATACCTTTGGGATGGGTAAGGATAGCAGTGGGGTGGGCAGGGGTACCTTTGGGATGGGTTAAGATAGCTGTGGGATGGGTTGAGATAGCTGTGGGGATAGATAAACCTCCAGTGCAAGCATAGTGGGACTGTATGGTCCACCCTCCCAGGTGCCACACTTATGGCCCTTCATTATCAATACTAATGTAATAATTGATCCACACATGTCAACACAAACACAACTCTTTATTAAACGCCCTGTTCATTGTAGGCCCACCCAACATACATAGCCCAATCTCATCCATGTGATGAGACAGGCTGAAGGAAGCATCCATTAATCATCTACCATCCTGTCTTGCCTCTCCACTGCTCCAGCTGGGGAGTTGCACCAGTGTTTCAGGAGGTTGCGCTGCTTCTTCCCTTCACATGAGGCTCTGTTGGGGCCTTGCACATCCTCAGTATCAATCAGGTTTTGCCCTTGCCTCCATTCCCCAGGCTCCATGTCCCCATTGCCTTGTTGGAGGTCCACAAGCCTGTTCTGCAAGACTGGGTAGCGGGTGCGCATGAGATTGTGCAGGATGCAGCAAGCTTCCACGATCCTCCTCACGGTCTCTGGGCCGTACTGCATGGTGGTGAGAAGTACCTGGAACCTGTTGGCCAGGATGCCAAAGTCGTTCTCCACCACCCGCCTTGCCCTGGACAGCCTGTAGTTGAAGATCCTCTCTTCACGGGTGAGGAGTCTGGAAGTCTAGGGTTCCATGAGGTAGGTTCTGAGGGAGAAGGCATCATCCCCCATGTTGAAGTAGGGCACTTCTTGCGTGTCGTTGGGCAGGGGGTCTGGATCTGGGAAGCCCATGATGAGGTTGTATTCCAGCCCCTCCTTGAGGTCACTGGCATTGTATACCTGGGCATCTGAACATGAGCCGTTGCCTGAAGCATTGATGTACATGAACTTGTAGTCAGCATCGACCATGGTGAAGAGAATGATGCTGAAGAAGTCCTTGTAGTTGAAATAAGTGGACCCTGACTTGGCTGGAGCTTTGCAGGCCACGTGCTTGCCATCTATGGTTCCAACGGTGTGGGGGAAGTTCCACCTCTGATACCACTGCTCATCAACTTTCTTCCAGCCTTGTTCAGTGGTGGGGCACTGGAGGAGCTCCTCCAGGTATTCTTCGGTGATGGCCTGAACCACTTCTCTGACCACAATGCTGAATGGTGTTGTGTGGCACCCTCCAGCCGTACTGCATGCTCCTGTAGGTGGTCCCTGAGGCCAGGTGGCGCAGAGTCAGTGCCACCTTGAGCCCAGGGTCCAGGCTGGGGCAGAAGTTGGTGCTCTGCTTGGTCAACCTGGGTGTCAGCCGCTGTACAACTTCATCAAACATGGCTGGAGGCATCCTCATGAAGTTCTGGAATGTACGAGTGTCTTCGTTTCTCAGGTCCACCATCAGCTTGTTGTACAATCCGTACTCTGCTCTTCTCCTGATCCATCTTCAGACCCTGACGCTTCTTGGCCACCTCCTTTTCTTCCCATAGTAGAGTTCACAGAGTCTGTAGATGGCTTCGCACTGTTGCAGAATGATGGTGGCTACCAAAAGGAGTTTGTTCCGATCCATGGTGGAGATGACTGGATGCTGTGGAAGAGGAAGAGGCAGATGAAGGCTGCAGAGGTCTGCACATCTGGGCTGCTGGTCTGAAAGTGAGATCCAGGTGAGTTGTTCCCCCTTTTTATAGGCAATATAGGTTTTCCACTATGTGTCCCTTTGCATCCTCTAGGCATCCTCTAGACATCCTTAATATCCGAGATAGGTCTCCTCTGGGAACGTTTTTTCCATTTTAAATGCTTTCTTTGTGAGCTGCATCCACTTTCATCCTTTCTACGTCCATGCTACTAATGCTGCACGTCCGTTCCGCTTCCTCCCTGCGTCCATTTACCGCTGGAACGGATGCGAGTTGCGCAGATGTGCAGCAGATGCCTAGCGGATATAGCGGATGCGTAATGGATGCAGAACGGATGTTCCTCGTATGCGTTGTGGATGCAGAATTGATGCGTTGGATACATTTTCCGCTCAAAAGTTTTGAGCAGCTCAAAACCTTCTGAGCGGATGAAATGTCAATAGATGGATGCTGGACGGATAGAGAGGAAGCAAAACGGAGGCAATGAGTACAGAACGGAAGCATCGCGTTAACCAACGGATGGCAAGTGTTTTTCTCCATTTTACATCCTCTTTCCATCTGTTGGTGCAGTGTGACAGGGGCTTAAGCAGTTTACAGTGTTAACCTATCGTTCCCATATGCCAGCATATTGGGTCCTCGATTTGCTAGCTTATTGGGTCCTCGATCTGGGTCCCCATTTTACCAAATGAAGAAGGCTGAGTCAACCTTGAGCTGGTGAGAATCAAACTGCCAAACTGCTGGTGGCAGTCAGTCAGCAGAAGTATCCTGCAGTACTGTATTCTAACCACTGTGCCACCACCAACACCTGCTTATTCCAGGGAAAGGACTTGCTAGGTGGATAAAAATGCTAAATCCAGTCTAAACATCTGGCTGACTGTGTGACCAATAATAACAATATGAGTTCAAGGAAGCTGATGAAATATAAAAAAGGAAATATAAAAAAGGAATGTCAAAGAGAATAATAGAATTTAAGGACCTGTTACAAATCAAAGCAACATTAGAGGAAAATCGGCAAAACGCATAATTTGAATGGAAATGGCAATTCTTTTTCTTATATTTCAATTTATACTATGTGTTCTGCTGATTTTATTTTTATAGTATATGGATAAAAAGGCAAGCATTTGATTGACTATAGCATCCAACTAATTGAAATTGTTTTATATTAAATATATTATGTAAATATTAAGGAAATTTTAATTATACTAAAATACATTCTCTCTCCCTCTCTTTCCTTTATATTCTATAAAATAGAATTACCAGGCCACCATAAACAAAGCCATGCATATTCTAAAGCAACCAACCAACTCTAGTGTCCTCCATTTTAAATAAGGTTACAAATGCAAATATAGATTAGTTGTATTTCTTTTTGTATCAATTTGTCCTTGTGAAAAATATTATTTTTTAAGATATTTGTAACATTGAATGTGTCATTTCAGAGATAAGAGACTTATTCTCAGGTTTCTATTCTGTTCATATCTGTTTTGGAGTGAGCTTGGGGAAATTCTTGCTAAGAAAAGTTAAATACAGTGAGACCATCAAATTCATTTTAAAAGGTGACCTTCTAAAGCACTGCTTGTCCTAATGCCTAATCCAGCATGCTGATGACTGGGTACCATTATACTATTATATCCAAGAGAATATAGCACATTTCCATGTAACAGAATTTCAGTTTCCTTCTCCATTTCATTAGCAGAAAGCTATTCGTTGCATTTTTTCTGCCACAGGAAAAAAATCTTTGATTTAAGACCTAATCTTTGGCTCATTGAAATAATGCACATTATGCCATTGAGAGTACAAGCAGATCCATAAATAGGATTTATTTATTACACAAAGTAAAGGGCAAGAACAGGGAAGTTCCTACCACACATAATTTGTAACAAGAAAAGAAATAAGATTCCTGAGGCTTGAAAAAAGAAAATGCGTTTTTCTCTAGAGTTTGATCCATCTATTTTCCAGAGCCTCGGGCTGTCTTCGTTTTATGTCTAACCTGGGACATCATCACTCAGTTATGCATTGCACAAAGAGTGCTAAAAGATATAACCATTTGTCATCAAAAATATTTCAACCCCTGAGTCATAAGTTTATAAGGGCTTTAAGGGTTTAATTAAACTCAGAGATTCTGAAAGCTATGTTATAGATCTCTTTGATCTGTACATTAGACCAAAAGCAAAATAAAACACAAAAATAATAAAAATGAAAGCAGTCAATGAAAGCCATGTTCAGAATAGCAGCTACAAAGTGGACCCCATTGAATATCAAGAAGAATAGAAGTGAAACCCAAGCAGAAAGCAACATTCATGATTTAACTCCTTAAACAAAACTGGCTGTTCATTTATGTGTGAGATTTTTCTTTTGCATTTCCTCTAAAAGACCAGGTTGCTATTAATACTTTGTCTTCTGATTTCATTAGTGATTTGTCTCTGGTGATAGATTATCCCAAAGAACTAGGAACAGCCTAGTGGTTGCACCCCAAAAGACTGGTTGTACATAAAAAGTTTATTATATAGTTCATGGATGTCAACATTGCCATGTCACGTTGCCCTCACATAACATTTCATGTTTTTCCCATTCCAGTTGAATGAGAATTTAACTAGCTGTATGCCACCTTGGAGAGTAATAGTCCTGGATTCCAATAGAGATTTGCCCTGGGATCAATATTTTTCATTTTTGAAAATTAATTATTTTAAAATAATGGGTATTTATTTTCTTATCATCAGAGTAATGATGATTCAATAGCTGACTAGCTGCTGCAATGATGATGTAATTGTAGTAATGAATCAGTAGGGTTATTTGACTGTTACCACTTTAAGAGTCTGTGTTCTGTATAGAATGGTATACTCCAAACTATGCAATCTGATTGGCTAAAAGACTAAGCATTGGATTGGTTCATTAGGAACCAATCCAAAAGAGCTGCTGAAAGGCGGCAAGGTCAAATAGCTGCCATTGGCGACAAGCCGGAAGGCAAGCCTGTATAAAAAGGCTGCAGCAGCTTCAGCCAAACTCTTCCGTTACTGTTGCTTACTTCAATAAAGACTTTGTTTGTTGGAACCTGGTCTACCTCACGTTTTTCTGGACAGAAAACTGGCGACGAGGATGTGATCATCCTAAACGCAAGACTGAGCACGTGACAGAAAGAATTCCAGATCAAAGTAATGGCTGGGAATAATGTGCTGCCCGCACCCTTCAATCCCAACGAAGAGAATTGGGAGTCATATGTATACCGTTTCCTGATGTTCTTAGAGAGCAATGAAATGGAAGAGATCTCAGACCAGCAGAAGAGGGCTGTATTCCTAACGCATCGTGGACCAACCGTATTTAAAATGGCCAAAGCATTGGCGAAGCCCAGAGATGTGAAACAAATGACCTGGTCTGAACTTCACTGAATGTTAAAGGCCCACTACGCACCGGTAGAGTCAAATCTCATCAAATGGCACAAATTCTACAAAAGGGATCAGAAGAAAGGCAAAACCACCACTGACTTCATGGCAGCTCTCCGACAACTGGGGGGAATTTGCGAGTTCCTGAACTTGGATGAAGCCATGCGAGATCGAGCTTTCCTAGGTCTGAAAGACTCTAAATTACAAAGGAAACTACCAAATAAACCCAATATCACAGTGGCTGAAGCGATTGCAGAAGCCACAGCAGCAGAAGCCTCAAAAAAGTCAGCAGCCACCATGAAGCAAATGAACTCAAATAATGACGCGATGACCCTATCCAGAGGAAAGAAGCAAGCTCCCACCACAACTCATCATGAAGACTTTGACAGTTCATCAGAAATGGAAGATGAGGACAATGAGGTCCATTGCCTGTACGCCAACAAAAAAAGGCGCAAAAGAAGAAATTGGCGGGAATGTGCTGGCTGCGGGGGAAACCACCCTTGAGCCGATTGCAGATTCTTTGATGCCATCTGCCGAGCTTGCAAGAAGAGGGGACACATCGAAAAAGTCTGCAGGAATCGAAAAAATAACAGCCCAAACAGATGCAGTAACTCCCCACTACCAGCTGAAACAAAGCAAGCCGAAACGAAATGGGAGCACAACAAACAAACCGGCAACTGAGAAAAGACCCATCAAACTGTCAAAATTGGAAGCGCCCAGACGGAAAGCGGGAGAAAAGTCAAAATTGTTGAAAAAATTGAAGGAAGCCCCTGCGAGATGGAAGTTGACTCAGGATCCTTCCTGTCAATGGTGTCTTGGAACACAATCAGACGGCTGGTTCCAAACATCAAATTAAAAGAACTCCAGAAACAAAAATTAACTTTAAAAGACTACCAAGGAAACCGAATCCCTGTATTAGGTCTAGGACATTTCCGAGTCACATACAAGCAGCACACTGAAGTCCTGCCTCTAACAATAGTCGACCGGGACCATCCCAGCCTCCTGGGCATCAAATGGTTTGCACCATTGGGCATCGGAATGACCGGGGTGAGCCGAGTAGCCGCAACCGACTGGGAAGAGAGCCTGATACAAGAGTTCCAGGACGTCTTCGACGGCACCTTAGGCAGGTACCTGGGGACCCCCAATTTCCTTTAGTTTAGACCCTTAGGTAGCACCTAGAAGATTAAAAGCCAGACGAGTCCCCTTTGCTTTAAAGGCCAAAATAGATGAACAGTTAAATAAATTAATTGAGCAAGGGGTCATAGAACCAATTGACCATGGTAGATGGGAAACACCAATAGTAACACCTGTTAAACCTGATGGGTCGGTACGCATCTGCAGAGACTACAAGGCTACCCTGAACCATGCATTGCAGCAATGTGCATACCCTGCGCCAATTGTGCAACATTTACTGCACTCGCTAGGGGGAGGAAAATTTATTGCCAAGCTTGATTTAGCCCAGGCATATCAACAGCTTCCAGTAGACCCAATAACGGCTGAGGCACAGACAATAGTAACTCACAGAGGGGCATTCAAATGTAACAGACTTCAATTTGGAGTGAGCGTTGCCCCAGGCGTTTTCTAAAGCCTTATGGAACACCTATTAAATGGAATTAAAGGGGTCATGCCATAATTTGATGACGTCCTAATTTCGGCTAAAAATACGACCCAATTAGAGAAAAGACTGAAAGAAGTGCTAACAAAATTTAGAGAATCCGGCCTGAAAGTCAAAAAAGAAAAATGCTGCTTAATGACTGATCGCGTCGAATTTTGGGGGTATTTAATTGACGGCAATTTTCACCCTACAGAAAAAAAAGTCAAGGCTATTAGAGACGCACCACAGCCAAAAAACTAAATGGAGTTACAAGCATTTTGGGGTCTAATAAACTTCTATAACGTATTCCTCCCTCACAAAGTAACGAGAGCAGAACTGTCACATCATTTATTGGACAAGAAAACTAGTTGGACTTGGGGGCATAGAGAACAAAAAGCATTCCAAGGCATAAAAAATCTGTAAACCTCAGACACCGTTCTTATTCAGTTTAGTAACACACTTCCGTTGATGGTCATCTGTGACGCCTCACTATATGGAGTCGGTGCCATCCTGAGCCACCAATTGCCTGACAGGAGAGAGGCACCCATCGCCTTTTACTCAAAAACACTTTCCAAAGCAGAACGCAACTATAGTCAACTAGACAGAGAAGCCCTGGCAATTGTCGCCGGAGTTAAACGTTTTCATGAGTACCTCTATGGAAGAACATTTTCAATCGTGACTGACCATAAACCACTACTAGGAATTTTGGCAGGAAGCAAACCCACACCGAACATTTTATCTCCTCGAATGACTAGATGGGCTAGCAGCGTACTCCTACACTTTGATACATCGACCCAGAAAACAGATCTCCCATGCAGATGCATTAAGTTGAACACCGCTGTCAATGACAGAGGAAAACCCGGTGCCAACAATTATTACCCTGCAAATAGAAACCTGCCCCGAGCTACCAATATCTGCACATGATGTCGCCAGAGCAACCGCTAAAGACCCAGTAACTGCCTGCATTTTAAATTGGGTAGGTAAAGGTTGGCCGGAAAAACCAAAAAACTGAAAACTTTAAACCTTTCAGGACCAGACAGACTGAACTGTCAATACAAAAGGGGTGCTTATTGTGGGGTGATCGGGTGGTAATTCCTTCCAAATTACAAACTAGAGTGTTGGGTATGCTTCATTGAGGCCACCCAGGCATCATGAAAATGAAAAGCCTGGCTAGGAGCTATGTATGGTGGCCTGGTTTAGACAGAGATATTGAGTACTGGGTTGCCACATGCAAGAAATGCCAGAGAAGCAGGCCATCACCACCACAAGCTCCTATGAAGGACTGGGAGACCCCACGAGGCCCCTGGTCTCGGATCCATATTGACTTTGTGGGTCCGACCAGGGGGCATACATTCTTGATTGTTGTAGATGCATACTCGAATTGGTTAGAAGTCGCAGTAATGTCATCTACAACATCCGATGCCGTTATCAAAAAGCTCAACAAGCTATTCGCAACCCATGGGTTACTGAATGTCCTTGTGTCCGACAATGGGCCACAACTGACCGCTATCCAATTTGAACAGTACCTAGCCTCTTTAGGCATACGCCATGCACTAACCACGCCAGCCCACCCAGCGGCAAATGGTAGGGCTGAGAGAATGGTCAGGTTTACCAAGGAGGGTTAAAGTGGACTGTTTACTCACCCTCCAACATATCACCCCCAGCACTGTAACTAACAAAAGCCCGGCAGAATTATTAATGGGGAGGAAACTTAGATCACATTTGGATAGGTTACATCCAAATTACACCTTTGAGAAACCCCCTGACTCCTCCAGCCATTTCCGCATGTTTGAAATCGGGACCCTCTATGGCTTCCAGCCACAATCACACAAATAACAGTCCCCCGGTCCTACCATCTGACCGTAGATGATGGCAGGGAATGGAAGCAGCACATAGACCAGCTTCGTTCCCGAAATGTTGAGCGAAATACGACCGTGCAACCTCCAACAATAAAAATCGACAAAAACAAAACGAAGGGGGGGGGGGGATACAAGAAAATAATACTGAAGGAAAAAAAGAACTGTTAAAAATAAACCCAGAACTTCTAACCAATCAAAAAGAGCAAAAAGAACACTTACAGTTAGATGAAACTGGTGGAAATAATCCACAGGAAGAGGAACCCGTCCTGGAAGGGGCCAGCAAAGCCAGCTCGAACTGCCTGGGAAAACCAGGAGGGAGCGGCAAAACCACCAGCTTGAGTAACTCACGTGGTAGCAACCTTGCTGACTCACCCTTCCAGGCGGTTCCATGGAGAAGAGCCGGAGAGTCAACGATCCCATCCGAACCACTCGAAGTCTCCAGCAAGAATGAACTGCACAAGTCAAGTAGAGTCAGAAGAAGCCCCACCTACCTGCGCAACTACATCACCCACGTAGGACTAAACTAAGGGGGGAGGGGTGTTCTGTATAGAATGGTATACTCCAAACTATGCAATCTGATTGGCTAATTGGATTGGTTCATTGGATTGGTTCATTAGGAACCAATCCAAAAGAGCCGCTGAAAGGCGGCAAAGTCAAATAGCTGCTGTTGGCTACAAGCCGGCAAGCAAGCCTGTATAAAAAGGCTGCCACGGCTTCAGCCAAACTGTTCCATTACTTTTGCTTACTTCAATAAGGACTTTGTTTGTTGGAACCTGGTCTACCTCGCGTTTCTCCGGATGGAACAGTCTGTAGTATAAGTGAGGCTCTGTTGGGGCATATTTCTCTCTCTCTCTCTCTCTCTCTCTCTCTCTCTCTCTCTCTCTCTCTCTCTCTCTCTCTCTCTCCCTCCCTCCCTCCCTCC
>BLBF01000005.1:17223680-17247599 GCA_015471245.1 Laticauda colubrina
TCTCTCTCTCTCTCTCTCTCTCTCTCTCTCCCTCCCTCTCCCTCTCCATCTCCCTCTCCCTCTCCCTCTCCCTCTTCCTCCCTCCCTCCCTCTGTCCTTCCCTGTGGTAGCCACTGATGGATTGCTTGACCTTGCCTAGTAAGTGTATGTATATTCTTTGTAGATAAAACCACTGTATAAATAATAATGTTTACTGCATTTGATCCTGAGTTGTCTCACATAGTCACATTCTGCACACCCTGACAATTACCATATTAAAGGATTTAAAGGGCTGTTTTTGAAATGTACAGATAACATCAACATCCAGAAGTCTATCCAACATAAGGTGGCAGAATAATTCTGCAATATATTCTGAACAAGTTCAAAGACTGAGTTGAGCAATCTGGGTAAATATTATATGCAGGAAAAATGTAGGGAATGCATTCATTTATTTGGAAACATAATGCTGAAAAAGGATTTTGGAGTGATCATTATGGGCCAGTAAGTCAGTGGTAGAAGAATTATTGTACAAGGATGTGTATAGCCCTTATTTTCCTTTACTCTTGTCAACCTCATGTGGTAAACTAGATAAGAACTACAAACAGATGAGTTAATTATAATTGACTGTAAATCTACTTGGATAGAATCTTGCAAATTTGAAAGTATAATCATTTCCCTCATGTCCTTCTGAGAATCTAGGGAGGGTCTCTTCTGAGTCTCTTGCCTTCCCATTATCCAATTGTGGACAATTTATCTCTTATCTGATTGTTCTCTTGGTAACATCTCTGCATAATCTCCAAAAGACTTTCCTACTTGCCATTACAACTCTGAACTGGAAAGACCATATATGTGTACTTTTGACCATTACATGAACAGAAGGATATAAACATATTAAGCCCATGTCACACAGCACCAACGGATGGAAAGAGGATGTAAAATGGAGAAAAACGCTTGCCATCCATTGGTTAATGCGATGCATCCATTCTGTACTCACTGCATCTGTTTCTCATACTCTCTATCCGTCCAGAATCCGTCTACTGAGATTTCATCCACTCAAAAAGTTTTGAGCTGCACAAAACTTTTTGAGTGGATAAAGTATCCAACGTGTCCATTATACATCCGCTAAGCATACGGGGAACATCCGTTATAAGTCTGTCATCATCCGTTATGTGTCCGCTATATCCACTAGGCATCCGCTGCACATCCACGCAACTCACATCCTCTCCAGTGGAAAACGGACACAGAGAGGAAGCAAAACGGACGTGGAACGGACACGCAGTGTTAGTAGCACGGACGTAGAAAGGATGAAAGCGGATGCAGCTCGCATACAAACCATTAAAACGGAAAAAACGTTCATATAGGGGACGTATCTCGGATATTTAGGATGTCTGCAGGATGTCTAGAGGATGCAAAAGGACACCTAGCGGAAAACTGATATTTCCTATAAAAAGGGGGAGAAATCACCTGGATCTCACTTTCAGTCCAGCAGCCCTGCTGTGCAGACCTCTTCAGTCTTCATCTGGCTCTTGCTCTTCCAAAGCATCCAGTCATCTCCACCATGGATCGTCGCACACTCCTTTTGGTAGCCACCAGCATTCTACCACAGTGCGAAGCCCTCTACAGGCTCTTTCACCTGTTCTACGGGAAGAAAAGGAGGCATCCAAGAAGTGTCTGTGTCCGAAGATGGATCATGAGAAGAGCCGAGTACGGACTTTATAACAAGCTGATGGTGGAGCTGAGGAACGAAGACCCTCGTGCATTCCAGAACTTCATGAGGATGCCGCCAGCCATGTTTGACAAAGTTCTGGAGTGGCTGAGACCCAGGTTGACCAAGCAGAGCACCAACCTCCGGTGCCACACAACATCATCAGCATTGTGGTCAGAGAAGTGGTGCAGGCCATCATCAAAGTATACCTGGAGGAGCTCCTCCAGTGCCCCTCCACTGAAGAAGGATGGAAGAAAGTTGCAGAGCAGTGGTATCAGAAGTGGAACTTCCCCCACACCGTTGGAGCCATAAATGGCAAGCACGTGGCCTGCAAAGCTCCAGCCAAGTCGGGGTCCATTTATTTCAACTACAAGGGCTTCTTCAGCATCATCCTCTTTGCCATGGTCGATGCTGACTACAAGTTCATGTACATCGATGCTTCAGGCAACGGGTCAGCTTCAGATGCCCAGGTATACAACGCCAGTGACCTCAAGGAAGGGCTAGAACGCAACCTCATCATGGGCTTCCCAGATCCAGACCCCCTGCCCAATGACACACAAGATGTGCCCTACTTCATCGTGGGAGATTACGCCTTCTTCCTCAGAACCTACCTCATGAAGCCCTACACGTCCAGATGCCTCACCCGTGAAGAGAGGCTCTTCAACTACAGGCTGTCCAGGGCAAGGCAGGTGGTGGAAAATGCCTTTGACATCCTGGCCAATAGGTTCCAGGTACTTCTCACCACCATGCAGCATCGCCCAGAGACCATGAGGAACATCGTGGAAGCTTGCTGCATCCTGCACAATCTCATGCGCACCCGCTACCCAGTGTTGCAGAACAGGCTCGTGGACCACCAACAAGGCAATGGGGACATGGAGCCTGGTGAATGGAGGCAAGGGCAAAACCTGATAGATACTGTGGATGTGCAAGGCCCCAACAGAGCTTCACGTGAAGGGAAGAAGTAGCGCAACCTCCTGAAACACTGGTGCAACTCCCCAGCTGGAGCAGTGGAGTGGCAAGACAGGATTGCAGATGCTTAATGGATGCTTCCTTGAGCCTGTCTCATCACACTGATGAGATTGTGCCATGTATGTTGACTGGCCCTACAATGAACAGGGCATTTAATAAAGAGTTGTGTTTATGTTGAAATGTGTTGATGAATGATTAAATTTTTATTGATAATAAAGGGCCATAGGTGTGACACCAGGGAGGGTGGACCATACAGTCCCACTATGCTTGCACTGGAGGTTTATTTATTCCACTGCTATCCTTACCCATTCCACAGCTATTACCCATTCCACAGGTATCCCTGCCGATCCCACTGCTATCCTAACCCATCCCACAGCTATTACCCATCCCACAGGTATCCCTACCCATCCCACTGCTATCCTTACCCATCCCACAAGCATGCAAAGACTTAAATCATTTCTAAAAGTTTCCACCAAGACTTTATTTAGTAAAATAACTGAACCAAGTGTGTGTAGCAAAGATAACCTTTATTAATAACAAACTGTAGGACTTTATTAAAAATGAAAAATGACCCAAGTAAAGTGTCCCAAGAAAAGATAAAGTCAACAGGTAGCATCCCACTCTCTGGCACTCTTCTCAGTCACTCTGAGCCATGCCCATAGTCTCAGGGGTGAAGGGTCCAGGTGCTGTGGAGGTGGCTGCTGCTGGAGTGCTGGTCTGAGGTTCCATTGGGGTGCCTGACCCCAAGAGGATGACAGGGGATGTTGTGTGGAGGAAGCTCTCAGAGAGCTGGCTCAGTCCTGTGATGTTGAGAGCCCCTTTCTCCATGCCATGTGGTGTCAGTCCCAAGACTGATGACAGATGTTCTGAGGCCGAGTTTGGCTGTGGGGTGGAGGAAGGAGGAGTGTAGTGGGGCTGTCTGGTTTGCAGGTGAGCGAGGTGAGGCGTCGGTGTCATCTGAGGTGTGGGTGTCATCTGTGGCGTGGGTGGCATCTGTGGTGTTGGTAGCATCGATGGTACCGGTGGCTTATGATGAACCTGTGCCTGGACTGGGAAGAGCTGCCTGTGCTGCTGGAACTCCTGGTTGCCGTAGCTTTGGCAGGTGAGGGGCTGTTGAAAGCCTTGGAAGGGCTGTGACATCATCTGGGGTGGAGGAGCAGACCTGGACTGGGTCAGAGCAGGTTCATCTGGGTCTGGAGGGTTGTGCAGAAGACCTGTGATCCTCTCCTTGATCACCTGGTACTGGGATTTGGACATGTCCATGAGAGTCTGGTTGACATTGGTGAGGAAGGGCTTTCTGTTAGAGGATGGTATGTCGGAGTGTACCAGCTGAGAAAGGAGATCTATGCTGCTTTTGATGGTGTCCCTGATCTCCAGCAGGACAGTGTGGCTCTGTCCCTCCGGTCTGGATCTCTGCCTGCTTTCTGTGGAGGTGGAGCTAGGTGTGGGTGTGGGTTGGTCTCTGGTGGCAGCAGCCTCTCCTTGCTCCAACTGCATCAGGGGGTCCTCCACGCACTCCGCAATGGGGAGTGCAGCTGTTGGGGGGGGGTCTCCATCATGGGGTGCTCCAAAAATACCTGCCTGGACACAGGAGCTGACTCTTGGCCAGAAGAGGACTGGCTCTCTGCAGGCTGCCTGAGAAAGAGGGTTGACAGAGGGGCTGCTCCTCAGTGGCGGACCTCACCCTCCAAGAAGCTGCACTTGGGCATCATGTAGGTCTCCCAGTCGGTGAGCTTGACCGCGGCCTGGCCAGATTTCTTGAGGTGCAGCTTCCTGTGCCAGATGTGCATGTGCTTCCATCACCAGAGGAGGACCTCCGAAGTGTAGCTCAGGCTGTCCACCTTCTCTCTCCAAGCCACCTGCTTCTGCTTGGTGCCTCGATAGAGCCTGTGTCCCTTCCATCAGAGGTACTCATTCTCCCTCAGCCATTCGAGCACCTCATCCTCATGTTCCTCTTCGATGGATTACTGTCTCCTCTCCCTATCACGTGATTGCCTCTTCCTACCTCTGGCAGGGCCTTCTGGGCCCTCATCAGTCGGGTTTTGAGGTTCTAGGGGCTGGTCCACCACATCACCAGCAGCATTAGCAGCACAAACAGCAGCAGCAGCAAAAGCAGCACCAGCAGCACCAGCAGGTTCAGCAGGACCAGCAGCACCAGGAGCAGCAGCAGCAGGACCAGCAGCACCAGCAGCACCAGCAGGACCAGGAGCAGCACCAGCAGAAGCTCCAGCACCAGGAGCAGCACCAGCAGAGTAAGCACAATGAGCAGCACCAGCAGAGTAATCACCAGCAGAAGCACCAGCACCAGCAGAATCAGCCCCAGCAGCAGAAGCACCAGCAGAAGCAGAGTCAGCGCCAGGGGGTGGGTTGGTGGCCCTGTCCTTCTTGCCAGGACTGGCAGGTGTAGGCACAGGCTTCCTCTTCTTCGCCATGGTTGTTGGCTGGAGAAGTGTCTGACAGCAGGTCTTTCCTCTGAATAGTGACCTGCTTGCGAGCTGCATCCTTTTACATCCGCGGGGCTGACACAATGCATCCTCCCCGCATGTGCAGTGAATGCTTTGCATCTGCTAGGCATCCGCTAGGCATCTGTGATGCATCCGCGTCATCCGCTATGCATCCACTCTGCATCCGCTCCTTCCGCTGCGTGTCCGCTTCGCTGTTCCCCCGGAAGCCCTGCGGACGTGTCATCCACTTCCATCCATTTCCATCCGCTAGGTTTCCGTGAAGCATCCACTTAACATCCTCGCTACGTCCTCTCCCCATCCGTTCCTTTCCGTTGTTGTCCGCTCTGTTTATGCAAATTTAGGGCACTTTTGAGAGTGGATAACAATGGATGGAACATTTTCTCATCCGCTGTGTCCTTTTTACATACTTTTTGCATCCTTCAGCCGATATGACAGGGCCTTTAGAATGAGCCTAAAACTGGATGGCAGAAGTATTCTAGAGATTTGATGCCATACCTTATGAGATCAGTTTGAAGGAAATTTTGAACTGAATGTTCAGTCTGTAGAAAAGAAGATTGAGGAGAAACATGATCTCATTATTCAATGGAGAAGATGGTTAGAAACTCTTCTTCATTGAAAAATAGGATGATGAATAATGAGTTAGAAAACTTGACAGTAACACCTATGTAATACTGGTACAGGCTGCCAATGTCGGATGTGGATTATCCATCTCTGGAGGCATTTAAAAAGAGACTGAATAGTGACTTCCAAAAGATGGCTTTACTGGTTTCCCTTACGTTTGCAGAAAATTGAACTACACTGCTCAAAAAATATAGGGAACAATTAAACAACACAATGTAACTCCAAGTCAATCACACTTCTGTGAAATCAAACTGTCCACATATAGCAACACTGATTGCCAATCAATTTCACATGCTGTTGTGCAAATGGAATAGACAACAGGTGAAAAGCATAGGCAGTTAGCAAGACATCCCCAATAAAGGAGTGGTTCTGCAAGTGGTGACTACAGACCACTTTTTAGTTCCTATGCTTTCTGGCTGATGGTTTGGTCAATTTTGAATGCTGGTGGTGCTTTCACTCTAGTGGTAGCACGAGACGGAGTCTACAACCCACATAAGTGGCTCAGGTAGTGCAGTTCATCCAGGATGGCATATCAATGCGAGCTGTGGCAAGAAGGTTTGCTGTGTCTGTCAGTGTAGTGTCTGGAGCATGGAGGCACTACCAGGAGACAGGCCAGTACATCAGAAGATGTGGAGGAGGCCATAGGAGGGCAACAACTCAGCATCAGGACCACTACCTCCGCCTTTGTGCAAGGAGGGACAGGAGGAGCACTGCCAGAGCCCTGCAAAATGACCTCCAGCGGGCCACAAATATGCATGTGGCTGCTCAAATGGTCAGAACAGACTTCATGAGGGTGGTATGAGGGCCCGAAGTCCACAGGTGAGGGTTGTGCTTACACCCATCACCGTGTAGGACATTTGCCAGAGAACACCAAGATTGGCAAATTTGCCACTGGCACCCTGTGCTCTTCACAGATGAAAGCAGGTTCACACTGAGCATATGTGACAGACGTGACAGGGTCTAAAGACGCCATGAAGAACATTCCATCTGCAACATCCTCCAGCATGACCGATTTGGCAGTGGGTCAGTAATGGTGTGGGGTGGCACAGCCCTCCATGTGCTCACCAGAGGTAGCCTGACTGTCATTAGGTACCGAGATGAGATCCTCAGACCCCTTGTGAGGCCATATGCTGGTGCGGTTGGCCCTGGGTTCCTCCCAATGCAAGACAATGCTACACCTCATGTGGCTGGAGTGTGTCAGCAGTTCCTGCAAGACAAAGGCATTGATGCTATGGACTGCCTGCCCGTTCCCCAAACCTGAATCCAATTGAGCACATCTGGGACATCATGTCTCGTTACATCCACCAATGCCACATTGCACCACAAACTGTCCAGGAGTTGGGGAATGCTTTTATCCAAGTGTGGGAGGAGATCCCTCCACCACCTTATCAGGAGCATGCTCAGGCATTATAGGGAGGTTATACAATCATGTGGAGGACACACACACAGCCTCATTTTGACTTTTTTTAAGGACATTACATCAAAATTGGATCAGTCTGTTGTGTTTTTTTTTCACTTTAATTTTGAGTGTAACTCCAAATCCAGACCTCTATGGGTTGCTAAATTTGATTTTAATTGATAATTTTTGTGTGATTTTGTTTTCAGCACATTCAACTATGTAATGAACTAAGTATTTAATAAGAATATTTCATTCATTCAGATCTAGGATGTCTTATTTTTGTGTTCCCTTTATTTTTTTGAGCAGTGTATATAATCCTTGTGGTTCTTCAACCTAAACAGTTTTATAATTCTATGATTCCCGCACCAACATCTCATGCAATTTTGACCTGCGTATCGTGTGAATGTAGGTCATTAAATCCCTATAATTTATTGCTTTAACTCACAATGGGTATTCTTGTAAGCCTATTTCTGAATAAGTGAGAGTAAAACAGAAAAATATATCCTTGTTTCTCTTTCATTTTCAGATCTTCCATAAATGTTAAGAAGGGGGCCAATAGTAAAAACCATAATGCATTAATAATTTGCTCTCATAGATCTGTGTATGAAGAGATAATGACAAGGGCTTTTTGTAAGATAATGTGTATCTTACTGAGAAATACTTAAAATGCATTCTAGATACTGCCTCTTATCCTGCCTCTTCTGCAAACAGCTAAATGAATGAATTTATATCTCATGGATATTCTGTTGTAGATCTTGCCCACTGTAGAGGGGAATCCTTAAGAAAAAAATTCAGGAGACTGAAGCATTGATTAAGTCTATATGTTGGGTTTTCAACTTGTGAAAAAGGCAAGTTATTAGGAACTGTTCATGGAAAATTTTTGGAAATCTGATTTTTGACTGACTAGTTATTCACCGTCAACTCATTGTTGACTCTTAGCAACCAATAGGTATGCTTTCTCCATTATGTTCCTAGCCTGAGCCTTCAGGTCTTCCAATAACACACCAATAATAATATATGTGTGTGTGATATTTATAATCATTTATAACATTTTTTTGCCAACATGTGCAAAAAAGAATATAAATGATTATAAAAATCAATATAACCAAGAAACGGAGCCCTTAAGGCTTTATGAAGTCAGATTTTCAAGGCCTGATGAAAGGACGACAGAATTGGAGCTATTTTAATCTCTGATGAGAAGTATATTCTAGCAAGCAGGGTTTATAGCTGAGAAGACTTATGGAGAGGAACTGACTCTTGCTTAAGGCCGTGTCACACTGCCCAACAGATGCAAAACGGACACAATGGAAGAGAAAAATGTTCCATCCGTTGTATCTGTGCTCAAAAGGGGTGAAAATTTGCATAATTGGAGCGGACAACACGGACGCGGGGAGGATGCAGGGCAGATGCAAAGCGGATGCAGAACGGAAGCACAGCGGATGGCGCGTCCGCTAGGCTTCCGGGGGGTCTCAGAGAAGCGGACGCGGAACGGAAAAAGCGGATGCAGAACAGATGCACAGCGGATGAAGCGGATGCAGAGCAGAAGCCTAGCGGATGCACAGCAGAAGCCTAACAGATGCCTGGCGTTAATTGCACATGCGGGGGGGATGCATTGCGCAACCCCCGGATATAAAAGGAAGCAGCTCGCATGTCTAGCATTCCGAGGAAAGACCCGCTGCTGGACACTTCGAGTTCCTTGCCTGCTTGTCTGCCTGCAAGCCTTGCTGCCAGCCTGCCTCCAAGCCTGCCTCCCAGCCTGCCTCCCAGCCTCCCTTCCAGCCTTGCTGGCAGCCTGCCTTCCAGCCTCCCTTCCAGACTTGCTGGCAGCCTACCTTCCAGCCTCCCTGCCAGACTTGCTGGCAGCCTGCCTTCCAGCCTCCCTGCCAGCCTTGCTGCCAGCCTGCTTTCCAGCCTCCCTGCCAGCATTGCTGCCAGCCTGCCTTCCAGCCTCCCTGCCAGCCAGTCTGTCTGCCAGCCTTGGTGCCTGCCTTCCTGCCAGCCTTCCTGCCAGGCTTCCTAACAGGCTTCCTGCCAGGCTTCCTGCCAGGCTTCCTGCCAGCCTTCCTGCCAGCCTCCCTGCCAACCAGCAACCCCACAACCATGGGGAAGAAGCAAAAGTCTCAGCAATCTGCCGCCATCCCTGGCAAGAGGGACAGGGCCACCCTCCCGCCCCATGTCCCTGACTCTGCTTCTGCTGGGGCTTCTGCTGCTTGGGCTCGCTCTTCTGTTGCTGGAGCTTCTGCTGTAGCTGCTCCTGGCAGTGGTGCTTCTGCTGCGTACTCTGTTGAAGCTGCTCCTGGTCCTGCTGGTCCTGCTGGTCCTTCTCGTTCTGCTTGTGCTCCTGGTCTTGCTGACCCTGCTGCTGGTGCTTACTCTGCTGCTGCTCATCCTGGTCTTGCTGCTGCTGCTGCTGCTGCTGATCCTGCTGCTGATTCTGCTGCTGCTGCTGCTGCTGCTGCTTATGATCCGGCAGGTGATTATGCTGCTGCTGCTGATGATGATTATGATCCTGCTGGTGAGGATGCTGCTGCTGCTGCTGCTGCTGCTGTTGGTGTGGAGGAGCATCCCCTAAAACCTGGAAGCCCCTCTGATGAGGGCCCATCTGGCCCTGCCAAAGGGAGGAAGAGGCGATTGCAACAACGGGAGAGGAGGCAGTATTACATCGAGGAAGCGCACGAGGATGAGGTGCTGGAGTGGCTGAGAGAGAACGACTATCTGTGGCGGAAGGGACACCGGCTGTACAGGGACACCAAGCGGAAGCAGGCTGCTTGGAGAGAGAGGGCGGAGAGTATGGGCTACACTTTGGAGGTGATCCTCGGCTGGTGGAAGCACATGCACACCTGGTACGGGAAGCTGCACTGCAAAAAAAATGGCCAGGCCAGGGTTAAGCTGACGGACAGAGAGAACTCCGTCATGGCCAAGTGTAGCTTCCTGGAGGGTGAGGTCCGCCACCGAGGAGCACCAGGAGCCCAAATCTCTACCCTCTCTCTGCGGCAGCCTGCTGGGAGCCAGTCCTCTCGTGGTCGAGTGTCAGTCCCTGTTTCCATGCAGGTTTCTGTGGAGCGTGCCACGACGGAGAACCCCCGGGCAGGTGTTGAAAGCATGGTGGAGAGCGAGGAGGACTCTCTGGTGTGGTGGGAGAAAGGAGACATCAAGTCCACCGCTGCCGAAGCCGCATCCACCCACACCTCCGCCACCACAGTAAGGCAGAGAGCCAGACTGCAGGAGGGGCAGAGCCACAAGGTCCTGGTAGAGATCAGTGACACCATCCGCACCAGCATAGGTCTCCTCTCTCAGCTGGTCCCCATTGAATCCTCCTCCTCCAACCACAAGCCCTTCCTCAATTATGTGAACCAGACCCTCAAGGAGATGGCGGATCCCCAGTACCAGGTGGTGAAAGAGAGGATCACCACGCTGCTTAACAACCCTCCAGACCCAGAGGCACCTGCTCCCACCCAGTCCAGGTCTGCTCCTCCACCCCAGGTGATGTCCCTCCCATACCAAGGCTTCCCACACCCCCTCACCTACCAGGGCTACAGCTACCCCGAGGTCCAGCAGCACAGACAGCATCCTTACAGATGCAGGCACAGAGTCATCAGGCAACACCGCTGCCACTGGTTCCAATGATGCTACCAATGCCAACCTCGACAGTCCTCACCCCGCTGCAGAGCAAGCAGCCCCACTAAACTGCTCCTTCCTCCATCCCACAGCCAAGCCTGGCCTCAGTACATCTGTCTCAGTACTGGGGCTGATACCCCATGGCATGGATGAAGGACCTCTCAGCATCGCGAGGATGAGCCACCTTCCTCAACACACCGTCCCCTGTTGTCCTCTTGGGGCTAGGCACTCCAATAACACCTCAGACCAGCACTGCAGCAGCACCCACTTCCACAGCATCTGCTCCCTAAAATCTGAGCCTGGGCACACACCTCCGAGTGACCAAGAGGAGTGCCAGAAACTGGCTGCCTGGATATTTGTGGACTTTATTTGGACACTTGACTTGGGTCATGTTTATTTTACAGCTTGTTGTTCAATAAAGTTTATCTTTGTTTCACACACTTGCTTCATTAATTTTTTTCTATAAAGTCTGGGTGAAAACTTTTAGAAATGGTTTAGCCTTTGCATGCTTGTGGGATGGGTTAAGATAGCAGTGGGATGGGAAGGGATACCTGTGGGATGGGTTAAGATAGCTGTGGAATGGGAAGGGATACTTGTGGGATGGGAAGGGATACCTGTGGGATGGGTTAAGATAGCTGTGGGATGGGAAGGGATACCTGTGGGATGGGAAGGGATACCTGTGGGATGGGTAATACCTGTGGGATAGATAAAACTCCAGTGCAAGCATAGTGGGACTGTATGGTCCACCCTCCCAAGTGCCACCCCTATGGCTCTTTATTATCAATAATAATGTAATAATTATCCACACATGTCAACATAAACACAACTCTTTATTAAACATCCTGTTCATTGTAGGCCAACCAAACATACATGGCCCAATCTCATCTGTGTGATGAGACAGTCTGAAGGAAGCATCCATTAAGCATCTATCATTCTGTCTTGCCACTCCACCACTCCAGCTGGGGAGTTGCACCAATGTTTCAGGAGGTTGCGCTACTTCTTCCCTTCACATGAAGCTCTGTTGGGGCCTTGCACATCCACAGTATCTATCTGGTTTCACCCTTGCCTCCATTCACCAGGCTCCATGTCCCCATTGCCTTGTTGGTGGTCCACGAGCCTTTTCTGCAACACTGGGTAGTGGATGCGCATGAGATTGTGCAGGATGCAGCAAGCTTCCACGATCCTCCTCATGGTCTCTGGGCCATGCTGCATGTTGGTGAGAAGTACCAGGAACCTGTTGGCCAGGATGCCAAAGGCGTTCTCCACCACGCGCCTTGCCCTGGACAGCCTGTAGTTGAAGATCCTCTCTTCATGGGTGAGGCATCTGGAAGTGTAGGACTTCATGAAGTAGGTTCTGAAGGAGAAGGCGTCATCCCCCACAATGAAGTAGGGCAGCGGGTCTGGATCTGGGAAGCCCACCATGAGGTTGCTTTCCAGCCCCTCCTTGAGGTGACTGTCGTTGTATACCTAGGCATCTGAAGATGAGCCGTTGCCTGAAACGTCGATGTACATGAACTTGTAGTCAGCATCGACCATGGCAAAGAGGATGATGCTGAAGAAACCCTTGTAGTTCTGATAAGTGGACCCCGACTTGGCTGGAGCTTTGCAGGCCACGTGCTTGCCATCTATGGCTCCAACGGTGTGGGGGAAGTTCCACTTCTGATACCACTGCTCTGCAACTTTCTTCCAGCCTTCTTCAGTGGAGGGGCACTTGAGGAGCTCCTCCTTGTATTCTTCGATGATGACCTGCACTACTTCTCGGACAACAAAGCTGATGGTGCTGTGTGGCACCCTCCAGCCATACTGTATGCTCCTGTAGATGGTCCCTGAGGCCAGGTGACACAGAGTGAGTGCCACCTTGACCCTAGTTCCAGGCTGGGCTGGAAGTTGGTTTTTGTCTTGCTCAGCCTGGGTGTCTGGCTGGAGGCATCCTCATGAAGTTCTGGAACGCCCAAGGGTCTTCGCTCCTGAGCTCCACCATCAGCTTGTCATAAAGTACGTACTGTGCTCTTCTGGTGAACCATCTTCAGAGCCAGACTTTTTTTGGGTGCCTCCTTTTCTTCCCGTAGTACTGTTCACAGAGACTGTAGATGGTTTTGCAGTGTTGCAGAAGGATGTAGGCTTCCGAAAGGATTTTGTCGCAATCCACGGTGGACATGACTGGATGCTGTGGAAGAGGAAGAGGAAGATGAAGCCTGCAGAGGTCTGCACCACTGGGCTGCTGGTCTGAAAGTGTGAAGCAGGCGAGTTGCTCCCCCTTTTTATAGGCAGTATAGGTTTTCCGCTAGACATCCTCTAGGCATCCTCTAGACATCCTTAATGTCTGAGATAGGTTCCCTCTGCGAACGTTTTTTCTGCTTTAAATGCTTTGTTTCTGTTCTGCATCCGTTCTGCATCTGTTCTGCATCCATTCTGCATCCGTTCCGCGTCCGTTCCGCTTCCTCCCTGAGTCTGGGCGGATGCGAGTTGCGCGGATGCGTAGCAGATGCCTAGCGGATATAGCGGATGCGTAGCGGATGCGTAGCAGATGTAGAACGGACGAACTGGATACATTTTCCGCACAAAAATTTTAGGCAGCCTAAAACTTTCGGAGCGGATGAAACGTCCATAAACAGATGCTGGACGGATAGAGAGGAAGCAAAACGGAGGCAGTGAGTACATTGCGTTTTCGAACGGATGGCAAGCTTTTTTGTCCGTTTTACTTCCTCTTTGCATCCGTTGGTGCAGTGTGACAGGGGCTTTAATTGTATCAATTAATAATTAATTATTTATCCCTTGTTTTTCCTAGAACCAGGGATTTCAACTTTTGCACTCGGATGGGGTCATTCTCCCCAGCAGGAATTGTGGTACTGTGTGGGTCATCTTGAAATCACAGTTCCTAATCAAATACCAGGTATCTTGGATGATTCTGATCTTTACACACATCATGATTTCTGGATTCCAAGGCCTTCATAGCTGCTCTCTTAAGTGCTAGTCTGTGATCTATTTCTTGACTGCTTGCACTTTTCTATTGATGATTGTTCCTAAAAGGTAGAAGCTACCCAGTACTTCAGAATCTCTTTATCACTCTTTAGGCATTCAGGGATTTTTACTTTAACGACATAGGACCAGTTTTCATGCAGCTATTTTACTTCTATTGCTTTATACATGAAAACATAAAACTGTGAACTGGTGAAACTGGTGAAACTGTGAACTGGTGAACATTTGCTGATGAAATCAAGTTGAAAATGGCAATAAAATGGGTGCCAATTACAATGTCTTCAAGTTCCCGGTTGGGAAGGGGGTGTGCTGAATTTCTCAATTGAATAAAGGAGCACGGTCATTAATCATGAAATTTACTTATAATATGTTGCTGTTATCACATTATCCATTATAATGTGATAACAGCACATTATAATGTGCTGTTATCACATTATCCAAAATAAGAAACTATTTCAATTTCTATAATATTGTGAAAAAAATTAAATGAAGAGGACATGACATAGCAATCTGATTTATTGCTTATTGCACATAAGGGGATTTGGAACTAGTACCACAGACCTGCAAACCTGTGCCTCAGTAGACCTATAAAAAGAAAGATGTGATTCAGATAGTTTGAGACAGGCAATCGAAAATTAGTCTTACTGATAAATTAAAAAGAGAGATTTAGAAAAAGTAGGATGCTGTCTATAATTTAGCATCCTGGAACTCATGTAGAACCTTCAGTAGACAGAACTTTCTCATAAATTAGATAACTCTTCCACATATGTTCTATGCATGATACTCTCCTGCGCACCCCTCCCCCATTTTTAGTAGTTCCAACAGTTCCAAGAGCTTTAGTATGTAGGGACCAAACACTAATGTCTTTATCAACCAGTATAGATAAAGAAACAACATTAGTCTTCACAGTAATATTTTACATTAAAAAGTCATTTTTGGATAATGAACCTTTATTCTAAATGTGCACCTCTATTGAAATTTCTAAGAGTGTTGTAAAGAAGCTGTGAATGTTAAACTTCTGAAGATCTGGGCATAGAAAAAAATAGAAAACTAGCGTTGACTTTCTAACATGAAATATGAACATGAACATTTGCCTAGGATTCAGTGGGGCCATGTTTTCTTGCTGTTGACCAGTAATCTGGGATAGATCTACACTATCCCAGATTATCAGGTAGATAATCATTAATTAAAGGAAGAATAAATAACAGCAATATTGCAAAGTATAGCCATATAATTAGCCCATGAAAAATTATATTGCTAGTTGGACAGACTAGCAAAATTATATTGCTAGTTGCTTATGGAAGACTTGAAAGAATAGGCTATGGATAGATGGAGGAAATCTATCCATGTTGTGACTAACAGTCAAAAACAACTTGATGGCACATGATCAATCAGCTTACTTTGGAAAATTCCCACAGACTCAAACTTCAGAAATTTGCAATGAGCCTTGGTGGTCTAGTGTTTAGAGTGCAGTACTGCAAGCTATACCTACTGCAATTTGGTAGATCGAATCCCACCAGGCTCAAGGTTGATTCAGCCTTCCATCTTTCTGAGGTGGGTAAAATAAGGACTCAAATTGTTGGGAGCGATATGCTGACTGTAAACTGCTTTGAGAGGACTGTAAAGCACTATAAAATGGTATATAAGTTTAAGTGCTATTGCTATACAGGTATATCAAAATATGCATCTCAAATCTGCTTTAAAGGATGAATAATAAATAAAAGGACTTCGTGACAAGTGCAAATGAAAGTCAGAATAGTTTCTAATGCTGCTTTCTAAGGCAATAACATACAGACTAAGCACTGGGAGCCTTCTTTGGATCCTATTAAGTAGTCCTGAAGCAGCAGGGATAATCGTATTGATTTGGGAGGAATGTCTGGTTAATTTTTCACAAGGCGTAGATTCTTCCAAAATCAATAACTTTCTGCTGGTATCTTTATTCTTCAGAATAAACTGTGTCTATCTCAGAAAGTTGATTCCAAAGCTCAATTACATTCATAAAACATTCACAGACATACCAAGCGCAAAAGAAATGCAAGCTTATCCAGGCACCATAAGCATTTAACCCCAAGGTAGGACAAAGATAATTATTTTCCCTTGATATATTGTTGTCCTTGGACAGATAGGATTTTTTTATTATTTTTTTAGTGCTTTTATGTTCTTTTATTTTTGTTGGCAATGTCCATTGGGCTGTTCAGAAGATTCTTTAAAACTTTTCTTTCATTTCACACTTGTCTCCAGTTCACTCTGTGCATTCAATACATGAAACAGAATCTGAACTATTTTTACTAATGAATCAAGAACTGAGTGAATGTGAGAATGTAGACAGAAGCTTTGATCTGAAAAGAGAAGATGCAGGCTCCAAATAAATTCTGTATATTAAGTTTGCCCAGAAAGGGTAAACAGACATGGACAGCTCCTTGGTCAGATTGTGTTTAGTGAACTTGATCAACATCTAGAGAAAATAAGAAGTTGAATAATTCATTTGTTCAGATGATTAATTATACCTAATACTGATTTCAGTTCATTGAAGGTTTGTGGATAATTTTTTAGCATGGAGAATCATTCTCTATACCTGACTTCAGAGGCGTAACGTGGGTATGCTGCTAAATCCCAAGCACTTGGGTTTTAATTTTATTTGAAGTACACTTTATATTTCCCATAATAATATCACATTGGGGATACTTACAAGAAAATAAATGGCAGTTTACCATTTAGTTCACGATTGATACTTATTGTCCTATTAGTTAAGACATTTTACAATGTTTAAACCTCCTTAAATTTCATTTTCAAATTAAGATTTCAGGTTATGCAGGTCACTTTATCACCTCCCCTGTTGGATTTGTATATCTTGGGAAAAAAATTAGGAGTAATAAGAAAATTAGCTAAGCAGACAGATGGGAAAAAATAATCTGTAAGTAAATAAATGTGCAGAAATTAGAATTTACATTTAATAACATAATGCAACTTTTGTGCCAATATATTGATACTATTAGGATAAGAGGATCCTCACTATCTAAAGCCCATGTCACACTGCCCAACGGATGCAAAAAGGACACAGCGGACAAGCAAAATGTTCCATCGGTTGTTATCCGCTCTCAAAAGGGGCAAAAATTTGCATAACCGGAGGAGATAACACGGACACGGGGAGGACGCAGGGCGGATGCAAAGCGGATGCAGAACAGAAGCCCAGTGGAGGGAAGCGGATGGGAGCAGATGGCACATCCGCTAGGCTTCTGGGGGACCTCAGCAAAGCAGACGCGGAATGGATACAGCGGATGCAGAGTGGACA
This sequence comes from Laticauda colubrina, assembly GCA_015471245.1. Classification (NCBI taxonomy): domain Eukaryota; kingdom Metazoa; phylum Chordata; class Lepidosauria; order Squamata; family Elapidae; genus Laticauda; species Laticauda colubrina. Next base: position 17,240,708 of record BLBF01000005.1, read on the forward strand.
CCAAACGGATGAAGCGGATGCACAGCGGATGCACAGCGGAAGCCTAATGGATGCCTGGCGTTAATTGCGCATGTGGGGAGGATGCATTGCATCAGCCCCGCGGATATAACAGAAGCAGCTCGGAAGCAGGTCGCCATTCAGAGGAAAGACCTGTTGCCGGACGGATTAGCTGCCTTCCTGCCATGCCTGCATGTCTGCCTGCCAGCCTTGCTAGCAGCCTTGCTACCAGCCTTGTTGCCAGCCTCCCTGCCAGCCTTGCTGCCAGCCTCTCTGCCAGCCTTGCTGCCAGCCTGCCTGCAAGCCTTGCTGCCAGCCAGTTTGCCTGCCAGCCTTACTGCCTGCCTTCCTGCCAGCCTTGGTTCATGCCTCCCTGCCAGCCTTGGTGCCTGCCTTGGTGCCTGCCTCCCTGCCAGCCTTCCTGCCAGCCTTGGTTCCTGCCAGCCTGCAACCCCACAACCATGCAGAAGCACAGCAAGACTCAGCCATCTGCTGCCAGCCCTGGCAAGAGGGACAGGGCTACCATCCCGCCCCCTGGCCCTCACTCTGGTTCTGCAGGGGCTTCTGCAGCACGGGCTCGCTTTTCTGGGGCTGGCGTTTCTGCTGCTTCTGCTTCTGGAGGAGCTGATGAAAAGCACTCCAGCACCAGCCACCTCCACAGCACCTGCACCCTTCACCCCTGAGACTGAGCGACCAAGAGGAGTGCCAGAGACTCATTTTTGTCTTATAGCTTGTTGTTAATAAAGTCTATTTATGATTCACACACTTGCTTCATTTCTTTTTTTTAATAAAGTCTTGCTGGAAACTTTTATAAATGGTTTAAGTCTTTGCATGTTTGTGGGATGGGTTAAGATAGCAGTGGGATGGGTTGAGCTAGCTGTGGGATGGGCAGGGATACCTTTGGGATGGGTAATAGCAGTGGGATAGATAAACCTCCAGTGTAAGCATAGTGGGACTGTATGGTCCACCCTCCCAAGTGCCACCCCTATGGCCCTTTATTATCAATAATAATGTAATAATTATTACACATGTCAACACAAACACAACTCTTTATTAAACGCCCTGTTCATTGTAGGCCAACCAAACATACATGGCCCAATCTCATCCGTGTGATGAGACAGGCTGAAGGAAGTATCCATTAAGCATCTACCATTCTGTCTTGCCACTCCACCGCTCCAGCTGGGGAGTTGCACCAGTGTTTCAGGAGGTTGCACTGCTTCTTCGCTTCATGTGAGGCTCTGTTGAGGCCTTGCACATCCTCAGTGTCTATCAGATTTTGCCCTTGCCTCCATTCCCCAGGCTCCATGTCCCCATTGCCTTGCTGGAGGTCCACGAGCCTGTTCTGCAAGACTGGGTAGCGGGTGTGCATGAGATTGTGCAGGATGCAGCAAGCTTCCATGATCCTCCTCATGGTCTCTGGGCGATGCTGCATGGTGGTGAGAAGTATCTGGAACCTGTTGGCCAGGATGCCAAAGGCGTTCTCCACCACCCGCCTTGCCCTGGACAACCTGTAGTTGAAGATCCTCTCTTCACGGGTGAGGAGTCTGGAAGTGCAGGGCTTCATGAGGTAGGTTGTAAGGGAGAAGGCATCATCCCCCACGATGAAGTAGGGCACATTTTCTGTGTCGTTGGGCAGGGGGTTCTGGATCTGGGAAGCCCACGATGAGGTTGCGTTCCTGCTCCTCCTTGAGGTGACTGGCGTTGTATACCTGGGCATCTGAAGATGAGCCGTTGCCTGAAGCATCGATGTACATGAACTTGTAGTCAGCATTGACCATGGTGAAGAGGATGATGCTGAAGAAGCCCTTGGTGTTGAAATAAGTGGACCCCGACTTGGCTGGAGATTTGCAGGCCACGTGCTTGCCATCGATGGCTCCAACGGTGTGTGGTAAGTTCCACTTCTGATACCACTGCTCTGCAACTTTCTTCCAGCCTTCTTCAGTGGAGGGGTACTTGAGGAGCTCCTCCTTGTATTCTTCGATGATGGCCTGCACCACTTCTCTGACCACAATGCTGATGGTGTTGGATGGCACCCTCCTGCCGTACTGTATGCTCCTGTAGGAGGTCCCTGAGGCCAGGTGGTGCAGAGTGAGTGCCACCTTGAGCCCAGGTTCCAGGCTGGGCCGGAAGCTGGTGTTTGTCTTGGTCAACCTGGGTGTCAGCCGGTGCACAACTTCGTCAAACATGGCTGGAGGCATCCTCATGAAGTTCTGGAACGCCCGAGTGTCTTCGTTCCTGAGCTCCACCATCAGCTTGTTGTACAGTCCATCCTCTGCTCTTCTGGCGAACCATCTTTGGATCCAGACTCTTTTTGGGTGGCTCCTTTTCTTCTCGCAGTAGTGTTCACAGAGCCTGCAGATGGCTTCACAGTGTTGCAGAACAATGGTGGCTGCCAAAAGGACTTTGTTACAATCCACGGTGGACATGACTGGATGCTGTGGAAGAGGAAGAGTCAGATGAAGGCTGCAGAGGTCTGCACCGCTGGGCTGCTGTTCTGAAAGTGAGATGCAGGCGAGTTGCTCCCCCTTTTTATAGGCAGTATAGGTTTTCCGCTAGGCATCCTCTAGGCATCCTCTAGGCATCCTCTAGACATCCTTAATATCTGAGATAGGTCCCCTCTGCGAATGTTTTTTCCATTTTAAACGCTTTGTTTCCATGCTGCATCCATTCTGCATCTGTTCTACATCCGTTCTGCGTCCGTTCCACTTCCTCCCTGCGTCCAGGCAGATGGAGTTCCGCGGATGCGTAGCGGACGCCTAGCGGATATAGCGGATGCATAACGGATGCATAACGGATGCGTAAAGGATGCGTAACGGATGCATAGCGGATGCAGAATGGACCAATTGGATACATTTTCCACGCAAAAGTTTTGGGCAGCCCAAAACTTTTGGAGCAGATGAAACATCTATAAACGGATGCTGGACGGATAGAGAGGAAGCCAAACGGAGGCAGTGAGTACATTGCGTTTTTGAACGGATGGCAAGGTTTTTTGTCCATTTTACATCCTCTTTGCATCCGTTGGTTCAGTGTGACATGGGCATAAGGTATTAGTTTAATCTCTATTAAAAATAAAATTTGTATCAAAAGTTTATGAGATGATTTAGGGAGAAATACAAGGAATAGAACAGGAAGAGGACTGATTTTTCAACCAAATTCTTTTCCTTCTAAAATGAGAAGCCACAGCCAGGCTACAAGGACAGAGTGGGGATAATTGATCATCTTCTTCCCTTTCTGTCCACTAACAGAAACCAACTGTCAGCAGAGAAGACTTATCTGATACTGCCATTAACAATCATAGGATTTTTTTAAATCTTCATCAGAAGTGCAAACTTCAACTATGTTGAAAAGTTCTCCTGCACTTTACTCAATTAAGTTCTCTCATTCAATTTGTTGAAGGACAATTTGCTTTTGATATTTCTTTCAAAAGTGGAAAATTTGAGTGAAGATCTCATGCATTAGCATTAGCAGCTAAGAACATTAACAGTGTCCGGCTGGATCAGATACCTGATGGATCATTAGTTTGGCAGTCTGGTTTTACAATGATAAATGTGGAAGAGTACATAATGGCCTACTACCATGGTAATGTCAGATAAGCGATTCTTAAGTCTGGGCCAAAAAACTAGTTGAGAAACACATGAAGATAAAAGAAAGGGGAGAGGAGCACATTCAGACTTGCAAGATCTATTGCTTTAGCTGTTCCAGGAAAAGTAGTCCTGATCTATATGACATTGGTTTCCTAGTTTGGGATATCTTAAAGAGTTGACAAAACTCTACAGTTGCACAAATGAATTCATTAGTCCCCCAGAAGAAGACTTCAGAGGCAGTCATAATGCCATCAATGTCAATAACTGTTGATCCCTATGATTTCCATTAATAAAATTTTAAAGCCAACTAAGCTAGTGTCTCATTATAGAAAGAAACCTGCAAATGGTGACGTGGCCATGGGATTCTGCAATGTCATAATCTCAAGCCAGGCACCATGACCTGCATAGGACCATGAGAATACTGTGATGGGTGGAACCTTGAGGACCTGCACCACTTGTTCACTGCCATCCCAAGTTTAAATGGTGATGAATGAGTGGTCATTAAGTGAGGACCATGTGTAATGTATTTAACTAACACCTGGTCTGAATACATGAATAAAATGAGGTTGATGCATAACCTTGTTTCATCCCTCCATTTGGTAATGTTGGTTTAAAAAGGGTATTTTAAGAAGTAAATCTCATCTGAATTTCTGTTCCCTTATAAGACACCAATGAGATATAAAAGCAGACACATGAACCAAGAAAAAAAAATCTTCCAAACAAGTTTTCTATCAATTGAATCAAGATCAGTAAGGAGAACAATCTTTCCTTGTTAAATTGTGTGGATTTATGAACCAAATTATTTAAAATGCAAGTTATTAATAGTAGAAAATTAATACTCAACACTTGCTTTCTTTTTTGAAAATATTTATTAGTCTCTGCTTAAGTTCCTACTTTTATTACAAGAAAATTTGCATGTGTTTTCTCCATATTTTTATAAAATTAACATATATAATTAATAGGTTTCTTATTTCTAAAAGATTGGTGGAACTATCATTCAACTCAAATATACAAATTGAGTATATTTAATCAAAGATTTTATAAAAACATCGATTCATATCAATCCAGGTTTATTTTATACATTTTAGCAGACAGTAAATATTTAAATAGGTTATTTCCTTTTTTTCTTGCAAAACATGCAAGGCAGACCTGCAGTCTTGTTATAGTTTTCTCCATTAAATGGAACATTCAATTAGAATATTTAAATAGGATAGAATCACTCCCAACCTTTCTCATTAAGATTACAGCAACAAATAGATTGACTTTAACAGTAATTAATGGTTCTTGTCCTGCATTTAATTCTAAATGTTATTCTGATGGATATTGGGCTTTTCTTGAGGGCTTAATAGAACATTTGTAAATTCTTATGCTGCCATTATTGCAACTGATGAATTCAATATATGAAATAGTGTTGACAAGGATGTGAATAAAAATATGGGAATGAATTTAGATGATAGCTATTTTTATAACTCAGAATATCTACTGTCGAGAAGCCAGAAATGATCATAACAATGTCAAGTTGACTATTACATATTGTATATATAATTGCAAGGTTATCAGTAGCAGATGGCTGTGTCACATTAAGAGATTTTGCCTATTATGCAATACAGGCGGTCAGTACATTTGTGGAGAAAAATGGCAGGTATTGGAAAATTAAAATAAAAGGGAAAATAGGGGTTCTCCCACTCCACCTGTGTGGTTTTTTTTTTTTTCAAATTAACCTGTTGTATGTTTAAAGGAGCATTTCTTAACTTTGAAAAAGCTATCTTCTAATAGTCCCTTTGGTTAAATTACCTGATTTGGGATACAAAATCTGCACAAAATGATTGGATGTCAGTAAAGAGACATAAAAAGCACATGATTTGCTGTTACCAAGTAGTCCCCCTTATTTTTGCATTTTAAAAATTAGATACTATTTCTGATCTAGTGTAATAGCAGGGTGACTTGCTTACTACAGGTATCCCCATTGTTATTGTTTTAACATTTTAAGTAAGAATTTGAATGGGGAGGCATGGGTCCAGCCAGAAAGAGACCAAATGAAGTCTTGAGGCTATGTAAGCCCTCACTACATTGTTCTGTACATGTGACCCAAACCTCCTTCCCACCATCCCTCTCTCATGAGAAGCACTACATAGCACCACAATGCTCCTTTTCCAGTAGCTGCAGTTCCACTTTCCAGATGGTCCTTGGGTGCAAGAACTGAAATTTTTCAATCAGTGAGGGAAATAAGCAAAAAGATCTTAATTTCAATTGCAGGTCAGATGTTATGACTCTTCGTCAGAGAAAAATAAAGTCCATTGTTTGCATTTGCCCTCATAACATTGTGTTATTTTAAATGTCCAGTTTTCACCATTTGTAGAAGTAAATAAGTAAATCACACTGCTGGATCCTCAAAATATAGCCAGGAACAAAAAGCTAAGGGTAAATTTAATCAAGAGCATTAATCCATTTAATAATGAGCAATATATTGGGCAGAGTTGGTGGCAAGGATGCTGCCAAACAACTCTTCTGTTAATAAAGTAGGAATAAACAATAATGTCAGAACTATGGTAACACCAATAACAACAATTATTTACATACTACTCCTGATGATGATGTTGACAACAGAACTTGCCTCAAGAAGTTGTGAGTGCTCCAACCCTGGAGATCTGTAAGAAGAGATCAGACAACCATTTGTCTGAAATGGTCTAGACTCCACAGCTAGTACAGGTGGTTGGACTTCCAAGGTCCCTTCTAACTCTGTTATTCTGTTATTCATCTTCTACCATTACCCTATTAAACTCTTCTGCTTATGCCAAATATCCCACCATCTTCTGCTTATGCCAAATATAAACTTTGCCACCATAAAATGCCACCATAAACTTTGCTTCAAAATAATTTAAAAAAATAAATAAGGAGAGGGCAAATTCCTTTAGGAGCCATTGTAGAATTAATGTTAGAGGAGATGTTGCCTAATTTAGACAATGCTATAGATATTTCCTTTCCATAATTACAGTCTCAGTAGTGTTACTCCACTAAGATCAAGGGAAGACATAGAAAGATTTTCTTCTATACATTTCCTACCGTACATATGGAATGACATAGAGATTGACTGGCATAGGAAAACAGCAAAGACGGAATAGTTCCAACTTACTATTTGATATATATACTAGAACAGTTGTCTAAATAGGATCTCCTTTACATCAGTTTGATATGGTAGTCATGGTTAGCAACTGCATGGGAACTGGAAATAAATGATGAATAGAATGGAATGGAATGGAATAGAATAGAATAGAATAGAATAGAATAGAATAGAATAGAATAGAATAGAA
>BLBF01000005.1:17254315-17302759 GCA_015471245.1 Laticauda colubrina
TCCTTCCTTCCTTCCCTCCCTCCCTCCTTCCTTCCTTCCTTCCTTCCTTCCTTCCTTCCTTCCTTCCTTCCTTCCTTCCTTCCTTCCTTCCTTCCCTGAATTTCTTGAATGTGAATCAGAATGGGAGAGACATCTGTAAAGGGAGGTTTAAAAAAGACAAGATGGAATCCACAGTCATGAGATCAACCCATATTCCTTTTTGATGGGAAGAATGATTGTAGAACATTTTCTAAATGACAGACTGTTCTTGCTAGCTGTTGCAGCTTCCTGAGGTTCCTGGGAAAGTTTCCTTATGTTTGCTGCTTTCCTGGATATTTCAAATTCAGCTCATTTGGTCATTCTGCTGCTGAATACTGGAAAACTAGGCTGTTATTTTAAAATCTGAATTCAACTGATGTTATTTTAATTTCAGGAACCCTTACAGCTATTACAACAAGGTGGAGTAGAAAGACAGCGGGAATATTTGGAAACATGCAAATCCCTACTTAAGATACTCATTACTAAAAAGCAAATTCTTTTATACTATACTAATCTCCATCTCTGCTTATTCTCAGAAATCAACCGAAGGGTGGATTCACTGAGGCTTTTGACAGACTACAATGGATTCACTGTTAAATAAATCCTATCTTTTTTATTATTTGAAATCATAGACAGACCATATACAGATATTCTTAAGGATCTTCTTTTTTATAAATGGTATTTATGATTTAATTTAATATTTAATATTTCCTTTCTCATCATTTTTAAAGAAGGTTCAGGAACAATTTCTGAACTTTAATAAATCTTGGAAGGAAATTTTATTTTGGTCCATTCCAATAGAAGCAAAATATTTCCTGGTTTTCCAGCGGGGATGTGCTCAGGAGAGGATTAAAAAGTAAAGATATATAGTTCTCCCTTTCTTTATGTGTATTGTGTGTGTGACACTTATAAACAAGAGACAGGGTTTCTATAGCATGGTCATGGTTATCATCTTATTTTTTTTTAACTGTCAGCCATTATGGATCCTCTATTTCCTTAATAGAGATTACTCCAATCAGGTACAACTCTGTATGGGTGCAACTCTCTCATAAAGTTTTGGTCATCTCTATAGGATGTACTGTAGTTGGGGACACTATGATATAATATGTCCAATTTTATTTTGTGCATAGAATGACAAAGTAAATGCTAAGGAAGTTTTTTCTCCAGATACTATTAACATTTGATCTGTTATATATGCACGAAATCACTGTGTGAAGCTATCTGCAGTACAGAATGATAGTATCATCACTTTCAGACACTCTTTTCCTCTTTTCCATATTTTATTCCTAAAGAAAGAAAGAATGAGCGCATACAGGGAAATGTAGTAAGAAAAGTGAAGAATAACACACACACAGCACACAGATACACTGGACAGTAAATGTAGGTTTTTTCTTCCAATAAACATTTAAGCACATTCCAAGATAAGCAATCCAAGTAATTCACAGGTAAAGCAGTCAGTGTTCAGTTCAGGGATAATCCAAATATCAAAGTCCAGTATCAAAAAACAGGTCAGTAAACAGACTTACATCAATGTTCAATAACAGTCATTTAGGAGGTAGGACAACTCTCTCCAACAGAAAAAAACAGATTCTCACTGAGACTGTCTTCTGAGACTAACACAACCCAGGTTTCTGGCTCCATCTTATGGCCATTTGCAGAGCCACACCCAATTACAGTTTAGCATTCTCTTAAAGGCATAGTATTAAAATGTCTATCCTAGTTTATATATTTCCAACCCAAATAACTGTTAGGTGACTTACCTTCCTAACACTTGTGTATGAAATAAATGTGTTAATTTTTTTTCTCCCATTTAACTGTGTTTCGATTCTCAGAGATTGTTGGGGAAAACCCTTGCAGTTTTCTTGGGAAAGTTTCTCGGAAGAGATCTGCCATGGTTTCCTTGCTTGGGCTAAGAGCAGATGAGTGGCTCAAGAATACCTGCTTGGCTTTGTGCCTAAAGCTAGATTAGAACTCATAGTTTCCTGGCTACAGCTACTGATAAAAAATATAAAAATAAATAAAATAAAAATAATGAAATAAAATAAAATCTGGATAGTGGACATTCAATACCTGGAAACAGCAGAATTAAAGAAAGAACTGAAGGGAGGAATCATAAAACATAAAGACCTGCAAATAGAAGCAGAAGGGCTTTGGCAAAAAAACAGCAAAGGTAATACCAATAATATTGGTAAATAAAGGAAAAAAACAAATAAATAAATAAAAGAAACCAAAGGTACCAGCTCTATTTGGATACCATTATTAGCTTTGACAAAATCACCATCAGCCAATTGCATAAGGCAATTTTACTTCGAACAGCTTTTTTGGGGAGGGAACACCTATAACCATAGCACTCCTTAAGCTACATTTGCTCCTTGGGCAATGCTAAATGAGTGAAGGTGATAGGATGCAGTTGCCTCCTTCGGTTTCATGGCCATGAAAAACAGCAGTATAAGAAATCATATAGCTCTTCTGAGGACCCACACACTTGGAACAGCTTACATCCTACAAAGATATCTTTACCATCATCAAACAACATCTATTTATCTCAGGTCCTTGGAAATGATTTAGTCGGTAGACAAAAATGTGAAATCCAATCTAAACTGTGAGCAGATGATATGACAAATCATAATATAATAATAATGTTAGTAATTTGTTCTTATATTGTCTGGGGGATGGCTCCTCATATATCACTTCTTTGGTTTCCAATTTTTTTAAAAAGCTGTAACCGTCAGAGGAGAACGCTGTAATTCGCCTTAGTCAAGTTTTTGGTGACCAATTGTTCATGATTAATTTTCCCATGTTCTTCTTTTGTTGTACTTGTATTTTGGTCTGTGATCACAAATAAAGTATTATTATTAATATAATAATAATAGGATGGCAATATATACTGTAGTTAAAAAAAGTAATTGAAATTTAGTAGGTTAAAACACTGTGAGATATGTGCTAGATATCTTGAAGACAATCTTCTGGAAAGATTGCTTTCCAAATAAGAAAGAGATGAGAATTCTATTGCTTTAGTGCTACAGTCTACTGTTGGTGATCTTCCAAATTCAAGTTATGACCATACTGTTCCAATAAACATCCAGAAAATAATAATTAGCTCATTGATCTTCTGTTTGTGCATTCTACATTTTAGACAGATGGTTGGAGAAAGAGGTGGTGGAGAGATAGAGAGAGAAGTAGGTAGACAGACAAATGATAGTGTTTTTACCTGTGTGTTTTTGGCACAATAAGTGAAATGTATTTTGAGGATCTCACTTTCTAGATTTGGACAAATCTCTCAGTCTTAATTCTTAATCCATCTGATGATGTTTATTACTGCTTTGACTCTGATAGCTGTTCAGTCAGCTAGTATTGTCTTATATTCACCCTGCGGTTGCTAACCTTATAGCATTTTTTAAAAAAGAAGAAAGAAATCATGAGGGTAGCATAACATGACAACATCACAACCCGATTCCTTTTCAGAATACGTTCCAGTCTAATGGGGAGATAACAAGCCATAATTGACGTGTCCAACTCAATGCACAGTTCACAAAGAATAATGAACTTGGCAAATTTCATAGAGGATGTGAATTTGAATTCCAGTATCTGTGTAAATAAGCATATGTCATTCCTAATTCATACAATAATAGAGTCTATACTTGAGCTCTCTTACTATTTATAAAACTGAGGTAATCAGTCTTCAGCTCTATTTCTGTATTCTGTTTGCTGTATTTCACTGAACAAGACCAATGGTCTGTCTAGTTCAGTCCTCTATAATCAGCTATTAAAGACATTTCTTAGACTTTCTAGCTAAGACCACAAACTTGATTATATAGACTTTCTATGTACAAATCTGAGGTTTCAAAGGCTTTCTATGTACAAATCTGAGGTTCTGAATCGTAATCTATTAAAAGTAGCCATTGCAATACTCTTTTGTACTTAAATGCTCTTTATATATGCATGTACTTATCAACAGTTCAGTGAAAAAACTTTTGTCTCCAGGTACATATCTGCCACCTGGAGCCGCTGTTGATATATCATCTATTATGCAAATGAGAAGAGGTATTCGTTATGTTTCATCTGTTGATACCGATACAGTAATGGGGATGTTCCAGCTTCAGCTCTGACCAGGAATTTGTATTCTGTTATTCATTGGCTAGAACTTAAGCCCATGTCACACTGAACCAATGGATGCAAAGAGGATGAAAAGCGGACAAAAAACCTTGCAATCCATTTGAAAACGCGATGTACTCACTGCCTCCGTTTTGCTCCCTCTCTATCTGTCCAGCATCCGTTTATTGATGTTTCATCCGCTCCAAAAGTTTTGGACTGCCAAAAACTTTTGCATGGACAATTTATCCAGTTCGTCTGTTCTGCATCCACTATGCATCCGCTACGCATCCGTTACGCATACGCTAGGCATCCGCTGCACATCCGCGCAACTCGCATCCGCCCGGACGCAGGGAGGAAGTGGAACGGATGCGGAACAGATGCAGAACGGATACCTAGTGGATACAGAATGGAAACAAAGCATTTAAAGCGGAAAAAACATTCTCAGAGGGGACCTATCTCAGATATTAAGGATGTCTACAGGATGCCTAGAGGATGCCTAGAGGATGCCTCTTCCACAACATCCAGTCATGTCCACCGTGGATTGTGACAAAGTCCTTTCGGCAGCCACCATCCTTCTGCAACAGTGCGAAACCATCTACAGGCTCTGTGAACTCTACTATGGGAAGAAAAGGAGGCACCCAAAAAAAGTCTGGGTCCAAAGATGGATCGCCAGAAGAGCAGAGGATGGATTGTACAACAAACTGATGGTGGAGCTCAGGAGCGAAGACACTTGGGCGTTCCAGAACTTCATGAGGATGCCTCCAGCCATGTTTGACGAAGTTGTGCAGCGCCTGACACCCAGGTTGAGCAAGACAAACACCAACTTCCCACCCAGCTGGAACCTGGGCTCAAGGTGGCACTCACTCTGCACCACATGGCCTCAGGGACCACCTACAGGAGCATGCAGTATGGCTGGAGGGTGCCACCCAGCACCATCAGCTTTGTGGCCAGAGAAGTGGTGCAGGCCATCATCGAAGAATACAAGGAGGAGCTCCTCCAGTGCCCCTCCACTGAAGAAGGATGGAAGAAAGTTGCAGAGCAGTGGTGTCAGAAGTGGAACTTCCCCCACACCGTTGGAGCCATCGATGGCAAGCACGTGGCCTGCAAAGCGCCAGCCAAGTCGGGGTCCACTTATCACAACTACAAGGGCTTCTTCAGCATCATCCTCTTCGCCATGGTCGATGCTGACTACAAGTTCATGTACATCGATGCTTCAGGCAACAGCTCATCTTCAGATGCCCAGGTATACAACGCCAGTCACCTCAAGGAGGGGCTGGAACGCAACCTCATGGTGGGCTTCCCAGATTCAGACCCGCTGCCCAATGACACACAAGATGTGTCCTACTTCATCGTGGGGGATGACGCCTTCTCCCTCACAACCTACCTCATGAAGCCCTATACCTCCAAATACCTCACCCGTGAAGAGAGGATCTTCAACTACAGGCTGTTCAGGGCAAGATGGGTGGTGGAGAACGCCTTTGACATCCTGGCCAACAGGTTCCAGGTACTTCTCACCAACATAGCCCAGCATAGCCCAGAGACCATGAGGAGGATTGTGGAAGCTTGCTGCATCCTGCACAATCTCATGAGCACCCGCTACCCAGTCTTGCAGAACAGGCTTGTGGACTGTCAACAAGGCAATGGGGACATGGAGGCTGGGGAATGGAGGCAAGGGCAAAACCTGATCGACACTCAGGATGTGCAAGGCCCCAACAGAGCCTCACATGAGGCGAAGAAGCAGCGCAACCTCCTGAAACACTGGTGCAGCTCCCCAGCTGGAGCAGTGGAGTGGCAAGACAGGATGATAGATGATTAATGGATGCTTCCTTCACCCTGTCTCATCAGACGGGTGAGATTGGGCCATGTATGTTGGGTTGGCCTACAATGTACAGGGCGTTTAATAAAGAATTGTGTTTAAGTTGACATGTGTGAATAATTATTACATTATTATTGATAATAAAGGGCCATAGGGGTGGCACTTGGGAGGGTGGACCATACAGTCCCACTATGCTTGCACTGGAGGTTTATCTATCCCACAGCTATTACCCATCCCACAGGTATCCCTGCCCATCCCACAGGTATCCCTGCCCATCCCACAGCTATCTTAACCCATCCCACAAGCATGCAAAGGCTTAAACCATTTCTAAAAGTTTCCAGCAAGACTTTATTAAAAAAAAGAAATGAAGCAAGTGTGTTAATCAAAAATAGACTTTATTAACAACAAGCTATAAAACAAAAATAAGTCTCTGGCACTCCTCTTGGTCACTCAGTCTCAGGGGTGAAGGGTGCAGGTGCTGTGGAGGTGGCTGGTGCTGGAGTGCTTGTCATCAGCTCCTCCAGAAGCAGAAGCAGCAGAAGCGCCAGCCCCAGAAGAGCGAGCCCATGCTGCAGAAGCCCCAGCAGAACCAGAGTGAGGGCCAGGGGGCGGGATGGTAGCCCTGTCCCTCTTGCCAGGGCTGGCAGCAGATGGCTGAGGCTTGCTGTGCTTCTGCATGGTTTTGGGGTTGCTGGCTGGCAGGGAGTCTGGCAGGAACCAAGGCCGGCAGCAAGGCAGGCACCAAGGCTGGCAGGCAGACATGAACCAAGGCTGGCAGCAAGGCTGGCAGGCAGACATTCAGGCAGGGCAGGCAAGGCAGTCGATGTGTCCGGCAGCAGGTCTTTCCTCTGAATGGTGACCTGCTTCCGAGCTGCTTCCGTTATATCTGCGGATGCTGGACGGATAGAGAGGAAGCATAATGGAGGCAGTGAGTACATCATGTTAACCAATGGATGGCAAGCTTTTTTGTCCATTTTACATCCTCTTTGCATCCGTTGGTGCAGTGTGACATGGGCTTAAGATGAGAAAGGTCTGGCCTTGGAAGGGGCCAGAAAAATCAATGTGCAGGCATGACCATGGGCCTCTGGGAGCTTCCCACTCTCTTATTTGAGCTTTGGGGGGTAATGGCCTGGTTTCCTGACAATGCTGATACCCTGACACCCATTCAGATATTGCTTGATCCATCCTTGGCCACCACACATAACTTCGGCCTAAGGACATCATATGAAGTATGCTTGGGTGACCCTTGTGGAGTGCTTCCAGGAAATGATTTTGTAAGGCTGAGGGAATCACCACTCTGCTGCCCCAACATAAGCAACCCTGCTGCGAGACAGCTCCTGTTGCCTTAATTTGAAAGGATGTAAGTCAGTAGTCACAGTCCCTTGTGGCTACCCTCTCTTCACCCAGTCCAGAATTTGCCTAAAGAGTCTGTCTTTAGCTGAATGGACAGCAATGTCTGCAGTGGTCAATAGGAACTCCTGGTGACAGTCAGTGAGGAGGATGGATTCCTCAGCCTCCTGGTCCTCTGCTGCAGCTGGTAGCGGGCACCTGCTGAGGGCATCAGCATGGCTGAGGTGTTTGCCTCGGTGATATGTCAGGATGTATGAGTATGCTACCAAAAAAAAACCCACTTTGTCATTTGAGGGGAGAGTTTTGAGGAGTTTGCTTATCCCCAGCAAATATGTCTAGTAAGGGTTCATGATCAGTGATAAGTTCAAACTTATCTCCATAAATATACACATGGAAATGTTTAATGCCAGTAATGGCAGCAAGGGCCTCTCTATCTATTTGGCTGTAATTATGACTCAAAACTGCCCCTACTCAATATGAAGAATCATCACATGCCAATACCAATGGTAAACATTTGTTGAACTATATGAGAACAGAGTCTTAAGTTAACAAGTCCTTCACAGATTTAAAAGAGTTAGTCTCTTTCTTGACCCAAACCCAAGGAAATTTTTTATCTAAAAAGCTCCTGATGCTTTGTGATGAATGAATACGGCATAGAAATTCAGCAGGCCTAGGAAAGCCTAATAGTTCTGTTTTGTTATTTGGAGTGGGAAAGTTTTTTTAATGGCCTGGACTTTAGCTGTCATGGGATGAATTCCAGCAGCATCGATCAGGAATCCCAGAAACTGCACATTAGGTACTCCCAAATGGCACTTGCTCTTTTTTAGTTTGAGGCCTGCAGCCTGGAATCTCTTAAAAACTTCCCTTAGGCTGTTTAAAAGTGACTTTTCATCTCTAGATATACAATAATGTTGTCAAAGTATGGAACAACTGCCTTGTAAGAGTCATTTCATTAGCGACTGGAATATCCCAGGGGCAGCACTGATGCCAAATTGTAGCCCAATGTATCTGAATGCCCCTTTATGCATTCAGTTACTATAGTCTGGGTTATGCATTCAGTTACTATACCTTATGTTACTACCTTATGCATTCAGTTACTATAGTCTGGGCTTCTGTGATGGCTGAGTCCACTGGAAGCTGCTGATACGTTTGAACCATGTCAAGCTTTGCAAAAATCTTTCTGGGTAGTGAATGCAACAGATGTTGCACCACAGGAACTAGGTATGCACTTTGCTGTAGTGCCAAATTCACGGTTGCCTTATAGTCAGTGCACTCCCTAACTGATCCGTCAGCTTTGAGTGGTGCGACAATTGGAGTCTCCCAGGGGGCATGATCTACTGGCTCTAATACCCCTTGTGCTATTAGCTTATCGAATTCACCCAACTGATTTTTGGACAGAATGCGAATGGCACTTGCCTGACTTTCAATCTCCTAAGCATAACTGTAGGGTCTACATTTAATTAAATAGGTTTACCTGTATATTTACCTAGGTCATTATCAAAAACACCAGCAAATTTCTTTACCAGAGTGTACATAGTGTCTGTGCCTTGGCCATTAGTGGCATGCATGACACTTATGGCCAGACCTAGGGTTCGAACCAGTCAAGGCCCAATAAGCTTGGCAATGCCTTTTCCACAACTATTAGTGGGAGGAGGCCTTTGAATTGTTTGAATGCTACAGTCACTTTAGTGAGCCCCAAAATGGGAATTGTATTCCCTTGACAGTCTCTTAATGTGAGGGAACACGGTCTTCATCTTTTCTTTGCCATTTTGGGTACCAGTCTTTTGATTATGCTCCAATTTACAAATGACAAGCAAGATACTGTGTCAACTTCCATTTGACAATCCTGTCCTTCAATTTTCACTGAAAGAAAAAAAAATCTTTAGTGATAAGTTTGTTTTCCCAACTCTGGGGTTGATGTGGTAATTATTCCTTTGGATAGTGAAACATTCTTCCCCCAATCTAGGAATTTTTCTAGGGGTCCCCTTCATTTGCCCTTTGTTATGTATATGTAAATAACATAGTTGGGTTGACAATATATAAACAACAAATATATATGTTTGTAGCTTTAAGGAAAAATACTGTGATGTATTATGTATTCTGGTTGGTTAATTATGCTACAAGTTGCCATAAGAGGGAGCTATAGATCATGGCTTAATTCTCTTTTTCACTGATGATCTCTCTTGATACTGATACTGACTGACTCCGCACTGATACTGACTAGCCCTGTTTATGTTGATATTCTGTTGATATTGAAGGTTATTTATTATATTATGGTTTGATATTTGTCTGCTGTAAAAGACATGGAACCAGTAGGAAGACTTTTTATAACTAGATGTAAGATCTAGATGTAACTGGATATTTCTGGACTGTTAAAAGCATGTATGACATGAACTGTTTATTGAACTGTGCTATTTTTTCAAGTAAACATTAATACAACTTGTTCAACTCTGTGTGGCTGCATATTTCTTCATAACTGTTCTCATAAACCATTTTCCATGTGCATATCCTTTTTATACAAGGGTTACTCTGCACATATTCTAACATCCTTGTTTTGCCTGGATTCTGTTATCAGGCAGGATGGCTCTGCACATCCTAGCTAAATGGCCTCTCTTCCTGCAGTGCTAGCAGTTTATGGTTTTAAATCTTCAGGCTGCTCGCAGATGATTACCTCCACACCTTATGCAGGATTGTGCCTGGGCTGTTTTTGTAGATTGCCATTTATTACCTGATACAGTCTTAGGCCAGTGGATGTCATCATCCCCTAGTCGATCGATGTCTTCCTCTGTAACCTGTTCTTGATGGACAGCTAAGGTTTTTCTTCCCAAGGCTGGGCTGTTCGTACCATCTACTGTCGACATGTTGTATAACTCCACAGTGCAGGCTTCATCCAATGCCAATTGTAACATCAGATCAGGCTTTGCTAATAGTTTGCGCTGGATTCAAAGATCTCTTAGCCCACAGACTAACTGATCCAGCAAGGCATCATCCAGCTCTTTGAACTTGCAATGGAGAGCAGTTGTTCAGAGACTCACCATGAATTGATTGACAGATTCCCCCTCAGATTGCTTGCACCTGTGAAATGCATGCCTTTGGGCAATCTGTGGGGCAGTTGGAGCATAATGGTTCTTAAGCTTTGCCAGTAACACTCCTGGGTGACAGAATTCAGGGGCTGAGGTGCTTACAGGGCTCTGACTGTGTCAAACATTTGTTTGCCATAGAAATTTAAAAACAGTGCCCTTCACCAAATCTGGTGGATGTCAAATCCACCAGATCGTTTACCTCCAGAAAACAGTCAAAATGCACAATATATGACTCCTAAGTCTCTGTGGATGTGTCAAATGACACAAATGAATTTAATGCTGCCATTCTGAATAGCTCGACAGAACCCTTGATCCTTAGGCAGGTTGCTGGTGGGCTTTATCGAGCTCTCTCAGAGTGACTTGCTCTTTTTGTATGCCCTTTTGGCTTGTTTGGCTCTCTCTGCCACTTTCAGCTCTTTTGGTTGCCTCACAGAAGGACTTCAAGCTTGCCTAATGCCTCGAGGGTGAAAATCCCATCCTCATTGCCAGTGCTTCATACTGGGAATGAAGTCACTACAGAATGAGGCGAGGCCGCTAAATTGCTTACTCAGGCTTTATTGGTTTTCATGCGCTAACAGCGAACAAGCCACTCAGCCTTAAGGCAACAGCTGTTGACCTGTTTGACAGCTCCTTATATAGTCAGCTGTCAAACTATTGGCCAGTCAGATTGCGGATGGGCACCCACTGCTGGAACCAGACCAGAGGGGGTACTTCAGAACATAGCAAAATCCATAATCCAAAGGCAGATTGAATAAGAAAGGCCAAGGTCCAAAAGTTTAGACACTAGCCTATGTGGAAGAATTGTGTTAAATGCAGAACTAAAATCTACAAAAAGCATCCTCACTAAGCTCCCCTGCCATTCTAGATGAGTCAGAGCAGTGTGAAGAGTGTTGGCTATAGTGTCCTCTGTAGATCTATTTCTTCTGTATGCAAACTGGTGTTAATCAAATGTGTGCAGAAGACCAGAAATGATGTGCCAGCAGACCAATTTCTCAAAGCACTTCATGATGATAGGAGTGAGTGTCACTGGTCTGTAATCATTGAGGTTATTGATAGGGAACTTCTTTGTCAGAGGAACCATAGTGAAAGCCTTCAAACAAGATAGAATAGTGGACTGGGATAAAGACCAATTGAAGATCCTGGTAAAGACTCCAGCCAACTGTTCAGCACAGTCTTTAAGCACTCGGCCAGAGATACTGTCAGGACCGGCAGCCTTTCTAGGGTCCACAGCCTTCAGAATGTTCCTCACTTCCAGTTCCTCCACAATGAGGTGGGGGCTACATTGTCACTGTTACATATTAGCATACTCGTAATACCCTGTTTCCATTGGTCCACAAATACTCAAATCTGATTGGTGTTTTAAATGACAGTGATTGGTCGACAATTACCACCATATGATTGGCCTGCCTGAGTGGTGGGAGATTTCAACGAGCCGTCATTGGCCGCGAGCAGCCTCTATAAAACAGGCTGCCGTGGCTCCGCAGTCAGACGGAACCTAGCAACTAATAAAAGAGCTGAAAGTCACACTGGTATCAAATCTCTCTTTCCGTGAACACAACACTGGCAATGAAGGTGGGAAACTGAGATGATGAGACTAGTTGAGCACATGGCAACGAGAACTGAGCAGACGAAATGGCCAGCACCAACTTGCCACCTGCACCATTCAACCCAGCGACGGAGGACTGGGAATCGTACATAGACAGATTCATCATGTTCCTCGAGAGCAATGACTTACAAGGGATCTCTGATAACTGGAAGAGAGCCGTGTTCCTGACACACTGTGGGCCCACAGTGTTCAAGATGGCCAAGGCATTGGCCAAACCTGAGGATGTAAAGCAGATGGCCTGGCCGGATTTGGAAAAGATGCTGAAGGTCCATTATGCACTGACTGTCTCCAGCCTCATTTGGAGACATGAGATCGACAAACGGGACCAGAGAGAAGGTGAGAGTATCTCAGATTTTGTAGCGGCTCTAAGGGACATTGGATGAGCATGCAAGTTCCTCAACATGGATAAAGCCATGAGGGATCGTGTGGTCCTAGGACTAAGAGATCTCACCTTGCAGAGCCGACTGCTAACCCAGCCAAAAATTACAGTCACTGAGGCCATCGCTGAGGCCACTGCAGCTGAAGCCACTAAAAAATCAGCAGCCAAAATGCAACAAATGAATGCAACAACACAGAAAACACCAGCAGAGTCAAGCCAACCCCCGGAGAAGAAGTCAGAGAGCACCCACAAGACTCTCACACACCACGAGGAGATCGAGTTGTTGTCCAAGACCAATGATGAAGAGGAAGAAATCCATAGACTCCAATCAGAATGGAACAGAGGGGAGAGGAAAGAATGTAAGTCGGGATTCCAGTGTGCCGGATGCGGAGGAGACCACCCCTGTTCTGAGTGCCATTTCCTAGACACAATTTGCCAGTACTGTGAGAGACGGGGACACATAGCAAGGGTCTGCCAAAACCAGAGAAGCTACAGCCCCCGATGTAGAGACAACACTCCCCCCAGAATGAAAGAAAGATAGACAAGGGGCCATTGGAGCTGAGAAAGCAGAGGCAAATGGCTCAACGAAAGCTACCAAAAGGAAGAAACACACCAAACTATAACCATCGGGCATTCAAATGCAACAAATGCATGGAAGGTACTGGTGAAGGTCAACATTGAAGGCCAACAATGCGAGATGGAGGTGGACTCTGGCTCATACCTATCTATGGTATCATGGAACACAATTAAGAAACTGATACCAAACATACGCAGAACGGAATTAGAGAGCCAAACACTGACCCTGAAAGACTACCATGGGAACAGGATTCCCGTAGTCAGACTCAGACATTTCCAAGTCAAATTCAAGAAACACACAGAAATTGTGACTTTAATCATCATAGACCGGAATCGCCCAAGCTTAGTGGGACTCAAATGGTTCGAACCCCTGGGAATTGGAGTGACTGGAATCAATAGGGTCACCACAACAGACTGGGAGGAGAGCCGAATGAGGGATTTCCAGGATGTGTTCGATGGGAAACTAGGCAAGTACTGAGGGTCCCCCATATCATTTAATTTGAATCTGACCATAGCCCTAATCAGGTTAAAGGCAAGGCGAGTCCTTTTCGCATTAAAACCGAAGATCGATGAGGAATTAAATAAACTCATCACACAGGGGGTATTGGAACCAATAGACCACGCAAAGTGGGAAACCCCAATTGTAACCCAAATTAAGCCAGATGAGTCCATGAGAATCTGCAGAGACTACAAGGCCACCCTAAACCACGCACTACAACAGAGCTCATACCCCGTTCCGGTAGTGCAACATCTGTTACATTCATTGGGGGGAGGCAAGGTTTTTACAAAGCTCGACCTTGCACAAGCATACCAACAATTGCCAGTTGACCCAGAAACAGTGGAGGCACAAAAGATCATGACTCATAAGGGGGCATTCAGATGCAACAGACTGCAATTTGGAGTCAGCGTGGCCCCAGGGGTGTTCCAAAGCCTGATGGAGCGGTTGTTACAAGGGATAAAAGGGGTGGTCCCATACTTTGATGACGTGCTGGTATCACCCACTGACAAGAACCAACTGGGAAGCCACCTCAGAGAAGTATTGCAAAGATTCCAAAAGGCGGGACTCAAGGTTAAAAAAAAGAAATGTCAGCTAGTCACCTTAAAAGTCGAATTCCTGGGGTATCGAATAGATAAAGATGGCATCCACCCCACAGAGCAGAAAATCAAAGCAAT
Organism: Laticauda colubrina; assembly: GCA_015471245.1. Taxonomy (NCBI): domain Eukaryota; kingdom Metazoa; phylum Chordata; class Lepidosauria; order Squamata; family Elapidae; genus Laticauda; species Laticauda colubrina. The sequence goes on from BLBF01000005.1 coordinate 17,268,412, forward strand.
AAAAGAAGCTCCCAGGCCCAAAAACAAAACAGATTTACAAGCGTTTTTGGGACTCATCAATTTCTATAATGTTTTCCTACCACAGAAGGCAATGTTGGCAGAACCACTACATAGATTACTGGATAAGATAGCCACCTGGACCTGGGGATGACAAGAAGAGGCTGCATTCCAGAAAATAAAAGATTTGCTGACATCTGAATCTGTGTTAATCCAATACAGCGAAACCCTACCACTGACAGTTGCCTGCAACACATCACCGTTTGGCATTGGAGCCGTACTCAGCCACACACTACCAGATGGGAGAGAAGCACCGATCGCATTCTACTCCAAAACACTGTCCAAAGCTGAAAGGAACTACAGCCAGTTGGACAGAGAGGCGTTAGCAGCAATATCCGGGGTTAAACAGTTCCATAAATACCTCTACGGTAGGACCTTTACAATCATCACAGACCATAAGGCACTCTTGGGACTACTCATGGGAAACAGGGCCACCCCAAACATACTCTCCCCATGAATGATGAGGTGGTCCGAGTTCCTTGCAGCATACAATTACAAATTAATTCACCGGCCAGGCAAGCACATCTCACACGCTGATGCCCTGAGCTGTTCTCCCCTACCTGAGCTCGGATGTGATCTGGCACCAACCACATCCACCCTACAAATTGAAACATTACGAAACCTACCCATAACCACAGCGGACATTGCAAAAGAAACGGCAAGAGACAAAAAGATGGCATGGGTTTTAAACTGGGTAGGAAAAGGGTGGCTGGAAAACAAGAAAGACGAGACTTTTAAACCATTCCGGAACAGACAGACTGAACTCTCAAAGTCAAAAGGTTGCATTCTATGAGGGAATCGGGTAGTCATACTGGAACTATTACAAGAACAAGTACTGAATATTTTGCATGAAGGACACCTGGGTATCGTACGAATGAAATCTCTGGCCAGGGGTTATGTATGGTGGCCAGGGATGGACAAGGATATTGGGAAATGGGTGGAAATGTGCACTAAATGCCAAACATCCAGACCAGCACTCCCTGCAGCATCTGTGCTCGACTGGGAAACACCAAGGGGACCCTGGTCGAGAATACACATAGATTTCACAGGGCCGACAAACGGACACACATTTTTAATCATAGTAGACGCTTACTCAAATTGGCTGGAAGCGTCATGGCCACGACAACAACAGAAGCAGTTATCAGGCAGCTGAGGAGACTTCACCACACATGGGTTACCGGACTTATTAGTTTCAGATAACGGACCATAGTTCATGGCATTGACATTTAAAAAGTTCCTCACTGAACATGGCATAAGACATGCCTTGACAGCGCTGGGCCAGCTGGCTACAAATGGATGGGCGGAATGCATGGTCCGGTTTACCAAAGAAACTATAGGAAAATTAGACACGGGGGACATACAAGAAAAAATTTACAAAATGCTCACGATACAACACATCACACCGAACTTCACTGCAAATAAAAGCCCAGCAGAATTATTGATGGGCAGAAAATTAAGATCATACCTGGATAGATTATAGCCCACATACAGCCTGGAAAAACCAGCAGACTCCTCTAGCAAACACCGCACATTCGAAATAGAGAACCTCGTCTACGCAAAAAATCTCACGGGGCACCCACTGTGGGTACTGGCAAAAATAACCCAAGTAACAGGACCCCGATCCTACAGACTAGAAACAGAGGACGGAAGAAGCTGGAGGAGACACATAGATCAACTGAGATCACAAACATTAGAAAGACCCACTAACACATCCAGGTACAAATAAAAACAATACACACAAATGCCAGAACCACAGCAAAGATTAAACAAAAATAATAATAATCAAACCAGAGAGGGGGGAGACCCCTCAAACACAAATAAAAAGGGAGGGGGAGACCCTCCGTTAGCACAAGAAACACCACAACAAACCAAAAAACAAACCACCAATCAAATCCTCAAATAAACGAAGAAAGAAACAACTACTTACCTGGAGATGACTTCAGTAGAGAAGAACAGGTGGCGGAAAAACATCAAGAAGCCACTCCAGAAGGGAGCAGCTGGGCCGACTCTACCAGCCCGGATAGGTCAGGCAGGAGCGGCATGGATGGCTCCACCTTCCAGGAGGTTCCACAGAGAAGGACGGGAGAAACAGCGATTCCGTCCGAACCTGCCAAAGACAATGACGCAACTAAACTGTGCAGGTCAAGTAGACAACACAAAAGCCCCGCCTACTTACGTGACTACATAACGTAGGACCAAACCAAGAGGGGAGGGGTGTTACATATTAGCATACTCGTAATACCCTGTTCCCATTGTTCCACAAATACTCGAATCTGATTGGTGTTTAAAATGACAGTGATTGGTCGACAATTACCGCCATATGATTGGCCCGCCTGAGCGGTGGGAGATTTCAATGAGCCGTCATTGGCCATAAGCCGCAAGCAGCCTCTACAAAACAGGCTGCCGTGGCTCCACAGTCAGACGGAACCTAGCAACTAATAAAAGAGCTGAAAGTCACACTGGTCTCAAGTCTCTCTTTCCGCAAACACAACAGTCACCTTTCTAAAAATTAAAATAACTCTTTAGAAGCACATGCTGCTTGGAGGCGGAAGAGATCAATTATTTCTTAAAAAACTGTGCATATAGAGAACTTACAAGATTATTTATTACATGCTGAGAATTGCTTTTATTCTACTGTTGAACTATCAACAATTCAGAAAGGGAAAAATGTGAATGCTCTGAAAACTTTTTTGTGGCACATTAATGCTTCCTAAGAACTCACATTAGAAAACATATAAAAGCAGCAGCTTCCAAACTATTTCAGGACTTTTGAAATGTGTTGAAATTTGGGGGGGGGGGGGGAGAGGTTGTCCTTCATTTTTGAGCAGGTGGTTAGAGAAAAAGAGCAGTGTCTGGTGCAGAGATCACTGCCAGGTTGCTAAATTCTTGATACAACTCCCTTCCATCTTATTGAAACAAACTTCATTTTACCCAAATGAGGATGAGATATTGCACTTGGGATAATCCAACTGAAGGTGCTTCACACAGCTGCAGAAACAGAACAAGTTCCAGGAAATGAAAACTTTGAAACAAGTTGATAAGGCACTGCAATATTTTTTATTGCAAAAGTTTTGCTTTGGCCTGCAAAACCTGCAGCTCCTCAAAGTACACATTTGTTTCAAACCTCATTCTCTCTTTGTCCAGAAAGTTCCAAATAATAATTATTAGGAGCATAAAAAGCAGAGAAAGGATTGCAATGTCTTGGAGGCTTTGGATACACAGTGCTCATCACCCTGATACAACAACTCATTACAGGGCATCCTTCTAGTCTGCAGTTGCAGTCTCTGCCCTGTAATAACTATATTTTTGGAAGATCATTGGAAATTGTTGTATTCCCTCTATCCCCAAAGATTAGTGAAACCTAATAACATTGACTATGCTTTGATTGACATTATCTTGAGTCCATGGCTGAAACCTTCTTTTTAGATTCCATTGTAAAACAACAACAATAACAACAATGTCAAGAGGAGTAAATAAGCTTGATTTATAAAATCTCTGAAGAAGTGATATTTGCAAAAATGTGATCTAAAGCCCCTGTCACACTGCACCAACGGATGGAAAGAGGATGTAAAATGGAGAAAAACACTTGCCATCCATTGGTTAACGCGATGCTTCCATTCTGTACTCACTGCCTCCATTTTGCTTCCTCTCTATCCGTCCAGCATCCGTCTATTGACATTTCATCCGCTCACAAAGTTTTGAGCTGCTCAAAACTTTTGAGCAGAAAATGTATCCAATGCATCCGTTCTGCATCCACTAGGCATACGAGAGACATCCGTTCTGCATCCATTACGCATCTACTATATCCGCTAGGCATCCGCTGCGCATCCGTGCAACTCAAATCCGTTCCAGCGGTAAACGGATGCAGGGAGGAAGCAGAACGGACGCACAGCATTAGTAGCACGGACGGAGAAAGGATGAAAGCAGATGCAGCTATGCATCCACGTCATGCGCTACGCATCCACTCTGCATCCGCTCTGCATCTGCTCTGCATCCTCTACGCATCCTCTACGCATCCGCTCTGCATCCTCTATGCATCCTCTATGCATCCTTTACGCATCCGCTTTGCATCCGCTTCCATCCGCTAGGCTTACGTTCCACATCCGCTTTCCATCCGCTCTGCGTCCTCCCCCCGTCCGTTCCTTTCCATGTTATCCGCTCTGCTTATGCAAATGTTTGCCCCTTTTCAGAGCGGATAACAACGGATGGAATATTTTTCTCGTCTGCTGTGTCCTTTTTACAAACATTTTACATCCGTTGGGCAGTGTGACAGGGCCTTAAATATGACAATAAAAAGCAACAGCTTGAAAAGAAGTTAAGCCCATGTCACACTGAACCAACGGAAGCAAAGAGGATGTAAAATGGACAAAAAAAACTTGCCATCTGTTCAAAAACGCGATGTACTCACTGCCTCCATTTTGCTTCCTCTCTATCCGTCCAGCATCCATTTATTGACGTTTCATCTGCTCCGAAAGTTTTGGGCTACCTAAAACTTTTGCGCGGAAAATGTATCCAGTTCGTCCGTTCTGCATCCACTACGCATCCGCAAGGCATCCGTTCTGCATCCGTTACACATCCGCTATATCCGCTAGGCATCCGCTGAGCATCCGCGCAACTCCATCTGCCCGGACGCAGGGAGGAAGTGGAACGGACGCAGAACGGATGCAGAACGGATGCCTAGCAGATGCAGAACGGAAACAAAGCATTGAAAACGGAAAAAACGTTCGCAGAGGGGACCTATCTCGGATATTATGGATGTCTAGAGGATGCCTAGAGGATTCCTAGAGGATACCTAGCGGAAAACCTATACTGCCTATAAAAAGGGGGGGAAACTCACCTGCATCTCACTTTCAGAACAGCAGCAACAACAGTCCGAAGATGGTTCGCCAGAAGAGCAGAGGACGGACTGTACAACAAGCTGATGGTAGAGCTCAGGAACGAAGACACTCGGGCATTCCAGAACTTCATGAGGATGCCACCAGCCATGTTTGACGAAGTTGTGCAGCATCTGACACCCAGGTTGACCAAGGCAAACACCAGCTTCGGGCCCAGCCTGGAACCTGGGCTCAAGGTGGCACTCACTCTGCGCCACCTGGCCTCAGGGACCACCTACAGGAGCATGCAGTACGGCTGGAGGGTGCCATCCAACACCATCAGCATTGTGGTCAGAGAAGTGGTACAGGCCATCATCGAAGAATACAAGGAGGAGCTCCTCGAGTACCCCTCCACTGAAGAAGGCTGGAAGAAAGTTGCAGAGCAGTGGTATCAGAAGTGGAACTTCCCCCACACCGTTGGAGCCATAGATGGCAAGCACGTGGCCTGCAAATCTCCAACCAACTCGGTATACAACGCCAGTCACCTCAAGGAGGAGCTGGAAGGAAACCTCATCATGGGCTTCCCAGATCCAGAACCCCTACCCAACGACACACAAGATGTGCCCTACTTCATCGTGGGGGATGACGCCTTCTCCCTCACAACCTACCTCATGAAGCCATACACCTCCAGACATCTCACCCGTGAAGAGAGGATCTTCAACTACAGGCTGTCCAGGGCAAGACGGGTGGTGGAGAACACCTTTGGCATCCTGGCCAACAGGTTCCAGGTACTTCTCACCACCATGCAGCATTGCCCAGAGACTGTGTGGAGGATCATGGAAGCTTGCTGCATCCTGCACAATCTAATGCACACCCGCTACCCAGTCTTGCAGAACAGGTTCGTGGACCTCCAACAAGGCAATGGGGACATGGAGCCTGGGGAATGGAGGCAAGGGCGAAACCTGATAGACACTGAGGATGTGCAAGGCCCCAACAGAGCCTCACATGAAGGGAAGAAGCAGCGTAACCTCCTGAAACACTGGTGCAACTCCCCAGCTGGAGCAGTGGAGTGGCAAGACAGGATGGTAGATGCTTAATGGATGCTTCCTTCAGCCTGTCTCATTACACGGATGAGATTGGGCCATATATGTTTGGTTGTCCTACAATGAACAGGGTGTTTAATAAAGAGTTGTGTTTATGTTGACATGTGTGGACAATTATTACATTATTATTGATAATAAAGGGCCATAGGTGTGGCACCTGGGAGGGTGGACCATACAGTCCCACTATGCTTGCACTAGAGATTTATCTATGCCACTGCTATCCTAACCCATCCCACAGCTATTATCCATCCCACAGGTATCCTAACCCATTCCACTGCTATCTTAACCCATCCCACAAGCATGCAAAGGCTTAAACCATTTATAAACCATTTATTTCCAGCAAGACTTTATTAAAAAAAAGAAATGAAGCAAGTGTGTGAATCATAAATAGACTTTATTAACAACAAGCTATAAGACAAAAATGAGTCTTTGGCACTCCTCTTGGTCACTCAGTCTCAGTGGTGAAGGGTGCAGGTGCTGTGGAGGTGGCTGGTGCTGGAGTGCTTTTCATCAGCTCCTCCAGAAGCAGAAGCAGCAGAAGCCCCAGCCCCAGAAGAGTGAGCCCGTGCTGCAGAAGCCCCAGCAGAACCAGAGTGAGGGCCAGGGGGCGGAATGGTAGCCCTGTCCCTCTTGCCAGGGCTGGCAGCAGATGGCTGAGGCTTGCTCTGCTTCCACACGGTTGTGGGGTTGCTGGCTGGCAGGGAGGCTGGCAGGAACAAGGCTGGCAGGGAGGCTGGCACCAAGGCAGGCAGGAAGGCTGGCAGGGAGGCAGGCTCCAAGGCTGGCAGGAAGGCTGGCAGGCAGGCAGGCATCAAGGCTGGCAGGCAGACATGAACCAAGCCTGGCAGAAAGGCTGGCAGGCTGGCAGGCACCAAGGCTGGCAGGCAGACATGAACCAAGGCTGGCAGGAAGGCAGGCAGCAAGGCTTGCAGGCAGACCGGCTGGCAGCAAAGCTTGCAGGTAGGCAGGGCAGCAAGGCTGGCAGGGAGGCTGGCAGCAAGGCTGGTAGGGAGGTTGGCAGCAAGGCTGGCAGGGAGGCTGGCAGCAAGGCTGGCAGGCAGACATGCAGGCAGGGCAGGCAAGGCAGTCGATGTGTCTGGCAGCAGGTCTTTCCTCTGAATGGCGACCTGCTTCTGAGGTGCTTCTGTTATATCTGCGGGGCTGACGCAATGCATCCTCCCCGCATGCGCAATTAACAGCAGGCATCCATTAGGCTTCCGCTGTGCATCCGCTGTGCATCCGCTGTGCATCCGCTGTGCATCTGCTTCATCCATTCGGCATCTGCTCTGCATCCGCTCTTTCCGTTCCACGTCCGCTTCGCTGTGGCCCCCCGGAAGCCCTGCGGATGTGCCTTTCACTCCCATCCGCTCCCATCCACTTCCATCCGCTGGGCTTCCGTTCTGCATCTGCTTTGCATCCGCCCTGCCTCCTCTCCGCGTCCGTGTTATCTGCTCTGGTTATGCAAATTTTTGCCCCTTTTGAGAGCGGCAATTTATGTGAAAAGTATAGATTCATGATCAGGTAGGGTTGCTGGGAACATGAAATCACAGAAAGTCATTGAAAGTGAGAACAAATATTTTATAGGCATTTAAAATCTAGACTGCTTGACACTTGGAACAGATACAACACAACTAATACAACTGGCATTTGAAACAGCCATGTTTAGTTTATTGATAACTTTGATAATCATAAGATAAAGTAATGTTGAAGACAATTGAAAAAAATACAAAATATTTAAACTGTGCACATATTATAAAAATCACAAATATTTGGGGAAAAAATAATTCACTTGGTTGGTTTTGGTTTTGAACCCATAGATGCAGTGTCACAAAGACCTAAAATATGGATTGCTTTAATTTTTTTAAAAACAACAACAACTTTAGCCCAACTACAAAAAACAGATATTGAGCATTCCTTAGATAATAAAATGCTACTTTTATAATTTCCAAGTCCTTAGATAGAGCTCAAATAATGAAGAGGAAAATCAACCAATATTAGCTGTGGCACACAATTAGTGGAAATAGAATATAATAATAAATGTCGAGGAGAATAATGCCAGTCTATTTTTTTAGTATGATTATTTTAAATTCCTGTTCAGAGATCATGGAAATGAATACCCCATGACAATTTAATTACTTGGCTTCTTTGTTTTGGTGGCTAACTGATTTAGGGAGAGGTCCCTGAAAACATTTCTGGAGATATACCGTAACACATAAATCTGCTCCAGAGGTGGTATTCAGCCAGTTCTGAAAGGTTCTGGGAAACTGGTAGCGGAAATCTTGAGTAGTTCGGAGAACTGGTAAATACCACCTCTGGTTGGTCCTGCCCCCATCGATTTGGCTGAGTCTTCTTTTGTTGTCCTGCACAGGAGAACGGAGCTGGAAAGCAGATTAGTGGGGTAGGGTGGGAATGAAGATTTTACAGTATCTTTCCCTTGGAATGGGGTCAAAATGGGGATTTTGCAGTAACCTTCCCTTGGAGTGGGGTTGAAATGGGGATTTTGCAGTATCTTTCCCCTGCCACACCCACCAAGTTCTTCAAGCTACACCACACCATCAAGCCACATCCACAGAACTGGTTGTAAAAAAAAATTGAACCACCACTGATCTGCTCTACATGTATATGTCTGATAAACATTACTCTGTAGTATCTATGTGTATATATTCATGACAGTACAATAAGGAGGAAAACATTATAGTAAATTTATCATAATTAAAATTATATTGAAGGGGGTGGAACTTTAAACAATTGTAATTAATTTAGTTCAGCAGTTTCTCTACATGTGTGTATTGGGAATTGGGATAACTCTATAATCAGTGGTGGGATTCAATTTTTTTTACTACCAATTCTGTGGGCATGGCTTAGTGGGTGTGGCTTAGTGGGTATGGTAGGAGAACAATATTGTAAAATCTCCATTCCCACCCCACTCCAGGGGAAGGATACTGCAAAATCCTATTCCCTCCCCACCCCACCCCACTAGCCTGCTTTCCAGCTCTGTTCTCCAGTGCAGGGCAACAAAAGAAGACCTAACCGATCAGCTGGGAGTAGGGAGACAGAGTATAGATGGGGACAGGGCTAGTCAGAGGTGATATTTGCTGGTTCTCCAAACTACTCAAAATTTCCACTACTTGTTCTCCAGAACTGGTCAGAACCTGCTGAATATCACTTCTGCCTGTTATGATGAAAAATCCTCCCATTTTGGCTCTAGCTTTCTCATTATCAGGTGCAGCCCATACTGGTTTATTCATAAAGAAATAGGTTTACCAGCACTGATCTATGAGCTGTTCAGGAATGAAGTAGATTGATGTAAGAAGTGGTCTACATTCCTTGTCTGCAAGTGTTTAAAACATTTGTGGTCGGCCATTTACCAGGGATGTGTAGTAATAGATTTGTAGGACTATCTAGATAATTTAAATGAACCAGAGTGATTCAGTAGTTAGATTGCAATATTGCAGACTAACTCTGTCCATTGTCAGGAGATCGATCCTGCCCGGCTTGAGGTTGACTCAGCCTTCCATCCTTCTGAGGTCAGTAAAATGAAGACCCAGATTCTTGGGGGCAATAGGCTGACTTTGTAAACCACCCAGAGAGTACTAAGTGCTATTAATAAGTGTTATCTGCAAAATCCTTTCCTACCCTTACATTCTGTCATTCTGTAGTAAGCAGTAGCAATGGCTCAGGATGTATGCATCTCTGGAAACGCGAGGAACTGAATCTAAGACTTTTTACAAGTAACATGTACTCTATCCAGTATCTCTGTGCTATTGCCTTTCCTTTCCATTAAATGGCTTGAGAAATAATCATCAATCTATAAGCAAAGGAAATGCTAAAGTTAGGTTTTGAATATATGGCATTTTGAAAAAGAATAAAAGATGAGACTTCTCAACCTGTTATAATTTCAAGAAATGCTGCAGATGCAAAGGATATTTTAAAAAATAATTCCAAGAACTCCATTCCTCTAATTGGTCAGTTCTACTATATTTATTAGAAGCATCTCTAAGATTTGCATGGATGTTAGCATAAAGTCATGAGAGACAAAATTACTTTCAAACAAGATTCTGTCATATAAAATAAGTGTCAAGAATATACTGTTTTTAAGTTGTTTGCTAGATTTACAGTCACAGATAAGTGTTCCCTCTTGTCTTTTCTTTTTCAAAACAAGACTCCACAGTTTGAATACATATGCCAAGGCTGAAGTTTTCTGGTATTCAACGAATCCAGTACATGAAAGCTGCCTTTCTTTATTTCAAATCCATATTTTCCCCCAAAGATCTCATCATATTTTGAGATAAAAAACCAGATATTTTCCCAATTCTTTCCCTTCTGTTTTTTGCTTGTGTCTTTCTTTCCAGTTGGCAAAGTATACAATAATATTGTAATCCTTCATGGAATAAAACAGAAACATGTTTTCTATTGAAGTTTATTACATTTTTATTCTTTCTTTTCTTTCTTTTAATTTGATCAAGTTATTCAAAGATCCTGGGACATAAGCCAGTCTTAAATTTGCAGACAAACCACAGATAGATCTCTTTGGCCAGGTACTCACTAAAGTACAAAGTTCAGCACACTCTGAATCATTTTGCTTCTATGAATGTATTAAAAACAAAACAAAATGTAGTAGAGCGGCAGATAATGACTGAGGTGGACATGGAACAACAGGCAGGAACCTTTATTTAGAAACAAAGGGGTTGCCGCGACTGCTGGTCTAACAAGCAGTCAGCTAGCGGCAACAGCTGATGCCATTTGACAGTGCTTTATATAGCCGGCTGTCAAACGGCATCAACCAATCAGAATGGTCCGTGCTCCCACCAGGAATGCGGACCAGAGGGAGAACTTCGCATCAACGCAACACTCCTTTCCCCCGGCAAGGAGCATGCGTAGTCCCGCAAGTAAGCTGGCCGTCTTCTCTGGCGGTTGGAATGTTGCAGAACAGGGGCTTCTGTTCATTGGTCGAAGTCCTCTGCTTCAGGGGCCTCTTCGGAGCTGGTTACCACTGGAGCCTTGTCCTCTGGAGCTGTTGAAGGGCTGTCAGGCGCTGGAACAGGTAGGTCCCTCCGTCCATGGCTCTCCCGGGTGTCTTCAGTCGGCAGCGGCAGGCTCTCATCGGCTTGTAGTAGACTCAGGTCGGTGGGTGGTAGACCGGGTCCATCAGTGGCCACTTTCCAACGCTTCCTCAGCTGGTCAATGTGTCTGCGCCAGGTACGACCATCTTCCAGCAGCACCCTATATGACTTAAGCCCTGTCACAGCTATGACCTGTCCTGGCACCCATAAGGGGTGGCCTGCATAATTGCGGGCATAAACCAGGTCATTTAAAGCAAACTCCCTAGGCTGGCTGTCAGACCCAAGAGGAGTTACTGGGGTGTAGTGAGGATGCAGCCTGTCCAGGACAATCCTCAAGCGCCTACCCATAAGGAGTTCAGCTGGGGACTTATTGGTAGTGGCACAAGGGGTTGTATGCTGGTACAGCAAGAATCTGGACAATTTAGAGTGCCAGTCACTTTGGCCAAATCTGCCTAGAGCTTCTTTCACTGACCTAACTGCCCTTTCATCCATTCCATTGCTAGCAGGGTGAAAAGGAGCTGTGAGGGCATGCCTGACCCCCAGGTTGGCTAAATATAGTTCAAATTCACAGGAGGTAAATTGTGGCCCATTATCTGACACTACTGTGTCAGGGATGCCATGTGTCACAAATAACCTGGTTAGGGCCTTGGTAACTGCAAGGGTGGTTGTTGTGGGCAGCAAGGCCACATCAATCCATTTTGAGAAGGAGTCTACTACTACTAGAAATGTATGCCCCTGCATTGTGCCCGCCAGGTCAATGTGCAGCCTGGACCAAGGGGCTCCAGTGTCCTCCCACTTCCCAGGGGATGCAGTTGGTGGGGCAGGTCTGGTTGTCTGACAAGGCTGACAAGTGCTAACCCAGTTGGAGAGCCGGGCATCCATGAAAGGCCACCAGACATAACTACGGGCCAGGGCCTTCATTCTAACGATGCCCGGGTGGCCTTCATGAAGGAGCTTCAGAACTGAAGCTTGCAATGAGGAAGGAATGACCACCCTTGTTCCCCACAACAAACAACCCTGAAGGGATGACAGTTCCAGCTGGCATGTCTTGAAGGGCAGGAACTCAGGGGAATAAGGGACATCTGGCCACCCCCTTCCCACCCAGTTGAGGACTTGGGCAATTACCTTGTCCCTTGAGGAGTGGTAAGCAATGTCAGAGGCTGTAATGGGTAGATTAAGTTCATTGAATTCGAACACAGCATGGATTGGTGCAGGGTCTTCAACTGGAACCGGCAATGGGCAGCGGCTGAGAGCATCAGCGTCTGGGAGGTTTTTTCTGTGTCTATGGATCAGTTTGTATGAATAAGCAGCCAAAAACAGAGTCCATCTGGTCATCCTTGGAGATAGAATCTGAGGTGTTTGTTTATCAGCAGACAAAAGGCCTAGCAGAGGCTTGTGATCTGTGATTAGTTCAAAATGATGGCCAAAAAGGAATTCATGAAATTTCTTTACAGAGGCAACTGCAGCCAAAGCCTCTTTGTCTATCTGGCTGTAGTTGCGTTCAGCTAGAGAAAAGGTTCTGGAGAAGAAGGCAATGGGTGCCTCAGAGCCATTTGGCAGTCTGTGACTAAGAACAGCCCCTATGCCAAAAGGGGAAGCATCTGCAGCAAGAACTAATGGAAGATGCTGGTTGAACTGAATTAAAACTGCTTTAGAGGTGATCAAGGATTTGACAGAGTGGAAGGCATGGGCTTCCCTAGGTCCCCAATGCCAGGGGGACTTTTTGTCCAAAAGTCTATGTAAAGGCTCTGTGATTGAAGCTTTGTGAGAGAGGAATGCAGCATAGAAATTGAGAAGTCCTAAGAAGACTTGGAGCTTGGTTTTGTTGGTAGGAGTAGGTGCCTCATGGATGGCCCTGACTTTAGATTCTATAGGGTATATGCCAGAGGCATCAATTCTATAGCCCGGAAAATCAATTTGTTTAGTGGCAATGGTGCATTTGTCTTTTTAAAGTTTGAGGCCATTTTGCCTGAATCGATCTTGAACTGACCTTACTCTTTGTAACAACTGAGGTTTGTCTGTGGCTGAAATTAAGATATCATCGAAATAGGGGACTACCCCTGGGAGATCTCGAAGTAGCCTCTCCATCAGGGACTGAAATATCCCAGGGGCTACACTCACGCTGAACTGAAGGCATCTGCACCTAAAAGTTCCCCTGTGAGTTACTATTGTCTGCAATTCTGCTGTGTGGTCATCTACAGGAAATTGCTGGTATGCCTGGGACATATCCAGCTTTGCAAAAAATAGACCCAGGTTCAAAAGAATGTAAAAGGTGCTGAATGATGGGAACTGGGTAAACACTGATTTGGAGGTGTCTATTCAGGGAAATTTTGTAATCAGTACATATCCTAATGCTACCATCTTTTTTAAGAGGAGTTACTATGGGGGTTTCCCATTTAGCAAAATCTACAGGTTCTAAGACTCCTTGTTTGATTAGTTTGTCAAGTTCCTTATCTAACTTAGGACGGATTGAAAAAGGCACTCTATGGGGTTTCAGGCATACAGGAGTTGCTTGAGGGTCTACACTAAATGATATGGGGATGCCTGAGTAACATCCCAAATCTTCACTGAATACATCAGCATAGTCTTTGAATAGGGAACCTACTTCAGCATTTAACATAGAATGGATGCCTGTTATATTTAGGCCAAGGGCAGGGAACCAATCTAAACCCAGTAAACTGGGGAGAGCACCATCCACTATAACAAGAGGCAAGTGGCCTTTAAAAGTTTTGAATTGAACGAGGAACTTGCCTTTCCCGAGGACAGGAATATTCTTGCCTTGGTAATCTCGCAAAGTCAGGTGCAGTCAAGGAGTTTCTTCTTTGGAAATCTGGGCAGCAGCTTCTTGAGGGTGTTCCATGAAATAATGGATAGAGCAGATCCTGTGTCCACCTCCATCTTGCAAGGTTTACCTTCTAAGGAGACAAAAATACTGATTTTGTTAGAGCTGTTGTTGGACTGGTTGAAGTGGTAACAGGTATAGCAGTCTTCCACTTGCCTTTGAAAGATGGGGTTTGGCTGAGGTCTCTGAGTAAAGGCTTTCCCAGCTTGCCAGACCCTTGCTAAGTGACCCTTCCTCTGGCAACTTAAACAGATGGCATTCCTGAACCTACAGGATGCTCTTAAGTGATTTCCTCCACAGCTTAAAAAGATGGGTTGCTGCCGGGGAGAAAAACTAGCTTTTGACTTTGAGTCTTCTGGAAGGGGTCTCTGTTGTCTAAGACGATTTACAACAGCTGAATCCTCAGAGTCCTCATCAGGAGAAACCTCATCAAAATGGACTGTTGAGCTATCCTGTTTGATTGTAATTTCCCTGGATTTCAGCTGCAGATTGATCAGAAAGCTCAGCAGCCTGAGACTCTTCTATGGCTATTGCTAGGGTTAGGTCCCTTTTGGCTAATAGCCGCCTTGCAGCCTTAAGTCTTTAACCCCACACACTATTTGGTCTAGGAGCATATCCTCTAGATAATCCCTGAATCCATAATGTAAGGCAGCAGACCTGAGAGCAGCCATGTATTCACTGATAGTCTCTCCCTCACCCTGAACTCGCCTCCTAAAGGCATGTCTCCTAGCAATCTGTGAGGGCTTGGGTGAATAGTGATTAGAGAGGATTTCTTGAAGCTCCCCCCAAGGGACTTCTCTGACAGGTCGTGGGGCTACCAATGCTGTGGCAGTGTCAAACACTGCAGCCCAACAAAAGCTTAAGAAATCGGACTTTTTTTTTTGGGCTGAAGCTGCAGTGAGGTCTATAGCATCCAGGAAGCAGTCGAAGCGGTTCCCATAGGATTCCCAAGTCTCTGCCGCTGGTCTAAATGGCGGGAACGCAGGGGTTGAAGACATCTCTTCTCAGCGATGACAGTCTATTCGGCTGGGAAGTTGAATTTTGCACTCGCAAAATGGCGTCAGCGGCTTGTGACAGTCAGCTCATAGTGGCTTCAGCTCTTTGCTTAGTGACTCCGGCTCTTTAACAGTGACTGTGCTCAGCTGTGTTGTCCGGTCGCCTCTTATTTGTATCCCACTTTCGTCGCCAGTGTAGTAGAGTGGTGGATAATGACTGAGGCGGACATGGAACAACAGGCAGGAACCTTTATTTAGAAACAAAGGGGTTACTGTGACTGCTGGGCTAACGAGCAGTCAGCTAGCGGCAACAGCTGATGCCGTTTGACAGCGCTTTATATAGCCGTCTGTCAAATGGCATCAACCAATCAGAATGGTCCGCGCTCCCACCAGGAACGCAGACCAGAGGGAGAACTTCACAGCAACGCAACACAAAACATTTTAATTGGTGGGTTTTGTCTCACTAGAGAGATACTGTACAAAGAAGAATGGAACTTCATTGAGGATTAGACAGAACTGGTTATCTGTGCTGCTTGTAAGAAAAAGGCTTGATGCCACGACTGGAGGAGGAGCCATCTCCTATTTCATTCTGCTTTCAAGCTTCCTTTAGCATCTGGTTGGCTATTAAAGGAAACAAGACTGGATTGTAAGAGCAGAATTCCTCTCATAGCTTTAATTGCTGTGACAATAATGGCATGTGATAAAGTAAAGGGTTAATTATGCTATAATATCTTAAAATGTGCAGTTTAATTAATAGCTGCATATTCAGACAGCTAAGAAACCAAGGGAAGCTAAAGAAGTTTGGACTGGATAACTTGCATACATCAAGGGTGGGATTCAAATTTTTTAAAAACTGGTTCTATGGACATGGCTGAGTTGGTGGGCGTGGTTTGGTGGTCATGTTATTGGCTGTGTATGGCCAACTCAATATCACTCACATCGAGGCATGCATCTCTTCACCTGGCCTCTCATGACTGTGGGGATGCTGCAACAGTTGTAAGTGTGAAAAATGGTCATAAGTCACTTTTTTCAGTGTCATTGTAACTTTGAATGGTCACTTCACACAAGCAAAGTACCAGCAAAGAGGAGGGGGACTCCAGAGATGTTCTTGTGACAGGAAGTCTAGTCCTGTCAAGAATGTAATAAGGGTTAATGGAGAGGCAGTTTCTGTAAGCAACACCAGCATGATTCCTTCCTGCCTTCCTTACAGGATTAGGCTGGGAATTTCTTCTAACAACCCATTCTCCGAACTGTTCAGAATGTTAAGCCCCTGTCACACAGCACCAATGGATGGAAAGAGGATGTAAAATGGAGAGAAACACTTGCCATCCGTTGGTTAACACGATGCATCCGTTCTGTACTCACTGCATCCGTTTTTCATACTCTCTATCCATCCAGCATCCGTGTAATGACATTTCATCTGCTCAAAATGTTTTGAGCTGCACAAAACTTTTTCAGTGGAAAATGTATCCAACGCGTCCATTCTACATCTGCTACGCATACAGGGAACATCCGTTAGACGTCCGTCATCATTGGTTACACATCCGCTATATCCGCTAAGCATCCCCTGCGCATCTGTGGAACTCACATCCGCTCCAGCGGAAAACGGGCACAGGGAGGAAGTGAAACAGACATGGAATGGACACGCAGCATTAGTAGCACAGACGTAGAAAGGATAAAAGCGGATGCAGCTCGCATACAAAGCATTAAAACGGAAAAAACGTTCGTATAGGGGGCGTATCTCAGATTTTTCGGATGTCTGCAGGATGTCTAGAGGATGCAAAAGGACATCTAGTGGAAAACCTATATTTCCTATAAAAAGGGGGAGAAATCACCTGGATCTCACTTTCAGTCCAGCAGCCTTGCTGTGCAGACCTCTTCAGCCTTCATCTTGCTCTTGCTCTTCCACAGCATCCAGTTATCTCCACCATGGATCGTCACACACTGGTTTTGGTAGCCACCATCGTTCTACAACAGTGTGAAGCCATCTACAGGCTCTTTCATCTGTTCTATGTGAAGAAAAGGAGGCATCCAAGAAGTGTCTGGGTCCGAAGATGGATCGCGAGAAGAGCCGAGTATGGACTTTATAACAAGCTGATGGTGGAGCTGAGGAAAGAAGACCCTCGTGCATTCCAGAACTTCATGAGGATGCCTCCAGCCATGTTTGACAAAGTTGTGGAGCGGCTGAGACCCAAGTTGATCAAGCAGAGCACCAACTTCCAGCCCAGCCTGGACCCTGGACTCAAGGTTACACTGACTCTGCGCCACCTGGCCTCCAGAACCACATACAGGAGCATGCAGTATGCCTGGAGGGTGCCACACAACACCATCAGCATTGTGGTCAGAGAAGTGGTGCAGGCCATCATCGAAGAATACCTGGAGGAGCTCCTCCAGTGCCCCTCCATTGAAGAAGGCTGGAAGAAAGTTGCAGAGCAGTGGTATCAGAAGTGGAACTTCCCCCACACCGTTGGAGCTATAGATGGAAAGCACGTGGCCTGCAAAGCTCCAGCCAAGTCAGGGTCCACTTATCACAACTACACGGGCTTCTTCAGCATCATCTTCTTCGCCATGGTCGATGCTGACTATAAGTTCATGTACATCGATGCTTCAGGCAAGGGCTCATCTTCAGATGCCCAGGTATACAACGTCAGTCACCTCAAGGAAGGGCTGGAACGCAACCTCATCATGGGGTTTCAAGATCCAGACCCCCTGCCGAACGACACACAAGATGTGCCCTACTTCATTGTGGGGGATGACGCCTTCTCCCTCAGAATCTACTTCATGAAGCCCTACACTTCCAGATGCCTCACCCGTGAAGAGAGGATCTTCAACTAGAGGCTGTCCAGGGCAAGGCGGGTGGTGGAGAACGCCTTTGGCATCCTGGCCAACAGGTTCCAGGTACTTCTCACCACCATGCAGCATCGCCCAGAGACCGTGAGGAGGATGGTGGAAGTTTGCTGCATCCTGCACAATCTCATGCGCACCCGCTACCCAGTGTTGCAGAACAGGCTCATGGACCTCCAACAAGGCAACGGGGACATGGAGCCTGGGGAATGGAGGCAAAGGCGAAACCTGATAGACACTGTGGATCTGCAAGGCCCCAACAGAGTTTCACATGGAGGGAAGAAGCAGCGCAACCTCCTGAAACACTGGTGCAACTCCCCAGCTGGAGCAGTGGAGTAGCAAGACAGGATGGTAGATGCTTAATGGATGCTTCCTTCAGCCTGTCTCATCACACTGATGAGATTGGGCCATGTATGTTGAGTGGCCCAGCAATGAATAGTGCATTAATAAAGAGCTTTGTTTATGTTGAAATGTGTTGATCAATGATTAAATTGTTATTGATAATAAAGGGCCATATGTGTGGCAGCTGGGAGGGTGGACCATACAGTCCCACTATGCTTGCACTGGAGGTTTATCTATCCCACAACTATCCTTATCCGACAGCTATCCTTACCAATCCCAAAGCTATCATTACCCATCCCACAGCTATCCATCCCACAGCTATCCTTACACATCCCATAACTATCCTTATCCCACAGCTATGTATGATTTTATTAAAAAGCAAAATGACCCAAGTAAAGTGTCTTTAAGCAAAGATAAGGTGATCAGGTAACAATTCAGTCTCTGGCACTCTTTTCAATCACTCTGAGGCATGCACATGGTCTCAGATGTAAAGGCCAGGGACTGTGGAGGTGGCTGTTGCTGGAGTGCCGGTCTGAGGTGCCATTGGGGTGCCTGGCCCTTAGAGGACAACAGGGGATGGTGTGTGGAGGAAGCTCTCAGAGAGCTGGCTCAGTCCTGTGATGTTGAGAGCACCTTCCTCCAGGACATGGGGTGTCAGTCCCAAGATTGATGACAGATGTTCTGAGGCCATGCTTGGTTTTGGGGTGGAGGAAGGAGGAGTGTAGTGGGGCTGTCTGGTCTGCAGCTGAGCGAGGTGAGGCGTGGGTGGCATCTGTGTCATCGGTGGCATCTGTGTCGTCGGTGGCATCGGTGGCATCAGTGGCATCGGTGGCAACGGTGGCGTACGATGTACCTGGGAAGGGCTGCCTCTGCTGCTGGAACTCCTGGTAGCCATAGCCTTGGTAGGTGAGGGCCTGTGGAAAGCCTTGGAAGGGCTGTGACATCACCTGGGGTGGAGGAGCAGACCTGGACTGGGTCTGAGCAGGTTCAGCTGGGCCTGGAGGGTTGTGAAGAAGACCGGTGATCCTTTCCTTTATCACCTGGTACTGTGATTCAGACATGTCCATGAGGGTCTGGTTGACATAGGTGAGGAAGGACTTTCGGTTTGAGGATGGTATGTCAGTGTGTATCAGCTGAGAGGGGAGATCTACGCTGATTTTGATGGTGTCCCTGATCTATAGCAGGACAGTGTGGCTCTGCCCCTCCGGTCTGGCTTTCTGCCTGCTTTCTGTGGAGGTGGAACTGGGGGTGGGGGTGGGTTGGTCTCTGGTGGAAGTGCCCTCTTCTTGCTCCCACTGTGTCAGGGGGTTCTCTCTTGCGCTCCGACATGGGGAGTGCAGCTGTCGTGGGGGTCTCCGTCATGGGATGCTCCACAGATACCTGCCTGGATGCAGGAGCTGACTCTTGGCCAGAAGAGGACTGGATCTCTGCGGGCTGCCTGAGAGAGAGGGTTGTCAGAGGGGCTGCTCCTCGGTGGCGGATCTCACCCTCCAAGAAGCTGCACTTGGCCATCACGTAGGTCTCCCGGTCTGTCAGCTTGACCGTGGCCTAGCTAGATTTCTTGAGGTGTAGCTTCCCATGCCAGGTGTGCATGTGCTTCCACCAGCCGAGGAGGACCTCCGAAGTGTAGCCCAGGCTCTCCGCCTTCTCTCTCCAAGCAGCCTGCTTCCTTTTGGTGTCTCGATAGAGCCTGTGTCCCTTCCGCCATAGATACTCATTCTCCCTCAGCCATTCCAGCACCTCATCCTCATGTTCCTCTTTGATGGAGTATTGCCTCCTCTCCCGTTCTCGCGTATGCCTCTTCCTCCGTCTGGCAGGGCCATCTGGGCCCTCCTCAGAGGGGCTTCTAGGTTCTAGGGGCTGCTCCACCACACCACCACCACCAGCAGCAGCAACAACAGTAGCAGCAAAAGCAGCACCAGCAGGACCAGCAGGACCAGGAGCACCAGCAGGACCAGCAGGACCAGAATCAGCAGCAGCAGAGTAAGCACCAGCAGCACCAGCAGGACCAGCAGGACCAGGAGCACCAGCAGGACCAGCAGCACCAGCAGGCGCAGCAGGACCAGGAGCAGGAGCAGGAGCAGGAGCAGCAGCAGGACCAGGAGCAGCAGCACCAGGACTAGCACCAGGAGCAGCACCACCAGCAGAGTAAGCACCAGCAGAAGTATCAGCACCAGGAGCAGCACCAGCAGAGTAAGCACCAGCAGAAGCACCAGCACCAGGTGCAGCGCCAGCAGAGTAAGCCCCAGCAGAAGCCCCAGCACCAGGAGCAGCGCCAGCAGACGCTCCAGCACCAGAAGAGTCCGCCCGAGCAGCAGAAGCCCCAGAAGAAGGAGAGTCATGGCCAGGGGGGTAGGATGGTGACCCTGTCTTTCTTGCCAGGGCTGGCAGCAGATGGCACAGGCTTCCTCTTCTTGCCCATGGTTGTTGGCTGGAACTGTGTCTGGCAGCAGGTCTTTCCTCTGAATGGTGACCTGCTTGCGAGCTGCATCCTTTTATATCCATGGGGCTGATGCAATGCATCCTCCCCGCATGCGCAGTGAATGCTTTGCATCCGCTAGGCATCCGCTAGGCATCCGCTAGGCTTCCGTGATGCATCCACTTCATCCACTAGGCATCCGCTTTGCATCTGTTCCTTCCATTGCGCGTCCGCTTCGCTGTACTCCCCCGGAAGCCCTGTGGATGTGCCATCCACTTCCATCTGCTTCCATCTGCTGGGCTTCCGTGGAGCATCTGCTTTACATCCCCACTATATCCTCCCCACATCCATTCCTTTCCATTGTTGTCCACTCTGCTTATGCAAATTTGGGGCACTTTTGAGAACGGATAACAACAGATGGAACATTTTCTCATCCGCTGTGTCCTTTTTACATATGTTTTGCATCTGTCGGCCTATGTGACAGGTCCTTTAACAACCGGTTTTCATGAATAGATGCGAACTGGTAGAATCCCACCCCTGGCATACATTATACCTGTCACAAACAAGCAAAGAAAACTAAACCTTTGGTCCTGATGACCAACCCAGATTGGATCCTGAGAGAAAAGGAATGGTGAAAAGATACTGGTTTTGACCTTACAGTTTGGACATTCAGTGCATACAGTTCTGACATCAATTTTATGTTTGAATTTAATAAAGTGGGCCAATTCAGTGAACACACTGTATTTTCCAGAAAATCAGATAAACAAACCCTCAATTGCAGGGCACTTATTTTTTAAAAGCAAAGGTAATGTACGGCTTACATTTTGAAAACTGTTCTTCATATTAAGTACAATTGTGGGTTTTTTAATATTAGTTTTTATTTTATGCTGTGATCACTTGTAATTAAAACAACAGATTTAAATTTTGTGAGGAAGATCCTATGTAGCTTCTCTGCATCTGAAATTGACACTTTTGCTGACATCATTTCAAGCCATTTTTGCAAAGTATAAGAATGTTTCCCAAAGCCTCAGTCACTCCTGAAGCTAAAGGATGAAAATAGATTATACAAGTTTCTCTCACTTCTGTAACACATTTAAATTGTATGAAATATGCTAGATACTGTTTTGGTCTAGTTGTCACCAATACCTCCTGGCTTCATATCATGCTCTGGGCTGATGAAATCCAGGAAGATGTTGGGAATTTTAGTGGGAAAAATGTATTTATTTATTTATGCAACAATTTCACTTTAGTCAATGCTACTCATATTTACTTCAGCAAGGCTTACTCATATTTATGAGACTGTCTCTCTCTAATCATGTACATTCCGTCAGAGCTAGCAGGAGAGACACCTACACTTCCCCATTGATTATAGGGTGCCATCTGATAAGACTCAGGAAAAGTGTCATTTAAACACACTGGCTACCCCAGAGGTCAGATTGGTACTGGCCATTGCCCTTTATCAAAGCTTTGAAAGCAAGTTGTATTCCTGAAGAAAGAGGTCAGAATAGCAGCCCCAGTATCTCTGAGGAAACTGTACTGAAAGCTGTTTGTTGTTTATATTGTTTACTAATTTTGCATTTGTTTGATATTAATGGTTCTTCAAATTTATTTTTGCTGCCCATTCTCATATTGATAGATGGGTAGCAATGTGAATAAAATAAAATCAATAATATGCGTAGGAATTTAGCTCTGAACACAGGAGTATAGCTGCAGTCATGGGTGGCTTTAGGTATTCAAAAGGGTCAAGATGGCAACCACAATCATGAAGTTAAATCAGCAATGGAGAAGATTGCAGTAACCATACTTATTTCAATTCTATGATCAGCTTTATTTTTTTATTATATACTGTTTGTTTCTATTTTTCCCTGCTTTTTACATTTCTTATAGCTCATGAAATAGTGTAGATTTACAGCAAATGAGGAAATATTTGAAAACTGAGTTATTAATGACTCAGTTCTGCTGACTACACTTATTTTAAGGATGAAAGGATTCCTTGCTGTTTAGGTTGGATACCTTTAATAAACAGAAGCAAGACACTACAGAGTTATGGAACTATTTGCCTCCTGCATCTTTACCAGAAGCTTTTCTTGAGTCATCTGGAACTATAGGAGTAATTAATTATCTATCTCATTATGTCTGCATTACCTCTTCCTACAATTCAGGCACAAGCATCCATAAAGCCCATGTCACACTAAACCAAGGGATGCAAAGAGGATGTAAAACAGACAAAAAATCTTGCCATCCGTTCGAAAACGCGATGTACTCACTGCCTCCATTTTGCTTCCTCTCTATCCATCCAGCATCCATTTATTGACATTTCATCCGCTCCAAAAGTTTTGGGCTGCCTAAAACTTTTGCGCGGAAAATGTATCCAGTTCGTCCGTTCTGCATCCGCTACGCATCCGTTACACATCCATTATGCATCCGCTATATCCGCTTGGCGTCCGCTGTGCATCCACACAACTCGCATCCGCCCAGATGCAGGGAGGAAGCAGAACGCATGTGGAACAGATGCAGAACGGATGCAGAACGAATGCAGCACGGAAACAAAGCATTTAAAGCGGAAAAAACGTTCGTAGAGGGGACCTATCTCGGATATTAAGGATGTCTCGAGGATGCCTAGAGGATGCCTAGAGGATGCCTAGAGGATGCAAAGGGACACCTATACTGCCTATAAAAAGGGGGAGCAACTCGTCTGCATCTCACTTTCAGAACAGCAGCCAAGCTGTACAGACCTCTGCAGCCTTTATCTGACTCTTCCTCTTCCACAGCATCCAGTCATGTCCACCATGGATCGTACAACAGTCCTTTTGGCAGCCACCACCCTTCTGCAACAGTACGAAGCCATCTGCAGGCTCTGTGAACTCTACTATGGGAAGAAAAAGAGGCGGCCAAGAAGCGTCTGGGTACGAAAATGGATCGGGAGAAGAGCAGAGTATGGACTGTACAAAAAGCTGATGGTGGAGCTCAGGAAAGAAGACACTCGGGCGTTCCAGAACTTCATGAGGATGCCTCCAGCCATGTTTGACGAAGTTGTGCAGCGCCTGACACCCAGGTTGACCAAGGCAAACACCAACCTCCGGCCCAGCCTGAAATCTGGGCTCAAGGTGGCACTCACTCTGCGCCACCTGGCCTCAGGGACCACCTACAAAAGCATGCAGTATGGCTGGAGGGTGCCAAACAACACCATCAGCATTGTGGTCAGAGAAGTGGTGCAGGCCATCATCGAAGAATACAAGGAGGAGCTCCTCCAGTGCCCCTCCACTGAAGAAGGATGGAAGAAAGTTGCAGAGCAGTGGTATCAGAGGTGGAACTTCCCACACACCGTTGGAGCCATAGATGGCAAGCACATGGCCTGCAAAGCTCCAGCCAAGTCGGGGTCCACTTATATCAACTACAAGGACTTCTTCAGCATCATCCTCTTCGACATGGTCGATGCTGACTACAAATTCATGTACATCAATGCTTCAGGCTATGGCTCATCTTCAGATGCCCAGGTATACAATGTCAGTCACCTCAAGGAGGGGCTGGAATGCAACCTCATCATGGGCTTCCCAGATCCAGAACCCCTGCCGAACGACACACAAGATGTGCCCTACTTCATCATGGGGGATGTCGCCTTCTCCCTCAGAACCTACCTCATGAAGCCATACACTTCCAGACTCCTGACCTGTGAAGAGAGGATATTCAACTAGAGGCTGTCCAGGGCAAGGCGGGTGGTGGAGAACGCCTTTGGCATCCTGGCCAACAGGTTCCAGATACTTCTCACCACCATGCAGCATCGCCCAGAGACCGTGAGGAGGATTGTGGAAGCTTGCTGCATCCTGCACAATCTCATGCGCACCCGCTACCCAGTCTTGCAGAACAGGCTTGTGGACCGTCATCAAGGCAATGGGGACATGGAGCCTGGGGAATGGAGGCAAGGGTGAAACCTGATGGACACTGAGGATGTGCAAGGCCCCAACAGAGCCTCACATGAAGCGAAGAAGCAGCGCAACCTCCTGAGACAATGGTGCAACTCCCCAGCTGGAGCAGTGGAGTGGCAAGCCAGGATGGAAGATGCTTAATGGATGCTTCCTTCAGCCTGTCTCATCACACAGATGAGATTGGGCCATGTATGTTGGGTGGGCCTACAATGAACAGGGCGTTTAATAAAGAGTTGTGTTTGTGTTCAAATGTGTGGATCAATGCTTACATTGTTATTGATAAAAAAGGGCTCTAGGTGTGGCACCTGGGAGTGTAGACCATACAGTCCCACTATGCTTGAACTGGAGGTTTATCTATCCCACAGCTATTAGCCATCCCAAAGGTATCCCTGCTCATTACACAGGTATCACTGCCCATCCCACTGCTATTTTAACCCATCCCACAAGCATGCAAAGGCTTAAGCCAATTCTAAAAGTTTCCACCAAGACTTTTTGAAAAAAAACAAAGGAAGCAAGTGTGTGAATCAAAGATAGACTTTATTGAACAACAAGCTGTAAAAAAAAAAAATGACCCAAGTCAAGTGTCCAAATAAAGTCCACAGGTAGCCAGCTACCCGGTCTCTGGCTCTCTTCTTGGTCAGTCGGAGGTATGCCCAGTCTCAGGGGTGAAGGGTCCAGGTGGTGGTGAGTAGTGCTGGAGTGCCTGGCCTCGAGAGGACAACAGGGGATGGTGTGTTGAGAAAGCTCTCAGACAGCTGGCTCAGCCCCGTGATGCTGAGAGGTCCTTCATCCATGCCATAGGGTGTCAGCCCCAGTGCTGATGACAGATGGACTGAGGCCGGGCTTGGATGTGGGGTGGAGGAAGGAGTAGTGTAGTGGGGCTGTCTACTCTGCAGCTGGGTGAGGACTGGTGTGGGTGGCATCATTGGTGTGGGTGGCATTGCTGTCGCCGGTGGCATCATTGGCATCATTGGCGTGGGTGGCATCGCTGTCATCATTGGCGTGGATGGCATCGGTGGCATCAGTGAAACAGGTGGCAATGTTGTCATCTGATGACTCTGTGCCTGGACTGGGAAGGGATGCTGCCTGTGCTGCTGAACCTCCTGGTAGCCGTAGCCCTGGTAGGTGAGGGCCTGTGGGAAGCCTTGGAATGGGAGGGACATCACCTGGGGTGGAGGAGCAGGCCTGGACTGGGTGGGAGCAGGTTCCTCTGGGTCTGGAGGGTTGTGAAGCAGCTTGGTGATCCGGTCCTTCACCTGCTGGTACTGTGGATCCGCCATTTCCTTGAGGGTCTGGTTGACATAGGTGAGGAAGGGCTTGTGGTTGGAGGATGAGGAGTCGGTGTGGACCAGCTGAGAGAGGAGATCTATGCTGGTGCGGATGGTGTCCCTGATCTCCAGCAGGACAGTGTGGCTCTGCCCCTCCAGCTGTCTGGCTCTGTGCCTTTCTGCGGAGGCGGAGCTGGGGGGTTGGATGCAGCTAGGAGTGTGGTGGACTCGATGTCTCCTTTCTCCCACCGCACCAGGGAGTCCTCTATGCACGCCACCATGCTTACCACACCTGTCTGCGGGTTCTCCGCCACAGAAACCTGCCTGGAGACAGGGACTGACTCTCGGCCGGAAGAGGACTGGCTCTCAGCAGGCTGCCAGAGAGAGAGGGTCGTGAGAGGGGCTGCTGGTGCTCCTCAGTGGCAGACCTCACCCTCCAGGAAGATGCACCTGGCCATGATGTAGGTCTCTCTGTCTGTCAGGTTCACAGTGGCCTGGCCAGATTTCTTCAGGTGCAGCTTCCCGTACCAGGTGTGCATGTGTTTCCACCAGCCGAGGAGCACCTCCGAAGTGTAACCCATACTCTCTGCCCTCTCTCTCCAAGCAGCCTGCTTCCGCTTGGTGTCCCTGTACAGCCGGTGTCCCTTCCGCCATTGATAATCGTTCTCTCTCAGCCACTCCAGCACCTCATCCTCGTGCGCCTCCTCAATATCGTACTGCCTCCTCTCCTGTCCCCGCATACGCCTCTTCCTCCCTTTGGCTGGACCAGATGGGCCCTCATCAGAGGGGCTCCCAGGTAGTAGGGGCTGCTCCTGCACACCACCACCAGCAGCAGCAGCACCAGCAGAATCATCATCATCATCATCATCATCATCCTCACCAGCAGGATCATAATCAGCATCAGCATCCTCACCAGCAGGATCATAATCATCATCATCAGCAGCAGCAGCAGCAGCAGCAGCAGGACCAGGATCAGCAGCAATAGAGTAAGCACCAGCAGGGCCAGCAAGTCCAGGAGCACGAGCAGGACCAGGAGCACGAGCAGGACGAGCAGGATGAGCAGGACGAGCAAGACCAGGAGCACGAGCAGGACGAGCAAGTCCAGGAGCACGAGCAGGTCGAGCAGGACCAGCAGGACCAGGAGCAGCTTCAACAGAGTAAGCACCAGCAGAAGCACCACCGCCAGGAGCAGCTTCAGCAGAAGCCCCAGCAGAAGCAGAGTCAGGGGCAGGGGGCGGGAGGTTGCCCCTGTCCCTCTTACCAGGGATGGCAGCAGATTGCTGAGGCTTTCACTTCCTCCCCATGGTTGTGGGGTTGCTGGCTGGCAGGGAGGCTGGCAGGCACCAAGGCTGGCAGGAAGGCTGGCAGGCAGGCAGGCACCAAGGCTGGCTGGAAGGCAGGCTGGCAGGGCAGGCAAGGAACTCGAAGTGTCCAGCAGCAGGTCTTTCCTCGGAATGCTGGCCATGTGCGAGCTGCTTCCCTTTATATACTTTATATACTTACATAATACTTCCACCCCGCATGCGCAATTAATGGTCAGCATCCATTCCGCTTCCACTGTGCATCCGCTAGGCTTCCGCTGTGCATCCGATTTATCCGTTGTGCATCCATTGTGCATCCGCTTCATCCGTTCGGCATCTGTTCTGCATCTGCTGTATCCGTTCCGTGTCCGCTTTGCTGAGGCCCCCCAGAAGCCCTGCAGTTGTTGAATCCGCTCCCTTCCGCTTCAATCCGCTGGGATTCCGTTCCGCATCTGCTTTGCATCCACCCTGCGTCCTCCCCGCGTCTATGTTATCCGCTCCGGTTATGCAAATTTTTGCCCCTTTTAAGAGCAGATAACAACAGATGGAACATTTTGCTCATCCGCTGTGTCCTTTTTGCATCCGTTGGCCAGTGTGACATGGGCTTAAAGATGGTGTGAATAGACTTCCAATTTTCTGATGCATTATATGTTGGGTTTTTTTAATATTTAAAAGAGAAATTGTATGCTGCATCTCATTTCAATTTTAATGTTCTAGTTTTAAAATCAATCAAGGTCAGCTGGTGTCAGTCTAACATACTTTGCTTCCCTTCATTCCTCATTCAATTCCCTCTCTCCTTCCTCCCACCCTTTCTCCCTCTCTTATCCTCTCTCCCTCTTCCCTTTGGGTATAAAAAACACCCATCTGAAACAAATTAGCTGTGTATCTCATTTATTTAAGAGCAGAGACAGGCAAGTAAATATTTATATTATTATTGAATAAGCAGAAGATGTCATTGCAAAAAATAAAAAGCTATGTAATCACAATATAGTTTGTGTCATTTAAGCACAATGCAACTGCTTTGTCACCCCCCCCCCACCAGAAATGAACAGAAGTCTCATATTGCCCTACTGAACAAAAGGGTTTTTCACAGAAATTGATTTCCCTCTCCTTATTCCAATTTGTCGCAACAAATACTGCATGCAAATTCATATTTTCTAAAAAAACAAAAAACAAAACCTGAAAGTGGACTGTGATTTAAATGTGGGAAATGAAATCTTTGATGGTGTTTTATTTAAAGGCAGTATGGGGAAGATACAGAAAAACAAGATTTGATATCCCTTGATACCACTTCCTTTAGGCTGACAATTGATGTTAACTTTTCCTAGCAGTGCACTGCTTTAGGGCAGGGATGTCAAACTTGTGTCGTCATGTAATGTATCGTGACTCCTCACCTTTGCTAAACCGTGAGTGGGTGTGTTCAGCATGTGACTCATCTGGCCTGCAGTCTGCAAGTTTGACACCCTTGCTTTAGGGTTTCTTTGAAGGATTACAAGGTTCCTTTGCTACACTATTGGTGTCTAGAGAGAACAGAATTAGCAGAGGTGTCTGTGGGGAAGATGAGGGAAAGCAAATGACAAAATCAGCATCACATCATAAGAATGCAGTCTCTATCTCTTCTGTATGCGTATAGTATGGATCTTGCATTAAGACTGTGTAATAGTTTTGTCATTTTTATAGTGTTATCAGATTCTGCACACGTGTTCAGTACTTTGTAAGAAGTACTTTGTTAGAAGGCAAACATCATTCCTCTATTTCAAATTATCATTCTCATACATATCATTTGGAAGAAGGACTCATGGTAAGAATTACCATATAGAACTCTATTACTCAGCATTTGTCATTATACTGTCACTAGAGAAGCTATCATATATATTGATTTGTATGAACTTTCTAAATAAATTGTGCAATGTAATTTCCATGAAGATATGAATAAACAGGTATGCAGCACATGTGACCTGTTCAAAGCAGGCTATAGAAAAGAAGGATAGGCTTTCTGCTTATACAGCATGTGGAAAAATTCTAGAATGAATGGAGAGTCCTAAATAAAGAAAACAAAATTAACAATTGTTCCCCAGTAGGAGATGGCTTCCAAACTGAAAATTACCAAAGAGCATGAAAAAAGGGTCAAGCAGAGATACCTGGATGGGAATTTACTAGTGCTTACTTACTATTTGTAATTTTGTGGAATTCAGATCTATCTCAGGCAGCTAGAATTTAAATTTGGATTTTGTGTGTGTGTGTGTGTGTGTGTTTGTGTATGGTATTCAGCTTTGTTCGGGTATTTTCCCATGTCATTATAGTTGTGCTTTTAAAGTTGTAGCAACGTTTTGGCAGAATCCAATCTGCCATCATCAGGCTTCTGTATAGTGTTCGTCTGTGAGTCAGACTTTCACAGCCATTTCTGTTGTAAATTTGGTGCTTGCCTACTGCTGTGCCACAATGTTTTTTTCTTCATCCTGATTGGTTGGGAGTCTTGGTCTGTGTTTATTGGTCTTGGAGTTTGCTGTGTTCTGCTTCATTGGTGTTTCTAATATCTTCTGACTGTTTTGTAGCTTTTTTTTTCTTGATTGGCTGACAACATTGAGCACCACTACAAAACCTTACCAAATACCTAGCTAAACAGTTACAGCCCCATGCTGAAGCAGCAGCTTCACATGTACAAAACTCATATCACCTCTTGGAAATAATCAAAGATCTACACATGGAACAAAAAGATCTGCTTGTAAATTTCGACGTGGTTTCACTATTCACACAAGTCCTGACAAAAGAAACTCTTGAAATCATCAAAAATAAATACCAACCAGCCAAACACCTTACGGAACTAACAGAACACTGCTTAACCAACACATATTTCATATACAAAGGACAAAGATACAAGCAAATTGAAAGAGTCCCTATGGGATCACCACTGTCACCCGTCATTGCAAACCTGTTCATGGAAGAATTTCAATCCAGAGCCCTAGCCGAATGCCACCCACAAACCCAAACTATGGCTAAGATACAGCAATGACATATTTGTTATTTGGCCCCATGAAAAAGAAAACCTCAACAATTTCCTAATACACCAAAACAGCACACACCCCAAAATCAAATTCGCCATGGAAATGAAAACAAACAAACAACTACCATTCCTAGATGGTATGGATGGTATATTTTTTTCTACCATTCCTAGAAAAAAACAGATGGCACACTAGGACACACCATATACCAGAGGAAAACACACACCAACCACTACCTCAACGCCCAATCTCACCACCACCCAGCACAGATAAACTCTGTGGCCAAAACACTAATTGCCAGAACCAAACGCCTGGCAGACAAGACACACATAAAGACTGAACTATGCACCCTAACTAAAGTACTGACAGCCAACGGCTTCCACAAAAAAAAAAATAAATCACCAGCTTGATCCACAAAAACACACCAAGACATAACAGAGACCTAGAAGATCAACAGACCTATGGAACAGCTGTCCTGCCCTACATAAGAGGTACTACAGACAAAATCAGTAAGATACTACACAGGCATCACATCAAGACTGCCTTCAAAACAGACAGAAAAATAGCAGCCATCCTAAGAAACCCCAAAGATAAAATCGACCTGGAAAACCAAGGCATATATGAAGTCCCCTGTGCATCATGCCCAGCCACATACATTGGACAGACTAATAGAAGAATAAGTACCCACCTGGATGAACACAAAAATGCACTAAAAAAGTTGGAACACACTTTCTCACTAGTCCAACACATGAAAGCCATAGGTCATAACATCAACTTAAATGGCACCAAAACCCTTGCCGCTATAGAAAATCCCAGCTACAGAATTATCAGAGAAGCCATAGAGATTGAGAAAAGACCTGAAAGCATGAATAGAAGAGATGATTCCACCAGACTGTCAATTATTTGGAAGCCTGCATTCTCAAACAAAAAAAAATCTCTACACAGGGCGGAGCTGGTGTCGCGACAATATGACATACGATCTTGGAGGTTTGAGCCAGCTGCCGATATCTTTGCTCCTGGATGGTCCAAGTGGTGTAAACCGTCCTGAAGAGATGGTGAATGTAAAGAGTGTATCCTGTCTATTCCAGGGATATCGTGATATCCCCTGGTAGATCCAGGAGAAGCTCTTTTTGCCAGCGGCAAAGAGGCAGCCATTGAAGCTGCTGAAGTTGGGACAGCTCCGAAACAAAAGAGAACAGAAAGAGAGAGTGTGCCGGTTTAGTGAGAACTTTTTCTTCATTTTAAGACTTGAAAGGACACCCTAAGGGAAAGAAAGATTTTGTAAAAGTTTTGACAGAAGTGATTAAGTGGCAATTTTAAACAGGAATGTCAAAGTAATATTTTTATTTTTTTCCTCATTGCTGGATTTTCTACACATGATCTTATATTTTGAAACTTGATTGGTTTTTTTCTCTTCTTTTTCTCTTATCTTTTCTCCTTTTTGACTTTATAATATTCTAAGCCAGAGACTCCCTTTTAGTTATTTTTTTAAAATATCTTTTTCTTTTTTAAATTAATTCTTATGATATTTTGCTTGGAAAAGGAGGGGGAAAGTGAAAGCTAAATAAACTTTGTGACACTGCCAACTAGTGGCTTCAAAATATTCTATTTCTCTTTTGAACAGACAAAGCTGATTAAGAACTGAGACTTTTTTTCAAGGACATTGCCTGTTTGATAAGATAGAGGGAAGAGCATGGGAAAGTATTATTGCAGGTTCTCTTCTGGGTTTCTATCAACAGCTGGAGTCTGGTGTTGAAGCTTAGGAAAAGAAAAGAAAATAAGTCTTTGGAGAAGAGAGTTAAAATAAGACCCTTGGATAATTAAACAAAGTGCAGTGTGCTCTTTTATTCTCTCTAAAGCCCATGTCACACTGAACCAACGGATGCAAAGAGGATGTAAAATGGACAAAAAACCTTGCCATCAGTTCGAAAACGCGAAGTACTCACTGCCTCCGTTTGGCTTCCTCTCTATCCGTCCAGCATCCATTTATGGACGTTTCATCCACTCCAAAAGTTTTGGGCTGCCCAAAACTTTTGCGCAGAAAATGTATCCAGTTCATCCGTTCTGCATCCACTACGCATCTGCTAGGCATCCATTACGCATCCGTTACAGATCAGCTATATCTGCTAGGCATTGGCTGCACATCCGCGCAACTCGTATCCACCTGGATGCAGGAAGGAAGCGGAACGGACACAGAACAGATGCAGAACGGATGCCTAGCGGATGCAGAATGGAAACAAAGCATTTAAAATGGAAAAAACATTCGCAGAGGGGACCTATCTCGGATATTAAGGATGTCTAGAGGATGCCTAGAGGATGCCTAGTGGAAAACCTATACTGCCTATAAAAAGGGGAAGCAACTCGCCTGCATCTCACTTTCAGAACAGCAGCCCAGCGGTGTAGACCTCTGAAGCCTTCATCTGGCTCTTCCTCTTCCACAGCATCCAGTCATGTCCACCGTGGATTGTAACAAAGTCCTTTCGGCAGCCACCATCGTTCTGCAACAGTGCAAAGCCATCTGCAGGCTCTGTGAACTCTACTGCGAGAAGAAAAGGAGCCACCCAAAAAGAGTCTGGATCCGAAGATGGTTCACCAGAAGAGCAGAGTACAGAATGTACAACAAGCTGAAGGTGGAGCTCAGGAACGAAGACACTCGTGCATTCCAAAACTTCACGAGGATGTCTCCAGCCATGTTTGATGAAGTTGTGCAGTGGCTGACACCCAGGTTGACCAAGCAGAGAACCAACTTCTGGCCCAGCCTGGAACCTGGGCCCAAGGTGGCACTCACTCTGCGCCACCTGGCCTCAGGGACCACTTACAGGAGCATGCAGTATGGCTGGAGGGTGCCACCCAACACCATCAGCATTGTGGTCAGAGAAGTGGTGCAGGCCATCATCGAATTACACAAGGAGGAGCTCCTCCAGTACCCTTCCACTGAAGAAGGATGGAAGAAAGTTGCAGAGCAGTGGTATCAGAAGTGGAACTTACCATACACCTTTGGAGCCATAGATGGCAAGCACATGGCCTGCAAAGCTCCAGCCAAGTTGGGGTCCACTTGTTTAAACTCCAAGGGCTTCTTCAGCATCATCCTCTTCGCCATGGTCGATGCTGACTACAAGTTCATGTACATCGATGCTTCAGGCAATGTCTCATCTTCTGATGCCCAGGTATACAACGGCAGTCACCTCAAGGAGGAGCTGGAATGCAACCTCATCATGGGCTTCCCAGATCCAGAACCCCTGCCTAACGACACACAAGATGTGCCCTACTTCATCGTGGGGGATGACGCCTTCTCCCTCACAACCTACCTCATGAAGCCATACACTTCCAGACTCCTCACCCATGAAGAGAGGATCTTCAACTACAGGCTGTCCAGGGCAAGGGTGGTGGAGAACGCCTTTGGCATCCTGGCCAACAGGTTCCAGGTACTTCTCACCACCATGCAGCATTGCCCAGAGACTGTGTGGAGGATCATGGAAGCTTGCTGCATCCTGCACAATCTCATGCACACCCGCTACCCAGTCTTGCAGAACAGGCTCGTGGACCTCCAGCAAGGCAATGGGGACATGGAGCCTGGGGAATGGAGGCAAGGGTGAAACCTGATGGACACTGAGGATCTGCAAGGCCCCAACAGAGCCTCACATGAAGCGAAGAAGCAGCACAACCTCCTGAGACAATGGTGCAACTCCCCAGCTGGAGCAGTGGAGTGGCAAGCCAGGATGGAAGATGCTTAATGGATGCTTCCTTCAGCCTGTCTCATCACACGGATGAGATTGGGCCATGTATGTTTGGTTGGCCTACAATGAAGAGGGTGTTTAATAAAAAGTTGTGTTTATGTTGACATGTGTGGATAATTATTACATTATTATTGATAATAAAGGGCCATAGGTGTGGCACCTGGGAGGGTGAACCATACCGTCCCACTATGCTTGCACTGGAGTTTATGTATCCCACAGCTATTACCCATCCCAAAGGTATCCCTGCCCATCCCACTGCTATCTCAACCCATCCCACTGCTATCTTAACCAATCCCACAAGCATGCAAAGGCTTAAACCATTTCTAAAAGTTTCCAGCAAGACTTTATTAAAAAAACGGAATGAAGCAAGTCTGTGAATCAAAAATAGACTTCATTAACAACAAGCTATAAAACAAAAATGAAGAGAAGGCGGAGCTACGTCTCTGTATTACAGCTGCGATCTCGGGGCTCTGAGATCGTAACTGATATTTTCGCCCCTGGTCGGTTCTAATGGACCTAAACCGTCCCGTAGAGATGGGGATTGTGAAGGGCACAGTCCCAGGATCCCAGAGATATCGCAAAATCTCTGGTTTGATCCGGGAGAAGCCCTTTTGCTGGAAGCAGAAAGGCAGCCT
>BLBF01000005.1:17357759-17377388 GCA_015471245.1 Laticauda colubrina
TGTTTAGCTTGTCTACCTAACCCTGGTTGGGGAACCCAGGCTTAACATTCTTGATTAAAAAAAAAATACGGATGGTATGTGTCTTCTTCAATCTCTGGTCCTCTGGTCCTCAGACCTTGAAGTCTGAGGATTCTGCGCAGTATCTTACAGTACTTGCACAGTACTATTCCGGACAAAGAACTCTGATGTTGCTCCTTGGGTCTGTTGTGGGCACTCTCCCATGTTAAAAGCAACCATGCCAGCTGCTCCTACCACTATAGGAACTACACCAATTTTTACTTTCTACATCATCTTGAGTTCCTTTTTCAGGTGCTGGTACTTTTTCAGCTACTTATGCTCCTTTTTCATGATGTTGTTATCATCAAAACTAATTTTAGCAAAAAAATGGCAAAACTAATTTTAACACAACCTCTGTCTTCTGGTCCTTGTCTACTACCACAGCCAGGTTGATTCCCCAGTACCTGCCTGTCCATCTGAATCTGGCAGATCACAGAATCTTAGCCTTCTAATTCTCCTTGACCTTCTGTGGAATCTTGCATCTGCACTTCAGAGGGTTTAGCCCTTCCACTATGCAGATATTCCTGATATCCTGATATGCCAGATATTTGGGGTGTGTATGTCTGTTGATTCAGAAATTTACAGGGAGTCCTCTACTTACAACCACAATTGAGCCCAAAATGTCCATTGCTAAGCAAGACAGTTGTTAAGTGAATCATTGCAATTGTTAAATTCATAACACAGTTGTTAAGTGAATCTTGCTTTCCCATTGACTTTCCTTGTCAAAGGGTTGCAAAAGGTGTTCACATGACTCTGGGGTACTGCAATTCTTATAAACACATGCCAGTATCTAGATCAAGGGTCTTCAAACTTGGCAAGTTTATGACTTGTGGACTTCAATTCCCAGGATTCCTGAGCTAACATGATTGGAGGACAAGTTTGGGGAATTGAAGTCCACAAGTCTTAAAGCTGTCAAGTTTGAAGATCCCTGGTCTAGATTTTGATCATATAACCATGTAGATGCTGCAATGATCATATGTGTGAAAAATGGTCTTAAATCACTTTTTCAGTGATGTTGTAACTTTGAATGGTCACTAAATGAATGGTTGCAAGTTGTGGACTAGATATAAAGTGTTCAGAAGTAAAATGGTATTTTCGAGCTTTACTAAAGCAAATGCCACAATTTTGTAGGTAGAGTCAGGGATGTAACTGTTTTCATGTACAGATCATGCTCCCTTCCCTACTCCTTTAGAACAACCAGGATGATTAGGGGACTGGAGACTAAAACATATGAAGAACGGTTACAGGAACTGGGCATGGCTCGTCTAGTGAAGAGAAGAACCAGGGGAGACATGATGGTGGTCTTCCAATATTTGAGGGGCTTTTACAGAGAGGAAAGGGTCAAGCTATTTTCTAAAGCACCTGTAGGCCAGACAAGGAATAATGGATGGAAACTGAACAAGGAGAGATTTAACCTGGAAATAAAGGGAAACTTTCTGACAGTGAGAACAATCAACCATTGGAACACCTTGCCCTTGGAAGTTGTGGAAGCGCCATCATTGAGACTTTCAAGAAGAGATTGGACTGCCATTTGTCAGAAGTGGTGTAGGGTCTCCCGCTTGAAGGGGGGTTGGACTATATGACCTACAAGGTCCCTTCCAACTCTAATTATCTGTCATCTGTTACTTACACTTTTAACAAACATTCTTAGTTGCTATTCTTAATCCTGACAAAAGTCATAGTAAAATAAAACCTGATACTTGTATTAGTATAAATTATGCTGATACAATAAAAATGTGCAATTGAAACTGACAGAATAGTATCTATCCATGCTGAAATATGAATCAAGGGCTTCTAAATATGAATCTAAGGGCTCTACCACTTCATGTAAATTAAGGAGAGAAATCATCATTTCTATCCAGTGTCTTCTTTCTGGCTATTTTTATGTATAGATTTACTTTAATGCATTTTAAGACTTGAAACAAACCATAAAAATAAAATCCATTAAAAATAAAGTTTTAGTAAAAGGAAAATATGCATGGGTTCTATTTACTAATGTTTAATGAATATAACTGAGAAGTGAGACTTGCTAAAATGAGATCCTCAGAGGCCCAATGGATTAGCTGAAAATCAACTGACAATTGTGTTGACTTGGAATTCAGATATTCAGGATGAAGTGACAGGAAAAAGGAGATACCCAGAAGTAGAATTAGCACTGTGGAGGAATAAAGAGTTATTTAAAGAGTTATTTCTTTGCAAAATCTGAAATAAACTGCCTTTATCTACACTTTTACAAATAAATTACCTTAGCAGAACATAATCATTATTTCTTGGAAATGTTTGCACTCCTCTAATTTTACCATGCACCACTAGGCTCAAATATGTACCTAATAATGTGTATATTAGAATAAAATAGGTTGAGAAATATATTCTCTAAGAAAATGGCATTTAAATATGTCTATAAAATGTATCTAAATATCAATTATTTGCACTGTGTGTGTGAGGGAAAACAAAACAATTTACAAACTGATGCTGAAGTTTTTCTTTTTAGGAAAAAAAATGACTTGAAAAATAATACAAGTGAAACTGACTTGTACAGGAAATGTTGTCACTGTTTTCACAATCATTCAGAATACAGAAAAGTGATGTACATGAATTCCCCTCCTTCATTATTCTGCTGATTTGTTCTGCCCTATGTTACACTTCTCTTTAATTGCAGTTTAACTAGATAAAATAATAATTTTGGAATTGGAACATGCTGCTGCTTTTAGTTCCTTAAGGCTACGTTGATATGATTGCTTAACTCTCTTTTTCTCTCTTTTTTGGGATGGGGGGGTGAAGGCTAAACTTTTGGGAAATAAATGCTTCAGAAGAAAAGATACCATATATATTTGTGTGTGTGTGATTCCTCAGCCATGTGAGAGTGAGAAAGTGGAGCTAGTTGCACTTCCGAAAAAGACTACAATATATGCAATCAATGAAAATGAAGCTATGAAAGTCTACATTTAACAACTGAATCTTATATATATATCAGTTACATTTCTGAATGTAATTACATTTCTTTTCTTTTCTTTTTTTCTTTTTCTTTTCTTTTGAAGAAAGTTTGGATGAATACAAAGAACATACGATTGTAGCTACTACAAGCATCACTGGTTCTTTTTTTAAAAAAATAGCTGGAAGGAGAATCTATTTCATTCCTGTTCCGTCCGGAAAAACGCAAGGTAGACTGGGTTCCAACAACAAAGTCTTTATTAAGTCAAGCGACATTAACGGAACGGTTTGGCTGAAGCTGCAGCAGCCTTTTTATACAGACTTGCCTGCCGGCTTGTAGCCAATGGCAGCTATTTGACTTTGCCGCCTTTCAGCGGCTCTTTTGGATTGGTTCCTAATGAACTAATCCAATACTGGTCTTCTTGCTAATCAGATTGCGTTGTTTGGAGTATACCACTCTATACAGAACAATTCCCAAATTTGAACTGAAATGTTTTGTTTAAAATTGAGTCTAATCTAGCATTGTCTTGACCCAGATTCTCTTTCTGGGTTTAGCCAAAGGCCAATTGACATGTTTCATTTTATATGTGTTAAATCTCACTGGCTGAGAAACCTCTGCTATTTTTTTCACATGAGGTATTTGGATAAAACAACTTCTAACTTGTTAGAAAACTTGAATTAATTTAAGTTTTAAATGTAGAGTTAAGTCTTACTTACCTTTGCGACATTATAAAAATGAAGGGGGATATGGCTATAGGCCTAACTTCTTACACAGCATATTTTCTGGATCTAGGAAGCTACTTTTTCTTCATAATTCTATGTCTGGCATAACTTAAACTCCAATTATAAACTTGATGGAAACCATAAGACAGCTAATTTAACTGAAGGAAAACTTATTCCTTCTACAGACTTTACATAAATGTTCCAAAGTATCAGTGGACTTCAAGATTTTCTTTGGTCATGAAAAAGACCTAATATCTTAATACTTTTTAAAAATTATACAACCTCATCTTTGTTCTTTTCAAAGGCAGCATGCAACCAAATTTGAAATCTAAAAACAATGCTACTATTTCTAAGATTAAAATGTATGCGTAAACTATGATATTATTAGATTTAGAATGGAATCTAGCTTTCCTACAATAATCAGTATAGATAACTTTGGGCATGAAGACAATAAGAAAGCTAAGAAAATATCTATGGAGATTCTCAGTCATCTAGGTGATGACTGTCTCCAAAGTGCTTTTTTCAAAAGGCAATTAGACTTTCTTTGTTTTTTCCTTGAAGACGTTTCTCTTATCATCCAAGAAGCTTCTTTGGCTCTTTGAAGTGAAGAACCAAAGAAAACCCTTGAATGAGAAGCAAAACATCTTTAAGAAAAAAACAAAGAAATTCCAGTTGCATCAGAAGCATTTCTCTCACAAGGATGCCATAAAATATATTGGTTCATCATAAAATGGCTGCCATAGTCTATGCACAGCCATTCATAATATATGGTGGGATTGAATGCAAAAAAATTAAAATGAAGTGATAAAGCATATAATTAAATTGATAAGTTGTGAATATAAACCTTTGAAAGTAATGATTTATTTTTCCTTGCAGCCATCCAGAAATGATTTCCCCATCAGCAAATAATAGTGGTCATAACAAATTGATTTCCTCTCCTCCCTCAAACTAATACTCACCTTAATTAACTGATTTTCCCCTATCTTAATTTATGCTTCACACCTTCAAAATAAGAACATAGAATTACACTGTTGTAATTACAGAAAACAATAGAATGAAGCAGCAAAGAGAATATGTACCTAGAAAGGCACTGCATTGTCATCAGGAGGGTTCAAATTATTACCTCCCCTTTTTGACAGTTTACTTAATACAGGGGAGTACTGAGTTCACTTTAGACAGGTTGACTGCTCTCTTCATCCTGGTTAGAAAGAATACTACTGATCAACAGAAATTCAGAAATTTCTGGGTTGCCTGCATTGTCTTTGTCACACTCTTTGGATCTTTTTCCATTTAAATTTCCAAATGCTGGATTTCATACAGGAGACAACTATAAAGGTCTTTAAAACTGAAGAAGATGTTCTGTTCCACTGTATGTAGGACTTTTTTTTCCATTATGAGCTACACCCACCCACACAACAGTACAGAACATACTGTTAGGGGACTTCTTTTGCAGAAATAGATAAATACAATATTTGGCTGAAGTTGAAAAGATTGCCCTCACTTCAATTCATGCTTGTTTGGAGAACCAACTATCAAAGAAAGTGGATTTTGTTTATGAGTAAATGTTGTTAAAATATAATTTATACTACTTAATTATGTCTTCTAGGAACTAAAATCCTGTCATGATCTTTACTTGGATAAAATGTTGCATCATAGGGCAATAATTTTTGAATCAAGAGAATAAAACTGAGGAAAGTTTTGGCTGCTTCTGTGCTACTGGCTGCTACTGGCCTTTTGCTGCTGCAGTGACATCACTCTTATTTTCAGAATTCTGTGATAGTTTTCCAGCCATTCTTGCAATACCTTATTTCATACCCCAACCCACCCAACAACAAGGAATTGGCTCATCACATTGCTCCTAAAACATCTTTGCTTGCTGGGAAGGAAAGGAGAGGGGAGGTGAAGGAGAGAGGAAGAAACAGGAACAAAGGAAGAGGGCAGGAAGCAGGAGTGAGCGGTGGATGGAATGAAGAAATATTTCCAATATTCATTGCCAGCGTTCTACAAGGAAATTCAAGGGGGAAGCAAACAGAAATCTCTCCTTCTTCCACTGATTTTTTTTTTGCCTGCCTGTGGTCATCCTGTTTCTATATTTAGGTAAAGATATATGTCTGACAGAACACAGCAGAGCACAGGTTGTCTAGTGAGATAATAAAGAGAGCAATCATTACAAGTTCCATCTAAATCTGCCTGATTACACTTAAGAAAATTATTCAATGATGTTGCAAATTAAAGATCAGTCAAACTCTTTCTATTTCTGTTTATTATTACAGATACAAACCATTGTCATTTCTTTTTTATCTTTAATATGAAATTTCTTTGGAGTTTAGTAGATTCCTTTGGCATAATCATTCTATTCAAAGGAGCTATATGGGAAAGCTGTTCAAGTTTCTCACAAACTTGAGATTTATTATTTTTCACAAATAATAAAAATAAAAAGGAAACATTTCAGGTAGCTTATGCCAGTGGGTTTAGGTATTCCTGAACATGGTATAATCATTTTGGGTGTTATGATTTCTGAAGAGCTATAATAAATTATGCTTAAGAGGCATATTTGGAGGGAAGGAGAAAAGAAATTCCTTTCAATTTAGGTATTATGGTCAGTTGGAAGGGGAAGCTAAAGCAGCAAAGAGCAGCTGATGAGTCAGTGATAGAAATTTAATCAGCTGGAAATTGCAAGAGGTGAGCAATAGATAGGTTTAGCCAAATAGGGATGGATTTTGAATGTAGCTTTTCAAATTACATTCACCCCAGACCTCAGTATTATCCTACAACTGTAAAGCTTTTCTTTTTCTTCAGATAAAAACCCTGCATCTGGTATATTCTGAGAAAATGTCGATTCAACTCATGGATAAAGCATTTGAACACATCCCCAGTGACTCCACTACAAAGCACAGTTGGCACAAAAAGGCTGTGTTCACATGACATGCAAAGCCAAAAAGCTATTGCAACCCCCAACTATCACATGCTATACTTTATCCAGACAGAGGTTGAGGCTTAGCCACAAAAATCCAAATTATAACAGCCTGACTTTTAATCATATGATAAACTTTATAATCTGATTTAAGATTCACTGTGCAATTGCGGATAAATAGCATGGCTTACTCTGGTTAGGTCAGTATAGGGCCTCCTGGGAACACAGCTGAAGAGAGAAATTGCTTGCTTTTACAGAAAAGAATATTAATTTATGAATTTAAGATTCCCTCCTTGGAGACAACTATTTTGATGTAAGGGGAAAGCCCAGTAGTTTCAATGATTCTCAGTAATTCCAGTGGAAGCATGAGATTCTGGTAGGATCCTCCTTGTAAAGCCCCTGTCCCACTGCACCAACGGATGCAAAGAGGATGTAAAACGGACAAAAAAGCTGACCATCCGTTGGAAAACGTGATGCATCCATTGTGTACTCATTGCATACATGTTTCATATGCTCTATCCGTCGAGCATCCGTACATTGAGATTTCATCTGTGCAAGAAGTTTTGAGCTGCACAAAACTTTTTGAACGGATGAAATTTCCACTGCCTACAATGTACATCCGCGACATATACGGGCAACAAACATTCTATGTCCATTATCATCCATTAAACGTCCGCTGTATCCTCTCGGCATCCTCTGGCCATCCTCGCAACTCACATCCACTCCAGCTGAAAACGTAAAGAGGGAGGAAATGAAAGGTACATGGAATGTCCAAACAGCGTGAGTAGCACGGAAATAGAAAGGATGTAAGCAGATGCATCTCGTATATAAAGCATTAAAACAGACAAAACATTTGTATATGGGATGTATCTCGGATATTTAGGATGTCTGGAGTATGCCTAAAGTATGTGGAAGGAAACCTAGCGGACTACCGATATTTCCTATAAAAAGGGGGAGGAAATCACCTGGATCTCAGTATGAATCCAGCAGCCATGGTGTACAGACCTCTTCACCCTTCATCTTGCTCTTCCACATCATCCATTGTTCTCCACCATGGATCATAACACAGTCCTTATGGTAGCTGCAATCATTCAACACCAGAACCAAGCCCTGTTCAGACTGTTTCACATTTTCTACACAAGGAGAAGAAGGAGACATTCAAGAGCTGTGTGGGTCCAAGGATGGATCGGGAGAAGAATGGAGTTTGGACTGTATGATAAGCTGATGGTGGAGCTGAGGAATGAAGAAACTTGTGCATTCCAGCACTTCATGAGGATGCCACCAGTCATGTTTCACAAAATTGTAGAGCGTCTGAGACCCAGGTGAACCAAGCTGAGCACCAACTTCCATCCCAACCTGGACCCTGGACTGAAGGTGGCACTGACTCTGCAGCACCTGGCCTCTGGAACCATGCAGTGTGCAGAAACATGCAGCATGCCTGGAGGGTGCCACACAACAGCATCAGCAAAGTGGTCAGAGAAGTGGTGCAGGCCATCATCGAAGAAGACATGGAGGAGCTCCTCCATTGTCCCACCATTGAAGAAGGCTGGAGGAAAGTTGCAGAACAGTGGTATCAGAGGTGGAACTTTCCCCACACCATTGGAGCCATAGATGGGAAGCACGTGGCTTGCAAAGCTCCAGCCAACTCAGGGTCCTCTTATCACAACTACAAGGGCTTCTTCAGTATCATCCTCTTTGCCATTGTTGATGCTGACTACAAGTTCATGTACATCGATGCTTCAGGCAATGGGTCAGCTTCAGATAGGCAGGTATACAACACCAGTGACCTCAAGGATGGGCTGGAATGCAACCTCATCATGGGTTTTCCAGATCCAGACCCTACCCAATGACACACAAGATGTGCCCAACTTCATCGTGGGTGATGATGCCTTCTCCCTCATGAAGCCTGACAGTTCCAGATACCTCAGCCGTGAAAAGAGGATCTTCTACTACAGGCTGTCCAGGGCAAGACAGGTCATGAAGAACGCCTTTGGCATCCTGGCCAACAGGTTCCAGGTACTTTTCACCACCATGCAGAATCGCCCAGAGACTGTGAGGAGCATCGTGGAAACTTGCTGCATCCTTCACAATCTCATGCGCACCCGCTACCCAGTCTTGCAGAACAGGCTTGTGAACCGTCAACAAGGGAATGGGGACATGGAGCCTGGTGAATGGAGGCAAGGACGAAACCTGATAGACACTGTGGATGTACAAGGCCCCAACAGAGCTTCACGTGAAGGGAAGAAGCAGCGCAACCTACTGAGACACTGGTGCAACTCCCCAGCTGGAGCAGTGGAGTGGCAAGACAGGATGATAGATGGTTAACGGATGCTTCCTTGAGCCTGTCTCATAACACTGATGAGATTGTGCCATGCATGTTGAGTGGTCCTACAATGAACAGGGCATTAATAAAGAGCTTTGTTTACTTTGAAATGTGTTGATCAATGAATAAATTGTTATTGATAATAAAGGTCCATATGTGTGGCAGCTGGGAGGGTGGACCATACAGTCCCATTATACTTGCACTGGAGGTTTATCATCCGACAGCTATCCTTACCTATCCCACAGCTATCCTTACCCATCCCACAACTATACTTACCTATCCCACAGCTATCCTTACCCATCCCACAACTATCTTTACCCATCCCACAACTATCCCTACCCATCCCACAAGCATGCAAAGGATTAACCCTTTTTTCAAAGTTTTCACCAACACTTTATTAAGTAAAAAAAATGAACCAAGTGCGTTAAGCAAAGATAACCTTTATTAATAACTGTTTTAAGTAAACTGTATGACTTTATTAAAAAAGCAAAATGAACCAAGTAAAGTATCTTAAACAAAGATAAAGTGAATAGGTAACAACTCAGTCTCTGGCACTATTCTCAGTCACTGTGAGGCATGTCCATGGTCTCAGCTGTTAAGCGGGCAGGGACTGTGGAGTTGGCTGTGGCTTGAGTGCTGGTCTAAGGTGCCATTGGGGTGCCTGGCCCCGAGAGTACAACAGGAGATGGTGTGTTCAGGAAGCTGTCAGAGAGCTGACTCAGTCCCGTGAGGTTGAGAGGCCCTTCATCAAGTACCTGGGATGTCAGGCACAAGACTGATGACAGATTGTCTGTTGATGGGCTTGGCTGTGGGGTGGAGGAAGGAGCAGTGTAGTGGGGCTGTCAGGTCTGCAGCTGGGCAAGGTGTGGCGTCTTTAGTGTGCGAGAAACCTGGGCCTGGACTGGGAAGGGCTGCCTCTGCTGTGGGGAGTCCTGGTAGTCATAACCTTGGTAGGTGAGAAGCTGTTTAAAGCCGTGGAAGGGCTGTGACATCGCCTGGGGTGGAGGAGCAGACCTGGACTTGGTCGGAGCAGATTCAGCTGGGCCTTGAGGGTTGTGCAGAAGTGGTGTTATCTTTTGCTTCATCACCTGGTATTGGGCCTTGGGCAGGTCCATGAGCATCTGGCTCATGTAGGTGACGAAGGACTTCCGGTCTG
Organism: Laticauda colubrina; assembly: GCA_015471245.1. Classification (NCBI taxonomy): domain Eukaryota; kingdom Metazoa; phylum Chordata; class Lepidosauria; order Squamata; family Elapidae; genus Laticauda; species Laticauda colubrina. Next base: position 17,367,864 of record BLBF01000005.1, read on the forward strand.
AGGATGGTATGTCGCTGTGGACCAGCTGAGAGAGAAGTTCTGTGCTGGTCTTGATTGTGTCCCTGATCTCCAACAGGACAGTGTGGCTCTGGCCCTCCAGTCTGCCTCTCTGCTTGCATCCTCTGGATCTGGGGGCCGGGGTTGGGTGGGTTGGTCTCTGGTGGCTGCCGCTTCTTGCTCCATTTGTGACAGGGGATCCTCCAAGTCCTCCAGCATGGGGAGTGCAGCTGTCGGGGGGGTCTCTGCCATGTGGCCCTCCGAAGACACCTGCCTGGATAGGGCAGCTGTCTCCTGGCTGGAAGAGGACTGGCTGTCTGTGGGCTGTCTGAGGGAGGGTGGTGTCAGAGGGGCTGCTCCTCGGTGGCGGATCTTACCCTCCAGGAAGCTGCACTTGGCCATGACGTACATCTCCCGGTCAGTGAGCTTGACAGCGGCCTGCCCAGATTTCCTCAGGTGTAGCTTGCCATACCAGGTGTGCATGTGCTTCCACCATCCCAGGAGGGCATCCGCAGTGTAGCCCAGGCTCTCTGCCTTGTCTCTCCAAGCTGCCTGCTTCTTCTTGGTGTCACGATACAGTCTGTGGCCCTTTCTCCAGTAGTACTTGTTCTCCCTCAGCCATTCCAGCACCTCCTCCTCATGCTCTTCAGAAACGGTGTACTGTTTCCTCTCTCCCTTCTCCTTCCCTTGCCTCTTCCTCCCTCTGGCAGGGCCTTTAGCAGCAGGGCCTTCAGGGGCTTCACCAGCAGAGCTTTGAGGGCCTTCGGGCTGGTCCACCACAGTACCAGCAGCAGTAGCAGTAGCAGTAGCAGCAGCACCAGAAGCACCAGCAGCAGGAGAAGCACCAGCAGCACCAGCAGCACCAGCAGCTTCAAAGTCAGTGCCAGGGGGTGGGATGCTGGTTCTGCCCTTCTTGCCAGGGCTGGCAGAAGTAGGCACTGGCTTTCTCTTCTTCCCTGACTGATGAACCATGGTGTTATTTGAAGATGTCTGTGGCAGCATGTCTTTCCTCTGAATGCTGACTGCATGCGAGCTGCATCCTTTTATATCCACGCAGCTGACACAATTCATACTCCCTGCATGCGCAGTGAATGCTTTGCATCCGATATACATCCGCTATGCATCTGCTTTGCTGCCTATAGGCGTCCGTGATGCATCCTCATCCTCTGCTACGCATCCTCCCCTTCCGCTATGCATCCACTTCGCAATTCTCCCCCAGAAGCCCTTCGGATGTGTCATCCGCTTCCATCTGCTTCCATCCGCTAGGCTTCCTGTGAACATCCGCTTAACATCCCCACCATATGCTACCCCCATCCATTCCTTTCCATTCTTTTTCATTCTGTTTATGCAAATTTGGGCCACTTTTGAGAGTGGATAACAATGGATGGAGCCAACCCCGAAATTTTGCTCGACCGCTGTGTCCTTTTTGCATACGTTTTGCATCCGTTGGCCAGTGGGACCTAGCCTTTACTTTGTGTGTAGGTTGATGTGTTTAACTGAGGGAAATCTGTGAATCTGTGACAAAGTCATGGATTTTTTTTAGAGAAGACAGTTGACAGTACAACATCAACAGCATGTAGGCAGAAAGAAGAAAATATTAAAGGTGCATTTTTGTGTTTTCCATCTTCTGCCTACATGCTGTTGATCTTGTGCTGTCATCTGCCTTTCCTAAAAAAAAAAATCCATGACTTTATCACAGATTTTAAAATGGCTCATATACAGTATGTCTTGATTATAAAATGTAAAAGGAACTAGGAAAAGCAGGCCAGTGGTGTGCAATTTCAGATGCTATAGCATTTGCTGCTGAAGAAAACATTAGTTAATTTTGAATGGAGTAGAGCCTGTGAAATCCAGAGATTCCTACCTTGAAATGGGGGGAGGGGAGGGAACAGGAGGAAAAATGTGGAATGGCTTGTAAGAGTATGGAGAGACCAGGAGGAAGAGCTGTGTTGTGTTTATGGAGATTCAGTGAGTAGACGGTGTAAGTTAAAGGTTTTGTTTGCAACAAAATAGCTAGAAAGCTTACAGACATATTCCAGTATCAATACTTGAAGTAAGGAAGGAGAAGTAGTGGAATAATAAAGTAAACAGAAAATGAGGGAAAGAGACTTGAGAAGAGGAAGAATAAAGTGATTTGACTTGATTTATAATATAACTTATACTCTTACGTACATATTAAGTTTGTAAATAATAGTTCACTTCTATATAATCTTACACCATGGTACACTATCAGCATCAGTATTATGGTGTCCACAATAAAGTCCCTCATTTAACCACTAGATGTGTGTATGCTTATTATTACCTCTATTCCTTATCCACCCTTCAAGGCTAGGATCAAAGGGGAGAAATAAACTTAAGAGCAGTCAGCAAGGAGGTGGAAAATAAGTAGGTCTCTGCAGGTGTGGGGAAGCCTACCCATCTAGAAAAGAGAATTCCAAAATCAAATACAGAAAACAAAGATAAACCAGTTTAGTTTTATTGCTAATTAGATCATGTGGACATGACTGTGATGTTTGGATAAATTTAAATATCACCTAGTGACACCTGATAAATCATTCCTCTATTTCAGTGTTTTTCAACTTCCACAACTTGAAGATGTGTGAATTTCAACTCCCAGAATTTCCCAGCCATTACTGCTCTCTTTACTGGAGAGGATTGTTGAACTTTGCCAAATAAATTTGTATTTGTTGAAGAGCAGACAAAGCTGCAAAAGAATATAGTTACTGACAGTGTCAATATTGGAAAAGGAGTTCCTGTTTTACTGATAAAAGGAAACATAAAATTGTAAACTGCATAATTATTTTGTATCTTTGAGCCATTTTGAAAAACAAGGCAACATACAATGTATAAATAAGAAAAAGAGTTTTCACATATAATCTATGTGTCTATTATTAATTAATTGTGTTTCTATATTTAACAAACAAAAGGGAAATTCCTGCTTTTCTTTTCCTTGTTTTATTCTCAAGAAAATTAGATTTCTTGAAGAGAATTTAGAGAGAACCATTATTTTTTTTTATCCTTGTATGTTTCATAATAAAGCTTTCACTAAAAAGAATATATTTTAGTATTCCATTGATGGATGAAAACTGTACTTTGTCTTTAAGACAACTATACCATGATCATTTAACCTTTTTAATGGTGATTTTCTGCTACTTAATTACTTGTCATACAATCTGTTTATGTTCATTAATATATCTCTGTAAAGAGCTCCTGCTGAATTTAGATTACATATTGGAGTTTGAGTATGGACACTATGGACCAAAGAAAACTTGGAATTGTTGAAATAACCCATGCCAAACTTGTGTTTTACAAATAAGGGAACTTAGATATACTGGAATGGATAATAATATAGGATCCAAGCCATGAACCTATATAAAGAAATGGAGTGGCAATGCTATTCAAAAAGAACATTGTTGAATACTCAGCTATAACCTCAAAGATGACAGGATAACTCTTAGAATTGATAGATACCCAGTGACTGTTAATGTTATACAAATTATAGATGTATTATATGCACAATAGTAATTAAGTAGCAGAACATCCCCATTAAAAAGGTTAAATGCTCCTAATATAATTGCCTTAAATGCAGAACATAGATTTCATTCATCAGTTAATGAAATACTAAAATGTATTTATTCTTTTGAAGTAAAAGCTTTATTCACTGAATAATTATATGGCAAATTAAAAGAGATACCAAATCTAGAATGGTTGCAAGACAACTGCTAATGGGTAATTAGAATTAAAAAGTTGGAAACTAAAGGGATTTCAAGGAAAAATTGAATTGGTAAATGCAATAATGCATAAAATAATAAAGTTCCATAAATATAATACTTTGTTCACTGAAAATGCAAATTAGATATTGCGCAGAAACTAGCAACATTAATTGTGTTTTGTCACATTGCCATGATGCCTTCATGTGTGGATGGATCGGGACACAAAAGACAGGAATACATATGTGTTGTTGTCTGCATATCACCACAATCACAAAGGCCCAAAGCCAATGGTTATTTTAATCTTATATTTTATATTTTAATTGTTGCTTCTGACACACAAAAAATACAAACTGAAAATACATATAATATAACATAGATAATATAAATATTATAAATACAGAATGACATGTTAAGAAATATAATCCTGGCCTTGGGAATGGAAAAGGAATGAACAATTCATTAATGGAACAGTGGAAAGGGTATGTGGAGTTGCTTTCAGAAAAGATGACACAATCCTGAGAAAGCTTAAAAGTGTGCTGAAGAAATTCAAAATAACCCTGACTTTTCTGATGTAAGATAAGACAGAAAATTATTCTGACAATATTCTGCTATTCTACCCTAGTACAACAAGAACATTCATGGAGTCCTGCTGTGCCTCTTTCTTGGCCATGTCTACTGTTCTATATTAGCATACTTGTAATACCACTTCCTGATTGGTCCACAAATACCACACTGTGATTGGTTCTTCAAGCTATGGTGATTGGTCCACAATTGCCACCCGGTGATTGGTCTGCCTGAGCAGTGGGAGATTCAAGGAGCTGTCATTGTCCGCGAGCCATGAGCAGCTGCTATAAAAGAGGCTGCCGCGGCTCTGCAATCAGACTGATTCCAGGAACCAAATAAAGAGCTAAAAGTCACACTGGTCTCGAGTCTCTTTTTCCCTGCAACACAACATCTACTATAAAGAACTGATATTATACAGTACCTAGAAATCATCTGGTGGACAATACTTGAATCAAATTGACTACATAATAGATTACAGAAGGAGGAGAGGTGTTAATAAGGATGCTTGCACATGAAAACTCTGGAAAAGACCCTGAAAAAATAGTGTTAAATATTTGGGCTAAACTTTTTAAAAAAATAGAAATAGTTAAGCCAGAAAGATATGATCTAGAGGGTATAGAAGATCACTATAAGGAACAAATTCAGTATGCTTGAGTTATGTGAAAAATAACCTAAGGAATTATGGAAAAAGATAAAAATACTGTGAAAACTGAAACAGAAAAAATAGTCACACAAAAATTCAAAAATGAAAAGATCCCAAGTGACTTTCAAAGTGAGCTATCAGCTTCTGGAGGATGAAACCCTTGGGTGAGAAGAGAGTTATATACTGACTGAACACAATCTTTCAGCATTAAGCAAGAAAGAACAAGGAAAACTATTTCAGTCAAGAGGAACAACAATAGAAGAAAAAGAGAATTACAGATGGTCCTGAGGTGATCAGAGAAAAAAACAGGAAAATGTAGAGTTTTGGTAGGAATAACAAAAGGAATAATATAATAATAGATTTGAAACAGATTATTTAGGTCATCAGGCCCAGCCTCCTTCCTTGTTTAGTGCAGGAGTCCAAACTGAAACATCTATCCTTGGATTGTACACATCTAATGAAAGGGAATTCACTACCTCTGAGTAATTGGTTCTGCTATCAAACAATCCTTACTATTAGGAAGTTTATTTTAATATCAAGTCAGAACCTGCCTTCCCCTAATTTAAAAATATTATTTCACATCTTTCAGTCAGGAATGAGAGAGCAAATGTCTTCATGACATCTGTTTGGGTATTTGAAATGTACTTCACTCTTTTGTCAAGACAAAACATGTACAGAGCCTCAACTAAGAAAGAGGGAGGCAAAATGCAAAATTGTACAATGTGATATTTCTGCTGATATTCATAGCCAAAGTTTGCCCTCACTGTTGTCCATTCCTATTCTCTGGGGAAACATCAATTTATGCTATATGTGGGGAAAAGTCAGGATAAGCAATTTGCAATTCTATCTAATTATCTCCTCAATTTATATAGCAATGATAAACTTATTGCAAATGAGTTCAGGAATAACATTAGACATATCAGGCCTCTTCCAAAGGCCATCCTGCGGTGTTAAAGAAGTTCTTTGATTCATTATGTTACTTTCAGACTGTTCTTCCTTATTAATCTCATTAAATTTAGTTTTAGGACATTTACTTATCTTTTAGGACCTACCCTATTGTTTTGTTCGGAAAAACACGAGGTAGACCGGGTTCCAACAACGAAAAGTCTTTATTTACAGGAGTCAGTAAAACGGAACAGTTGGCCGACTTAGCGACAGCCTTTTATACAGGCTAGCCTGCTGGCTTGTAACCAATGGCAGCTGATCGAATTTGCCACCTCTTTTACTTTATTTGGACTGGTTCTTAGTGAACCAATCCGATGCTTACTTTAGTTGACCAATCAGATTTGCATGTTTTGGAGTAACCCAATTTGCATACAGAACACCCCTCCCCCCTTGGTTCAGTCCTACGTGGTGATGTAGTCGCGCAGGTAGGCGGGGCTTTTCCTGACTCGACTGGACCTGAGCAGTTCAGTTTCGGCGGAGACTCCGACCTGTTCGGATGGGGCTGCTGTGTCGTCCGTCCTTCTCTCTGGAACCGTCTGGAAGGGTGAGTCAGCCATTCTGCCGCCTGAGTTTTTTAGGCCGGCGGTTTTGCCGCTCCCTCCCGTTTCCTCCAGGCAGGTCAAGCTGGCCTGGCTGTCCCTTTCCGATGGGCTCTTCACGCAAGTCTCTTCAAACAGTGAGTCTTTTATTTGCTCTTTTTGTTTGTTAATCTCTTTGGTTTTTGTTTGTATTGGTTCTTTATTTGTTTCTCGCATTTCCCCCCCCCCTCTGGTTTGTCCATCCCCGGTTTTTTCTATGCATGGGTGTATGTCTGTATTTCGTTCTATATTTCGGGAACGGAGCTGGTCTATGTGCTGCTTCCATTTCCTGCCGTCGTCAATTGTTAACCGGTAGGATTTGGGGCCTGTAATTTGCGTTATTTGTCCTGGTAGCCAAACAGGGTCCCCGGTGAAGTTTTTTGCGTAAACCAACTCGCCTACTTCAAATTTCCTAAATTGTGTGGAGGAGTCGGGGGGGGTTTCTGGCGTAAAATTTGGGTTCAACCTATCAAGGTGTGATCTTAATTTCCTCCCCATGAGCAATTTTGCTGGGGACTTGTTGGTCGTGGTACTGGGCGTTATGTGTTGGAGAGTGAGCAATCGGTTTATTTTCTGTTGGACGTCCCTGGTGTCCATTCTTTCTATTCCCTCTTTGGTAAACCGGACCATTCTCTCAGCCCTGCTGTTCGCGGCCGGGTGAGCTGGCGCGGTTAGGGCATGTCTAATACCTAGGGAGGCTAGGTATTGCTCGAATTGTAAGCTGGTGAGCTGTGGCCCGTTGTCTGATACGAGGACGTCCGGTAGACCATGGGTGGCAAAAAGGTTGTCTAGTTGTTTGATTACAGCTTCTGTTGTCGTTGATGGCATGATTTTTACTTCTAGCCAATTAGAATAGGCATCAACGACAATCAGAAATGTATGCCCTTTGGTAGGACCTGCGAAATCGATGTGGATCCTTGACCAAGGGCCTCGCGGGATTTCCCAATCTCTAATAGGTGCTTTAGGCGGGGACGGTCTAATTCCCTGGCACTTGTTGCACGAGCTTACCCAATATTCTATGTCCTTATCAATTCCCGGCCACCAAACATAACTTCTTGCAAGGCTTTTCATTTTCACAATTCCCGGGTGCCCTTCATGTAACATCCCAAGTACCCTGGGTTGCAGTTTGTTTGGAATCACTACCCGATCACCCCACAATAAACACCCTTTTTGAATCGAAAGTTCAGTCTGTCTGGTCCGGAAAGGTTTAAAGTTTTCAGATTTTTGGTTTTCCGGCCAGCCTTTACCTACCCAGCTGAGGATGCGGGAAGTCACTGAGTCTTTCGTGGTGGCTCTGGCGACATCATAAGCAGATATGGGTAGATCGGGGCAAGTCTCTATTTCTAATGCTGTCATCGCTGGTGCCGGGTCTTCCTCGGTTTCTGGCAAGGGTGCTCTGCTCAAAGCATCCGCATGGGAAATTTCTTTCCCTGGTCGATGTGTCAGAGTGTATGAATAGGCTGCTAGGAACTCTGACCATCTAGTCATTCTTGGAGAAAGGATATTTGGTGTTGGCTTGTTTCCCGCCAAAATCCCCATTAGCGGTTTGTGGTCTGTTATAATTTGAAAAGTCCGCCCGTAGAGGTACTCGTGGAAGCGTTTTACTCCAGCGACAATTGCTAGGGCTTCTCTGTCGAGTTGGCTGTAGTTCCTCTCGGTTTTAGACAAAGTCCTTGAGTAGTACGCGACGGGTGCCTCTCTGCCATCAGGCAGTTGGTGGCTCAGGATGGCACCGACTCCAAATGGCGAAGCGTCGCAGGTCACCCTCAATGGCAGTGTGTCGCTGAATTGGATGAGAACGTTTGTTGATGTTAGCAATTATTTTATTTTCTGGAAAGAATCCTTTTCTCTATACCCCCAAGTCCAAATTGCTTTCTTGTCCAATAGACGGTGCAATGGTTCTGCTATTGTGGCTTTATTCGGTAGGAATACATTATAAAAATTTATCAGTCCAAGAAATGCTTGTCGTTCGGCTTTGTTTCTTGGTTCTGGTGCTTCATTTATGGCTTTAATTTTCTTGTCTGTAGGGTGTATCCCCTCTCCGTCTATTAAATAGCCCAGGAATTCGACGCTATTCTTAGCTAGGCAACACTTTTCTCTTTTCACTTTGAGGCCAGATTCTCTAAACTTAGTTAGTACTTCTTTGAGTCTTTTTTTTAATTGGGTTTCATCTTTGGCTGAGATCAGGACGTCGTCAAAGTATGGTACGACTCCTTGTATGCCATTTAGAAGGCGTTCCATTAGACTCTGGAAAACGCCTGGGGCTACACTTACTACAAATTGCAGTCGGTGACATTTGAATGCGCCCTTATGGGTAACTATAGTCTGTGCTTCCACAGTTTCTGGGTCCACTGGGAGTTGTTGGTAGGCTTGTGCTAGGTCGAGTTTAGCAAAAACCTTTCCTTTTCCCAGGGAGTGAAGCAAATGCTGGACTACTGGCACCGGGTATGCGCTTGGTTGTAATGCGTGGTTCAGGGTAGCCTTATAGTCACCACAGATTCTAACGGACCCGTCGGGTTTGATAGGTGTGACTATAGGCGTTTCCCACTTGGCATGGTCCACAGGTTCTAATACCCCTTGGGCTATTAATTTGTCTTGCTGTTCCTCTATTTTTGCCTTTAGTGCAAAAGGAACTTGTCTGGCTTTTATTCTTCGTGGGGCTATTTGGGGGTTTAAACTGAAAGAAATGGGATTTCCCCAATATTTGCCCAGTGAGCCGTCAAAAACGTCCTGGAATTCCCTGATGAGGTCTTCTTCCCAACCGGTTGCAGTCACTCGATCGATCCCGGTCATCCCTGTTAAGCCTGGGTTCCCCAACCAGGGTTAGGTAGACAAGCTAAACAGAATGTGCAGCGTTAGTCAGATAGGCACAAAGATAAATGAGTGAGCTAAGCTTGTATGTTTATTAACATACAGTAAAAATAACAGATACGCTTGTGCTATCAAGAATATATTTTATTCCAGTATAAGTTAATAGCATAGTCAAATAACAGTCCAATAGTCATGTATCAAGTAGTCAGTCCATTCAGGGATATTCAGTTAGCAAAGTCCATGTAGAATATCCTATGTCAGTTCACTTACAAAA
>BLBF01000005.1:17387388-17415584 GCA_015471245.1 Laticauda colubrina
TTTGGTGTGTATTGGCTCGCTTCTCTTGTTGCCACTTTCTTTCAGCTTGTTTAGGCTCAGCTCGTGTTGAGGAATTTCTGCGTCTCGTGGGGCTGTAGTATTTTTTGTTTCTGCAGACTTTTTCGATGTGCCCTCGTTTCTTGCAGACCCTGCAAATGGCATCGAGAAATCTGCATTCGGCTCGGGGATGGTTTCCTCCGCAGCCAGCGCATTCCCGCCAATTTCGTCTTTTGCGCTCTTTTCTGTTAGTGTACAGATGGTGGACCTCGTCGTCTTCTTCGCTCATGTCAGGTGTTTCGCCATACTCTTCGTAATGTGTGGTGCTGGTAGATTGTTTTTTGTCTTTTGTTGGGTTCGTTTCGTCACTATGTGTGTTCATTTTCTTCATAGTGACAGCCGATTTTTCCGCGGCTTCGGCGGCTGTGACTTCCTTGATAGCTTCGGCTACACTGATGTTGGGTTTGTTGAGTAGTTTACTCTGTGTGGTCGAGTCTCTCAACCCCAACACCACTCGATCCCTCATTGCCTCGTCGAGGTTTGAGAATTCACACTCACCGCCTATTTGTCGAAGTGCGGCAACGAAATCGGCGACGGTCTCTCCCTCTCTCTGGTCTCTCCTGTAGAATTCGTGTTGCTTTATTAAGTTTGACACCATCGGAGCATAGTGTGCTTTGAGGATTCGTTGCAATTCTGGCCACGTTAGTTGCTTGACATCTTGTGGCTTCGCTAGAGCCTTTGCCATCTTAAAAACCGTTGGCCCGCAGTGTGTTAGGAACACAGCTCTCTTTCGTTGCTCTGAAATTCCTTCCATTTCATTGCTTTCCAGATACATTTGGAAGCGGTCTGCAAAGGAATCCCAATCCTCTTCGTTGGGGTTGAAGGGTGCGGGCAGTGCGTTGTTTCCAGGCATCTTTGTCGTCATCTGGGCTTCTTCTCACCGCATGCAGTTTTCGTGTTCAGGACGATCCCATCCTCGTCGCCAATGTTTTGTTCGGAAAAACACGAGGTAGACCGGGTTCCAACAACGAAAAGTCTTTATTTACAGGAGTCAGTAATACGGAACAGTTGGCCGACTTAGCGGCAGCCTTTTATACAGGCTAGCCTGCCGGCTTGTAACCAATGGCAGCTGATCGAATTTGCCGCCTCTTTTACTTTATTTGGATTGGTTCTTAGTGAACCAATCCGATGCTTACTTTAGTTGACCAATCAGATTTGCATGTTTTGGAGTAACCCAATTTGCATACAGAACACCTATTAAATTTTCTATCATATTTTTACAACATTCCTTCTATTTTTATATCTAAATTGTTAACAAAATTTTTGAAGAGAAGAGAATCCATGACTGATCTTTCTGGAATCCCACTTGATATTTTCCTCCAATTGGTGGAGAACACATAAATGGGCATTCTTTGAGCTTGATACCCACTCATTCATTCAGCCCACACTTATTTAGATTGCTAATACAATTTAATGGAGCATTTGTCAAATATTTTGCTGAAAGATATACTATGTTTACAGCATTCTCACAATCTGTTAAGACAGCTACCAAATTAAAAAAAATGAAGATCACATCTTCCCGTTTTGGCCATTTTACCAATTTTCCAGGATTTTTCAAATAAACATGTCTATTCAGGAGGACTTCAGGTAGTCAATATCCCTGGATACAGATTGTATGGTACTGATGATCTGAACTCATTCAAAATATTCCTTGAGCATATTTCTTTGAGTTCCAATGTTTAATGCCTCTCCTTCCTTTTTGAAAAAAATAAAAAGTATATTTTTTTCTTTCCTTCTACTTTGAATACATTCAAGTTCTTCTTGTTTTTAGCATCCTTTTCAATTACAAAGTCCTGAGTTTTTGCTTTTCTGATAGTTTTTTTAATTATTTAATTCCATTTTTTAAAAGAAATATTTAGTTTTAGTTTTACTTAAAATAAAAAATCAGCATTATATGGCCCTTTCTCCCAGTAATCCTGATATTTCCATTCTCTCAACTAAATCTTCCCTATTGATTAGTGTCAGGTCAAGAATAACAAATCACCTTGTGAGTTTTCTCCATCTACACAAAGTGAAATTTGTCAGCAATACAATTTGGAAATTTCCCAAAAGGGTTGGCAATTTGTCTCCCAACAGTATAATTAAAGTTTCTTATCATTACAACATCATGACTCTTGTTCAACTTGTTTTTAGAACGTATCATCCACTATTTTTCCATCACTAGAAAGGACAATAGTAGGCACAAACTATAATATTTGTTCCTCACTAATTTCAATTCAGATACTCTTTAAACCACACTAAAGTTCGTTTATTGGGATTTCTGAGTTGAAATTGATACTTTTACAAACACACTACAGTTTGTCTCTTCTTTGCTTCTATTTCTTTCAAATAAATGATATTGTTCAACTGCTATATGCCAGGCATGGAAATCATAGCCATATCCAACTAATCATAATTGGCCTCCTGTTCTGAGAGGTTAACCTCATCATTTACTTCTCAAATTTGGATCAATAGAATATAGAAATGAAGGACATGAACATAATGAGCCAATGTGAAATCCATTTTCTCCCTCTGTATTAAGAAGCCCCATTGTTGCAACTCTTATTCTTTTTATAGATTATTATTTTTTGAGTCATGAAACATCTTTGTCTGAGATCCTTACTTTGGAGTTTTCATTTTCATCCTGGCTACAATTTGGTTTAAAGCCCTCCTAAACAATCTTGTCATGCTTTGACAAAGCACATTTTTATCAGTCCTTGTGAGGTGCAAGCCATTTCCTGCCATCAGTTTATGGTTACATTATCTAGAGATAGGTTCTTCAAAATCAATCTCTTGTGTCACATTATTTGCATAACAAGTCACTGTAATATACAATCCTCTTCCATGAATTAGAAATATTAATACAAATGCCACATGAACCATTATGATCTTGAACTTCATTATGAAATGCTTAAAGTTTGTGGTGATATAGTTGTCATAGTGTCACCAACCCTCTCCATGTATCGCGAGGAGGAGATAATTGCACTGAATCTGATGGAAGCTATTGTTTTATTCTTGATCCTAGCACTATATGGATGGATGGATGGGTCCTATCAAGAAAGTATTGTTTTAGCTTCCTGTTATAGTAAATCATTAGCCAATATGTTTCTTCTTTTTATGCTCTTATAGCTCACAGTCGTAACCTCTCAACCGTTTTGGAATCCCAACTGTTGTTTCCTATCCTGTTTTTTTCACAAATGCTTTCTGTTAGGATCTGAACACTGCTTTTGACTTTCAACAATGCAGAAAATCACCATATTTCTTGTTTCGGGTTATTAACACCAGCCACAGTACCTACTTCTGAGTTTGTCCATTTTTGTTATGGAGAGTTACTTCTATTATCCCTTTCTGTTGTATGGCCCCATATCTTTTAATCAGCCTGTTTTGTCAATTAGATATGGCCACTTACCATTCCAATTATTTTGAATTTTCTTTATAAGGAGTGCCACAAGAGTTGCAGGTCACAATTGCTGACTTCTGTCTCTTCAACTCTTCTTAGAACATTACTAGTAGAATGACGTTTATTTATTCTTGATGTTCCTTCTGTAAGTTCTGAAGTTAAACAAGTTCAGACCCTTGATTTAGAGGGAATATTTCTTTGGACTCTCTGAAACTCCCACATCAAAATTCCAGAGTAGACTTTCTTAGCAACTCCTGTTGCTTGCTCCATGAATTTGATTATGGAACAAAGTTGTCTTATACTCATTTTCCCCCTTCTGGTTAATCCTGTCTGGTTCTTAGAGTCTTCCTGGATAAGCCCCTGCAGTTTTCTTGGCAAAGCTTTTCAAGAGATTAACTTTTTATCACATCAGCATATAATATCTCAGCACCCATGGCTTCTCTGGTCATTTCTTTCTCTTTCTCCTGTTGAGTTTCTCAGCAAATGCCTCTTAGGCTTACTTTTTGACTCATTCAGTGAGTCATGAGAGACGCTCAGAGAGTCAATTATGAAATAGTTTTTATTTTATTTTTTATTAACATTATTTGCTGCCCATCTCATGGTTAAAGGTGATTCTGAGTGGTTTTCAGCATTATAATATATATTAATACCAGAAAAAAAGATTAAAACTTCAAAAATTAAAAAACAACAAAACAACAACAACATGAGTTTGGCATGGGGAAAGGGGGGGGGTGCCTTTTCTGTTACTGGACCAACCACCTCCAGCCAACAGCTCCTTTTTCAGGACCCTATGCCTATCAGCATAGCCAATTTTAAAGTCTTCCCCTCCCCCCAAAGACTAAAAGAAGGGTGGATTTCACCTCTTGTAGAAAGATCTTCCAAAGGGTGAGGGCCATGGACTAGATCCCAACAGCCCAAGTTCCATAGTTGATTGGGGCTATAGTAGGCCCATTCTATCAGCATGATTGGGCCAATCCCATTGGGGAAAGACAATTCTTCAGATATCTTAGAATATGATATAGAGAGTTTTAATGTTAATAATAAACACTTTGAATTGAATAATCAACACACAGAAACAGATCAGCATCCAGTACAGCTTGCTTAACAGTGATGCTATCTGTGCCACCCTAGCGGCCTCCAAACTTGTCCACACCACTTCATCCTGGACTAATTATAGCTTCCAAATACTCTTCAACTGTATTACCATGTATATATCAAAGAAGAGGATGCAAGAAAATGAGCAAGTTAATGAACTATAGAAAGAAAGGAAAAATTGCTTGGGGTCCTAGAAGGAATAATAGAGCCATACATGGAGATTATCAGCTTAGAAAAAAGCATTATCTTTATTATCTCCATGACAACAATGATCAGAGTAGTTAAACCAATGGTTTTTCCAATCTAACTGTGAAAATTGAATATGGAGACAAAACAAAACAAAGAAGAAAAATGCCACCATAATTTGGAAGAAGCAATTAATTAATCTTGGGTAAAATATGGACTATTCTTTATATGATCATGAAGCAAAACCTCATATACATTTTTTCTTATTGTTGTTGATTAGCCCCTTGGCCATATCAAAATACAGAATAAAACATAAAACATTATACAAAAATAATCATATATAAAAGTGAAATGCAAGAACAGATTAAATGAAAATAATAAGGAATACAATATTGTCACTCCTGAAGCTCATATATTTTTGAGCATGTAAAGTGAAAAATGATGAACTATAGAATAATACCATTCTTGAACCATTGGAGGGAATTATAAGAAAAAGACGACCATAGAATATACAGTACATTAAGGAGAACATCAGAATGTCCTTGGAATTGTTATGAATTATGAGTAGAAACAGACTGAAATTATGTGTAGAAACAGATTGAAATAGTGAGCATATTTTGTACATATATTGTCAACAGACATTAGACCTGAGATGATGGTACCCACCTATGGAACATAGGATTACAGTTCCATATTTCTGAAATTGAAATTTTTGTTGTAACTATTGCAACTCTCCGTTAATGGGAATGGAATGGTGGCAAGAGTCATTTCTATTGCAATTTAAATTAAAACCCACGTAAACATCATCTCTGATAAGAAAAAAGAATTCTTCCAAATGGAGAAATCTAAGGAAAGTAATTTTAAAATGGATGTTACATAAAAATATTCTTGTTTGGAGGCTATAAATTAGTGGGTTATTCTATCCTAGAGCATGTGTCCTTCACTTTTCTTCTGCCCTTCAAACTGTTTTCATTCCTGACACTCATGCATGTTGCCAATAATCTGTGTTCAATAAGAGGTACTTGAGGCTGAGCCTAATACATCAAAGTCAACACCTAAAGTTTCAGATGAAAGTTTTCCACAGATCCCTCAGCATAGTGTAAATGTGTAACCCTCAGCAACACTTAAATAAATCATTTTTCATTCAAAATTCATTATATTGTAGCTGCAGTTTTATTAGGAACTGGTCGTTCATATTGATTAACCTGAGGATGTTGTGGAAACCTGAGACAAATGGAAAGTGCCCTCAAGAGCAAACTGTGAGTTCAGAATAGTACATAAACACACATGGAAAGAATGGAGCATTTGGCTTTTTGTAAGTACCATAATGAATATTAATGCACAATTGGGTTTGCCACTAGATATTCCTCCTCTGTGTGCAAGTGGTGGAAGCAACAAACTTTACCTGAAAATAAACTTACCTAATTCTAGAGGCTTCAGAAAAAATGAAACTCTGACCTTTTCTACTGCTACCAAATTATCACAGTTGTGCATAAATCTACACCAATTCATGCAGGAATTTTAAGAACAAAAGAGCAGCTATTTTAACAACTTACTTGAAACTTAAAAAAAAAAGATTAGCCTTATATTTCCTCCAGATGTGCACACTTCAGCTCATAGGTTGATTTAAAAAAAGGACTATTTTTTCCTAGCAAGCACCAAACAAGGAGCTTTTAGACATACATCACTAAGTTGAAACAAATTTGTTTTATTTGAAGATATCCTTTTGTTTAACTCTCATACTACTATCTCAGGATTGATACAATAGGCAGATGCCTTTAGCAAAATGGCAAGATATTCTGTTAATTGTTCTGAACTGGAATTGTTGTCATTAGATCACAATCGAATTATTTATCCATTTAAGAGATATCAATTCCATATTTGTACCAATTGCATTAAATGTGTAGGTATGTATATACTAAATATAATATTCATAAAATATACAGAGGATTTTTTCAGCTATCATTAGATGAGAATCATTAAACCTTGTCCTTTGGGGAAAGGTAAACATTTTCAAAATGAATATTATTCCCAGATTAATTTGTATTCTGAGAGGATTTCCAGTTCATGTATCTGAAAAAATATTTTAGGAAAATAAATATTATTTTTTAAAAATTGGGGGAGACTGTCTTTACAGAAAATGCAGATACCAACTAATGAGGGGGGATTTTGGACTCTTTTTTTTCCCCTTTTTTAAGTGATAGTGGACAATCACTTAAATATGAGCCATCGGAATGTATCAGCAGCCAAAAAAACAAAAACAAAAAAACCAAATACAATCCTTGATTGTATAAACATATGAAGAACGGTTGCAGGAATTGAATATGGCTATTCTAGAGAAAAGAAGGATTAGAGGTGACATGATATAGAGACATGAAAAGAAGGATATAGAGGTGACATGATTCTAGTATTTGAGGTGCTGCCAACTTGTTTTACAAACCACCAAAAGGTAAGACAAGAAACTAATCAAGGAGAGAAACAACCTGGAATTAAGGAGAAATTTTCTAGCAGTGAGAACAATTAACCAGTGGAACAGCTGGTCTTCAGAAGTTGTGGGTATTTAATCACTGGAGATTTTTAAGAAGAGACTGAATAGCCACCTGTCTCAAATTGTATAGGATCTCCTACTTAAACAGGGAGTTGGACTAGAAGACCTGTAAGGTCCCTTCCAGCTCTATTCTGATTGATTGATTTGGTGTTCCTGAATGGAAGCTATATCATTATGCTTACCTATTGTCAACTATTAAATATTAGAAGCAAAAACTTGGTGAGGGGAGGGAGAGAGAAAGAGATATAGATAAACTCCCCTTTGTTTAGATAGGCAGTAAATTATTTAATAATTATTAGTTAAAACATGCTAAAACTCTAGTATCTCTGGAAACAGTTTTGTCAATTAGAAAGTTATGAAATGTTTAATAAAAAGTTTGGCCTTTTTTCCATGCCAAATTGACTCCATGGCAAAATCCAATATTAAAAATTGGGAGAAGAATGGTGATATAGATAAATTGGATGGAAGCATGGAGATCTGGTGATCTGGATTTCTCTCTCTCTCTCCCCCTCTCCCCCCTCTCCTTTCCCCCTCCCTCCCCATGTGTGTAATTTATAATGCTGCCTATCTCACTGAAAATGACACTGAGCAAAACCCACAAATAAAATAAAAAAACAATATAAAATATAAAAATCCATATTAATACGTATCATAAAAGTGAAAGAGAAAAGAGAAAGAGAACAGAAATGATCACTTTAACAATGGAATCATTTTGACTTTAAACCAACTAACAGATTATGTAGATGAATTTTTAGCATATTCTGTAAATAGATACATATCATCTATATTACATATAACCCAATGGCAATATTTACAATTTCAACATTTATTGACAGCATTATTTAGACCAGCAGCATTTTCAGGTTTTGAGTCACCTGAGATAACCTGTTAGGCTCAAAAGATCAGGACCACATTTGAAGTTTCAATTAAATAGATTTATTGCTCATGCCTATGCACATAACACTCTCAACTAACAGTTAGCATCTGCTAGAAGTTAGGTCAATGAAATTCACAATGGATTGTACATAGTATGTTTATGGCGAAGTAGGAATTCTAGGCTGATGCTTCTTTTGACCCTGCCTCCCAGCTGTGACACTCATTTCCTAAAAAAACATACAATTAATTTTTATAGGTGTTTGTTATCAATATATCAATTTGATATGCAGATGTAAAGAAATAAGTAGAATAAAAAACAAGAAGTTCCTATATTATCTAGACAATGAATGTCTTAACTTCCATAGCAAGAGCATCAATTGACCTCAAATTATGACTATACAGCAAAAAAAAAATATTGGAATGTATTGGATTACATTATGTTTATGTAGGAAAGGACATCAAAAGGAGTACTTTGTTGGAGATGTGATAAGGATAATGTCCTTTAAAATGTATGTTTCTGTAATGTTCTATACTTATCAAATTGTGGGAGAAAGTAATGGATTCTATAAACATGATTGCATGATAAAAGCTACCCTTTTCAGAAGATAATACTCTTTTGAACCACATACGTAGTACTTGGAATTTGACAACGGAACAATATAAATGGGTTGTCTATGCCCATACGATGGCCAAAAGTCTGATATTGCAGTATTGGAAAGATAAGTATGTTTGAAGACCTGATTGCACTTGCCACTTTTGTGCAAATGTGTAAACATAGATTTTGTATAGATAAGTATAATGAAATATAGGATGTATTTATATAGAAAACAGTAGGTTTAAAAGTTAATCATGTAAATGAATAGAAGTATGAATAATATTTATACTTATAGTAATAATAATAATATACTAATACTAATATACTAATAGAAGTATGAATTATATAGATAGACAGGCATCTATATAATTATTATAATGACATAATCTTATATTTTTTCTTTGTTGTATATTTTCACTTTTTATGTGTTTGTTTTATCTTCACTTTAATAATGTCTTATTTCCATGACTATTGTTCTTGTACTCCTTTTCTGTTATTAATTAAAAAGAAATAAAATATAAATAAAAAAGAATTTAGATTTGTTCAAAATAAAAGGAAACATTCAGTTTGTCAACTGCACAACAAACACAGTGACTAGAAAACAAATAACCAGAGAAAAGGTCAGGATAAATGAGTAGAACTGAAACTTGAGACTGACATAAATATAATCAGGAAATGCCTAAATTGAGTTTAAATCTCCAGGGCCATTTTAGGATACTGAAGAAACTAGTTTATTATCTGTTGGAATATTTATGTATTTCCTTTGAGAAATCCCAGAAAATGGCTGATAGGAGACAAATGTAATTCCTATTTTTCAAAAGACATATAATCACTGTAAATACATGTACAGTAAAAAACAAGACTAAATAGATAAAGTTGTATACCTTGGTTACAATGTTTAATAAAATGGGGAATTGTTGTGTATTACTTATAAAAATGTAATCATAGGTCTATTGCAAGGGATCAACATTTGTCAAAAGAAGCCAAAATAGCAGATTTAAGAAAGTAAACATGATGTGAGAGCTGACTTATCAGGAGAAACATAAAAGACAGTTGAATGCATGGGCATGAGCAAGGAAGAATGACAGCACATAATGATATTATTATCTAAATGCCAAAGTTGCATATTCTCATCATGGCACAAGTACTGAATTTTGGCATTTTGCATAATCAGACTTGTTAAGCACACTATTGGTAAAATGGAATAAGTAGTTCAGAAGTGATAAAATAATACAATTTGATAGTAAGTAATACTATCTGAACACATTGGTGTTCAGTTCTAGACACCACATTTTAAATAGGATTCCAATAAAAATCAGTAAGTTCAGCGATCAACACTAGGGACATGAGATAATGTCACATGGAATAACACCTAGGACTGTTGTCCATCACTTTAGAATCAAAGGAACTGAATAATTGGTGCCAGTTGAAAGAATGAAAATTCAATATTACAATATGAACAGCCACATACTGCTGTCCCAACATAGCAATTCAACAGTGGAACCAATTTTCAAGGGAAATAGTAAATTTAACTTCATGGAATATTTAGCTTTAGGATTCCTGCAGTTATCAGGGAAGTAGACTCAGTACTGATAGTCCCTTTAAAATTTAAAATTTATATATTTAGAGTGTGTCACATTTGACGAAGGCTAAACTAGAATAACTCTGCACATTTATCCTGGGAGGCAGTTTTAATTCAATTCTGCTTACTTCAGAGGAGACATGTTGTATAAGATTACAGATCCACTTAGTATCCTACAGTATCAACAATACTGATGAAGGTCATGGATAAATTTACTTGCGGCATGCCAATTTTTGCAGTTACTTGATAGCATTTGAAAAAAAAGAATAATGGCACTTTAAATAAATATATCTTTGGTTATTTAAAGTAAAAACATTATTAACATTTGTGGCTCAGATTTGGATTATTTAACAATATTGGTATTACTGAATTTGATTTTGTAATTTCAGTATGACAGCAATGATAATAAAGTAGCAATTTTAAATTGGATTATAAATTAAAATTGATGCCATAATTCTGCTAAAGCTATTAAAACCACATTTGTATTGTTACACAAACCTTTGAGGTACATTTTGAGGTATATTGTTCACTAGATTTTGGAGGTAGTCACTTGTCATATTTTCGAGATAGCTCATTAGAAGTCTGAAAAAAAGAGAAAAGGAACTGCCACTACAATTTTTATTTCTCTTTTTGTATATGAAATGTGTATTTAACAAACCTTAGTGATGTATTAATTGGGATTTCACAGTGGAAGCCCACTTCAGTTCCTAACTTTCAAACATCGAATAAATATTTTATTGCATCCAATAAAATATGCTGAAAATTTGAAATTCTCCTGTTTCCAATAAATTTATTTTCATGGTAAAATAATTATTAGACAAAGGATCTAGAATATGGATTATCATAATGACAGAAGATGCTTTCCACTTATTTATATGCTTGGGTGTCAGATGTATCTTAAGCCCATGTCACACTGGCCAACGGATGCAAAAAGGACATAGCAGACGAGCAAAATGTTCCATCCATTGTTATCCGTTCTCAAAAGGGGCAAAAATTTGCATAACCGGAGTGGATAACACAGACGCGGGGAGGACTCAGGGTGGATGCATAGCGGATGCGGAACGGAAGCCCAGCGGATGGAAGTGGATGGGAGCGGATGGGAGCGGATGGCGCAACCGCAGCGCTTCCGGGGGGCCTCAGCGAAGCGGATGCAGAACAGATACAGCAGATGCAGAACGGACGCCGAACGGATGAAGCGGATGCACAGCGGATGCACAGCGGATGCACAGCGGATGCACAGCGGAAGCCTAATGGATGCCTGGCATTAATTGCGCATGCGGGGAGGATGCATTGCATCAGCCCCGCGGATATAACGGAAGCAGCTCGGAAGCAGGTCGCCATTCAGAGGAAAGACCTGTTGCCAGACATATCGATTGCCTTGCCTGCCCTGCCTGCATTTCTGCCTGCCAGCCTTGCTACCAGCCTTGCCGCCGGCCTCCCTGCCAGCCTTGCTGCCAGCCTGCCTGCAAGCCTTGCTGCCAGCCGGTCTGCCTGCAAACCTTGCTGCCTGCCTTCCTACCAGCCTTGGTTCATGTCTGCCTGCCAGCCTTGGTGCCTGCCTGCCTGCAAGCCTTCCTGCCAGCCTTGGTGCCTGCCTTGGTGCCTGCCTTGGTGCCTGCCTACCTGCCAGCCTTGCTGCCTGCCAGCCTTGGTGCCTGCCTGTCTGCAAGCCTTCCTGCCAGCCTCCCTACCAGCCAGTAACCCCACAACCATGCTGAAGCACAGCAAGCCTCAGCCATCTGATGCCAGCCCTGGCAAGAGGGACAGGGCTACCATCCCGGCCCCTGGCCCTCACACTGGTTCTGCTGGGGCTTCTGCAGCACGGGCTCGCTCTTTTGGGGCTGGGGCTTCTGCTGCTTCTGCTTCTGGAGGAGCTGATGACAAGCACTCCAGCACCAGCCACCTCCACAGCACCTGCACCCTTCACCCCTGGGACTGAGCGACCAAGAGGAGTGCCAGAGACTCTTTTTTGTTGTATAGCTTGTTGTTAATAAAATCTATTTATGATTCACACACTTGCTTCATTTCTTTTTTTTAATAAAGTCTTGGTGGAAACTTTTAGAAATGGTTTAATCCTTTGCATGCTTGTGGGATGGGTTAAGATAGCTGTTGAATGGGCAGGGATACCTTTGGTATGGGTAATAGCTGTGGGATAGATAAACCTCCAGTGCAAGCATAGTGGGACTGTATGGTCCACCCTCCCAGGTGCCAGACCTGTGGCCCTTTATTATTAATAATAATGTAATAATTATCCACACATGTCAACGTAAACACAACTCTTTATTAAACGGTGTGATGAGACAGGCTGAAGGAAGCATCCATTAAGCATCTACCATCCTGTCTTGCCACTCCACTGCTCCAGCTGGGGAGTTGCACCATTGTCTCAGGAGGTTGCGCTGCTTCTTCCCTTCATGTGAGGTTCTGTTGGGGCCTTGCACATCCTCAGTGTCTATCAGGTTTCGCCCTTGCCTCCATTCCCCAGGCTCCATGTCCCCATTGCCTTGCTGGAGGTCCACAAGCCTGTTCTGCAATACTGGGTAGCGGGTGCGCATGAGATTGTGCAGGATGCAGCAAGCTTCCACGATCCTCCTCACGGTCTCTGGGCAATGCTGCATGGGGGTGAGAAGTACCTGGAACATGTTGGCCAGGATGCCAAAGGTATTCTCCACCACCCGCCTTGCCCTGGACAGCCTTTAGTTGAAGATCCTCTCTTCACGGGTGAGGAGTCTGGAGGTGTAGGGCTTCATGAGGTAGGTTGTGAGGGAGAAGGCGTCATCCCCCACGATAAAGTAGAGCACATCTTGTGTGTCGTTGGGCAGGGGTTCTGGATCTGGGAAGCCCACGATGAGGTTGCGTTCCAGCTCCTCCTTGAAGTGACTGGCGCTGTATACCTGGGCATCTGAAGATGAGCTGTTGCCTGAAGCATCGATGTACATGAACTTGTAGTCAGCATCGCCCATGGGGAAGAGGATGATGCTGAAGAAGCCCTTGGAGTCGAAATAAGTGGACCCTGACTTGGCTGGAGATTTGCAGGCCACGTGCTTGCCATCTATGGCTCCAACGGTGTGGGGGAATTTCCACCTCTGATACCACTGCTCTGCAACTTTCTTCCATCCTTGTATTCTTCGATGATGGCCTGCACCACTTCTCTGACCACAATGCTGATGGTGTTGGATGGCACCCTCCAGCCATACTGCATGCTCCTGTAGGAGGTCCCTGAGGCCAGGTGGCGCAGAGTGAGTGCCACCTTGAGCCCGGTTTCCAGGCTGGGCCGGAAGCTGGTGTTTGCCTTGGTCAACCTGGGTGTCAGGCGCTGCACAACTTCGTCAAACATGGCTGGAGGCATCCTCATGAAGTTCTGGAACGCCCGTGTGTATTCGTTCCTGAGATCCACCATCAGCTTGTTGTACAGTCCGTCCTCTGCTCTTCTGGTGAACCATCTTCGGATCCAGACTCTTTTGGGGTTGCTCCTTTTCTTCTCGCAGTAGAGTTCACAGAGCCTGCAGATGGCTTCGCACTGTTGCAGAACGATGGTGGCTGCCGAAAGGACTTTGTTACAATCCACAGTGGACATGACTGGATGCTGTGGAGGAGCAAGAGCCAGACGAAGGCTGCAGAGGTCTGCACCGCTGGGCTGCTGTTCTGAAAGTGAGATGCAGGCGAGTTGCTCCCCCTTTTTATAGGCAGTATAGGTTTTCCGCTAGGCATCCTCTAGGCATCCTCTAGGCATCCTCTAGACATCCTTAATATCCGAGATAGGTCCCCTCTGCGAACGTTTTTTCCATTTTAAATGCTTTGTTTCCGTGCTGCATTCGCTAGGCATCCGTTCTGCATCCGTTCCGCATTCGTTCCACTTCCTCCCTGCGTCTGGGCGGATGGAGTTACGTGGATGAGGAACGGACGGCAAGCGGATATAGCAGATGTGTAACGGATGGGTAACGGATGCGTAGCGGATGCGTAGCGGACGAACTGGATACATTTTTCGTGCAAATGTTTTAGGCAGCCCAAAACTTTGTGAGCGGATGAAACATCCATAAACGGATGCTGGATGGATAGAGAGGAAGCCATACGGAGGCAGTGAGTACATCGCGTTTTTGAACGGATGGCAAGGTTTTTTGTCCATTTTACATCCTCTTTGCATTCGTTGGTTCAGTGTGACATGGGCTTTACCTCATGTTTTTTCACGTTAAGTAGATTATCTTTACTCTGACTGAATTCAATGCATTTCAATTCCTACTGCTATTAGGCAAATATCAAAACATTCTCACTAAAAATCAGCCCTGGCTATTTGAATATTAGAGAAGAAAAGGACATAAAAGGGATGAAAATTAAAAAAGAAGAATTTAAATTTGCAAGCAGCTGCAGATGATCTGATTTTCATCTTAGAAGACCCACTAGAAACAGCATTAAAATTGATAGAAAAGATAGAGGTATATGGGAAGGTGGCTGGTTTGAAAATAAATAAAGACAAAACAAAGATTTTGACAAAGAATATACTATCAAGACAAAAGGAAGAACTGGCGGATGTATTAAAAATCCAGGTCACGAATAAGATCAAGCACTTGGGGATACATTTGACAGCAAGATGCAGTACACTAAAAGAGAATAACTATGTTAAACTTAAGCAGCAGAAAGCGCTAGATTTGGTGAAATGGGAACATTTACAACTGTCATTAATAGGGGGAATATCAACAATCAAGATGAATATATTACCCAGAATTTTATATTTGTTCCAAACAATTCCATTTAGGCTAGGAAAAGATTATTTTGAAGATTTAAATAAAATTGTGTTGAAATATATATAGCAAGGTAAGAAAGTGAGAATAAAATTAAAACTATTGCATGATGCCAGAATAAGAGGAGGATTTGGTTTGCCTAATTGGGAGTTATACTACCAAGCTACGAAGTTGATGTGGGTTAAGGAATGGATAACATTAAGAAATGCAAGATTGTTGACACTAGAAGGACATGATCTGTTGTTCGGGTGGCATGCTTTTTTATGGTATAAAGGAACTAAAACACAGGGGTATTTTAGAAGACATTGTATACGGGAGTTTTTGTGGTTAAACTGGGAGAAGACTAAAAGGCAATGTTATTTGAAAATTCCAGTCTGGCTTTCGACTATTGAAACTTTTTCCTATCCTATAATATACAAAAAGGAACAAATAAATATGGTGAAATATTGAATGAAAAGGGTGAACTTAAATCTATGCAAAAATTAGAAGAACAAGGTATAAAGATGAATTGGTTTTCATATGCGCAAATACATTCAAGTTATGATAAAGATTCTAAAACAGAAGGTTTCTATGATAAACTGACTGATTTAGATAATATTTTGACAGGTACTGATGAAAAGGTGATTAAAAAATTGTATGGATATCTGTTAGAAATTAATCTAGAAGAAGAACAAGTTAAAAAAATATTATTGCTTGGGGAAAGAATTTTGGATGTGGGATTGATCTAGAGAAATGGCAAAAATTGTGGTCTCAAAATTATAAAATGACAATGTCAACAGCATGTTAAGAAAATTTGTATAAGATGTTTTAGAGGTGGCATTTTCCCCCAACAAGAATAGCAAGAATGTTCAAGAACAAATCCAAAAAATGTTGGAAATGTCATCAGACACCTGGCTAATATTATCATATGTTGTGGACTTGTGCGGATGCCAAAAAATATTGGACTAAAGTCCGCACATAGTTGGAAAAAATGACAAAAAAGCATATAGACGTGAAACCAGAAATATTTTTATTAGGAATTTTACCTGAATTAATGGTAAAGACTTGAAATACCTGATTGTCAATGTATTAACAGAGGCTAGTATTGTATTTGCCAAAAACTGGAAAAATGAGAAAGTACCATCACAGGAGGAAATTATTCAGAAAGTATTGGAATGTGCTGAAATGAGTAGATTGACATTTGCAATCAGAGAACAAGATGAAAAACAATTTTATAAAATTTAGGATCTATTCTACCAATGGTTAGACAATAAAACATGGTAATTACATATGTAGATTTTTAGAACATAATGAATATACAAAAATGTATTTTTTATTCCATCTACAAAATGATTGGAGGATAGATCTGAGATGATAATATGATTTGTCACAAAACAAAACAAACATGGATTATCTTGTAAAACATGAATGAATAAAAGTATAATCAAATGATTGATTTATAATGATATTAATGGATTTAGTAATATTTGATTGACAATATGAGAATATATACAATGTAATTGTAATTGAACACTATGAAGTGGAAGCACAAACAATTTGTAAACCGACTGACACACTGTATTATCCCACGTCATTGTGTTGCTGTTAAAGTTGTAGCAACGTTTCAGCAGAATCTCATCTGCCATCATCAGGCATCATCATAATAGAGACCTAGAAGACCAACAGATCTATGGAACAGCTGTCCTGCCCTACATAAGAGGTACTACAGACAAAATCAGTAAGATACTACACAGGCATCACATCAAGACTGCCTTCAAAACAGACAAAAAAATAGCAGCCATCCTTAGAAAATTTCCTAACACACCTAAACAGCACACATTCCAAAATCAAGTTCACCATGGAAATGGAAATAAACAAACAACTACCATTCCTAGATGTACTAATCTACAAAAGAACAGATGGCACACTGGGACACACCGTATACCAGAAGAAAACACACACCAACCACTACCTCAGCACCCAATCCCACCACCACCTAGCACAGATAAATTCCGTGGCCAAAACACTAATTACCAGAACTAAACGCCTGGCAGACAAGACACATATAAAGACTGAACTATGCACCCTGACTAAAGTATTGACAGCCAACGGCTTCCACAAAAACAAAATCACCAGCTTGATCCACAAAAACACACCAAGACATAACAGAGACCTAGAAAATCAACAGACCTATGGAATAGCTGTCCTGCCCTACATAAGAGGTACTACAGACAAAATCAGTAAGATACTACACAGGCATCACATCAAGACTGCCTTCAAAACAGACAAAAAAATAGCAGCCATCCTTAAAAATCCCAAAGACAAAATTGACCTGGAAAACCAAGGCATATGTGCATCATGCCCAGCCACATACATTGGACAGACCAATAGAAGAATAAGTACCCGCCTGGATGAACACAAAAATTACTGGGCCTTTGGGTTTACTTAAGATGTTTTGGAACCTTTATTTGCTTTGTGTGCTACCAGTGACACTATGGTGTAATAGTCTTAGTTGTTTCTGATATGTTTTTGAGGTGTGGTAGTATTACCCCTTTTGTAGAATAGAATAGATATAATACAATAGAATTGGCCAACTGTGATTGGACACACAAGGAATTTGTTTTTGGTGCAAAAGCTCTCAGTGTAGATCAGGGGTGTCAGACTCAGGCAGTTGTCACATGATGTAGCATGATCCCCCCCCCCTTCTCTAAACCAGGCAAGGGCATGGCCAGCATGTGACACATCCAGTCTGTGGACATGAGTTTGACAGCTCTGGTGTAGATAAAAGCTTTTAGTGATAAATCATGATCATAATCTTCTTAAAAATACATTCATCATACAACATAAAATACCACACTTAGTGATAGTCATAGGAAACTAAACAAGCAATCAACATAAATCATACCAGGAAATTAAATAAAATAATATAAATCATAAAGATACAAGTAACAAAGTAGGTTCTAAAGTAGGTTATGCTAGTAGTGTTGTAATGGGTTGAGTGATACCTTTTTAATAAAGTTGTATTGATATCCATTTTGTTGGGTGACATTGTAAAGGCAGTCTGTTTCTTTTTGGGCATTTTGAGCGGCTACAGTGTTGGTGCTCATTTGATAATGTTCTTACAAAGTTCCTCTTATGGAAAATTGGGTTCTTACTTTTTTTTTTTTTTTTTTTGAAAATGCCCTCACATCTGGGAAAAAAAACCTATTTGATCAACTCACATGTGTGATGTGGTCCCATTGGTTGTTATCTTTTTATTCAATGTTTAATATATTTGGTTCCTAGGAGGATGGGCTGTAGACATTTGTAAAGTGCTATGCTTTATGTAAAAGCATGGCTGCAATTGTTAATGACAAATCCTTGCACCTAACCTGCTTTTTTCTGTCAGCTCCAGTTAATTATTCTTTGAAATTGGTTGTGATCTCAGCTGATCTATGTTGTGTCCAATGAAGAATAATTACACCCAAACTAATACGTGACTGCTGTTTGGGAATAGGATAAACTCCATAATGAAAGATATGCTTATGTCATGCTAATACTTTAAAAATGTAAGCTTGTAGTCTATTTTGTCTTTGGGGTAGTTGCAGCTTTGCTGAAAGGCCCATTTTAGACAATATTTATGTGCTGGTTATTATGTTGCAGCGCTTTCCCATTTAACTACTGCTTTTTAAATTTCCTCATCCCTTTACGTTATTTTCTTATCTTTACAGGTCTGCAGTTGTAGGGTACTTAAAATCATGTGTTTAAACAAAATAGAGGTTATGTTGCAGGGTGTAAGTGAATGGAATGCTTGCACAGGCCAATCTTGTTGAATAACTATGAAAGCTTAATGGAATGCCACAAAACAGATGCATAGGAAATAAGGAAACTTGTAAACCAACCCATCTTCAGACTGATACTTCATTTGATATAATGCAGATGTAATTGTTATTTTTATTTTTAGCTATTACAAATCCCTGACACATCACAATACAATAACCTGAATAATAGAGGCATTTACAATACTAGAGCTCCAATGAAACCCAGGAACTCAGAAAGAGATACCAGGCTGGGAAGATCATGAATGAGAGCTCCAACTTGTCCTTACAATGTAATTTCACATCCCATCAGCTCTAATGCAGGGGTCCTAGTCACAGTTAAATTATGTCCCAGGAACGTAATTTATTTCCTTATTTTGTCAATTTATATCACTGTCCATCTCACGCA
This sequence comes from Laticauda colubrina, assembly GCA_015471245.1. Lineage (NCBI taxonomy): Eukaryota > Metazoa > Chordata > Lepidosauria > Squamata > Elapidae > Laticauda > Laticauda colubrina. Next base: position 17,406,628 of record BLBF01000005.1, read on the forward strand.
TGTAATTCTAGGTGCCTTACAATAAAATAGATTTTTAAAAAGCATGTAAAATATAACAAAACAAGACACATAGTATCCAGAATTATAAAACAAATTTTAACATAGTTTAGAGATGAGCTGTGATACAGAGTCAGGGTCCCAGGTTCAGATGGAATGGAATGGAATGAAATGGAGCAGACCAGAACAGAGCAGTGCAGAATGACAGAATGGTTTGTCCAATCTCTTCTTAAGAACTTCCAATGTTTGAGAATTCACACATTCTGGAAGTAAGTTGTTCCACTGATTAATTGTTCTAACTGTCAGGAAATTTCTACTTAGTTCTAGGTTGCTTCTCTCCTTGATTAGTTTCCATCCGTTGCTTCTTGTCCTGATTTGGAGAATAGCTTGACTTCCTCTTCTTTGTGGCAGCCCCTGAGCTATTGGAACACTGCTATCAAGTAGCTCCTACTCCTTCTTTTCATTAAACTAGATATGATCAGTTCCTGCAACCGTTCTTCATATGTTTTAGCCTCCAGTCCCCTAATCATCTTTGTTGCTCTTCTCTGCACTCTTTCTAGAATCTCAACATCTGTTTTACATTCTGGTGACCAAAACTGGATGCAGCATTCCAAGTGTAGCCTTATAAAGTGGGCATCACTTTATAAGGCATTATAAAGTGGTATTATTAACACTTCACATGATCTTGATTCTATCCCTCTGTTAATGCAGCCTCGAACTTGACTTTTTTGACAGCTGTAGCACACTGCTAGCTTATATTTAAGTGATTGTCCACTGCGACTCAAATATCTCTTTCACAGTTACTACTATTGAGCACGGTACCACCTATACTGTACCTGTGCATTTCGTTTTTCTTGCCTAAATGTAGAACCTTACTATTCACCATTGAATTTCATTTTGTTAGATAATGCCCAATGTTCAAGTCTGTCAAGATCTTTCTGAATCTTAAGCCTATCTTCTGGAGTGCTGGCAGTTCCTGGCAGCTTGATATCATCTGCAAATTTAATGGGTTCCACATCTATCTCCTCATCAAAATCATTGATGAAAATGTCGAAGAGTATTGGGCCTCTAAACAGAGCTTTGGGGTACTCCACTGCATGCTTCCTTCCATGTAGAGGCAATTCCATTGAGGACTACTCATTGAATGTAGTTGGTCAGCCAGTTACAAATCCATCTGGTGGTGATGTTGTCTAACCCACCTTTCTGAAATTCAAGTAAATTATTGCAAGGCCTTGTGTTCATGGCTCAGATTTCAGACTCTGGATTTGATCCTAAAACAACTGTTCCAGTTGAACCCATGGAGTATCAGCCTTAGGAAACACAAAATCAATAATCACTTGAGATTGATCAAAAGCAGGTTTCACTGAACTATCTGGAGCAGTCTGGTGAGGTTCATGTAAAGCTACTCAGCTCCCACATCATGTGAAGTGAATGGAGAGCAAAGCCAAGCAAAGATATTCTATGAGGCTTCTTGCAAACTCTCTTGATTAAAGTCAAAAAGCTGATTTAAAAGACAGTCCTTACCTATGTTGCTCTATTGGAAGCGGTGGTCTGATTTTTGGCTCTTCTATGATATTTAAATGTGGATTTAGCTCATGAAATTCTGGCCTCCGGGTTGGCTGACAACCCTGGCTTAAGTCTTGGAATACTTCTGCATGATAAAACAAACTATTCAGGGAAGCTTCTGTCAGAGACTCTGTTTTGTTTTTATAATCTTTGCCTGCTGTTATCTTTTTAATCATGAGTAAATTGCTAATATTTCTAGCAACTGTATTTCAGAGTATGTAATTAAAATCTGAAGTTAGACATTATAGAAGGCCACTAGGTCAAGGCCAATTAGATAACCAGAGGATAATGTTCCAGAAAGTGGGTACCAAGCAGACAAATCTTTCCTTCTGGAATCTGCCAGTTGAGTTTCTTTAGCTGATATTCTCCAGAGCACACCTCTCTGAGCAGCCATATGCACATTTATGGCCTGCTAGAGGTCATTTTGCAGGGCTCTGGCAGTGCTCCTCCTGTCCCCCCTCCTTGCACAAAGGCAGAGGTAGCGGTCCTGATTCTAGGTTGTTTTCCTCCTACGGCCTCCTCCACATCTCTTGCTGTACTGTCCTGTCTCCTTCTGTCCTGTCTCCTCCTCCATGCTCTGGATACTACGCTGACAGATACAGCAAATCTTCTTGCCATAGTTCGCATTGATGTGCCATCCTGGATGAGCTGTACTACCTGAGCCATTTGTGTGGGTTGTAGACTCCGTCTCATGCTACCACTAGAGTGAAAGCATCACCAGCATTCAAAAGTGACCAAACCATCAGTCAGAAAGCATAGGAACTGAGAAGTAGCCTCTGGTCACCACCTACAGAACCACTCCTTTATTGGGGATGTCTTGCTTACTGCCTATGCTTTCCACCTGTTGCCTTTCTATTTGCACAACAGCATGTGAAATTGATTGTAAAAGTGCTTGAGGAAGTTTCCATATACAAATGACAGCTAATATTAACAAATTTGAAATTGGGCTGAGGCTAGAAGAGATTTGTCTCTCAATCCCAATTAATTGCAAATACTAATTTAATGTGTCAGCCAGTTGATGTAGTTGTTAAAGGCTAGGTCACACTGGCCGACGGATGCAAAACATATGCAAAAAGGACACAGCGGATGAGCAACATTTCGGGGATGGCTCCATCCATTGATATCCGCTCTCAAAAGTGGTGAAAATTTGCATAAACAGAATGGAAAACAACGGAAAACAACGGACGGGTGTAGTACATAGCGAGGATGGTAAGCGAATGTTCATAGGAAGCCTATCGGATGGGAGCGGATGGAAGTGAATGGCAAATCTGCAGGGCTTCCAGGGGAGAATAGCAAAGTGGACACATAGCGGAAGGAGTGGATGCGTAGCGGATGACGCGGATGCATCACGGATGCCTATAGGATGCATAGCAGATGCATAGTGGATGCATAGCGGATAAAAAGCATTCACTGCGCATACGGGGAGGATGAATTGCGTCAGCTCCGTGGATATAAAAGGATGCAGCTCGTAAGCAGTCACCATTCTGAGGAAAGACCTGCTGCCAGAGACATTTTGAAAGAACACCACGGTTCATCAGTCAGGGAAGAAGAGAAAGCCTGTGCCTACTCCTGCCAGCCCTGGCAAGAAGGACAGAACCACCATCCCACCCCCAGGCGCTGACTCCGAAGCTGCTGGTGCTTCTGCTGCTGCTGCTGGTGTTGCTGCTGCTGGTGCTTCTCCTGCTGGTGCTTCTCCTGCTGCTGCTGGTGGTGCTGCTGCTGCTGCTGCTGCCGGTGCTGCTGGTGCTTCTCCTGCTGCTGCTGTTGGTGCTGTTGGTGCTGGTGCTGCTGGTGCTTCTCCTGCTGGTGCTGCTGGTGCTTCTGCTGCTGCTGGTGCTGCTGTGGTGGACCAGCCGCAAGGCCCTCAAAGCCTTGCTGCTGAAGGCCCTGAAGCCCCTGCCAGAGGGAGGAAGAGGCAAGACAAGGAGAAGGGAGAGAGGAAACAGTACTCCATTTCTGAGGACCATGAGGAGGAGGTGCTGCAATGGCTGAGGGAGAGACAAGGCAGAGAGCATGGGCTACACTTCAGATGTACTCCTGGGATGGTGGAAGCACATGCACGCCTGGTATGGCAGGCTGCACCTCAAGAAATCTGGGCAGGCCACTGTAAAGCTCACTGACCGGGAGATGTACGTCATGATTAAGTGCAGCTTCCTGGAGGGTGAGGTCTGCCACAGAAGGAGCAGCTCCTCTGACAACCCTCTCCCTCAGACAGCCCACAGACAGCTACTCCTCTTCCAGCCAGGAGACAGCTACCATGTCCAGGCAGGTGTCTTTAGAGGGCCCCATGGCAGAGACCTCCCCAACAGCTACGCTCCCCATACCAGAGTACGTGGAGGATCCCCTGTCTCAAATGGAGCAAGAAGAAGCAGCAGCCAGAGACCAACACACACCCACACCCAGCTCCATCTCCACAGAAAACAGGCAGAGAGACAGACTGGAGGGCCAGAGCCACACTGTCCTCTTGGAGATCAGAGACACAATCAAAACCAGCACAGATCTTCTCTGTCAGCTGGTCCACAGCAATATACCATCCTTGAACCGCAAGCCCTTCATCACGTACGTGAGCCAGACCCTCATGGACCTGCCCAAGGCCCAGTACCAGGTGATGAAGGAGAAGATCACAGCACTTCTGCACCACCCTCCAGGCCCAGCTGAACCTGCTCCGACCCACTCCAGGACTGCTCCTCCACCCCAGGTGATGACACAGCCCTTCCATGGCTTTAAACAGCTTCTCACCTATCAAGGCTACGAGTACCAGGACTCCCCACAGCAGAGGCAGCCCTTCCCAGTCCAGGCCCAGGTACATCGCACCCCACAGACACCTCACCTGACCAAGCTGCAGACCAGACAGCCCCACTACACTCCTCCTTCCTCCACCCCACAGCCAAGCCCCTCAACAGAAAATCTGTCATCAGTACTGTGCCTGACATCCCAGGTCCTTGAGGAAGGGCCTCTCAACCGCACGGGACTGAGTCAGCTCTCTGAGAGCTTCCTGAACACACCATCCCCTGTTGTACTTTTGGGGCCAAGCACCCCAATGGCGCCTCAGACCAGCACTCCAGCCACAGCCATCTCCACAGTCCCTGGCCGCTCGACAGCTGAGACCATGGACATGTCTCAGAGTGACTGAGAATAGGGCCACTCACCATACATGGCACAATCTCATCAGCGTGATGAGACAGGCCCAAGGAAGCATCCATTAAGCATCTACCATCCTGTCTTGGCATTCCACTGCTCCAGCTGGGGAGTTGCACCTGTGTTTCAGGAGGTTGCCCTGCTTCTTCCCTCCACATGAAGCTCTGTTGGGGCCTTGTACATCCACAGTGTCTATCAGGTTTCGTCCTTGCCTCCATTCACCAGGCTCCATATCCCCATTCCCTTGTTGACGGTCCACAAGCCTGTTCTGCAACACTGGGTAGTGGGTGCCAAAGGTGTTCTCCACCACCCGTCTTGCCCTGGACAGCGTGTAGTTGAAGATCCTCTCTTCACGGGTGAGGTACCTGGAAGTGTAGGGCTTCATGAGGTAGGTTCTGAGGGAGAAGGCATCATCACCCACGATGAAGTAAGGCACATCTTGTGTGTCATTGGGTAGGGGGTCTGGATCTGGGAAATTGAGGTCACTGACGTTGTATACCTGGCTATCTGAAGCTGACCCCTTGCCTGAAGCATCGATGTAGATGAACTTGTAGTCAGCATCAACAATGGCAAAGAGGATGATACTGAAGAAGCCCTTGTAGTTGTGATAAGAGGACCCTGAGTTGGCTGGAGATTTGCAGGCCACGTGCTTCCCATCTATGGCTCCAATGGTATGGGGAAAGTTCCACCTCTGATACCACTCTTCTGCAACTTTCTTCCAGCCTTCTTCAGTGGAGGGGCACTGGAGGAGCTCCTCCAGGTATTCTTCGATGATGGCCTGCACCACTTCTCTGACCACAATGCTCATGGTGTTGTGTGGCACCCTCCAGGCATACTGCATGTTTCTGTATGTGGTTCCAGAGGCCAGGTGGTGCAGAGTCAGTGTCACCTTCAGTCCAGGTTCCAGGCTGGGGCGGAAGTTGGTGCTTGGCTTGGTCAACCTGGGTCTCAGATGCTCAACAAGTTCGTCAAACGTGGCTGGTGGCATCCTCATGAAGGGCTGGAATGCACGAGTGTCTTCATTCCTCAGCTCCACCATCAGCTTGTCATAGAGTCCAAACTCCACTCTTCTCGCGATCCATCATCGGAACCACACAGCTCTTGGACGTCTCCTTCTTCTCCTTGCATAGAAAACGTGAAACAGTCTGAACAGGCTTGGTTCCAGTGTTGAATGATGGCAGCTACCATAAGGAGTGTGTGATGATCCATGGTGGAGATCAATGGATGATGTGGAAGACCAAGACCAAGGGTGAAGAGGTCTGTACACCAGGGCTTCTGGACTGATAGTGAGATCCAGGTGATTTCCTCCCCCTTTTTATAGGAAATATCGGTAGTCCGCTCGGTGTCCTTCTACATACTCTAGACATACTCCAGACATCCTAAATATCTGAGATAAATCCCAGATACAAACGTTTTGTCCATTTTAATGCTTTATATATGAGATGCATCTGCTTACATCCTTTCTATTTCCGTGCTACTAACGCTGTGTGGACGTTCCGTGTACCTTTCGCTTTCTCCCTCTTTCCACTTTCAGCTGCAGTGGATGTGAGTTCAGGGGATGTCCAGAGGATGCCGAGATGATACAGCGGATGTGTAATGGATGACTACGGACGTAGAATGTAGAATGTGTCGTGCATGTACATTGTACATGGTGGAAAGTTCATCCGCTCAAAAAGTTTTGTGTAGCTCAAAACGTTTTGAACGGTTTAAATAGCAGTAGACAGATGTTTGACGGATAAAGCATATGAAACACGTACGCAGTGACTACACAACGGATGCATCGCATTTTCCAATGGATGGCAACCTTTTTTGTCCATTTTACATCATCTTTGCATCCGTTGGTGCAGTGGGACATGGGCTTAAGATAATGATCTAAACCTGTTGAAGAATTTTCTGTCCCTCCTTTGACACAAATCCCAATGTATATTGAGACAGTCTTTTTCTCTCATCCTTAGGAAAAAGGCAATGAGAATCTATTTTCAAAAATATTGTAAAGAAAACTGCGGGAACAAATCCAGATAATTTCTAGGGCACCTTATTAATTTGAAGGCACAACAAACAAAAACTAAGTCACTGTAGACCAGTGACTATGTTGTAGGGATTGGTAGGGCAATGTACAATCTGCCAGCCATTTGAAGTAGGCCAGATCAGAGAAAACCAACCCCCCCCCCCAAATAATGCTGTTTCATGGTTGTAGGGTATAATAACAGAATCTTGAAATCCTGCTTTCCTGCCTATTCATACAGTATATCAAACAGATTACAAATAAAGTCATTTTGAGTTTCTTTCTCATGGCTCTTCCTTTCCCAGGGCTGAGTTGTCTCTTATTTTGTCTTTCTGTTCCTACCTCCCTTCTTCAAGTTTTATCTACACATGCCTTTGCATGTTCTCAGCACCTTTTCCAGTGGAACTGGAGGTGGCAGGAATTACCATGGTAAATAAATGGTACCTTCCTAGTTTTATAAACATTCATTACTTGGTAACTGTTCTGCAGATAACTGATTTCATAAAAGAACCACTGAGATGTTTCAGACATTGTGAGATTGTTTCAGAGTTCTTGAGGAGCACTGGAATGTAATCTAAATGATACTAATCATGTATTTCTTAGATGGCAATTCTCTGTGTATGTACTCAGAAGTACACAATTCTGAGGTAAAATGGAGTTAATGCAAAAACACTTTTAAGACTCGAATATTAGAATGAATGTGCTATTGTGGCTCATAATGTGGGCTCATAATAGTTTGATAATAAAGTAATAGATTGTGCTGTCTTCTTGTCAACCTAAGGTATTTTAGCTGCAAGCTTGCTGGCAGTTACATTGGGACCCTCTTGCTTTACAACTTATCTAAGAAAAAAAAGCCTGTTAAATTTATGTATAAGTTAAGCTGAAATGGAAGACAATTTTATGACTTTCAGGCACCACTGTGATTGCTTCTCAGTGATCTTTTGGCACAGGGAAAGAATAATTAAGAAGTTATTCTCAGAAAATCTAACTGAACATGCTAAACACAGGTGAAAAGATAGTGTCCTGCACAGCCAGAACTCAAAGTGTGTCAGATTTTTATACAGGTCAAAATTAATAAGAAATAAAGTAGTCCATTTAGCTTTTGCTCATTTCCCAGTCTGCAAGAATGTTTCTGCTCTATTTGGCATCAGGTTATAAATTTAGCAGAAGGGGGAAAAGCATAAACATTCAAGTGCATTTTTATATTCATTTCTTACATGAATGTTATCCAGATACATGCACATCCAAACCATACATCGATGAGCAGAAGACATTAGATAGAGGTGAAGGGTCTACATAAAATCTCTCTAATGTTAAATATGTGATGGAATGTGCACCTAGAGAAGCAGTGGCAACTGCTTCTCTTGCTCTGTGTTTTGGCAACACTGAGCTTTCACCACAAAGAGGCACAGATCAAGAAATTGTGCAGCCTGATGGGATTAATGGAAGAGGTTCAGGATCACTACACCTCTCAGGATATTGGAATTGGAAAGTTATAGTTTCGTTTGGCAAAATTCTGTAAGATATAAGAATATAAAGGCTCCAACTTGAATGGACTTTATATGTTGTCTCTAGGACTGGATTTGGCAAAATGTTAGGCAAACTATTAACTTCTGTAAACATTCCCTCTGGTACATTTTAAATTCTACAGTTTCTTAATTAATTAATTCTCAATTAATTTTTGCAAAATTTCAGCTGATCTATCCTACGTAACCCAAAAAAGGAACCCAAAAAGGAAGATACGTTATATACTTAACTGGAATTCATATAGTGGTAGTGCACAATGTTCTGTGACAGTGCTATTAAGCAACAGCAGCTCTGACAGTCCCTGGTTACCGTTGCTAAGCGAGTCACTATAGGACATGAAGTATGAACCTCACTTGACTGTGATTTCCAACTTCCTGCCAGCCTCCCCTTGATTTTGCTTGTGGAAAGTCAGCAAGGAATTCACTAATTGCAATCATGTGACCATGGGACACTGTGACAGTCAGAAATCCAGGCCAGTTGCTAAATGTCTGGATTGTGTAACATGACTATCAAAATACTGCTGTGACTAGAATTTTTGAGGTTTGGCTGTAAGTGCCATTCATTCAGTGCTGTGGCAAATTTACACATTAAAAATTTACAAATTTAAACATATGGCTGTTGACCAAAGACAACCTCTATGATAGATAGATAGACAAATATAATCTATCTATCTATCTATCTATCTATCTATCTATCTATCTATCTATCTATCTATCTATCTATC
>BLBF01000005.1:17446428-17457286 GCA_015471245.1 Laticauda colubrina
ATTATAAAATGGGACAAAATATTTAATGTAACTTAGCGAAATTTTTTCTTTTTAAATAAAAATAAATGAAATCAAATATGAGAGAATTGAATTAAAGAAAAATGGGAACATTGTTATTGTTTAATATTTTAAAATATAAGTGAAATAGGGGGAAGTAATTAAGTAAAATCTATAAGTGTTCCCATAGAAGCATGATACTTATTTAGAAAGGATTGTGTAAAATGTTTAAGACTTAAATGAATATTAATTTGAATGATATAACTTTAATTGCTATGGATTGTTGTTTTAATTATATTATATTTTTTAAAAAAAAAATTTTTTTTTTCTCTTGTTTCAAAATATTGAGTTTATCTTTAGAATGTACTACGCAGAATCCGAATGAAAATTATGTGTTATGTTAAGCTTTAAAACTAGGGGAGGGATAAGTATGACAAGGTATTATACTCCAATTAGTCATTACAGAAGAAACTTTGTGTTAATGAGAAAAGATAAATAGCTAGCTGAAATAGAACAGACAAAGGATATAAATATAATGATTTAAATTGAGATGAAATAAATATAATAGAATTAAGAGAGTGAAAAGAGAGGAGAAGCTATATAGAAAATGCAAAATAATAAATAAGAAATGGAATGTTATTTAAAAGTAAGCATGAACTTGAATTTATCTCTGTACAAAAAGATGTAACTCGGGATCAAACTGCCGTCCAAAAAGATATTTTATGTTTTTTATGTTTTGTGTTTGTTTGTACATGTTTGTTTATTAAAAATTAATAAAATTCTTTATAAAAAAAAAGAAGTAACAAATTTTAGATGTAAAATATCAAGCTCTTTAGACTAAATAAGCTACTGAATAAATTAGCATTAATAGACATGAAATGAATCCTTTTCATGAAAAGCTAGACTGTCACCTACTGTGAAAAATCACAGTAAGGGCACAGAAGCAAGGAAGGAAGGAAGGGAGGGAGGGAGGGAGGGAGGGAAGGGGAAGAATCTGACATTGCTTGATTTTTGTGGTTATTTATTAAATATTTCTGTCATCTGGGTGTTTGTCAGGGAAGGAAGGAACCATTATTACTACAATAATGAAAAGGTCAGATGCAAATTATAATAAATGAGGGAAATCTTAACCAGTTCTCCACACCTCTATGGCATCCATTTTAATTAGTATTTATTTTTTTATGAAATTCTGTGACATTCACACTCTGATTAAGCATGATGAAAGGGCCAAGTCAGCCTTAAGTAAAGCAGAGAGTAGAACAAAATTGAATTGGGGATAGTATATATTATATATTATAATGTCCTATCTGTCAATGAATACTTCAGTTTTAATCATAACCACAAGAGCACACAATAGATACAAACTCAAGGTTAACCGCACCAAACTTGACTGCAGAAAATACAGCTTTAGCAACAGAGTGGTCAATGTTTGGAATACTCTACCTGACTCTGTGGTTTCTTCCCCAAACCCCAAAAACTTTAACCTTAGACTGTCTACTTACTATTGACCTCACACCCTTCCTAAGAGGTCTGTAAGGGGCGTGCATAAGCGCACCAATGTGCCTACCATCCCTGTCCTATTGTTTCTATTTTTCTTATAAGCATCTATCTCATGGATTCAAAATTATATTTATTCTTATACCTGTATCTTGTAAGCGATTGACAAATCAAATAAATACTAAATAATAAATACTTCAGCTTCAATCATAACAATACAAGAGCACACAATAGAAACAAACTCAAGGTTAACTGCACCAAACTTGATTGCAGGAAGTACGACTTCAGCAACAGAGTGGTCAATGTCTGGAATACTCTACCTGACTCTGTGGTTTCTTCCCTAAACCCCAAAAACTTTAACCTTAGACTTTCTACTATTGACCTCACCCCTTTCCTAAGAGGTCTGTAGGAGGCATGCATAAGCGCACCAAGGTGCCTACCGTCCCTGTCCTATTTTTTATTTTTTTTATATGTATCCATTTCATTTAATTCCATTTCATAACAATATTTATACTTATACCTGTTATCTTATAACTGCTTGACAAAATAAATAAATAAATAAATAAATAGTAAAAGGCAGACTAATATATTTCCTTAAAAAACATAAAACAACAACAAAATGATGTCTGTGAAACAAGAAGCATGACTTGATATTCTATTAGCATTAAACATTCATTTTATATACTACTTTGTAGTTGCTACTACTTGCCTGAGCAAGAACTCATGAGTGAAGACCAATATTAGTAAGCATAGCTTATGTAAGACAAATCACAATTTGTGATTTGCAGATCTTGGGAGCTGAATCCTGAATCTTGAATCAATTCTTAGCTTTAACAGCAGAATGCATTCTGACATAAAATAAGACTTGGGACCTGTGTTTTTAAATCTTTTCTTTCAAAATTCATAACATTTTATGTATGTATTATAATGCCACACCCAGTACAAGTCTATGCTACAAACCTGCCAACACAATTTGAGTACAAATAGTCTTTGTTTAGCAACTGCCTTGTTTAAGTGACTCTTTGTAGTTACGATGAAACATAACTTTGTGACAAATACATTTATGACCTTGGCAGGTCTGTAAAAAAAAACAAAAGTAAGATCACAAGCAAAATTATGATTCAGAAATCACTTAGCAATCATTTCACTGAATGACAAGTCCCAGTTTTGATTACTGAGGTCTACCTCTATGTTCATTCTAAGGTCTGTAACTCTATCTTGCCCAAAATCACCACCACATAATATCCTTCTCTAATTGGCTGGGACAGTGCTCATATTACTCCACATGCTATTTTTTCTCCCTCTCCCTCCTTCTATAGTACTATAGGCTAATTGAACTTTTTTTTAAAAAAAAAGCAATTGAACTCAAGTTCAACTTAACCACTAGGTGACAGGAAAAAAAAAAAACCTTTGTCCTTTTCTTATCTCTTGACTGTGCCATCCACTGGTTGTCTAGATTTAGGAAGCCTCTGGATGTTGAAAAACTGAAGTTTAAAAAAATGGATAAACTAGAAAGTTGAGTGGGGACTATTATAAATTATCTTAAGAATGTCATGAGGAAAAGAAGTAAAGCCCCTGTCACACTGCACCAACAGATGCAAAGAGGATGTAAAACGGAGAAAAACACTTGTCATCCGTTGATTAATGTGATGCATCCGTTCTGTACTCACTGCCTCCGTTTTGCTTCCTTTCTATCCGTCCAGAATCTGTTTATTGACGTTTCATCCGCTCAGAAAGTTTTGAGCTGCTCAAAACTTTTGAGCGGAAAATGTATCCAATGCGTCCGTTCTGCATCTGCTAGGCATCTGCTAGGTATCCGTTCTGCATCCATTATGCATCTGCTATATCCGCTAGGCATCCACTGCGCATCTGCGCAACTCCATCCACTCCAGCGATTAATGGATGCAGGGAGGAAGCGGAACGGACACAGAACAGATGCAGAACGGATGCCTAGCGGATGCAGCATGGAAACAAAGCATTTAAAATGGAAAAAAAGTTCACAGGGGGGACCTATCTCGGATATTAAGGATGTCTAGAGGATGCCTAGAGGATGCAAAGGGACACACAGGGAAAAACCTATACTGTCTATAAAAAGGGGGAGCAACTCACCTGGATTTCACTTTCAGACCAGCAGCCCAGCTGTGCAGACCTCTGCAGCCTTCATCTGACTCTTCCTCTTCCACAGCATCCAGTCATGTCCACCGTGGATTGTAACAAAGTCCTTTTGGCAGCCACCATCCTTCTGCAACAGTGCGAAGCCATCTACAGGCTCTCTGAACTCTACTACGGGAAGAAAAGGAGGCGGCCAAGAAGCATCTGGATCTGACGATGGATCACCAGAAGAGAAGAGTACGGACTGTACAACAAGCTGATGGTGAAGCTCAGGAACGAAGACACTCGGGCATTCCAGAACTTCACGAGGATGCCTCCATGACGAAGTTGTGCAGCGGCTGACACCCAGGTTGACCAAGGCAAACACCAACTTGCAGCCCAGCCTGGAACCTGGGCTCAAGGTGACACTCACTCTGTGCCACCTGTCCTCAGGGACCATGTACACGAGCATGCAGTACGGCTGGAGGGTGCCACACAACACCATCAGCATTGTGGTCAGAGAAGTGGTGCAGGCCATCATCGAAGAATACCTGGAGGAGCTCCTCCAGTTCCCCTCCACTGAAGAAGGATGGAAGAAAGTTGCAGAGCAGTGGTATCAGAGGTGGAACTTCCCACACACCATTGGAGCCATCGATGGCAAGCACGTGGCCTGAAAAGCACCAGCCAAGTCGGGGTCCACTTATTTCAATTACAAGGGCTTCTTCAGCATCATCCTCTCCGCCATGGTCGATGCTGACTACAAGTTCATGTACATTGATGCTTCAGGCAACGGCTCATCTTCAGATGCCCAGGTATACAACGCCAGTCACCTCAAGGAGGGGATAGAATGCAACCTCATTGTGGGCTTCCCAGATCCAGACCCTTGCCCAACGACACGCAAGATGTGCCCTAATTCATTGTGGGGGATGACGCCTTCTCCCTCACAACCTACCTCATGAAGCCCTACACCTCCAAATGCCTCACCCGTAAAGAGAGGATCTTCAACTACAGGCTGTCCAGGGCAAGGCGGGTGGTGGAGAATGCCTTTGGCATCCTGGCCAACAGGTTACAGGTACTTCTCACCACCATGCAGCATCGCCCAGAGACCGTGAGGAGGATTGTGGAAGCTTGCTGCATCCTGCACAATCTCATGCGCACCCGCTACCCAGTCTTGCAGAACAGGCTCGTGGACCTCCAACAAGGCAATGGGGACATGGAGCCTGGGGAATGGAGGCAAGGGCAATACCTGATAGACACTCAGGATGTGCAAGGCCCCAACAGAGCCTCACATGAAGGGAAGAAGCAGCGCAACCTCCTGAGACACTGGTGCAACTCCCAAGCAGGAGCAGTGGAGTGGTAAGACAGGATGATAGATGATTAATGGATGCTTCCTTCAGCCCGTCTCATCACACTGATGAGATTGGGCCATGTATGTTGGGTGGGCCTACAATGAACAGGGCATTTAATAAAGAGTTGTGTTTATGTTGACGTGTGGATGATTGATTACATTATTATTGATAATAAAGGGCCATAGGTGTGGCACCTGGGAGGGTGGACCATCCGGTCCCACTATGCTTGCACTGGAGGTTTATCTATCCCACAGCTATTACCCATTCCAAAGGTATCCCTGCCCATCCCACTGCTATCTTAACCCATCCCTCAAGCCTGAAAAGGCTTAAACCATTTCTAAAAGTTTCCACCAAGACTTTTTTTAAAAAAAGAAATGAAGCAAGTGTGTGAATCAAAGATAGACTTTATTAACAACAAGCTATAAAACAAAAATGAGTCTCTGGCACTCCTCTTGGTCATTCAGTCTCAGGGGTGAAGGGTCCAGCTGCTGTGGAGGTGGCTGGTGCTGGAATGCTTGTCTGATCCCCCACATCATCAGCTCCTCCAGAAGCAGAAGCAGCAGAAGCTCCAGCCCCAGAAGAGCAAGCCTGTGCTACAGAAGCCCCAGCAGAACCAGAGTGAGGGCCAAGGGGTGGGATGGTGGCCCTGTCCCTCTTGCCAGGGCTGGCAGCAGATGGCTGAGGCTTTCTGTTCTTCCCCATGGTTGTGGGGTACCTGGCTGGCAGGGAGGTTGGAAGGGAGGCTGGCAGGAACCAAGGCTGGCAGGAAGGCTGGCAGGGATGCAGGCGCCAAGGCTTTCAAGAAGGCTGGCACCAAGGCTGGCAGGAAGGCTGGCAGGCAGGCACCAAGGCTGGCAGGCAGACTGGCTGGCAGCAAGGCTTGCAGGCAGGCAGACAGCAAGGCTGGCAGGTAGGCTGGCAGCAAGGCTGGCAGGTAGGCTGGCAGCAAGGCTGGCAGGTAGGCAGACAGCAAGGCTGGCAGGGAGGCTGGCAGCAAGGCTGGCAGGCAGGCAGACTGGCATGCAGCAAGGCTGGCAGCAAGGCTGGCAGGAAGGCTGGCAGGGAGGCAGGCACCAAGGCTGGCAGGCAGACATGAACCAAGGCTGGCAAGAAGGCAGGCACCAAGGTTAGCAGGCAGACTGGCTGGCAGCAAGGCTGGCAGGCAGGCAGACAGCAAGGCTGGCAGGCAGGCAGATAGCAAGGCTTGCAGGCAGGCATGCAGGCAGGGCAGGCAAGGCTGTCAATCCGTCCGGCAGCAAGTCTCTTCTCTGAATGGTGACCTGCTCCGAGCTGCTTCCCTTATATCCGCGGGGCTTACGCAATGCATCCTCCCTGCATCGCAATTAACGCTAGGCATCCGTTAGGCTTCCATTGTGCATCCGCTAGGCTTCCGCTCTGCATCCGCTTCATCCGCTGTGCATCCGCTCTGTATCCGCTGTATCCGTTCCACGTCCACTTTGCTGCGCCCCCCCGGAAGCCTAGCAGATGTGCCATCCACTCCCATCCGCTTCCATCCACTGGGCTTCCATTCCGCATCCGCTTTCCATCTGCTCTGTGTCCTCCCCGTGTCCATTCCTTTCTGTGTTATCTGCTCTGGTTATGCAAATTTTTGCCCCTTTAGACAGCGGATAACAATGGATGGAACATTTTTCTCATCCGTTGTGTCCTTTTTACTAAGGTTTTGCATCCGTTGGGCAGTGTGACAGGGCCTTAAGAAGTCAAATATTAATGGACACTGTGAAGGGAATTCCCTGCCAAGGAAGCTATTGAAGTACAGAAGATGAGTCTTTCAGTTATGCTGCCAATTACATGCATTAAACCATGGACATTCTTGTCCATTTCATGGTTTTCTAGTTGGACCAGTCTATTAGTCAAATAACCTCAACCCCAAACTTTTTTTGGGTGCTGACAGTAGCTCTCTAACAGCCAAAAGAGGACTTAGAGGTAAGATTACAGATCAGGAATGGGACTGAAAACAAGGTCCTAAAGGAAACAAACAAAAGTAACAGGAATCATGTGTTGCCAAAACAGAATATGTCATTTCAGGAATTCCCCCATGATCATTAACATGACCTGCAACATCTGGTGGTGCCATAAGAAGGACAGAGCACTGAACCTAAAAGCAGAGGGTAAATGAGATAAGGCAAGGATATAGAGACATAGTTAGTTGACGTCCACAGGTTAGGGCAAGGAGGTTGCGTGAATCTTCCCATAGACATTTTTTCTTTTCTCCAGAAAAAGGAGGGGGAAAAAACCATAATTATTTCTTAACATTTTAAGCCCATGTCACACTGAACCAACAAATGCAAAGAGGATGTAAGATGGACAAAAAAGCTTGCTATCTGTTGGAAAACGCGATGTACTCACTTCCTCCGTTTTGCTTCCTCTCTATCCGTCCAGCATCCGTCTATTGATGTTTCATCCACTCAGAAAGTTTTGGGCTGCCCAAAACTTTTGAGCGGAAAATGTATCCAATGCGTCCGTTCTGCATCCGCTACGCATACGCTTATGCATCCGTTCTGCATCCGTTACACATCCGCGATATCCACTAGGCATCTGCTACGCATCCTCGCAACTCGCATCTACTCGGACACAAGGAGGAAGCGGAACGGATGCAGAATGGATGCAGAACAGATGCAGAATGGATGCAGCATGGAAACAAAGCATTTAAAACGGAAAAAACGTTTGCAGAGGGGACCTATCTCGGATATTAAGCATGCCTAGAGGATGCCTAGAGGATGCCTAGAGGATGCCTAGCGGAAAACCTATATTTCCTATAAAAAGGGGGAGCAATTCATCTGCATCTCACTTTCAGAACAGCAACCCAGCGGTACAGACCTCTGCAGCCTTTATATGACTCTTCCTCTTCCACAGTATCCAGTCATGTCCACCGTGGATTGCAACAAAGTCCTTTCGGCAGCCACCATCGTTCTGCAACAGTGCGAAGCCATCTGCAGGCTCTGTGAACTCTACTGCGAGAAAAAAGAGAGGCAGCCAAAAAGAGTCTGGGTCGGAAGATGGTTCGCCAGAAGAGCAGAGGACGGACTGTACAGCAAGCTGATGGTGGAGCTCAGGAACGAAGACACTTGGGTGTTCCAGAATTTCATGAGGATGCCTCCAGCTATGTTTGACGAAGTTGTGCAGTGGCTGACACCCAGGTTGACCAAGCAGACCACCAGCTTCCGCCCCAGCCTGGAACCAAGGCTCAAGGTGGCACTCACTCTGCGCCACCTGGCATCTGGGACCACCTACAGGAGCATGCATTATGGCTGGAGGGTGTCATCCAACACCATCAGCATTGTGGTCAGAGAAGTGGTGCAGGCCATCATCGAAGACTACAAGGAGGAGCTCCTCCAGTACCCCTCCACTGAAGAAGGATAGAAGAAAGTTTCAGAGCAGTGGTATCAGAAGTGGAACTTCCCCCACACCGTTGGAGCCATAGATGGCAAGCATGCGGCCTGCAAATCTCCAGCCAAGTTGGGGTCCACTTATTTCAACTCCAAGGGCTTCTTCAGCATCATCCTCTTCACCATGGTCAATGCTGACTACAAGTTCATGTACATCGATGCTTCAGGCAAAGGCTCATCTTCAGATGCCCAGGTATACAACGCCAGTGTCCTTAAAGAGGGGCTGGAATGCAACCTCATCGTGGGCTTCCCAGATGCAGACCCGCTGCCCAACGACATGCAAGATGTGCCCTACTTCATCATGGGAGATGACACCTTCTCCCTCACAACCTACCTCATGAAGCCCTACACCTCCAGACGCCTCACCCATAAAGAGAGGATCTTCAACTACAGGCTGTCCAGGGCAAGGTGGGTGGTGGAGAATGCCTTTGGCATCCTGGCCAACAGGTTCCAGGAACTTCTCACCACCATGCAGCATAGCCCAGAGACTGTGAGGAGGATCATGGAAACTTGCTGCATCCTGCACAATCTCATGCGCACCTACTACCCAGTCTTGCAGAACAGGCTCGTGGACCTCCAACAAGGCAATGGGGACATGGAGCCTGGGGAATGGAGGCAAGGGCGAAACCTGATATACACTGTGGATGTGCAAGGCCCCAACAGAGCCTCATGTGAAGGGAAGAAGCAGCGCAACCTCCTGAAACACTGGTGCAACTCCCCAGCTGGAGCAGTGGAATGGCAAGACAGGATGGTAAATGCTTAATGGATGCTTCCTTCAGCCTGTCTCATCACACAGATGAGATTGGGCCATGTATGTTGGGTGGGCCTACAATGAACAGGGCGTTTAATAAAGAGTTGTGTTTATGTTGACATGTGTGGAAGATTATTACATTATTATTGATAATAAAGGGCCGTAGGTGTGGCACCTGGGAGGGTGGACCATACAGTCCCACTCTGCTTGCACTTTAGGTTTATCTATCCCACAGCTATTACCCATCCCAAAGGTATCCCTGCTCATTCCTCAGGTATCCCTGCCCAACCCACTGCTATCTTAACCCATCCCACAAACATGCAAAGGCTTAAACCATTTCTAAAAGTTTCCACCAAGACTTTATTAAAAAAAAGAAATGAAGCAAGTGTGTGAAACATAAATAGACTTTATTAACAACAAGCTATAAAACCAAAATGAGTCTCTGGCACTCCTCTTGGTCGCTCAGTCTCAGGGGTGAAGGGTCCAGGTGCTGTGGAGGTGGCCTGTGCTGGAGTGCTTTTCATCAGCTCCTCCAGAAGCAGAAGCAGCAGAAGCGTCAGCCCCAGAAGAGTGAGCCCATGCTGCAGAAGCCCCAGGAGAACCAGAGTGAGGGCCAGGGGGCGGGATGGTAGCCCTGTCCCTCTTGTCAGGGCTGGCAGTAGATGGCTGAGGCTTGCTGTGCTTCCACATGGTTGTGGGGTTGCTGGCTGGCAGGGAGGCTGGCAGGAACCAAGGCTGGCAGGAAGGCTGGCAGGGAGGTAAGCACCAAGGCTGGCAGGCAGGCAGACAGCAAGGCTGGCAGGCAGGCTGGCAGGCAGGCTGGCAGGCAGGCAGGTGCCAAGGCTGGCAGGAAGGCTGGCTGGCAGGCAGGCAGGCATCAAAGCTGGCAGGAAGGCTGGCACCAAGGCAGGCACCAAGGATGGCAGGGAGGCAGCCACCAAGGCTGGCAGGCAGACATGAACCAAGGCTGGCAGGAAGGCTTGCAGGGAGGCTGGCAGGGAGGCTGGCAGGGAGGCTGGCAGCAAGGCTTGCAGGCAGACATACAGGCAGGGCAGGCAAGGCAACCAATCCGTCTGGCAGCAGGTCTTTCCTCTGAATGGTGACCTGCTTCCGAGCTGCTTCCGTTATATCCACGAGGCTGACGCAATGCATCCTCCCCGCATGCGCAATTAATGCCAGGCATCCATTAGTCTTCCGCTGTACATCTGCTGTGCATCCGCTTCATCCGCTAGGCTTCCACTCTGCATCTGCTCTTTCCGTTCCACGTCCGCTTTGCTGCGCCCCCCCGGAAGCCTAGCAGACGTGCCATCCGCTCCCATCCGCTTCCATCTGCTGGGCTTCCCTTCCGCATCCACTTTGCATCTGCCCTGCGTCCTCCCCACGTCAGTGTTATCCGCTCTGGTTATGCAAATTTTTGCCCCTTTTGAGAGTGGATAACAACGGATGGAACATTTTGCTCATCTGCTGTGTCCTTTTTGCATCCATTGGGCAGTGTGACATGGCCTTTAATTGATGATTAAGTGAAAATGTTCTTAATGCCTGCAAAGATAATTCTTGACACATAATTTGGACATATATGCCTTTTCCACAAAACTTACTATCATTATCAATCAGATTTTGTTTCTACTTTGAGAAAGAAAGTAATATCTATTTATCTACAGCTATCTATTTTACTATATTTATCTATCTATCTATCTATCTATCCTATCAATTTCTATTTATCTATCTATCTACCTATCTATCTATCTATCCATCTATCCATCTAT
>BLBF01000005.1:17458970-17481168 GCA_015471245.1 Laticauda colubrina
TATCTATCTATCTATCTATCTATCTATCTATCTATCTATCTATCTATTTTTCATCTATCATCTATCTATCATCTATCTATCATCTACCTATCATCTCCTGTTAAAATTAATGCAAATTTACAATTATATAGAGCGGATTCATAAAATTAATATTTCCAAAATGTTTGGCTTTTTGAAGTCATTACAATACTGGAGGAAATTGTTAATTTCCTCAGTCTCTGTGTTTCCTAATTCTGAATTGTTATATGCATTGAAATTGTTGACATGCCATACATATGTGGGTGAGTGTGATGGGGGAAGGAATACCAAACAATGTGCTGAAGAGGTGGAGGGAAAGAAAAGCTGAGAAACAGCACTAGTCAAATGAGACATTCAAAGAGATTGCCAGATCAAAGTTGAAATGAAAAGCAGAGGCTTTGCAGGAGAGGAAGATGTGGAGAATTTCATGAAGAGAAATGTATTTTCACATATTGGATCAGAAACACATTGACATGAATGTTAAATTTCTCATAGCAATTATTTATTTATTTTGTTAAATGCTTTCAATATTATAGAAATAAGATAAATATAAGTTTAAATACATGAAATAGGAACTAATTATTGGGGACAATAGGACAGGCATGGTAGGCACAATTGTGAGCTTATGCCCACCCTTTACAGACCTCATGTCTCACAGATATGTTGAATGTGGTTGTGCTTAGTAAGATGAGGAATTCATGCATTTTATTTGTGAGGCTTCTTGCATTGAGTAGTTTGCATTTAAGATATGAAGTAGTGAGTTTGGAGGAAGTAAGGGGCGTGCATCCATAATGTTGGATGTTTGGGTGATGGTTATTGGAACTTAGGTTGTGGCTCTTGCTTTTGATACAATCTGCACAGTAGTCAATGTATAGGTTAGTATTACCTAATTCATGTAGTTTTTGGAGCTCAAAGTGTTCATGGGTCCATATACGTTGGTATAAGGTTAGATCAGGGCAAGAAAGATCTTATGGTTTTTGTTGCTCTTGATGAATGAATTTATTGAGCAAATGAATTTATGTTTGTTTGATTCATTTTTGCAAATGACCGTGCAGAAGTGTAGGACCATTGAGTTTGGATTCAGATATGTTAAACTAATAGGGGACACAAGGCTTAATAGAGGTATATCTGACTGCCTTTTGTTCTAAATCTGTGCATCTAAGCCTATGTATGGGATAACATTTGTAAAGCTGAGTCTCTAAAGCTTCCCACAGTTTAGGACTTTACCATATCTACATCTGGTCCTGCTCCTGAGATCAAATAGCATGACAGTCCAGCACATTTTGAAAGAGGTGGTAAACCCCAACTACCCCTACTACAGAAGATTTAGGGAGTCAAAAATGTTAAGATTGCAGATAGAACTTTTCACCTTTTTTAATGTGCTTTAATCAGGTGGTTACCATGACTGTATTACCTTTTATTTTAACCTCTACATGTCAGACACCCTAACTACAATTAATTGCTATGGTTACTCATGCTTGTGATTATATTCAGCTAGATCATGGGTGTCAAACTCACTGTGTCACATTGACATCATGGGATGTATCATGACATTTCTTCCCTTCATGGAACTGGGGTGGGCGTGGCCTGTGCATGATGCAGTCATGGACAGGGTAGCTCTAAGAGACCCCAAAATAGTTTGGTCTTGCCAAAGTAGATGAAATAAGACAAAGAAAACATTTTATGTCCGATATGGGCAGGTAAGGATTTGTACCATATGGTACATGTGAAAGTTGAATTGGACTGGTAGCTTAGCATATGTACTTTAAATACTTATCTTTCTTTTAGATCTTGCATTAATCTGCATTGTGTTCTGAATCCTTTCCAAAAATATGGATTTTGTGTGTTTAGTACTAATTTCTTGATCCTAGCAGTTCAGTTCATTTGCATGACATCTTCTCTAATTCACACAGAGCCTTACACAAAACATTCAACCACAAATGAAACAGGAGACATACACTTAAGGTCTAAATATGGAAGAAAATGGAAGGTTGACAGAAGGAATGTGCAAATGGAAAAAATCTATTGTACACTATTCTCAGTCTCTTTGTGAAGAAAGAAGCTTTTACAGTTTGACTACCAATTATTTTTTTCTCTTTCTCTATTGCTGTGAGGTTATGACATAGTAATTATATCAATTCAGAAACATCCAATGTGGTGGCATATATGAAGTCCCCTGTGCATCATGCCCTGCCATATACATTGGACAGATCAATAAAATAAGTACCCGCCTAGATAAACACAAAAATGCAATAAAAAAGCTGGAACACACTTCCTCACTAGTCCAACACATGAAAGCCACAGGTCACAGCATCGACTTCAATGGCACCAAAACCCTAGCCACTATAGAAATCCCCAGCTACAGAATCATCAGAGAAGCCATAGAGATTGAAAAAAGACCTGAAAGCATGAATAGAAGAGATGACTCCACCAGACTGTCAATTATCTGGAAGCCTGCACTCTCAAACAAAAAAATCTCCACACCACAGCCAGCCAAACACCTGGGCACAAATAGACTCCTCCTGATACCTCCAGTTCAAACACACCCCCAACCAGGCACCCAGATGAAACCTAGCTTCCTAAAAAATGATAGTCATCTGTTTACTCGGAGCAAAGCCACACTAAAAGCCTTCAATACAGGGAAACACAATGTTGCCAGCCAATCAAGATAAAAAAAGCTACAAAACAGACAGAAGATATTAAAAACACCAATCAAGCAGAACACAGAAAACTCCAAGACCAATAAACACAGAACAAGACTCCCAACCAATCAGGTTGAAGAAAAAAACATTCTGTCACAGCATAGACTCGCACCAAATTTAAAACAGAAATGATCTGTTTCTGTGAAAGTCTGATTCACAGATGAATACTATACAGAAGCCTGATGATGGCAGATGAGATTCTGCTGAAACGCTGCAACAAGTTTAAAAGCACAACTATAATGACGTGGGAAAATACCCGAAGGAAGCTGAATACCATAGATATAAATAACCGCGAACACTTTTATATCAACATGAAAAAGGAAGCACAGTAAACCTTTGAAATTAACATATCTCCAAATCAAAATATTTGGAGAAACATTTTGGAAATGGAAAACATTTCTCCAATGAAAATATACATATATGAATATAGATACTTGGAATATAGATATGTACACATACATGTAAATAAAAAAATATTTTATGTCCAAGAAATCCTAACAGCCAGTCAACAATTCACACAGACACACAAACAGGAATTAAGAGGAGTGCCCCAAAATATCCCCTAACTTTCATATAAGCTGATTTTTTTTAACAAAGAGTAACTAAAGGCTAGGTCACACTGGCTAAAGGATGCAAAACATATGCAAAAAGGACACAGTGGATGAGCAAAATTTCGGGGGTGGCTCCATCCATTGTTAACCACTCCCAAAAATGGCGAAAATTTGCATAAACAGAACGGAAAACATTGGAAAGGAACGGACGGGGGTAGAACGTAGCGAGGATGTTAAGTGGATGTTAGTAGGAAGCCTAGTGGATGGAAGTTGATGGAAGCGGATGATACATCCGCAGGGCTTCCGGGGGAGAATAGTGAAGCGGTCGCGTAGCGGAAGGAGCGGATGTGTAGCGGATGCAAAGGATTCACTGCGCATGCGGGGAGGATGAATTGCATCAGTTCCACGGATATAAAAGGAAGCAGCTTGCAAGCAGTCACCATTCAGAGGAAAGACCTTCTGCCAGAGACATCTTGAAGGAACACCTGTGCCTACTCCTGCCAGCCTTGGCAAGAAGGACAGGACCACCATCCCACCCCCTGGCGCTGATTCTGAAGCTGCTGGTGCTTCTGCTGGTGCTGCTGGTGCTGCTGGTGCTGCTGGTGCTGCTGGTGTTGCTGCTGCTGCTGCTTCTCCTGCTGGTGCTACTGGTGCTTCTCCTGCTGCTGGTGCTGCTGGTGCTTCTCCTGCTGCTGCTGCTGCTGGTGCTTCTCCTGCTGCTGCTGGTGCCGCTAGTGCTGCTGGTGCTTCTCCTCCTCTTGCTGCTGGTGGTGCTGCTGCCGCTGCAGGTGCTGCTGCTGTAGTGGACCAGCCCCAAGGCCCTCAAAGCCCTGCTGCTGAAGGCCCTGAAGCCCCTGCCAGAGGGAGGAAGAGGCAAGGGAAGGAGAAGGGAGAGAGGAAACAGTACTCCATTTCCGAGGATCATGAGGAGGAGGTGCTGGAATGGCTGAGGGAGAACAAGTACTTGTGGAGAAAAGGCCACAGACTCTATCGTGACACCAAGAGAAAGCAGGCAGCATAGAGAGAGAAGGCAGAGAGCCTGGGCCACACTTCAATGTACTCCTGGGATGGTGGAAGCACATGCACACCTGGTATGGCAAGCTGCACCTGAAGAAATCTGGCCAGGCCGCTGTCAAGCTCACTGACCGGGAGATGTATGTCATTGGCCAAGTGCAGCTTCCTGGAGGGGCAGGTCCACCACCGAGGAGCAGCCCCTCTGTCAACCCTCTCCCTCAGACAGCCCATAGAGAGCCACTCCTCTTCCAACCAGGAGACAGCTACCGTGTCCAGGCAGGTGTCTTTGGAGGGCCCCATGGCAGAGACCTCCCCAACAGCTGCGCTCCCCATACCAGAGGACGTGGAGGATCCCCTGTCTCAAATGGAGCAAGAAGAAGCAGAAGCCAGAGACCAACCCACACTCACACCCACACCCAGCTCCACCTCCACAGAAAACAGGCAGAGAGACAGACTGGAGGGCCAGAGCCACACTGTCCTCTGGGAGATCAGGGACACAATCAAAACTAGCACAGATCTTCTCTCTCAGCTGGTCCACAGCAATACACCATCCTTGAACCGCAAGCCCTTCATCACCTACCTGAGCCAGACCCTCATGGACCTGCCCAAGGCCCAGTACCAGGTGATGAAGGAGAAGATCACAGCACTGCTGCACCACCCTCCAGGCCCAGCTGAACCTGCTCCGACCCACTCCAGGACTGCTCCTCCACCCCAGGCGATGTCACAGTCCTTCTACGGCTTTCAACAGCCCATCACCTACCAAGGCTATGAGTACCAGGACTTCCCGCAGCAGAAGCACCCTTCCCAGTCCGGGCCCAGGTACATTGTACACCACAGACGCCTCACCTGACCCAGCTGCAGACCAGACAGTCCCACAACACTCCTCCTTCCTCCACCCCACAGCCAAGCCCCTCAACAGAAAATCTGTCATCAGTACTGTGCCTGACATCTCAGGTCCTTGAGGAAGGGCCTCTCAACTTCACGGGACTGAGTCAGCTCTCTGAGAGCTTCCTGAACACACCATCCCCTGTTGTAATCTTGGGGCCAAGGACCCCAATAGCGCCTTAGATCAGCATTCCAGCCACAGCCCCCTCCACAGTCCCTGTCCGTTCGACAGCTGAGACCATGGACATGCCTCAGAGTGACTGAGAATAGTGCCAGTGACTGAGTTGTTACCTGTTCACTTTATCTTTGTTTAAGACACTTTACTTGGTTCATTCTGCTTTTTTAATAAAGTCATACAGTTTATTTAAGACAGTTATTAATCAAGGTTATCTTTGCTTCACACACTTGGTTCATTTTTTTTACTTAATAAAGTGTTGGGGAAAACTTTGAAAAAAGGGTTAAGCCTTTGCATGCTTGTGGGATGGGTAAGGATCGTTGTGGGATGGGTAAGGATAGCTGTGGGATAGGTAAGGATAGTTGTGGGATGGGTAAGGATAGCTGTGGGATTGATAAACCTCCAGTGCAAGCATAGGGGGACTCTATGGTCCACCATCCCAGCTGCCACACCTATGGCCTATTATTATCAATAACAATTTATTCATTGATCAACACATTTTAAAATAAACAAAGCTCTTTATTGATGCCCTATTCATTGTAGGACCATTCAACATACATGGCACAATCTCATCAGTGTTATGCGACAGCCTCAAGGAAGCATCCATTAATCATCCATCATCCTGTCTTGCTACTCCACTACTCCAGCTGGGGAGTTGCACCAGTGTTTCAGGAGATTGTACTGCTTCTTCCCTTCATGTGAAGCTCTGTTGGGGCCTTGTACATCCACAGTGTCCATCAGGTTTCGTCCTTGCCTCCATTCACCAGGCTCCATGTCCCCATTCCCTTGTTGATGGTCCACAAGCCTGTTCTGCAACACTGGGTATCAGGTGCGCATGAGATTGTGCAGGATGCAGCAAGCTTCCATGATGCTCCTTACAGTCCCTGGGTGATGCTGCATGGTGGTGAGAAGTACCTGGAACCTGTTGGCCAGGATGCCAAAGGCATTCTCCAACACCCATCTTGCCCTGGACAGCCTGTAGTTGAAGATCCTCTCTTCACAGGTGAGGTATCTGGAAGTGTACGGCTTCATGAGGTAGGTTCTGAGGGAGAAGGTGTCATCACCCATGATGAAGTGGGGCACATCTTGTGTGTCATTGGTTAGGGGTCTGGATCTGGAAAACCCATGATGAGGTTGCGTTCCAGCCCATCCTTGAGGTCACTGGCATTGTATACCTGGCTATCTGAAACAGACCCGTTGCCTGAAGCATTGATGCAGATGAACTTGTAGTCAGCATCAACCATGGCAAAGAGGATGATACTGAAGAAGCCCTTGTAGTTGTGACAAGAGGACCTTGAGTTAGCTGGAGCTTTGCAGGCCACGTGCTTCCCATCTATGGCTCCAATGGTGTGGGGAAAGTTCCACCTCTGATACCACTGTTCTGCAACTTTCCTTTAGCCTTCTTCAGTGGTGGGGCACTGGAGGAGCTCCTCCATGTATTCCTCGATGATTGCCTGCACCACTTCTCTGACCATTTTGCTGATGCTGTTTTGTGGCACCCTCCAGGCATACTGCATGTTTCTGTATGTGGTTCCAGAGGCCAGGTGGCGCAGAGTCAGTGCCATCTTCAGTCCAGGGTCCAGGCTGGGGTGGAAGTTGGTGCTCGGCTTGGTCAACCTGGGTCTCAGACGCTCAACAAGTTCGTCAAACATGGCTGATGGCATCCTCATGAAGTGCTGGAATGCACAAGTGTCTTCATTCCTCAGCTCCACCATCAGCTTCTCATATAGCCCAAACTCCACTCTTCTCCCTATCCATCGTCGCACTCACACAGCTCTTGGACGTCTCCTTCTTCTCCTTGTGTATAAAAGGTGAAACAGTCTGAACAGGGCTTGGTTCTGGTGTTGAATGATCACAACTACCATAAGGAGTGTGTGAGATCAATGGATGATGTGGAAGAGCAAGACAAAGGGTGAAGAGGTCTGTACACCACGGCTGCTGGACTGATCGTGAGATCTAGGTGATTTCCTCCCCCTTTTTATAGAAAATATAGGTTGTCCGCTAGGTGTCCTTCCACATACTCTAGGCATCCTCCAGACATCCTAAATATCTGAGATATGTCCCATATACAAACATTTTGTCCATTTTAATGCTTTATATACAAGATGCATCCGCTTACATCCTTTCTATTTCCGTGCTACTAACGCTGTGTGGACGTTCCGTTTACCTTTCACTTTCTCCCTCTTTCCGCTTTCTGCTGCAGCAGATTTGAGTTGAGGAGATGTCCAGAGGATGCCGAGAGGATACAGCGGACGTTTAACAGATGACAACGGATGTAGAACGTTTGTTGCCCGTATGTGTCGCTGATATACATCGTACGTGGCGGAAAGTTCATCTGCTTAAAAAGTTTTGTGCAGGTCAAAACTTTTTGAGCGGATGAAATAGCAGTGGACGGATGTTTGATGGATAGAGCGTATGAAACTCAATGAGTATGTACGCAGTGAGTACACAATGGATGCATCGCGTTTTCCAATGGATGGCAAGTTTTTTTGTCCATTTTACATCATCTTTGCATCCGTTGGTTCAGTGGGACATGGCCTTAACCAAGTTACTGAACTTAACATATGACAATGAAAAACTAAAACAATGAACATGGACACTCAATTTATCATTACCATTGTCAAAACCACAGCAAATTTTAACTAAACTGGTGTATTTTTAAACTGAAGACCTTTCATTCAACCTCAGCAAATCTGGTGTTTCAACTTCAGAGATATGCAATTTTGGCAGATGATGGCAAACCTTATATTAAGTTGACTTCTGTAGCAGCTTTAGTGTGATGTGGCATGAAGCCTGTAAGTTGTAACAGGCTAGAGAGAGAAAAAAGAGTGGCAAAGCTATGGGCTAGAGATTAAAGGTCTGACTTAAAAGGAGCCACATGTAATAAGGCCAAGGACAACATCAAGAACTTTTATAAGATGATCCAATAAAAGTCTTTTTCGATCTCAAGTTGGCTTTTGAAGTTGTATCAGCTTTAATCCTCCCCATCTTAGAAACACATCCCACAACTTTTTTTTTTCACAGGTCCCTGTTTTCATTACCCATCTGTGGCTGTTGCTATTAACTGAGCATTCATTTATCATTGCTGGGTTGCATTTTGACTAGGGGAGGTTTCCTTGAAGTCTGTATTATTACATTGCCTTTATTGCAGCCACAAATAGCTGTGGGAGCTCATTGATCTCTCCTTTCTTGCACCTTCCTTTTCAAAGATCTGACCTAGATTATACGAGATAAAACTGAAATATATTACATCCATTATTCCCAGAGGAGTCATTATATTTTGCATTACGAGTTAATAACTAGACTCTTTACAAGGTTTTTGCATGCATAAAACAAAAGCTTTTATAATCCTGAGGAGGCATCTTGCTGTGATAATATATTTAACTCACTTGCCATGCTGCAAAACAGATAAAGTTTAAATACAACATGTTGTGCCAAAAGATTAGAAGCGACCTTGCTTGAGTTCATGATGAGTTCAAAATCAATGTATAAAAAAATCCCACTCTTCTCAATTTTGGTAAGAAAATAAGCTATTTTCCAATTCTATCAGTATCTTTTCACATACTTACATTTTTTAAGAAAAGAATAGCAAGAACAGTTTCGCCCACATATATGTTCTGAGACAAGGAAACAGGTAAATGCAAGTTTTAGCTCCTGTTTCTTTTAAAATGGCTGCAAGACTGCTGAACTGATCTGGAAATGTGATAATTCTCATACAGAAGTAATATTACAAAATATATTTTCACTGAAAATAAAAATATATTTAGGAATGAATCAAATTGACATCTCAAAACTCATCTAGCTTTTCCCCTCTTATGAAATTGGAGGAAACATCCTAGTAGTTCATTGGAACAAAAGCAGATCTGATATTCAATAGGTTCTGACTAGTTCAGGAGAACTGGTAGCAGAAATTTTGAGTAGTTCATAGAACTGGCAAATATCACCTCTGACTGGAGATTTTACAGTATTCTTCCCCTGCCACATCCACCAAGCCATGCCCACAAAACCGGTAGTAAATTTTTTTGAATCCCACCACTCAACAAAAGACAATAAAACTAGTAGCAATGTCACAATCTGATCTCAGAACCACCAGTCAGCAGACTTAGTATTAAAAATTTGATACCTCAATATTGGCAAAAGTTGAACTACTAGACATTTTGTACCAGTATGCCCATTATAATCTCTGTTTCATTCTAAACCATTTTGGAGAGAAAGTTTAGCTAGGATAAAGTTCGACAAAAAGTGTTATATGCTTACTCCAATAGTTCAGAATGGGCTTTTGCTTTTATGTCTCTTAAATGTGTTCCTTCCATTAAAGAAATATACCGGAATGTAAATAATGATATTAGGAAGATGAAGATTTATGTCATGGCTGCAGATATCCAGTTGTAACAGTGTATACTGAGAGGGACGCTTCTCATGGCATCTTCCAGTTATATTAACTGCAAAGGAACAAAAATATTGCGAGATGGCTGTTGAGGTAATTCCCCCTAGGAGAATGAGCACATACAGGGAGATGTATTGAGAGAAGTGTTTGAATAATACAAACACAGCACACAGATACACTGTACAGTTAATGTAGGTTTTTGCTTCCAGAAACATTTAAGCAAAGTTGAAACAAGCAGTCCAAAGTCATTCACAGGTTAGGACAGTCAGTTTTCAGTCCAGGGATAATCCAATAATTATCAATGCAAGTGACATCAAGGATGGGCTGGAATGTCCAGTATCAAAAACAGTTCAGTATCAGACTTACATCAAATCCATGAATAAGAGCCAATTAGAAGGAATGGCAATACTCTCCAACAGAAGAAAACAGAGACTCACTGAGACTTCTTCTGAGACTAAGACTAAACAACCCAGATTTCTGGCTCAATCTTGTGGATGTTTGAGAAACCACACCCAATTACAATTTTTTGCATTTTCTTAAAGATATAGCATTAAAATGTCTATCCCGGTTTATATATGTCCAACCCAAATAGCTGTTAAGTGACTTACATTCATAACAATGGCATGCTAAAAAGCAAAGAGGCAACCTCCAATATAATTATTTGCAAAAATTACTTTATGTTTCACAATTATATCAAATATCATGTTCATCCCTTTTTAAATATGTGCTGGGAAAATTCTGATTTTAACAACAGAGAAGTGAAGGGTACAGAAAAAAAGGTCCCTATCAGCGCTAGCATAACACTGGAATTGCAACTAGAGACTGATCAATTAAGGACATTGTGCAAGGTGGTATTGTGTCCAACAAACTGAATCTGGAATGGGACAACTCACCCTGGATGACTCATCCCAGCTGTCTTGCTGCAACCAATTGGGTTGGCCAGAGTGAGTTGTCCTAGACCCAACTGAATCTCTACTTTTCTTGCTAGAATTTATGCAAGGCAAGATCTTTCTTGGTCTATCACCTCTAATTAAGAGGAAAAGAATAGGAAGGCTACAAGCACACTCATAAACACAAAACTACTATTAACTCTACACTAGAAGGCACAATGCCATTTGGGTTCTCCTTTATCATTTTCCTTTATTGTTACCATCTGGGTGAGACAGGCAAGAATGAATCCCATCCTGGACAAAATTTATTTCTAAAACTTATTTCAAGCTAAAATTATTATTTTTTCCTTATCAAGAGTAATAATTTATTTTCAAAAATTGCTTAAGTACTCAGGCCAAAGGCTTTGTTCATTCAGAATAGTTATTTATTCAGTTTACAACTGAAATCTACATTTTTTCTCTTATCCAAAAACCATATTTTCCAAATCTTGTTTTTGCAGCATGCCTAACCTAAGCAGATAGCAAAACCCTGTGAAATGATGGTACACCTTTTCTAATTCTCGTGAGGGCAGGCATTTATAAAAAAATTGCATATGCTTTAAAGTAAATAGGCATTTAGATACTTTCAGTCATGAGACTGGAAAGTCAAAAGAATTAAAAATCCTCCCCAGTATACTAAGTATACAAGTATGTTCTTGATTCAGTCTCCATGACTCAGTGACTGATAGAATAATGAATGCAGTTTTTTTTTTTTTAATAACAGTACAACTTTTTAATTGCTGTGAATAGACAATAAACAGATAGTCAATTAGTTCTCATTCACAGTATGAACTTTTTTTGACTTGGGCTTAGAGGAACATTGCTTCCATAATTACAAAAAATTGATTCAGCCCATATCTTATTTGATTTATTAAATTGGGAGTGAAGGACCCAGCTGAAAAAAAAGTCTACTGCGAAGAGCAGCAATAAATATTTTTCATGTCATACATAGAGCAAATCATATTGCTATTTCTGATGCATTCTATATATTGCCAGATATGATAAACATAAATATTCCTGAAAGTTCTGGGTTGCTGCAAAGAATTATTTGTCCAGAAGTATGACATCTGCCTAGAAAAAATAAAGAACAAACTAATAGACAGACTCTGAGGAAACTAAAATGAAGTAAAGAAGAATCACATTACATTTTGCTTTCTGATAAGCACATGTTTTGAAAGTAGTGACACATTCCATGTCAATCATTATGCACATGGGGGTACAAGCAAGGCATGGATACAATTGCATTTTCCCATTCATGTTTTTAAGTAATTGAATTTGAAATCTTTTCTTTCTTAAAATACCACCTGGACTAACTGCATCATGGGGTTAAATAGAAAGTTAAAATTTCCCATACATTTCTAGACAATACTGATATCTCATTCTTGTTAAACACAAATTTAACAACCCTTAATAGATTTTTTGCATTATATTTTACAGTGCACTGACATTTTGAAAAAGGAAAGAAGTCTAGTAAATTAATATATTCTAAACTTTAAAGAGTCAAGCAACACAATTGTATTATCCATTTGGGATGTCAATGGGAAATTGATAAGAATGTAGCAAACTCAAATTAACATACTTTGATTTCAAACTTTATTCTAAACCATGATACCAATTTTTCATCAAAAGAAAATGAGAGGCTTTTTCTGATAACAAATTTACGCACACACACACACACGCACACACACACACACACTCTACGACTTAGTCTATGAAATTGGAAGACTGTTATAAAAATTAGGCATCCTCCCCCCCAGGTTGAAGATAAGATCTTTCAAATAAATTGCTGCCTTTAAGGCCCGGTCCCACTGCACTTACGGATGCAAAGATGATGTAAAATGTAAAAAACAGCTTGCCATCCTTTGGAAAATGCTATGCATCCATTGTGTACTCACTGCACACGTGTTTCATATGCTCTATCCATTGAGCATCCATCCACTGCGATTTCATACGCACAATAAGTTTTGAGCTGCACAAAACTTTGTGAATGGATGAACTTTCCGCCACGTACAATATACATCCGCGACATACGGGCAACAAATGTTCTATATCCGTTATCATCCATTAAATGTCCACTGTATCCTCTCTGCATCCTCTGGCCATCCCCTCAACTCACATCCGCTGCAGCTGAAAACAGAAAGAGGGAGGAAACAAAAGGTACATGGAACATCTGCACAGCATAAGTAGCACAGAAATAGAAAGGAAGTAAGCGTATGCATCTCTTATATAAAATATTAAAAACAGACAAAATGTTTGTATCTGGGATGTATCTCATATATTTAGGATGTCTGGAGTATGTCTAGAGTATGTAGAAGGACATCTAGCGGCCAACCGATATTTTCTTCAAAAAGTGGGAGAAAATCATCTGGACCTCAGTATGAGTCCAGCAGCCATGGTGTACAGACCTTTTCACCCTTCGTCTTGGTCTTCAACATCATCAATTGTTCTCCACCATGGATGATGACACAGTCCGTATGATAGCTGTGCTCACTCGTCACCAGAACCAAAACCTGTTCAGACTGTATCAAGTTTTACAGAGAAGGAGAAGAAGGAGATGTCCAAGAGCTGTGTGGGTCCAAGGATGGATCATGAGAAGAATGGAGTTTGGACTGTATGACCAGGTGATGGTGGAGCTGAGGAATGAAGACCCTCGTGCATTCCATCACTTCATGAGGATGCCACCAGCCATGTTTGATGAACTTGTACAGCATCTGAGACCAAGGTTGACCAAGCCTAGCATCAACTTCTGTCCCAACCTGGACCCTGGACTGAAGGTGGTACTGACTCTGCAGCACTGGCCTCTGGAACCACATACAGAAACATGCAGTATGCATGGAGGGTGCCACACAACACCATCAGCAAAGTAGTCAGAGAAATGGTGCAGGCCATCATTGAAGAATACAAGGAGGAGCTCCTCAGGTGCCCCACCATTGAACAAGGCTGGAGAAAACTTGCAGAACAGTAGTATCAGAGGTGGAACTTTCCCCACACCACTGGAGCCATAGATGGGAAGCACGTGGCCTGCAAAGCTCAGCCAACTCAGGGTCCACTTATTACAACTACAAGGGCTTCTTCAGTATCATCCTCTTTGCCATGGTTGATGCTGACTACAAGTTCATCTACATCGATGCTTCAGGCAACGGGTCTGCTTCAGATAGCCAGGTATACAATGCCAGTGACCTCAAGATGGGCTGGAACGCAACCTCATCATGGGTTTTCCAAATCCAGACCCCCTACCCAATGACACACAAGATGTGCCCAACTTCATTGTGGGTGATGACGCCTTCTCCCTCAGAACCTACCTCATGAAGCCTGACAGTTCCAGATACCTCACCCGTGAAGAGAGGATCTTTAACTACAGGCTGTCCAGGGCAAGATGGGTGGTGGAAAATGCCTTCGGCATCCTGGCCAAAAGGTTCCAGATACTTTTCACCACCATGCAGCATGACCCAGAGACTGTGAGGAGCATCGTGGAAGCTTGCTGCATCCTGCACAATCTCATTCGCACCCGCTACCCAGTGTTGCAGAACAGACTTGTTGACCATCAACAAGGGAATGGAGACATGGAGCCTGGTGAATGGAGGCAAGGACGTAACCTGGTAGACACTGTGGATGTACAAGGCCCCAAAAGAGCTTCACATGAAGGGAAGAAGCAGCGCAACCTACTGAGACACTGGTGCAACTCCCCAGCTGGAGCAGTGGAGTGGGAAGACAGGATGATGGATGATTAATGGATGCTTCTTTGAGGCTGTCGCATAACACTGATGAGATTGTGCCATGTATGTTGAGTGGTCCTACAATGAATAGGGCATTAATAAAGAGCTTTGTTTATTTTAAAATGTGTTGATCAATGAATAAATTGTTATTGATAATAAAGGTCCATTTGTGTGGCAGCTGGGATGGTGGACCATACAATCCCACTATGGTTGCACTGGAGGTTTATCTATCCTTATCTATCCCACAAGCATGGAAAGGCTTAACCATTTTTTCAAAGTTTTCACCAACACTTTATTAAGTAAAAAAAATGAACCAAATAAACTAAGTGTCTTAAGCCAAAGATAACCTTTATTAACTTTCTAGGTAAACTTTATGACTTTATTAAATAAGCAAAATGAACCAAGTAAACTGTATTAAGCGTGTTAAGCAAAGATAACCTTTATTAACTTTCTTAGATAAATTTTATGACTTCATTAAATAAGCAAAATGAACCTAATAAACTGTATTAAGTGTCTTAAGCAAAATTAAACTTTCTTAGGTAAATTTTATGACTGTATTAAATAAGCAAAATAAACCAAGTAAAGTGTCTTAAGCAAAGATAAAGTGAACAGGTAACAACTCAGTCTCTGGCACTATTCTCAATCACTCTGAGTCATGTCCATGGTCTCAGCTGTTAAGTGGGCAGGGACTTTGGAGGTGGCTGTGGCTTGAATGCTGGTCTGAGGCACCATTGGGGTGCTTGGCCCCGAGAGTACAACAGTGGATCGTGTGTTAAGGAAGCTATCTGAGAGCTGACTCAGTCCCATGAGGTTGAGAGGCCCTCCATCAAGTACCTGGGATGTCAGGCACAAGATTGATGACAGATTGTCCGTTGATGGGCTTGGCTGTGGGGTGGAGGAAGGAGGAGTGTAGTGGGGCTGTCTGGTCTGCAGCTGGGTTAGGACTGGCATCTGTGGTGTCTGATGAACCTGGGCCTAGACTGGGAAGTTCTGCTTCTGCTGTGGGAAGTCCTGGTAGTCGTAGCCTTGGTAGGTGAGGGGCTGTTGAAAGCCGTAGAAGGGCTGTGACATTGCCTGGGGTGGAGGAGCAGTCCTGGACTGGGTGGGAGCAGCTTCAGCAGGGCCTTGAGGATTGTGCAGAAGTTCTGTGATATTCTGCTTCATCATTTGGTACTGGGCCTTGGGCAGGTCCCTCAGGGTCTGGCTCACGTAGGTGATGAAGGTGTTCTGGCCCAAGGATGCTCTGTCCAAGTGGACCTGCTGACAGAGAAGTTCTGTGATGGTCTTCATTGTGTCCCTGATTTCCAACATCTCGGATTTCTTGAGGTGTAGCTTGCCATACCAGGTGTGCATGTGCTTCCACCATCCAAGGAGTACTTCTGCAGTGTTGCCCAGGCTCTCTGCCTTGTCTCTCCAAGCTGCCTGTTTCTTCTTGGTGTCCCGATACAGTCTGTGGCCCTTTCTCCAGAGCTACTCGTTCTCCCACAGCCATTCCAGCACCTCATCCTCATGCTCCTTGGAAATGGTGTACTGTTTCCTCTCTCCCTTCTCCTTCCCTTGCCTCTTCCTCCCTCTGGCAGGGGCTTCAGTGGGGCCTTCAGGTGCTTCAGCATCAGGGCCCTCTGGAGATTGTTCAGGGTCTTCAGGGGCTTGAGCAGCAGGGCCTTCAGCAGCAGGGCTTTGTGGGGCTTGAGGGCCTTGGGGCTGGTCCACCACAGCAGCAGCAGCAGCAGCAGTAGCTTCAGAGTCAGTGCCAGGGGGTGGGATGCTGGTTCTGCCCTTCTTCACCTTGCCAGGGCTTGAACCAGTAGGCACGGACTTCCTCTTCTTGCCTGACTGATGAACCATGGTGTTCCTGCAAGATGTATCTGGTAGCACATTTTTCCCCTGTATGCTGACTGTGTGCTGCTGCATCCTTTTATATCTGTGGAGCTGATGCAATTCATACTCCCCGCATTTGCAGTGAACACTTTGCATCCGATATACATCTGCACAGCATCCCCTTTGTTTCCTATTGGCGTCCGTGATGCATCCACTTCATCTGCTATGCATCCGCCCCTTCTGCTATGAGTCCACTTCAAAATTCTCCCCTGGAACCCCTTCGGAGATGTCATCCACTTCCATCCACTTTCATCCACTAGGCTTCCTATGAACATCTGTTTAACATCCCCGCTACATACTCCCCACGTCTGTTCTTTTCCGTTCTTTTCTGTTCTGTTTATGCAAATTTTCTCCACTTTTTGGAGCAGATGACAACTGATGGAGCCACCCCTGAAATTTTGCTTATCCGCTGTGCCCTTTATGCATACCTTTTGCGTCTGTCGGCCAGTGGGACCAGGTCTTTAGTTTTAAGAAGACAAATGTTACAATTATGCCCAAGTTGGATAAAAGCTCTGCTATGTGTTCAAAAGTGGTGTATTTTTGTTTAGTGTGAATGCTAATATCAACCATAAATTGTAGGATATTCTTCCAAAAGTACTTTGTCTAGCTTTGGCTCGCATTTTAAAGCATTTCTGACAATATAATATTTTAACTGATATTTTTACTTTAATTCTTGAAACAAGAGCTTGTGGCTATAATTTTAGGGAATGTTTAGGAGAACAAACCATGTTTGATACATTTCTTGGAGGTTTTTGAAAAGAATTTTTGTCATTATTTTGAAAAACTGATGACTTCGGGTGACTCCACTATTAATAGTATCTAAAACTCTGCTTAGCTTTTTAAAGAATATTAATGTTGTAACTGCCTTCTGTTTTAATATTGTTATGGTTCTATTGCATGCTGTTCAGAGTTATGTTCTGTCATATAAATGACTATATTAACATGCTTTACAAATAAATATAAATAAATATAAAATTATATTTTGATTGGCATATTTTATTTATATCCTAAATCAGGAGTGATTATTGGTAGTGTCCCTTCTTCTTGATTAAATTTGTATCATGGTACATCCCACAGACAATTTTTTTTTCTTTTTAATTTTGAGATTAGAAATTTTAATCAGAAATTCTGAAAATATCAACAGAATTATTGGGAGTATGGTAGGAACAGATCCTAAAAGTTTATTTTATAGTAATAATGTTTTTTGTTTTACAAATAGGGCAAGAATTTCTATTTCTATTCTTATCTCAATGGCACATGAGTTTAGGTTCCTGTCTTGTTGCTCTATAAACTAGAACCAACAGATATACGGTAATTGGGTCCCAGTAACAATTTTGAGTGTTTTAAGGAGTGTGGATTTAGGTTATATTTGGCTTCCTTTGTTTATCTTGGCTTAAGAATGCTCAGAAAACTTTTTTTAAATAGGACATCTAAAGACCCCATTGCACATGAAATAAGATCTAAATAGATGGTCTAGAATTCCCTTAGTATTCAGGGTAAGATAAATGTAATTAAAATGAATAAAATCCCAAGGTTAACTTACATTCTTTGAGGTTTTTCCATATTTATTTTACTATATTATATTAAATGAATTGACTAGGTGGTAAACAAATTTCTTCAACAAGGACATCCTGCAAGATTTCCATTGTACAAATTAAAGCAAACTACCTCTTTAAAATATGGATTTAATTTCCCACACTTTCAGGTTTATCACTGGGTATTTATCCTAGCTTTAGTCACTTAGTTTTAACATTTATCCTAGCTTTAGTTAGATTAGGAATCAGCAATGTAAGAATTCATCTCCTCTTTGTATCCAGCTTGAGAATTATCTGACTCCATAGAAAGTATTGAGACTCCATGGAAAGTATTGAGAAAGTATTGTGTGCTGATTCATTTCAATGTGTGCATTTAATTCTGCAGAGATACAGTATATGAGAAAATAATTTTGATTAATTTACCATTTTAAAGCTTACACCATATCTGATGTATTTTTGGGGTAATTCACTAAGCTGGGTCTTTTCTCACATTATTACTTTATATCAACAGCATAGATAGACAGACAGAAATATATTGTGGGAAGGGAAATAACTTATTCTTTTTAATAAAATCAGTGGTAAAATGCAAAATGTAAATATGCCTTAGACTTATGGCATATTACATACAACTTACAAACACTAAAACCAAATGTCTTGTTCAGTGATTCCCCTTGGTAAAAGATTAAAGAAAATTATACTAACTCGACACTGAAATAAGATAGATTTTTCATGCTGGTGTAATTTGTTCCAGAAGTCTTTAAAAGACTGGCATTACTGGAAATGATTTAAATACCTCCTACTTTTAGTGACTTTTTGTTGGAATGCTGTCAGCAAAATGTACCTTCAAAGCCTTTTTGTCCATAGTAGTTATTACAGAGCCAGATTTGCTTGGTGAATAAATATTCCCTTACTCTAACACATATTTTTCTTTCCTGGAACCTTCTGTACAAAGTTGAATAAAAAAAGAAAGAAAGCAAGGAAAGGTATGTTTTTCTGAATGTTAAAGAGAACAAAACAGCCTTTATTTTGATCACATATCATAATATAACCTGCTTCCACATAGCCTCCAATTCAATGGCTGCCTTTACTCCTGGTGTAACTGGGAGAACTATATGGCCTTTATGATTCTATTTGTGAAATATTCGGCACAGGAAAGTGACTACATACTGAGATCTTTGTCTGCTTCTGCTATTTAATCCCAGCAATCATCAAGGTGACCAGCATACAGTGACATTTGCTGAGGTCAAATGCAGTAAAGCCCAGTGTGTCACAAAGCAATGGCTCATTTAACTCCACAAGCTGTTGACTGCTGGTGATGGCCCATGAATTAAGCATACTTTGACACATAATGCATTATTAATTTATAGAAATCACTTCCAGGAGACAGGATAATGGCACTGGCTTAACTTAATGTTAAAATGGGATCAGACACTTGTATAGAGGTCAGATCTACAAAATGGGATTTGCCCTTAGAATAAAATGGAACCTCCAAATATATCAGTAGCATTTCTTGAAACTCCAGTTGCTGTAAAGGAGGGTTACAACTACAGGAGTTGTAAGCAGAGTCTTGGTGAGCAAGACTGATGACAAATATCTGTAATAAGCAAACTGTAATACCCATAAGGATTTCAGAAGTGAGAAAGGGAAGAGGAAGATCATGGAACCAAGCATGTTGACTTTGTGTGATGATAATCATGGAACAGTGTTGAAGAACACACATTTTGTACTATATAGAATTCACCAGAATACATACTTGTTGCATGTAACCTTGCCTTCCTCAGAACCAAATGCCCTTTTTAAGGTTAGACAGTGAGGGAGTGCCACCATGCCTGCAGGTGGATTAAAGAGATGAAACAGGTACTTCTGGGACCATTCCACAGACTGCTACTAGAAATTTATTCCATTAATTTTCACTTTCCTACAACTAAATATTAGTTGCAAAAAAGAACCATGTGCTGCTTGGAAGGAGCTCACACATCTAAAGTATGTCTTTCTTGAAGATAGATCTGATTCATTTTGTCACCAGACCCTGACTCACTTCATCATGACTTTCTGCCTTCTCTGAAGTTCTCTCTCTAACCTCTAATTTCTTAGGCAAATTCTCTTTTATTAGCATGAATAAGAATTGAAAAAAATTCCTTGTGCAGCTTTCCATACTTAAGTGAAATTCAGGCTACAAGGATGGAAGGACTTAACAACTAGCAGTGGTAATCAAGTCAGATTCATAATTCCTCTGTCTTATAAAATGATGCTGGTAGACACAATGTCTGTTCTTGACTTATCCTTTCTGGTAGTTCCTGATTCCTGCTGCTCTTGGAACTTGTCATATTTTCAATATGGAAGTAAACCATCATGACTGTCTTAATCTATGCAACCTACCTAATAAGTAACTTCATCTAGGGAAGTAACAAAAGCATCAATTGAATCTGGACTTTTGATAGAACAGACAAACTTCTGGTGTGCCATTGTGATGTGTTCTCAACCACTCCTGCACATGGGATGATGCCCTTGCCAAAAGGGTAGAATTTGCATTCTGTCACAGTGCATGTTTCCTCATTTGGCCCTCTTTATCTCTCCCCTGCCAGATACCCAGAACCAGTTAATTTGTCAATCTGTATAGAGCAATAAATTTATCCATCCAGGATTAGCCAACCAAATTTCTACTTTAATTGCTATGGTTGTTTGTCATTCTGCTTTCATTCTTTGCTTTAGGACTGACTTACAGCTTTCTGGAGTTTTCTAGGTGCAAAATGTGGGCATCTCATCAATGACATAGAAAGTTGGACAGAAAGTAACAAACTTACCAAGTCTATGATATATTATCTACATGTCCTTCATTATTAATTCTTCCCTTCATCTGGAAATGAACCCAGTGTCTCTTGCTTGCCCCACAAATCTATCTTTCAAAGAGGACACTTGAATGAGAACCAGAATGCCTCTCAGTATCAGCTGTCAGGGAATTTAAGAGAAACAAAATGACTGTATCTTTCTCCTGCTTTCTATTTTTCCATCGATGTATCATCAACAATAACGGAACAAACTTCTACACTAAATTGATCTTTGTTTGATTCAGCACAGCTCTTCTTATATATAAATAGATGTATAAATGTACAATGGGCATTCTATATTACGTTACATTATAGAAAGGTTAGCAGCTCAAAATGCTTTAATCATGAGTGAAACTGTTTACGAGCAGCATCTACCTCATTCATCCAAGCTATCTGCATTCCATTCAGCTTTCTCAGGACAAAAGCAATGGAGCCTGCCTGTCTAAAGGACATAGCTTATGTGCAGTAAAATGCTATTGTATTCCCTTCAGGTTTCAAAGTTGTGCTGTTGAAGAAGAGATTATATTGCTGCTAGCCACTGCACAAACATTTATAAAGAGATTTTTTTTTTGCATGTGGCAAAATGACTGTTTTTTTTAAAATGCCTTCTGCAAGCTGTAATTCTTTCTGAAAAGAATTTGTACATGGGGAAAAATATCCTGTTCTTCCAATCACACTGCATTATGACATTAAAAGAGGGACTGAATCCAGGGAGAGTATTTAACCTTCTTGTCAAACAGGACAATAAAATGATGAAAAGCACATTAGAGAAAAGGTTTATTTAAGTGAAAAGGTGGGGATGGGGGAGAAATGAAAAGAATAGCTGTCATCTTAAACTGTGCCATATATTTTTCAACATAGAAGAAGGGTTCAGATTCTGGGATATTTTAGAAATTACCTGGATCTCCTTTATTGAAGAATTATATATATATATATATATATAAAACTATGCACCCTGACTGAAGTATTGACAGCCAATGGCTTCCACAAAAACAAAATCACCAACTTGATCCACAAAAACACACCAAGACATAACAGAGACCTAGAAGATCAACAGATCTATGGAACAGCTGTCTTGCCCTACATAAGAGGTACCACAGATAAAATCAGTAAGATACTACACAGGCATCACATCAAGACTGCCTTCAAAACAGACAAAAAAATAGCAGCCATCCTGAGGAACCCCAAAGACAAAATTGACCTGGAAAACCAAGGCATATACGAAATTCCCTGTACATCATGCCCGGCCACATACATTGGACAGACCAATAGAAGAATAAGTACCCGCCTAGAGGAACACAAAAATGCAGTAAAAAAGCTGGAACACACCTCCTCACTAGTCCAACACATGAAAACCACAGGTCACAACATCAACTTCAATGGCACTAAAACCCTGGCCACTATAGAAAACCCCAGCCACAGAATCATCAGAGAAGCCATAGAGATTGAAAAAAGACCTGACAGCATGAATAGAAGAGATGATTCCACCAGACTGTCAATCATTTGGAAGCCTGCACTCTCAAATAGAAAGATCTCCATGCCACAAGCCAGGCAAACACCTGGGCAAAAACAGACTC
>BLBF01000005.1:17511168-17527952 GCA_015471245.1 Laticauda colubrina
TTTTCAAAAAAAATAAATAAACGGATGCTGGACGGATAGAGAGGAAGCAAAACGGAGGCAGTGAGTACATCGCGTTAACCAACGGATGGCAAGCTTTTTTGTCCGTTTTATATCCTCTTTGCATCCGTTGGTGCAGTGTGACATGGGCTTTAATAATTGGTTCTATTTTTAAATTCTGTTCTTAGGTGTTTTTTTTTAATACTTAATTTGATTATGTCTTCTTCTAATTTGAATCTGTTCTGTTTATGCAAAATGTCTTCCATGTCCCAGTTCTTTTCCTAAGTATTAGCATATCCATCTCCACAATTTCTTGTCAATATTCCATTTTCTGTTTTCTGATCATTCACTATGCTCATTTTCGTACTTGGCTCATTCTAAATTTTCATGGGAGAAAACTGGATTGGCCTCCTGGCCATATTAATTGATACTGCATTCAGAATTAGTAATAACTTGTCTTAAAATATTCACTTGTTTACTATTTTATTCACTTGGCCTTTAAAGTCTATCAGAATTCATAATCTTTGTAAATTTCTATTATTGTTCTGGAATGAGATTCTCTCTCTTTCTCTCTCTCTCTCTCTCTCTCACGCTCACACACACACACACACACACACATATTACACATAAAATAGAAAATCTCAAAACCTAGAATTAGGGCAGACAAAGTCTGGTTCCAGTCTGTGCATAATATCCATTCATAAGTACATTCCACCCAATGCTCTTACTCGACTATGAATCTTTAAAAATATCCCAAAAAAATTATTTTACATATATACCTTTTTTCAAAATAGTTTTTAATATGTAATTATAAGCTAGGATAGATAGTTAGATCTTTGTACAAGATGAGTTGAAAATTCCATTGCAAAACATGGAGAGTAAAATCCAAAGGTTATTTGCTCTGTTTATTGCTCTAGGAAATGTTATTTAGATGGGATTAATTAAATTAATTAATGAAAAAAGTGAATCTCCTTTTCTATTTAAAATTGAATGAATGCTGTTCTGCTTATGTGAAAGTTAAGCAATTAGGTCACTAGTCAGATTAGGTAACTGTAATGCCCCCTACATGGAGCTGGATTTGAATATCATCCAATATGATCTCAAGAGATTGGAAATTGCATGCAAAATATTTCAAATAGAACAGAAACAACGAGCAAATGGCTAAATATAAGGGTGAAGGTTCATTGTCTGAGCTTGTGGGTTGGTTTCCAAATGTTTGGAAACTTCCACAAGCTCAGAGAACCAACTTTTACCCACATCCTACACCTGAACTACAGATATTCGCTACAATTGCAAATGGCTAAATATAATACATCTGCCATTACCAATTAAGTCATATGAAAGAAGGAATGCAAAATTTGAATTATTGATATTGGGAATTGTATCAAATCGTTCTTGGCTTACAACAGTTCATTTAGTGACTGCTAAAGTCCTAATGGCACTAAAATAGTGACATGCCCATTTTTCACATTTATGACTGTTGCCACATTTCCATAGCCACATGATCAGAAGGTGGATGCTTCTCAATTGGTTCATATTTATGGTGGTTGCAGTGTCTCAGGATCTAATGATTCCCTTTTGTGGTCTTCTGAATGTCAATGTCAATAGGGAAGCCATTCATTTAACAACCACGTTACTAACTTGACAACTGTAATGATTCACTTTAAAACTGTGGAAAGAACAGTCACAGAATGGGACAAAACTCGGTTAACAAATATCTCACTTAGCAACATAAATTCTGGGCTCGGTTGTGATCATAAGTCTCAGACTACCTATGTGTACCTCTTAGTGGTAGATTATTACAAACAGATAAAGTTGAAATCTACATATTCTGTTTGTTAGAGATAGTAAAGGGTTTGTGTGTGTGTGTGTGCGTGTGTGAATAATTTTGAAGAACAAAAGTATCTTCCTCCCAAAAATGAAAGTTCACGCAAACAACCAAACTCTTTTTTGTTCAACATGCATGCAGAGAGGGAGAAAGGTACTCTCATATATTGCTGCCCCCTTGCTCAGCTTTTCCCAGGTGCAGTGCATCTGTCCAGAAGTGGGAAAACTCCATAAAATAGTAATGGTCAGTCTGCTGCATGTCCAGAACATTGTACAGTGGGGATGCCATATGCAAGGAGATCAAAGGATGACTTTTTCTTTTCGAGAAATATAACCTAAATACATTTCAGAAATCTACTCTTTTAGAATTGCAGTAGATAATGAAGTAGTTCACACCACTAGCTATCCAGCATAGGAGTTTAAATATATGGAAACTGGACACAAGGACATTTGTCAAGTTTATATTTGCTTGATTTATTTTTTTTTCAAGGTCCCCATTTTTACTGGTGAATTTTCTACAAGTATATTCTATTAAACTTTACTGCATGAACTTGTCTCTAGTGTGCACTTTTTATATATCCTTTTTGATTTGCAAACTGCATTGTAAATTCAGACCACCACTAATCTTTCTAAATAACTACATTCCTGCTCATATATAACTTGGTAAATCGTGATAGAAGCTATTAAAATGAGAACCAAATAAATGTTCCCTTCACCCTAGTTCAGAGTCAAAACACATTACATTTTGAGAAGAAATATGTAATATATATTAAAATTAGGAAGGAGACGGAAAGTCAATTTACCTTTGTCCTTATCTTTTTTTTTAAGTCTCATGTACGTAGCAAGTATGAATG
Organism: Laticauda colubrina; assembly: GCA_015471245.1. Taxonomy (NCBI): domain Eukaryota; kingdom Metazoa; phylum Chordata; class Lepidosauria; order Squamata; family Elapidae; genus Laticauda; species Laticauda colubrina. The sequence continues at coordinate 17,513,847 of BLBF01000005.1, forward strand.
CTCTGAAACACCATCTTTTCTGCAAATAGACAATTGCTATTTGAAAAAAACAGAAGATGGAGCAATCAAGTACTTATATCAATTGCTAGTGTGCAGGAATATTTCTTATAGCAGCAAAAGTACAAAGGTATATTTATCTATTCCCCCACAAATTTCCAAATGAGATTTGTTTACTTTCCACAAAAAAGCCACTTCCCCCCACTCCTCTCATGTGGGAAGTAATATCTTCTAGAAACACCTGGCTCCTAACAATAGTGAATATGAATGCATTTGCAATTAAGGATTACAAATTACTAATTAAGTTCCCAAACAATAAAAAAAAATGATTCAGACTGGAAGTAGGCAGACTGGCTCATCCCTAACACAAGTTACATAAATCATTTTGTGTCCATAGAAAGGTAAATCTTTCCACCTATTCATTTGAGCATATCTGATTTTTTTTCATATATTCTGCTCAGGCAGTACAGCCTCAAGTCTTCAATGTATGTTAATAATTATAATGTTATTGAAAAAACCAGGAATTCAAGAAATTAGTACAGTGAACTTGCTAGGAACAATTCCAACTCACAAGTAGTTAGTAAAACTTTAAAAATATTCATTCTTAGTTTTAGTTTTTGCTTCTCCCAGAATAAGAATCTAACAAAAAAAAATTATTCCCTTGTATTCCTTCATTATTGGCTCCAAATACCAATGCAACTGAAAATAGACCTCTATTAATTCTTTCTTTCATAAGGATTTCCAAGTGACATGCTGTATCATACAGTATATTCACCAGTAATTCATGATATATTGAATTCTCTCAAGGTCTTTTTGCAGATCTTAAGATATTGCTCTTTTACCAACACACTGTAAATTTTAAATTTTCACTCTTGAAATTATGCTTTTACAATGATCTGGTTTTGCGAGCTTGTATTTTATTGTTGGGATGCTGAGGTTTGGAAATAGGTAACTTTATGCAAGCAGGACATATAAAACTGGAGTGCACTGATGTGACAGTACAACCATAGACACTCCTGCTTGTTCAGCAGTCTTCTCCCCCTTTTCTCATTCTTTCACCATTCATTGAAACAATAATGGTTAATTTTTGCTCTCTGGATAACCCAATGTAATAAAAGGATATGATTTAAAAGAATCCCACACAATGTGTTTTTAACAATTATTTTTCCCTGTTTGTTTTGAATTTAGGAAACATGCACAGATATGCACAAATTGATTACTGGGACATCTCTTCCTTTATATAAATGAGCCCAGGAATAATCACAGGGAAGATATAGGGCAGTTAATGACTATGCTTGATTGCTTCACTATTTTGCTGGTATCATGAATAGGGATGACTCATCAGTTTCAGGATTGCAGAAAGCAAAGCATTAGTCACCAGGGTATATGTGCTTTTTCAGGAGACAGGCAAGGAGAATGCAACCATCTTGATTTTCATCACTTATCAACTTCCAATGAAGTTGGATGAATACAATGAAGGATGTAGGAAGGATTAAATTGCTGCAGTTGTAATTGTACATGCATGGTTATTTCCAGAAGATAAAACTCTCATTGTGTGTTCAATGTCCGATGAGATTTCATCTTATCCCATTTGTTCACAATATGAAATGGTTTATCCAAGCTTTCCCCCCCCCCCCCCCATTATTTTTTTAACTTTCCAATTTGGCCTGTAGTTCTGGAATTGCCTGGTTGATTTCTATCCAAACAATGATGAGGTCTGACCTCAATTAATTTTTGAGATAAGCCAAATTTGTCATCACTAGTAAACAATTTTAACAAGCACAGTGAAGGTGACCATGTTATCAGTTCAGACAAAACAGGAACAATTTTAATTAGAGGCTCTTCTATACAAATAAATATTAGACTCTTATAGAAAAATAAATATACTGCATCTATTATATTTTTAAAAGATGAAGCCGTAATTTCGGAGTTGTCTTCAGTCCAAGGGAACTCCTGTCTGCAATCTGATGAACAACTCTCTTTATTCCTTTCGCTTGGGGGCTGAATTACTCCTACCATCAGAAATGGAACAATCAAGGAATATTTTTATATATCAATAAAAAATATTAAAGGAATACAGAAAAATTTTACTGCAAAAATTTGTGCAATAATCTCAAGGAACATTAATAATACATAGATGTGTTTACAAGAAGAATGAGGGGTAAATGGAAATGTATGTATGATGTCATCATTGTACAAATATCACAATTTACTGACGTGTCAGTTTTGTGACTTAAGTATTTAATTGTGATGGCCCACATATTGATATGTCGTCACTATAAATTACAGATGCTTCTGCCTATGTCTGTAATATTTTATCAGTCTACAGCTCAGTGCTGGATTACACTGAGAGATTCATAAATTCAATCCCTAGTTAATCCAGATAAGGTCAGAAAATTTATGATTGTAACACTAGAAATGGCTGCTGCAAATTTGTGTTGACAAAACTGGAATGAATAAATTAATAATTTGATTTGGTTATAAAGACTTCCTGTTTCATGTTCCTATGTTCAACATTGCGGCATCTTGGGGAGAGTTTCACAAGGCAAGATAAGAGTTGTGACTGTATGATCAAAGCCTGGACTTTACAAAGGCATGGGGCTTCAGCTACCTTTCTACAATTGCCATTTTATCTTTTTTATCTATCTATTTATTTATTTATTTATTATAAATGCTTCCTCTTTTACTTTCTCTTCCTCAGCTTTTTAAAAAATATTTTAAAAGCTGTTATTTTATTGAAACATTTTCCCAATTATTGAACAAGAGAAGGCAAAGCCACCATGTTCAAATGTTAAGGATGATCACAGAAAGAAGATGGAGACTAGTGAGGGAGGTTATCTATCAGAAAGGCAATATTTTGTCATTTTATTCAACAAATTTTAGAACAAAGAAACATGGTGTTATAAATCTGAATTTCTTTACACTTGTAGAGATTCCTGTAATTAAGAAATAACTTCCTTGCAAAGCCTGAAGTCTTGTAAACTGGTCAGATTTTATTAGGCACAGTAATTATCAGCTAGTATTAGTAATCACCAATAAACTGATCACCTCAGAATTAGGAAACAGGATATTCCTTGTTAATTGTTGTGGATTTGTGGATTATTTATTGCTTATCACAGAGGAGGGATATAGTCAAAAGATATAATCCCAATCAGTGAACAGAGAAAGGGGCTGGAGGGAGAAAGTTATAGCAGACAAAAAAAGAAGCAAGTATCAGCTGAGGAATGAGATTTTATATGAGAAAAAGATGACAAAGGAAGCATTATATATATATGCTATAACCAGTAGCTTTGTAAAACAGTCCACTACATCTTTCTATAGTTTTGCCTAAATTATGACCACATGTGTTCAAGAAGATGCTAAGCTTTCTAAAATGCTTTCATCTAGACTCCTGAATTGAGCAGGGGGGTGTATTTGATGCCCTAACAGGCCCCTGTCAACTCTCTGATTCTGCCCTTTGATATTAAAATGATGGAATAAAAGGCAAGGAAATTTATTTGAACATTCCCTCCCCCCATTTGATAACAGACATCAATAATGAGCAAGAAAAAAAGCATTGGATTTAATAACAGCAATCTACATTATATAAGCTATATATCAATAGGCATGCAACTTTTCATTGCTGCTGGGAATCATATCGTAGGTAATGAGCATGGACAGTTCCAAAGAATGTGGTCTTTAGTTATTCTATCTTTAACTCTTTTACATACATGTGGCAGCAAAATATGGAAAGAATGTAGGATAATAGGTGATCCATCTTCTATACAATCAAAGAAACTTAGCATATGGGGATCATGTATCTATCCAACATTTTTACAGGTGGCAAAGGATCTGATGAATATATAGAGAACAGAGGGATTTTGATTTATCACTACAGTAAAGTGATATGTGGGTGCCACAGGGCTCAGGGCTCTCTCCACTCTTTTTTAACATCTACATGAAACTGTCGGGTGAGCCAGTATGCTGATGATACTTACATAGTGAGGGTGAAGTGAGTGATTATGTGAACATTTTTTTTGCAGCATCTGGAAGCTGTAGGGGCTTGAATGGGGAACAACAAACTTCAGCTGAACCTCGTAAAGACAAAATGGGTATAGATAGGGATTCCCTCTGAATATGGGAGTTCATTATTTTTGGCCCTGGATAGGGCTGCATAATCTAGGGGTCCTCCTGGACTCACTGCGACTGCTTGAAGAGCAGGTGGCAATCATGCCTCGGAGGCCCTTGTTCAACTTCATGTTACGCACCAGCTACACTATTTTTTGGATAGGGAAGTTCTTTGCTCTTATGCTCTGATCAGTTCCCATTTAGATTATTACAATACACTCTACATGGAGCTATCCTTGAAAACTATCTGGAAGCTTTAACTGATACAGAATGTGGCTGCATGTGCAATTTTGGTTACCTTAACAATGCAGCATGTAACACCTCTGCTGTACAAGCTGTATTGGCTGCCTGTTTTCTTCTGTTTTCAATTCGAGGTACTGACTAGTGACTTCTAAAGTCCTACATGGCATGAGGTCAGGTTACCTGTGAAACTATTTTTGTCGCATTACATCAGCCCATTCCACTTAGTCAGTCAGGGTGAACATGTTGTCTCTTTAACATGTTATCTCTTGGTGGTGTATTCAGGAAGAGAGCCTTCTCTGCTATCACATTTCACTTTGGAATATTTCTCCTCGAAGTGAAGTGGGCCTGCACTCTCCTGGCCTTTCAGAAATATCTGAAGACCTAACTCTACCTTGCTTGAAGGTCACAGAGGAACCCCTCACAGTTTCAACCTCAAACTGTCTGCCATGGACCCCACCCCATTCTTAAGAGATCCTTAAAGGGGGCATGCCAGAGGTGGTATTCAGCAGGTTCTGCACAGTTCTGGAGGACCGGTAACAGAAATTTTGAGTAATTTGGAGAACCAGCAAATGCCACTTCTGATTGGAGATTTTACAGTATCCTTCCCCTGCCACACCCACCAAGCCATGCCCACAGAACCGGTAGTAAAAAAAAATGAATTCCACCACTGGGTCATGCATAAGCACACCAACGTGCCTACCATCCATGTCTTACTGTCCCCATTTATCTTTATTTACTTCCTTTGATCTTGTTTATGTTCATACTTATACTTGTGATCTTGTACATGTTTGACAAACAAACAAACAAAAATGCAGCTATGGAGTTAGTGCCTTGAAGACCTTCTCCCTATTTTTTTAATTGTTAATTTTTGAAGGTTTCTAACATACTTGTTCAACATGAGAACAATGGCAAAATAATTCCAAACTCCAAAATCTATTTAAAAAAGGATCTAGATAAAACAAGGAGCTGTATAAAATGATGGGAATCATTCATAATAAACTATTGTTACAATAGTTTTATATCTTTTCTTCATTCAATCAAAATTGTTTTGGGTCTATTCAGAAGTTTTCTCCCCTCCCTCCAAATATATTTATTTTGTATGGTTAAAAGGCTTTTTTATGGCTCAATCATGGTTCAAATCTACTCATGCTGATAGAATTTATGAAGCAGCTTCTTTATTTTCCCAGATTTTAATTCACTCACATATACACATTTGTCTGTGAATTTATTCTGGTTCAGCAGATGATTGTTGGAAGGGTGAGCAAAGAAATAAAGAACTGAGCTGATCTGTGAGGAAGAAAAAGGAAGAAGAAAACAATAAAAGATATCTCATTCTTTCTCTTTCTTCCCGATTATTTCCAGAATAGAGTACAAACACATTTTGAATGAATACAGAAGATAATTGTATAGTAAAATTAAATAGAGAGGCGCAGGTACAATAAATGTGTAGAATTTAAGATTCTTAAGTCTGAAAATAAATGCATTGTACTCATTGTTCTTTGGCTGTTTCATCCAAGAAGATCCCTGAAGAGACATAGAAAAGAAAAAGCTTTCTTGCTTTAAGTAGAAGAAAAAAAATAGTAATTTATAATTTGGCCATACAGTATGTTCTTTTAGTAATATCTGCAACAACTGATGCAAAAATGTTTGCATACAAGCAACGCTGCCACCATTCATCTGCCAGAGTTACATATCTAAGGCCCAACCTATGTTGCAAGCACAGCAGTTAAGGCCCTTACATCATGACATTGTCATACATGTTTTGTAATTTGTCCTCTCTGCAAACACATGTGTGTTTTTGCCTTACTTTTTACTGATTTCATTAGGAATTGAAGATCTGGAATTCACTCTGGTTTCAGCCTCCCAGGATCTTTTTCAAAAAGAAATGAAAGATTGTAAACTGTCCAAAATATGTACAGTTTTGCGACTATGCATCTTAAACCACATGTAATTGATCAGTAGTTTACTTTATATATTTAGCCAGTTCAAGGAATCTGAATATCAGATAATGATTTCTACAAATTAAATTGTCTTAATGAAGCTATGGAAATTAATTTGTTACCATTTTATATATGCTAGCAACATTATATTTACTGTGAGATTTTTTTTCAGTTTCTTACAAATTCCTCCATTTATATTTCATTTCTCCTTTTCCCTTTAAACCAGGGTTGCCAAACTCCTGCCTGTGGGCTAGAGGCATGACGCACTGGCCACGTCCATACCCGCTATAGGGAAGGGAGAAAACTCCTGATATATCACATGATATCGCCATGATGATATGAGTTTGACACCCCTGCTTTAAACTCTCTGTTGGGACACAGATGTAGATTACATCACTTGCTATATTGTGACATACCTGATGCACTTGGGCTATAGTAGTGCATAGTATAATAACTGAGGAGAGGGTGAGGAAATTTAGTGAATAAACACAAATTCAGTGAAAATACAAAGAGTTCAGGATCTTGTGCAGCAGGATCTTCATAGCATAACTTACAAAGCTTTTACTGGAAAAAAATTGCACCACATGCATTCAACACATAAAAGCACTTACTCCTATTTATTTAATTCATAAGGGGTATTTGGAGAGACAGGGACCCCAATTTGGTGATAATATGCAGCAGTGGTGAAGTATCTCAGAAGCAGATTCTATATAGCTTTTAATCCCTTGTCACTCCTCTCATGTATTTTATCCTTTCAATTAGCATTACATGGCATGTATCTCTGGTAGCCACTGTAAAGGCGTGGGAAAAAGAGACTCGAGACCAGTGTAACTTCAGCTCTTTATTAAATTGTATAGATCTGTGCTGGACATGAGAGCCATGGCAGCTCTTCTTATAGAGCTTGCCGGCGGCTCTTACCCAATGACAGCCTTCTGAATCTCCCACGATCGGCTCAGCCAATCGCGGGAGATTTTTTACTGACCAATCACCGTTGTTCTTCTGCCCAATCACAGTGCAGCCCATCTTAGCCAATCAGGTTAGGATATTTCCAGAATGTTAATATGGAACACCCCTCCCCTCTTGGTATGGTCCATCCTATGTGACGTAGGTAGGCAGGGCTTTTAACCTGCCTACTTGACCTGCGCAGCTCAGTTGCTGCGTGGTCTTCAGATGGTTCGGATGGGATCGTTGTTGCTCCTGCTCTTCTGCATGGAACCGCCTGGAAGGGTGAGTCAGGCCTTTCGCTGCAACTCCCACCTGGTTTACTGGACTCGGTTGAGTTATCGGCTTCTCTGTTCCCGGCCGGTCTTTCCGGGCTGGTTGAACTGGCTTGGCTGTTCCTACCAGGCAAGGTTTCGAGTTGGTCATCTTCTGCAGGTACTATTCTGCTGCCTTCGCTTTCCGGTGAGTATTGTTGGTTTCTTATTTTATTTATTGGTGTATGGATTGACTGCTTGGTTTCTATTGGTTGGACGTGTTCAGTTTGCCGTAATGTCGAAGGAGGGTTTTCTCCTTCTTTTTAATAATTGTTTGAGGTTTCTCCGCCCCTCCAGTTTTTTTATGGATGTCTTTTTGTGAATTTTGCGTGTTTTCGGCGTTGTTTGAATTTATTCATGATCTTAGTTGATCGACATGTTGTTTCCACTGTCTTCCATCCTCTGTTTTCAGCCAGTATGACCGGGGGCCTGTCACTTGTTGCAGGTACCCACAATGGGTCCCCTGAAAAGTTTTTGGTGTAGACAGTGTCTCCCAGCTTAAATGTACGGTCCGGCTGGATGAGTCTGGTGGTTTTCAGGGTTGTATGTCGGGTGCAGTCTGTCAAGATGGGATCAGAGTTTTCTTTCTATCAGGAGCTCTGCTGGGCTCTTATTGGTTTTCACACTTGGTGTTATGTGTTGTATTGTTAATAGTTTATTTATTTTCTCATGTATGCTCCCTGTGTCCATTTTCTCTAAAGCGTCTTTGGTTTATCTGACCATTCGTTCCACCTGCCAGTTCACTGCCAGATGAACGGGCGCTGTCAATGCATGTCATATGCCCCTCTCAGCGAGAAATTGTTTGAATGCCAATGCCGTGAATTGTGGCCCGTTGTCAGATACTATCAAGTCAGGTAGTTCCTTTATAAACGCTTCCTTCATGGTGGATTGCATCAGGCTTAACTCCAACCAGTTGGAATAAGCATCTACTGCGATTAAAAAGGTGTGCCCTTTTGTGGGTCCCGCAAAGTCTATGTGGACCCTTGACCATGGGCCCCTTAGTGTTTCCCACTCGAGGGTTGGTGCTGCGGAAGGGCTTGGCATGGAACTTTGACATTTGTCACATGTCGCCACCCAGGTTTCAATGGTTTTGTCTATCTCTGGCCACCACACATAGCTTCTGGCTAGGGATTTCATCTTTACGATGCCTGGGTGTCCTTCATGCAACATGTGCAATGTTCTTGTTTGTAAGGTATCTGGAACCACTACTCTGTCACCCCATGGTATACACCCCTTTTGGGAGAATAGTTCAGTCTGCCAGTTTCAGAAGGGTTTAAACTGGTCACTACTCTCTATTTCCGGCCACCCTTTTTCCACCCAGCTCAAAACCAGCACCAGTTTGCTGTCTTTGGTTGTCTCTCTTGCAATGTCTGATGCAGTTGTTGGCAGGTTGGACAATGTCTCCATTTGCAGGGTGGATGTAGTAGGTGCGGAGTCGTCCTCTGGATCTGGCAAGGGGCAATGGCTTAATGCATCAGCGTGCGAGATGCTTTTCCCGGGGTGATGGATTAGCTGGTAGTTGTAGGCGGCAAGGAACTCGGACCACCTTGTCATCCAGGGTGACAGGATGTTGGGGGTGGCCTTGTTCCCTGCCAGGATTCCCAGGAGTGGTTTATGATCGGTGATGAGGATGAAGTCCCTACCATACAGGTATTCATGAAACTGCTTCATGCCAGTAACTGCTGCTAGTGCCTCCTTGTCGAGCTGGCTATAATTTCTTTCTGCCTTTGATAATGTCTTAGAGAAGTATGCAATTGGTGCTTCTCTCCCATCTGGCAGAGTATGGCTCAGTATGGCTCCAATGCCGAATGGGGAGGCATCGCAAGTTACTGTTAGTGGTAGGGTTTCGCTGTACTGGATGAGGACTAATTCTGATGTGAGGAGATCTTTTACCTTCCGGAATGCGGCCTCTTCCTGCTTGCCCTAGGAGCAGGTGGACGTCTTGTCGAGTAACCTATGCAGAGGTTCCACTGTTGTTGCCTTTTGTGGCAAAAAGACATTGTAAAAGTTCATTAGTCCCAGAAAAGCTTGTAATTCTGCCTTATTTTGAGGTCTTGGGGCTTCCTTTATTGCTTTAATATTTTTTGGGTGGGGTAAATTTTGTCTTTTTCCACGAAGCATCCCAGGAACTCAACTTTTTCAGTGCATAGATGGCACTTTTCTTTTTTAACTTTTAGTCCTGCATTTTTAAATTTCTGCAGGACTTCCCTGAGTCGGCTTCTCAATTGTCTCTTGTCTTTGGCTACCACCAAGACATCATCAAAATATGGCACGACTCCTTTAATGCCTTGCAGTAACCGTTCCATTCAGCTTTGAAACACCCCTGGTGCCACATTGATGTCAAATTGGAGTCTTTTGTACAGGAAGGCCCCCCTGTGGGTCACGATGGTTTGTGCTTCTGCAGTCTCAGCATCGACTGGCAGTTGTTGGTATGCCTGCACCAGGTCGAGCTTCATGAAGACTTTTCCTCCCCCGAGTGAGTGTAGGAGGTGCTGTACCACTGGAACTGGGTATGCACTCTGTTGCAGTGCATTATTAAGGGTTGCTTTTTCGTCCCCACAAATTCTTACTGACCCGTCTGGTTTTATTGGGGTGACTATTGGGGTCTCCCCGCATGCATGATCTATTGGTTCCAGGACTCCTTGCGTGATGAGCTTATCTAGTTGCCTGTCTATTTTTGGCTTGAGAGTGAAGGGAACTCGTCTTGGTTTGAGACTGATTGGGGCAATATTAGGGATCACATTAAATGATATTGGGGACCCCTGGTACTTGCCTAATTGTCCGTCGAAAACTTCTTGGAATTCCTTCATCAGCTCCTCCTCCCAGTCTGTTTCCTCGACGTAGTTGATGCCTGTCACCTCGATTCCTAATGGCGCAAACCATTCCAGATCCAGCAGGCTTGGGTGGTCTCTGTCCACAAAAGTGAGTGGGAGTACTGTTCCATGCTTTTTGAAAGTAACATGGAAGTGTCCAATTCCTATTACGGGGATTCTGTTCCCCTGATAGTCTTTAATGCTTAGTTTCTGGTTCTCCAGCTCTTGTTTTTGTAAGTTGGGCACTAACCTCTTAATTGTGTCCCAGGATACCATGGAGAGGTAGGATCTGGAGTCCACTTCCATTCTGCATGGCCTGCCTTCGATGCTGACCTGCACTTGCACTTTTCTTGCATCGGAGTTGTCTGAGTGGCCGATGCTGACTGTTTGGTGAGTTTCTTCACATCGTCGGATTTCGCTGAGCTGCTTGCTTCGATTTTCACAGCTCCATTGGTTCTCTGAGAATCTGTCTTGGTTTCTGGGGAGCGTGTTGTCGCGTCGCCTTACGCTGGAGTTCCGTTTGTTTTGGCAGACCTTGGTGATGTGCCCCCGTTTCTTACAGTACTGGCAAATGGCGTCTAAAAACCGGCACTCAGAACGGGAGTGGTAGCCACCGCATCCGTTGCACTGGAAAGCCGACTTACAACTTTTCTGACGGTCTCACTCTGCCTGCAATCTGTGGATCTCCTCCTCATCGTCGGTATTGGGTGAGAGTTCGACATCCTCATGGTGTGCTGTTGTGGCTTTGTTACCAGCCTCGGTTCATTTCTCGGGAGATGTGTTGGCCTTCGACCTCATTGGCTGGTCCCTTGTGTTCATTTGCCACATCTTGGCCGCTGATTTCTTTGTGGCCTCTGCTGCTGTGGCTTCAGCAATGGCTTCGGTAACCATAATGTCCACCCAAGCCATTAGTCTGCTCTGGAGTACAGGGTCTCTGAGACCGAGGACCACGTGGTCTCTCAGAGCCTCATCCATGTTTGAAAAGCCACACACACTCCAATGTTCCTCAATGCTGCCACGAAATCCCCAATGCTCTCTCCTTCCTTCTGATCCCGACGGTAGAATTTGTGTCTCTGGATCAGATTTGGAACAGCCGGGGTGTAGTGGTGTCGAAGTAGCTGATCTAGGTCTGGCCAAGCCATCTCCTTCACATCTTCTCGCTTGACCAACACTTTGGCCATCTTGAATACGGCTGGCCCGCAGTGGGTCAGGAACACAGCTCTCTTTCAGTGGTCGTTTGCATCCTTCAAGTTGATGCTCTCAAGGAACATGAAAAATCGATTGATGTATGATTCCCAGTGCTTGGTTGCCTGGTCAAATGGTGCAGGTGGCGAGTTGCTGCAGGCCATCTCGTTGGTTGTTCAGCTCGGTTGCCACACGCCTGACTGGTCTTTTTGTCTCAGTATCCCATCCTCATTGCCAGTGTGGGAAAAAGAGACTCGAGACCAGCATAACTTCAGCTTTTTATTAAATTGTATAGATCTGTGCTGGACCTGTGAGCCATGGCAGCTCTTCTTATAGAGCTTGCCGGCAGCTCTTACCCAATGACAGCCTTCTGAATCTCCCGCGATCAGCTCAGCCAATCACGGGAGATTCTTTACTGACCAATCACCACCATTGTTCTTCTGTCCAATCACAGTGCAGCCCATCTTAGCCAATCAGGTTAAGGTATTTCAAGAATGTTAATATGGAACAGCCATTATTTCAGATTCTGTCTGATCTATGGCATTTGTCTCTGATAATTGGTATCTAGACCTTGCTTGATTGCTCCCCTACTTTCTATTTTCCTCTGCATATCTTCATTTTCCTTAATTTTAAATCCCTTTCATCTATTCCTCCCAAGATTGTATTTCATGGAACATCTTAACATATTTGTCACTTAATCTTTGTTACCGTAAACCTTATGGATCATTTGATATAGGGCTTATTCACACTCTCTGGTTGTCCCATTATTAGAAGACACAAGCAACTATTTCTGAAGTACAGAAACAGATGACAATGCTCTCTATTAATCCCTGCTCACTTTCAAAGCTACACCAAGATACATTTTTCTGTTTCACTTCTGAAGAATACATTTCCCTGACAGGTTGCTTCATGTGCTCCTGCCCTTTAGGATAGAGGGCTTCAGGTACTGCAGGCTCACCGAGATAGATCACTGGCTATTTCACAGAGGAAGAACTGCTGTTTCCTTTGAGCCAATGTTTATCATTAGCTGGGGTACCTTTTAGAAAGGGAAAGAAAGGAGTCCCTGCAGATTTTACTCCACTAGACATTGGCAACTATAGGGGGGGGGGTGTTCATCTTTGTTGGGAAGCCATGAGCCAGTGCTGTCCAAAGATATTTCCACAGTCATATACTAGCATGACTTCATGCAATACTTTTTCCACTCCACCAAAGTGGTACCTATTATCTATTCACATGTGCATACTGTCAAACTGTTAGGTAGGCAGGAATTAAGTGAAGATGGATGCTCCCTCACTACATGACAACTGGGTCTCGAATGTGGGGTGTCGGCTTTCCAGCTGAAAAGCCCAGCATCTTAACCAATGAGCTATTATGCTGCCTTTTACACTTCCCTTTAGTTCAACTCTTGCAATAGTGTAATCAGTGTATAATAAAGAATATAATAAAAACCATCTCCTTCTGGGAAATGAGCAGTTTAGAATGAAAAGTAAGTAAATAAATAGACAAATAAAGCTCCTTTCATGAGTCAAATATGGTTGGTTCAAAACACACCAAGAATAACTTCTTTTGCAAACTTCTTTCTTCTCTTTATACTTTATTTTTTAATAAGTTAATTTCTAAAATTTTACCAATTTTCCAATAAAAACCAATTAAAAACATGAAATAAAAGTGTTTTATCCTAAACTCCTAAATTATCCCAATAATCTAAGTCCTAGATATGGTAATGGAGAAGCCTATGATAACCCTATCTTATCATTAGTTGTTGTGAATGCTTTGGAGTATTGTAGTTCAGTAACAATATTTGAAGACCACAATGCCTTACATAATAGAAACTGTAGGGTTCTGAGTATTCTTATTTAATTTTATTTAACTTTTAAAATATTAAGAAATGAAATATTTATTTTTCTATATAAAAAAGGCAACTTTTTGGAATAATTTAATCAAGCTGAATAATACAAAATGGAATATTTTGAGAATCCTTAGTTTGGTGGGAGAAATATTGTTGGCTGCTATTTCTAAAATCCAGAAATTATATTTATAAAATGTTAATCTAACTCTCACATTTCCCTCATTATTTAACATTTCCTGCAAGTGGTTTGAGTGCAGAAAGTAAACTAAAATACCAACATGTTTGACATTTATTTTCTCTTTCATTCTTTACCTCTTAAATACAGAAACACCACTACAATATACAATATACCTTGCACTATAAAATGTAGTATACTATAGTAGAGACTACTATAGGGTACAATTTGGTGAAATTGCTTTTTATTTCTTACGAATGTAGTGAACATATAATTGCTATTATAAATACTTTAATTATAGAAAGGCTAAGAAATTTAACAGAAATATATTAAATATGTCACAATATTTATATTTCTTTTGTAACTGGTATTCAGGGGTTATCTCTTGATGAATAATATCTTCCTTTACTTTTTTCAATTATCTTTCTCTTATTTTAAAATAGGACCCAATTTTCTTTGATCCTTCACAAGGTATATGTTTTGATGTTTGGATCAGACAAAAATTAACATGGAATTCCTATGCATTTTCTTTTTTTTTTTT
>BLBF01000005.1:17532952-17546534 GCA_015471245.1 Laticauda colubrina
ACCAGAGATTTGCGATATCTCTGGGATCCTGGGACTGTGCCCTTCACGATCCCCGTCTCTACGGGACGGTTTAGGTCCGTTAGGACCGACCAGGGGTGAAAATATCAGCTGAGATCTCAGAGCCCCGAGATCTCAGCTGTAGCACCGAGACAAAGCTCCGCCTTCTCCGAATTCCTTTGCATTTTCATGCATACTTTTCTCAAATTTAATACCTACTTTTCTGAAAAAGTGTAAACTTTTTTCCAAACAACCCTCCTTAATATTATACATTTTTGTGTGGATTTTTTTTTCTTAATATGTACAGAATGCATGTACTGTCAGTGTTCCAAGTAGTGCACCCATAGAAAGCAGAACTCTGAGGCAAGCAGATTCCTCAAAGAACAATTTATTGGATAAATCATATTGGCACAACTGGTAAAAGCTGACTCTGAAAGTTCCCACAGCTTTCACCTTATTAAAAAGTAAAAATTTTGCCATTTTCTCAAGTCACTGGTCATGCTGTCCAATCAAGGTCAGGCTGGTTGCTTGGTTATTTCACTCCTCCCTGGCCAGCCACCTGTCAGAATATCATTTGTTCCCACTGAAAAATTTTCTTCTTCTTTTTTTATTTTTATTGGTTATTAAAACAAACATGAACAAACAAAACAGAAAAACATCAAGCCATCTTCCACATATATACATAAAATGTACCAGTTGGTTTACAAATTGTTTTGTGCTTCCATTTCATAGACTTCAATTATAATTACATTGGATATATTCTCGTATTTTCAATCAGGTATTAAATAGATTAATATCATTATTAATCAATCATTTGACTATATTTTTATTCATTCATGTTTTACTAAATAATCATATTTTACTTTATTTGTTTTATGACAGTTCATATTATCATCTCAAATTATCCTAGAATCATTGTAGACATAATAAGAAAAGAATACATCTTTATATATTTATTATTTTCTAAAAATCTACATAATTCATTACTATATTTTATTGTCTAACCATTGATAGAATAGATCTCAAATTTTATAAAATTGTTTACCATCTTGTTCTCTGATTTCAAATGTCAATCTACTCATTTCAGCACATTCCAATATTTTCTTAATGATTTTCTCCTGTGATAGTATTTTCTCATTTTTCCTATTTTTAGCAAATACAATCTTAGCCGCTGTTAACACATTTACATTCAGATATTTCAGTTCTTTACTATATAATTCAGGTAAAATTCCCAATAAAAATATCTCTGGTTTCAAATCTATATGTTTTTTTGTCATTTTTTCCAAACACGTGTGGATTTCAGTCCAATATTTTTTAGCATCCGCACATGTCTACGACAGATGGGAATATGAGCCAGGTGTCTGATGACATTTCCAACATTTTTCAGATTTATTCTTGAACATTCTTGCTATTCTTGTTGGGGGGAAATGCCACCTGTAAAACATCTTGTACAAATTTACTTTATATGCTGTTGGCATTGTCATTTTATAATGTTGAGACCACAATTTTTGCCATTTCTCTAGATCAATCCCATATCCAAAATTCTTCCCCCAAGCAATCAAAGTTTCTTAAGCTTGTTCTTTTTCCAATTTAATTTCTAATAAATATCCATACAATTTTTTAATCACCTATTCAATTCCAGGCAATCTCCTCCCTTCCAGATCCTGCCCTTTTATTCGTCCTCTCTCCTTTCCTGTTTTCAAAAGCTTTTAATTATCCAGAAATCTTTGTTATCCCTTTGACTTTTTATTTTCAGCATTAAAGGTCTATTGATGTCAAAGTCGATTTTTTTTCCAATTTCTTGCTTAAGTCTCTTAGCTGTCAGCATAGGAAAAGGAGAAAAAAACCCAAATCCTTTTCCTTTTCCCTCTCCTTCGCAGTTTAAAAATCTTCTTAGGGAACAATGTTGTTTTTTTTTAATAGTTTCAATTCAAGGTATCTTATTTGTTGTTTTGCTGTTTGACCCAGTCAAACAAAACTTTCTCCTCTTATCTTCCTCCTGCACATTCTTTTCTGGTTGAGTTCTTCTTTGTGATGCCCACTTCTGACCACTGCTGCAACTGCTTTCGGGAAAGGGAGTAATGGCCAGATGAGGAGGAGAGATGTGGCTCTTCTCAAGCCTCTCTTCACCATGGTGGCTTAGTCCCGAAGCCAGACGGCTCGGGGCACTCCAGCGGCAAACATGGATCGAAGCCTCACAGAGAAGAGGTTTCGGTCTGTCGCTGAAGAAGTTCAAACCAGAAGTCCAATCACCTTTTCATCAGTACCTGTCAAAATCTTATCTAAGTCAGTCAGTTTATCATAAAAACCTTCTGTTTTAGAGTCTTTATCATACCTTGAATGTATTTGTGCATGTGAAAACCAGTTCATCTTTATACTTTGCTCCTCTAATTTTTGTATAGATTTAAGTTCACCCTTTTCATTCAATATTTCCCCATATCTAATCGTTTATTCCTTTTTATATATTATAGGATAAGAAAATGCTTCAATAGTCGATAGCAAGATTGGATTTTTCAAATAACATTGCCTTTTAGTCTTCTCCCAGTTTAATCACAGAGACTCCCATATATAATGTCTTCTAAAATACCCCTGTGTTTTAGTTCCTTTATACCATAGAAAAGCATGCCACCCCAACAACAGATCATGTCCTAATCTCAACAATCTAGTATTTCTTAATGTTATCCATTCCTTAACCCACATCAAATTTGTAGCTTGATTATACAACTCCCAATTAGGCAAACCAAATCCTCCTCTTATTCTAGCATCTTGCAAAAGTTTTAGCTTTATTCTCACTTTCTTACCTTGCCATATATATTTCAACACAATTTTATTTAAATCTTCAAAGTAATCTTTTCCAAGCCTTATTGGAATTGTTTGAAACTGTTCTGTACAAAATGGTATACTCCAAACTATGCAATCTGATTGGCTAGAAGACTAAGCATTGGATTGGTTCATTAGGAACCAATCTAAAAGAGCCACTGAAAGGTGGCAAAATTAAATAGCTGCCATTGGCTACAAGCCGGCAGGCAAGCCTGTATAAATGGCTGCCGCGGTTTCAGCCAAACTGTTCCGTTACTATTGCTTGCTTCAATAAAGACTTTGTTTATTGGAACCCGGTCTACCTCGCGTTTTTCTGGACGGAACATTGGCGACGAGAATGCGATCATCCTAAATGCGAGTCTGAGCACATGGCAGAAAGAATTCCAGACTAAAGTAATGGCTGGGAATAACACGCCGCCCACACCCTTCAATCCCAACGAAGAGGATTGGGAGTCATACGTAGACCGTTTCCTGATGTTCTTACAGAGCAATGAGATGGAAGAGATCTCAGACCAGCAGAAGAGGGCTGTGTTACTATCGCATTGTGGACCAACCGCATTTAAAATGGCCAAAGCATTGGCGAAGCCCAGAGACGTGAAACAGGTGACCTGGTCTGAACTTCACCGAATGTTAAAGGCCCACTACGCATCAGTAGTGTCAAATCTCATCAAGTGGCATGAATTCTACAAAAGGGATCAGAAGGAAGGCGAAACCATCTCTGACTTCATGGTGGCTCTCCGACAACTGAGGGGAGCTTGCGAATTCCTGAACTTAAATGAAGCCATGTGAGATCGAGTTGTCCTAGGTCTGAGAGACTCTAACTTTCAAAATAAACTACTAAATAAACCCAATATCACAGTGGCTGAAGCGATCGCAGAAGCCACAGAAGCAGAAGCCGCAAAAAAGTCAGCAGCCACTATGAAGCAAATGAACTCAAATAATGACATGATGACCCTATCCAGAGGAAAGAAGCAAGCTCCCACCACAACTCATCATGAAGAATTCGACAGTCCACCAGAAACGGAAGATGAGGACGATGAGGTCCATCGTCTATATGCCAACAAACAAGGCGCGAAAAAAGAAATTGGTGGGAATGCGCTGGCTGCGGGGAAAACCACCCTTGAGCCGATTGCAGATTCCTTGATGCCATCTGCCGAGCTTGCAAGAAGAGGGGACACATTGAAAAAGTCTGCAGGAATCGAAAAAATAATAGCCCAAACAGACGCAGTAACTCCCCACTACCAGCTGAAGCAAAGCAAGCTGAAAAGAAATGGGAGCGCAACAAACGAACCGGCAACCGAGAAAAGACCCATCAAACTGTCACTATTTGAAGCGCCCAGACAGAAAGCGGGAGAAAAGTCAAAATTGTTGTAAAAATTGAAGGAAGCCCCTGTGAGATGGAAGTCGACTCATGATCCTTCCTGTCAATGGTGTCTTGGAACATAATCAGATGGCTGGTTCCAAACATCAAATTAAAAGAACTCCAGAAACAAAAATTAACTTTAAAAGACTACCAAGGAAACTGAATCCATGTGGTAGGTCTAGGACATTTCCGAGTCACATACAAGCAACACGCTGAAGTCCTGCCTCTAACCATAGTCGACCGGGACCGCCCCAGCCTCCTGGGCATCAAATGGTTTGCACCATTGGGCATCGGAATGACCGGGGTGAGCCGAGCAGCAGCAACCGACTGGGAAGAGAGCCTGATACAAGAGTTCCAGGACGTCTTCGACGGCACCTTAGGCAGGTACCGGGGGACCCCCAATTTCCTTTAGTTTAGACCCTCAAGTAGCACCTAGAAGATTAAAAGCCAGATGAGTCCCCTTTGCTTTAAAGGCCAAAATAGATGAACAGTTAAATAAATTAATTGAGCAAGGGGTCATAGAACCAATTGACCATGCTAGATGGGAAACACCAATAGTAACACCTGTTAAACCTGATGGGTCGGTACGCATCTGCGGAGACTACAAGGCTACCCTGAACCATGCATTGCAGAAATGTGCATACCCTGCGCCAATTGTGCAACATTTACTGCACTCGCTAGGGGGAGGAAAATTTATTGCCAAGCTTGATTTAGCCCAGGCATATCAACAGCTTCCAGTAGACCCAATAACGGCTGAGGCACAGACAATAGTAACTCACAGAGGGGCATTCAAATGTAACAGACTTCAATTTGGAGTGAGCGTTGGCCCAGGCATTTTCTAAAGCCTTATGGAACACCTATTAAATGGAATTAAAGGGGTCATGCCATAATTTGATAACGTCCTAATTTCGGCTAAAAATACGACCCAATTAGAGAAAAGACTGAAAGAAGTGCTAACAAAATTTAGAGAATCCGGCCTGAAAGTCAAAAAAGAAAAATGCTGCTTAATGACTGATCGCGTCGAATTTTGGGGGTATTTAATTGACGGCGAGGGTATACACCCTACAGAAAAAAAAGTCAAGGCTATTAGAGATGCACCACAGCCAAAAAACAAACCAGAGTTACAAGCATTTTTGGGTCCAATAAACTTCTATAGCGTATTCCTCCCCCACAAAGCAACGATAGCAGAACTGTTACATCGTTTATTGGATAAGAAAACTAGTTGGACTTGGGGGCATAGAGAACAAAAAGCATTCCAAGGCATAAAAAATCTGTAAACCTCAGACACCATTCTTATTCAGTTTAGTAACACACTTCCATTAACGGTCACCTGTGACGCCTCACCGTTTGGAGTCAGTGCCATCCTGAGCCACCAACTGCCTGACGGGAGAGAGGCACGCGTCGCCTTTTACTCGAAAACACTTTCTAAAGCAGAACGCAACTATCGTCAACTCGACAGAGAAGCCCTGACAATTGTCGCCGGAGTTAAATGTTTTCACGAGTACCTCTATGGGAGAATATTTTCAATCGTAACTGGCCATAAACCACTACTAGGAATTTTGGCAGGAAACAAACCCACACAGAACATTTTATCTCCTCAAATGACTTGATGGTCAGAATTCCTAGCAGCATACTCCTACACTTTGACACATCAACCCGGAAAACAGATCTCCCATGCAGACACATTAAGTCGAACACCGTTGCCAATAACGGAGGAAGACCCGGTGCCAACAATTACCACCCTGCAGATAGAAACCTGCCCTGAGCTACCAATATCTGCACATGATGTCGCCAGAGCAACCACTAAAGACCCAGTGACTGCCCGCATTTTAAATTGGGTAGGTAAAAGTTGGCCGAAAAACCAAAAAACTGAAAACTTTAAACCTTTCTGGACCAGACAGACTGAACTGTCAATACAAAAGGGGTGTTTATTGTGGGGTGATCGGGTGGTCATTACTTCCAAATTACAAACTAGAGTTTTGGGTATGCTTCATGAAGGCCACCCAGGCATCGTGAAAATGAAAAGCCTGGTTAGGAGCTATGTATGGTGGCCTGGTTTAGACAGAGATATTGAGTACTGGGTTGCCACATGCAATAAATGCCAGAAAACCAGGCCATCATCACCACAAGCTCCTATAAGGGATTGGGAGACCCCACGAGGCCCCTGGTCTCAGATTCATATTGACTTTGTGGGTCCAACCAGGGGGCATACATTCTTGATTGTTGTAGATGCATACTCGAATTGGTTAGAAGTCGCAGTAATATCATCTACAACAACCAACACCATTATAAAAAAGCTAAACAAACTATTCACAACCCATGGGTTGCCCGACAATGGGCCACAACTGACCACTATACAATTTGAACAATACCTAGCCTTTTTAGGTATACACCATGCACTAACAACACCAGCTCACTTGGCGGCAAATGGTAGGGCTGAGAGAATGGTCAGGTATACCAAGGAAGGTTTAGAGAAAATGGACCCAGGGGATGTCCAAGATAAAGTGGACCATTTACTCACCCTCCAACATATCACCCCCAGCACTGTAACTAACAAAAGCCCGGCAGAATTATTAATGGGGAGGAATGGAAGGGGCACACAGAACAGCTTCGTTCCCGAAATGTTGAGTGAAATACGACTGCGCAACCTTCAACAATAAAAATCGATGATAACAAAACCAAAGAGAGGGGGGGAATACAAGAAAATAATACTGAAGAAAAAACTAACTGTTAAAAATAAACCCAGAACATCTAACCAATCAAAAAGAGCAAAAAGAACACTTACAGTTAGATGAAACTGGCAGAAATAATCCACAGGAAGAGGAACCCATCCTGGAAGGGGCCAGCAAAGCCAGCTCGACCTGCCCAGGAAAACCAGGAGGGAGCGGCAAAACCACCGGCCTGACCAACTCAAGTGGTAGCAACCTTGCTGACTCACCCTTCCAGGTGGTTCCATGGAGAAGAGCCGGAGAGACAGCGATCCCATCCGAACCGCTCAAAGTCTCCAGCAAGAATGAACCGCGCAAGTCAAGTAGAGTCAGAAGAAGCCCCACATACCTGCGCGACAATGTCACCCACATAGGACTAAACTAAGGGGGGAGGGGTGTTCTGTAGAAAATGGTATACTCCAACTATGAAATCTGATTGGCTAGAAGACTAAGCATTGGATTGGTTCATTAAGAACCAATCCAAAAGAGCCGCTGAAAGGCGGCAAAATTAAATAGCTGCCATTGGCTACAAGCTGGCAGGCAAGCCTGTATAAAAAGGCTGCCGTGGTTTCAGCCAAACTGTTCAGTTACTGTTGCTTGACTCAACAAAGACTTTGTTTGTTGGAACCCGGTCTACCTTGCGTTTTTCCGGACGGAACAGAAACAAATATAAAATTCTGGGTAATATATTCATCTTGATTGTTGATACTCTCCCGATTAATGACAACTGTAAATTTTCCCATTTCGCCAAATCTAGCACTATCTGCTGCTTAAGTATGATATAATTATTCTCTTTTAGTGTACTGCACCTTGTTGTCAAGTCTATCCCCAAATACTTGATTTTATTCGTGACCTGGATTTTCAATAGGTCTGCCAGTTCTTTCTTTTGTCTTGACAGCATATTTTTTGTCAAGATCTTTGTCTTATCTTTATTTATTTTCAAATTAGCCACCTTACCATATGTCTCTAACTTTTCTATCAATTTTGATGCTTTTCTAAAGGGTCTTCTAGAATGAAAACCAGATCATCTGCAAATGCTTGCAACTTAAATTCTTCCTTTTTAATTTTCATCCCTTTTATATTCTTTTCTTCTCTAATATTTCTGTTTAGCACTTCCAAGGTTAACACAAACAATAAGGGTGACAGTGGGCATCCTTTTCTTGTTCCTTTTCTTATATCAATAGAGTCTGTCAATTCTCCCTCTATCATTACCTTTGCTGTTTGCTTATGATGTATAGCTTCTATTGCTTGAGTAAATTTTTTAGTAAAGCCCATCTGTTCCAACAGTAACAACATGAATTTCCAGTTCACATA
This sequence comes from Laticauda colubrina, assembly GCA_015471245.1. NCBI lineage: Eukaryota > Metazoa > Chordata > Lepidosauria > Squamata > Elapidae > Laticauda > Laticauda colubrina. The sequence continues at coordinate 17,541,155 of BLBF01000005.1, forward strand.
ATCAAATGCCTTCTGTGCATCTAGAAATATCAAAACCATTTGTTTTTCAGGATGAGCCTCAAGGTATTCCAAAGTGTCCAAAATTACTCTCATATTGTCTAATTGTCTGTTTGGAAGAAATCCATTTTGATCAGGATGAATAAAACTGTTTAAATATTTTGTAAGTCTTTCTGCCAATATTGAAGCAAAAATTTTATAATCTGCATTTAGTAAGGAAATAGGTTGTTAAGCCTGGGTTCCCCAACCAGGGTTAGGTAGACAAGCTAAACAGAATGTGCAGCGTTAGTCAGATAGGCACACAGATAAATGAGTGAGCTAAGCTTGTATGTTTATTAACATACAGTAAAAATAACAGATACGCTTGTGCTATCAAGAATATAGTTTATTCCAGTATAAGTTTATGGCATCGTCAAATAACAGTCCAATAGTCATGTATCATGTAGTCAGTCCATTCAGGGATATTCAGTTAGCAAAGTCCATGTAGAATATCCTATGTCAGTTCACTTACAAGTCAGTCCTTTGTTGTCTCTCCCGTTCGAGCAATGCAGTCTTGATTCCAAGCAGTAATCAGGGATCATCAAAGCCAGAGAGAGAGAGAGCAAGCTGTAGTCTTGCTACTTTTATATTGTTTTCATAACCACTCCTTTAATTTCTATTTCACAGTTAAAGCTGCATACACTCTAACATACACTAACTATGATTCATAGTTATTATTTCACCTAAACCAGTTAGGGTAAACAATGTTATCCCTAACATAGGTCTATACTTTTTGATTTGTTATGGATTGGCCTCCTCTTGTGAGACAAGTGTAATATAAGCTTCTGACCATGATTTAGGTATCTTCTTCTTTAACATAACTTCATTCATAACTTCTCGCAATGGAAGATTCAACAATTCTTTTAATGTTTTCTAAAATTCTGCCGGAATTCCATCTGGGCCTTGTGCCTTTCCATTATTTTGCTCCTTGAGTTATTTTCCTTGATTCTTTCTCCTTTCTCAATTTATATGCTAACTATCTACCTGGTTTATTTGCATCTTCAAAGTAGTTCTGTTTAGCACCTCTAATTTTTTGTGCTCGTTCTTTTTCTATTATACCCATTTTATGTTTAATTATATCAATTTTTAACTTTAATGTCCTTTTTCTGTGGCATTTTTTGTAGCTCTTTTTCAAGTTCTTTATACTCATCCTCTAATGACTCAGAGGCTAATCTTTTCATAGTATTTATTTTCCTTGTATAGTCTATTATCAAGCTTCTGGTATATGCCTTCATTGTATCCCATACATTCTGGACTGATGTATCTTCTTTTTTATTTTCTTTAAAGAAAAAGGCCAGTTCTTTCTCTATTCACTATGTGAAGTCTTTTTCCTTTAATATAGCATTATTTAATGTCCATCTAGATCTTCTTCTTTGTCCTTTCCATTTAATTGTCATTGGATTGTGATCTGCCCAAGTACTTATTTCAATATTTATTTCTTGAATATTAGTTCACAATTCTGTTGACATCCATATCATATCTATTCTGGACCATGATGAATGTCTATTTGAGTAAAAGGTGTATTGTTCAGTTTTAGCATTTCTTTCGCTCCATGTATCTTTTAAGTTTATTTCATCTACCATTTTTAAAAAAGATATAGGGAGAGTCTTTCTGCTTTGCTTTGTTGTTTTCTGTGCTGTATAATCCAGTTTATTGTCTACAATTCCATTAAAATCTCCCATCATAACTAGATTAGCATAGTCCAGTTCAATTATTTTCATGTGTAATTTTTTATAAAATTCTTCTTGATTGTCATTGTCATCAGTATAAATCAATTTTGCTGGGATAATATCTTTTATATATAAAACCACTCCTCTTTTCTTGCATTGTGTCAAAGAAGTAAATATTTTCCTTAATTTTGGCTGTCTCAGCAATTGTTCATGTTGCTTTTTAATGTGTACTTCTTGTAGGCAGATGACATCAAATTTTAATTTCTCTAATTTATGGAAGGCTTTCCTTCTTTTAACGGCTGAGTTAAGTCCATTTATATTAATTGTAATCATTTTTTTTCTTCCATGGTTATATTTTGTTGTTAGGTTTAGCAGCTCTCGTAGATTTTGGTTCATGTTGTTCTTTGGCTTCCACCTTTCTACCGGCTTGCACCTTCTTCTTTTTCAATCGCCATTTGGCAGTCCTCTTGGAATTCAATTAGTGAAATGTCTTTTTCTGCCTCTTCCTCTTTCTCTCCAAAAATTCTGTGTAAAATGATTCAGCTTTCTCAATTGAGTCAATTCTATCTCTCTGTTCTTGCCATGTGAACATAAAACCTTCTGGAATCAGCCGTCTATAATTCACCTCTTTTTTAAGTCGCATTTTGGTCAGGAATCGGTATTCTTTTCTCATCTCTCTCACTCTTCTGGGTACTTGTTTCAAGGCCACAATCTCCTTGTCTTTATATTTCAATGTTTTCTCTTTTGCCACTTGCAATATTTGTGTTTTAATGTCTTTCTTTGTAAATTTGATGTGGACTTCTCTTGGTAAGCTATTTCCCATTCCATATCTTGTGAAGACTCGATAAACCACATCTATTCCAACCATCATCTTCTCTTCAGTTATTTCCAAAGCTTCAGGCAATATTTCTATCATTATTTCAGCTTGGTTTTGTCCCTTTTCTTCCTCTATGTTTTGGAATCTAAGATAAAATTCTGATCTGTCCATCTCCCATCTCAGTATGCCACTTTTATCTTGCTCAACCACAGTTAATCTGTTATCAATATCTCCAATCTTCTTGTCTCTTTGTTTGTCTTCTTCAGTTTTTTGGAATCTCACATCGTACTTCATCATCATTTGTTGAATGTTCTCCACCTTTTCCTCAGTTTTCCCTTGTCTTTGTTTGATGTTCTCTGTTCTCTTTTCAATATTCTCTGTTCCTGTTTGAATATTTTGAATTCCTTGCATAATCATCTGTGGTCACTTTTTCTTGTTCTTTTTCTTGCATAACATTGTCTGTGTTGAACGTTGTCCTCCAGATGGTGGAGAGAAAGAAGTAGAGGTTGAAGAACCAGGGGCAGTTAGATTCCTACTCATTTTGAGCAATTCAAAATATTTAGGTTCTTCTAGACCTTCATCCAATTGTGAAGTGACCAATTGCAATTCCAAATAAAAATAGGAGGGAAAAAAAAAAAAGCCAAATAGTAACAATAATAATAATAATTTAAAAAAGAAAAAAAATTCTTCAAGTTCTTGTGTACCTTAATCCAATCGATTGGTTGAATAACAATAAAAATTCAAAAATGAAGGAAAAGACCATAAACACACACAAAAAGAGAAAGTTGTTAAATCGTAAAAAAGGCAGAAATGTGAAAAATAAAAAAATAAAAAAGAGAAAAGAAAAATTCTTCAGGTTCTTCAACACCTTAATCCAATTAAGAAGTCTCAGATATGAAAGGATGCATAAGAAAAAAAAGGCCAGAAAAATAAAAAATAAAAAACAATATGGAAGGTAAATGGAAAGAAAAAAAAAATACCAGGGAGAGAGAGAAAAAAGAAAAAAAACTACTCCCTTAAAAAGAAAAGGAAGGAAATCATTAATACTAAAGTTTTTACTTTAAAATAAAAAGCAAATGTAGAAATTTAATTTCAAAAGACAAGAAAAAAAAAAACAAAGACAAATTCCAAAGTGCCAAAAATCCAAATAGCTATTCCAAAAATTAAACTGATGAGGAGGGATAGCACAGCTTAGAAAGAATAAAAAGAGCACACTGCACTTTGTTTAATTATCCAAGGCTCTTGTTATAACTCTCTTCTCCAGAGACTTATCACCTTTTCTTTTCCTATAAGCTTCAACACCAGACTCCAGCTGTTGATAGAAACCCAGAAGAGTACCTTCAATAATACTCTCCCATGCTCTTTCCTCTATCTTATCAAATAGCAATGTCCTTGAAAAGAAGTCTCAGTTCTTTCTCAGCATTGTCTGGTCAAGAAAAAGAAACAGAATATTTCAAAGCCTCCAGTTGGCAGTGTTACAAAGTTTCTTTAGCTTTCACTTTCCCCCTCCTTTTCCAAGCAAAATATAATAAGAATTAATTTTAAAAAGAAAAAGATATTTTAAAAAAATAACTAGAAGGGAGTCTCTAGCCTAGAATATGAAAGTCAAAAAGGAAAGAAAGAGTAGATGAAAAAAGAGAAAAAAACAGTCCAGTATCAAAATGTAAGATCATGTGTAGAAAATCCAGCAATGAGAAAACAAAATATTACTTTGATATTCCTATTTAAAATTGCTGCTTAATCACTTCTGTCAAAACTTTTACAGATTCTTTCTTTTCCTTAGGGTGTCCTTTCAAATCTTTAAAGAAAGAAAAAGTTCTCACCAAACCAGCACACTCTCTCTTTCCATTCTCTTTCATTTTGGAGGTGTCACAACTTCAGCAGCTTTAATGACTGCCTCTTTGCCGCTGGCAAAAAGAGCTTCTCTTGGATCTACCAGGGACTTTGCAGTATCTCTGGGATTGATGGGATGCGCTCTTTACTTTCACCATCTCTTCGGGATGATTTAGATCCGATTGGACCATCCAGGAGCAAAGATATTGGCAGCGATCTCAGACCTCCAAGATTGCATGCCGTATTGTCGTGACGCCAGCTCTGCCCTCCACCCACTGAAAAACTTTCTTGTTTTGGCTACAAAATCCCATCGAGCTACTCTTCCCCTCTTTGCCCCTTCTTTTGTTTGTGGCAACTCTGAAGCCTCCAACATGCCATCAGTCAGGTTCACTTCAGGGTTGACATATACTTTCCTTGCCTTATACACAATGTTCCTTTCTTCTGAATAATTGGGGTTTTTAAATTATAGCTTTTCTGGATGAAATTTTATGTTGCAGTATTTGATTTGTGGTAATTTGATCAGTTAACTTATATGCAGATTGGCTGATTGGATGTCACAAGTTATTAGATCTATTCACTTGATTCAATTGTACTATTAGTGGAAAATCTCAAAGTAGATTTGATGTCTGCTCATCAACACTCTAGCATGCTGCCTAGATTTAGGGATGTTTTTCTACTAGGGTATCTTTATTTATATCAAATTAACAACTACTATTACTGTTAATCTTTTCATCACTCCTTATCACCCATCTCTCCCACTAGTAACTGTATGACTGTAAATTTGTCACTTGTATCCTTATGATTTATATTGAGTTTCCTAGTATGATTTGATTGCTTATTGTACCCTATGACTATCATTAAGTATTGTACCTTATGATTCTTGACTCTTGACAAATGTATCTTTTTTTTTATGTATACTGAGAGTATTTACACCAAGGCAAATTCCTTGTGTGTCCAGTCACACTTGGCCAATAAGGTATTCTATTCTATTCTATTCTATTCTATTCTATTCTATTCTATTCTA
>BLBF01000005.1:17546544-17592246 GCA_015471245.1 Laticauda colubrina
TATTCTATTCTATTCTATTCTATTCTATTCTATTCTATTCTATTCTATTCTATTCTATTCTATTCTATTCTTTCCAAAACATGGTTGAATACATCAGTTCTTTGACAGCTATCAAATTTATCACATGCCAATGTTTTGATCCAGGTTATAAAAAATAATCTATTTGTAACGTATTTAGAATTGCACCCAGCAGACTTGAAATAGCTGATTCTGATTCTAAGATAATCACATAATTATACTCTTTAAGCATCACCCATTTGTCATGGATATATATGGTTAAAGTCTAATATTGCTAGTTTGTTTCTTTTTTTATATTTTTCATGTATTTGGATAGTTTGACACCTGTAAGGTATCTGCTTCACTTTTTTTATTACCAATGATGTCATTGTAGGTGACAAACATAGAGTTTGAATGGACTTGAAGTCAGCAAATATTCACATTTTTCAAGAGTAGACCTTGTGATTGCATGAAGGAAGAGGAAAAAAAGGACCAGACAAATAAAACATTATGTTAAATGAAAATGTTTATAAATGGAAGCAATCTATACAATCCAGATATTATCCAAAAATACTCTTATAGGCACTTACTCTGAATTCTGAAAGGATTTAACTGTGGACAGTAACATAAATGGAACAATATGGAACATAAAACAGTTCAATAATCATGGGAAAACAGTGTAACTTCTAAGTAATTTTCTTTGTCCTCAAAGATAACTGAAATCCTCTAATTACGTAGTCCCAAAAGCTTCATTTGGTTGATAGATCATCTAGAACAGGGGTGCCAATCTTGCGTTATCACTGTTTCATCAAATGATGTATTGCATCTTTCACCCTTTTGCTAAACCAGGCATCGGTATGGCCAACATGTGACATATACAGCCTGTGGGCTTGAAGTTTGACAGCCCTGATATAGAAGAATACAAGGACTGATTGTGTGAAAGGCCAAGAAGGGACTGGTGAGAGATAGTAAGCCTACATTTTTTTGCATATTCCATGAACAGGCACAAGATTCTGGGAAAAGAAATATTTTAGGTGGTACAGATTTACTGAAATCAGGATAGCAAAGGCTCAGAACAAACAAAGACTTGCAACAAAAGTCAAAGATAATAAAAAAAGTTTCTTCCAACATATAAATAACAAGAAAAAAATCAAGGAAACTGTTGGTCCACTTAAGGGAGAAGACAGCAAGGAATCAACAGGCAACAGAGAGAAAGCAGAACTGCTTAACTCATTCTTTGCATGCGTCTTCACGCAAAAAGAAACTATAACTCAACCCAAATGAAACTGTAAAAGACAGACCAGAAATAAAACTTAAAATAAGCAAAAAAATAGTAAGAGAACACCTGTCTGATCTTGATGAAAACAAATCACTGGGACCTGATGGAATTAAATCCCAGAGTTTTAAAGGAGCTGGCAGAGGTCATCTCAGAACCACTGCAACATATCTTTCAAAAATCCTGGAGCACCGGGGAACTACCAGAGGACTTGAAAAGAGCTGATGTGGTTCCCATCTTCAAAAAAGGAAAAAAAAAAAAAAACAGACCCAGGAAACTGTAGACCAATCAGCCTAACATCAATACCTGGGAAGATACTGGAAAAGATAAAAAAACAGATCTACCAACATCTAGAAACAAGTAAAGTAATAACTAGCAGTCAGTATGGATTTGTTAAGAACAGATCATGCCAAACCAATCTTATTTAATTCTTCCACACAGTGACTAAATTAGTAGACCAGCAAAATACTGTGGACATAATATATTTAGATTTCAGCAAGGCATTCAACAAAGTAGACTACAACCTACTTCTTAGTAAGCCAGAAAAAAGTGGAATAGATAGCACCACCACTAGATGGACTCACAACTGGCTGGCAAACCATACTCAATGAATAGTCCTTAATGGGTCTATGTCTACATGGAGGGAAGTAAGCAGTGGGGTGCCACAAGGTTCCATCTTAGGCCCAGTACTCTTCTATATTTTCATAAATGATTTAGATGAGGGAATAGAAGGGGAACTTACCAAATTTTGAGATGATACTAAACTGGCAGGAATAGATAACATCCAAGAAGATAGGTTCAAGATCCAGATGAATCTTGACAGACTACAACACTGGGCCATATCTAACAAAATGAAATTCAATGCAGAGAAAAGTAAAGTTCTACACTTTGGCAAGAAAAACCAAAAGTACACATATAGACTGGGTGAAAACAGGCTCAATAGCAATAACTGTGAGAGGGATCTTGGAGTCTAAGTGGACAACCAGCTAAATATGAGCCAGCAGTGTGCAGCAGCAGCAGCCAAAAAAGCGACTGCAATCCTAAATTGTATAAACAGAGGATTACAATCAAGATCAAGGGAAGTACTAATACCACTCTATAAAGCCTGAGTAAGACCACAGAGTACTGCATCCATCTTTGGTCACCACATTATAAAAGAGATGTTGAGACTCTAGAAAAAGTACAGGGAAGAGCAACCAGGATAATGAGGGGACCAGAGGCTAAAACATACAATGAACGGTTGCAAGAACTGGGCTTGGATAATCTAGTAAAGGGAAGGACCAGGGGAGACATGATAGCAGTCTTCCAATATTTGAGGGGTTGCCACAGGGAGCAAGGGGTCAAGCTATTTTCTAAAGCACCTGTAGGCCAGACAAGGAATAATAGATGGAAACTGAACAAGGAGAGATTTAACCTGGAAATAAGGAGAAACTTTCTGACAGTGAGAACAATCAACCAATGGTACAGATTGCCCTCATAAGTTGTGAGAGTGCCATCACTTGAGACTTTCAAGAAGAGATTTGATTGCCATTTATTAGAAATGGTATAGGGTATCCCACTTGGGCAGGGGGTTGGACTAGATGACCTACAAGGTACCTTCCAACTCTGTTATCTGTTAACTCTGTTAACTCTGTTATCTGTTATCTGAGTGGGATTTATCTTAACCAAGACTTGCATAAAATTGCAAGCATGCTTAGAGTGGTAAGCCCATTGATCCAATTCTTATAACTAATGTTAAATTAAAATGATCTTAAAATTAGATTTCCAGCTTTCTGTCTAATTGCTATCAACTTTGTAAAAGAAATCTTATATTGATGAACAGTGGCTGAATTTTCCAATTATTTCTTTAATGAGTTGAATGGCAATGACCCAGAAAATGGACAAAGACCTCACAGCAGACTAAAGTTAATTTGTTTTAAATTGTTATCCCCCATTACAACAAATAATGATAGAAGCTTATTGTTAATTAATCAAAACTTCTGAAAAGAGTTCAGCAGGTGGAAATAATTAGCTGTTAATTGTCTGTTGTTTATTACTGTTTAGAGATGTAAACAAGAAAGGCTGGGTTCATTTGACAGTTTTTTCTCCAAAAAGTATGCCTAATAATAAATCAGAGGCATCCATGTTGTTGTTATAGCATGAATATTTGTTCCTTTGCATTTGTTCTCTACTTCAATCTGACAGGTGAAGGAATTGTAATTTCACTTTTGAATTAAAATACCAGATCAGCAGGTGGGAACATTTGCCTTTGTTTCATCTATTTCCTTTATGTTGATTAATTTCAAATTACTTAACTGATTGGCAAGGAGATGGGATTCTCATTGTCAGACAGAATAGCTTTTAATGATGAAATCCATGGGTGACAAAGAAATTTCCACTGCACCTGCATTTTGGTTTGAACAAAAATTTGAGCCTTGGTTTAAGACCTAAATGATTTTCAGAGAGGGAGGGTGAGGGAAGGACAAAGAGAGGGAGAGAGATTTAATAAATACAAAACTTCAGAGAAAAGGTCAAAGCAAGGGAAATATTTTTGATTACTTGTCCTTTTTAAAGATTTTTAAATTTGCTGAAGGAGAGGTTTTCTAGATTAATCATGTGGTGAGAATGACATGCATATAATGCTGGATAAGGCCACTGTCATGAAGGATAAACTGTTGTGTTAATTGAACAGCTATCAAACAATGAATTCTATTTAAACATAATATTAAATTTAAAATTCATATTAAGAAATCCTCTCATTTTACACTTCTGGCTGTTATAAGCTGGGAGACAAAGTTCACTTTTTCATATAGACTCCTCTCCCCCCCCACGAATAAGTATAAATATTGGGGGGGGGGAAATTGGCAGAGGAATTTGAAGTTTTGAGTGGTTAAATGCTGAGATCTAAGACTAAACTTTGATCAATGGAGGAGTAATAAAGGAGTGCATGCCTTTTGGGGCTTCAGTTAATTAATTTGTTTGTATGTTTCCATATTTCAATTCTCAGGAACTGTTAATAAGTAGATCTCTGTAAATAGTTTTGTGGAACATTTTACAAAACAATTGAAATACCTCTTTGAATCTAATGCTCACTTTGTTTACACAATATATTTTCCCAAAGTCTTGGTGGGGCTGCTTTGTCAGCCTCCTTTTTGAAAATCATGTAAACATATCTGCTGCATCTCACAAAAGACCCCCATCAGGAAGTCCACTGAAATGAAATAAAAATACCCATGTACTGGAAAATATACAAGCACTAATTTAGCTGTTAAACATACATGTTCATTGTCTGTCAGCTTCAGCTAAGTCAGGATGAACAATTGTAGCTGACAATTACTGCTTTCTTCTGTGTCAACATTTTTATTGAAATATAAAGGATTATAAAATACAAAATACAAAGTAAATAGAAAAGCAGGGAGGGGGGGGAGAGAACTCAGGAACTGATACCAGAACTTTTTCTTTTGGATTTAATGGAAAAAGAACTAGAAAAAATTGGAACTTTTTATTACACAGGTTAACCACAGCAAGACTATTGTATGCACAAAAATGGAAGGACACTTTGATTCCTACTATGGACGAATGGTTGCATAAATTGATGGAGTTGGCTGAAAGGCCAAAAATGTCTACTTTGATTAAAGAATATAAATACTTTTGTTGCCACATGGAGACTGCTTCTATTATACAAATTTTTATTGGTTTTAAAACAAACATAAACAAACAAAACATAAAAACATTAAGCCATCTTCCATACATATACCTACAGTGTGCCGGTTAGTTTACAAATTGTTTTGTGCTACCATTTCGTAGTCTTCCATTACAATTACATTATATATCCTCTCATACTTTCAATCAAATATCAAGTACATTAATATCTTTATTAATCAATCATTAATCAATCATTGACAATACTTTTATTCATTCATGTTTTACAATGTTTCATGATCTAACCATTGATAGAATCGATCCCAAATTTTATAGAATTGTTTATCTTCTTACTCTCTAATTTCAAATGTCAATCTAGTCATTTCAGCACATTCCAATATTTTCTTGATGATTTCCTCCTATGATGGTATTTTCTAATTTTTCCAGTTTTTAGCAAATACAATCCTAGCTGCTGTTAATACATTTACAGTCAGGTATTTCAAGTCTTTACAATATATTTCAGGTAAAATTCCCAATAAGAATATCTCTGGTTTCAAATCTATGTTTTTTGTCATTTTTTCCAACCACATGTGGATTTTAGTCCAGTATTTTTTAGCATCTGCACTGATCCACCACATATGGTAATATTATCCAGGTGTCTGATGACATTTCCAACACTTTTCAGACTTATTCTTGAACATTCTGACAATTCTTGTCGGGGGAAAGTGCCACCTGTAAAACATCTTAAGGCCAGGTCATATTGGCCGACGGATGCAAAACGTATGTAAAAAGGACACAGCGGATGAGCAAATTTTCCATCCATTGTTATCCGCTCTCAAAAGTGCCCCAAATTTGCAAAAAGAGAACGGACAACAACAGAAAGGAACGGACGTGGGGAGGACGTAGCGAGGATGTTAAGCAGATGCTCAACGGAAGCCTAGCAGATGGAAGTGGATGGAAGCGGATGACACATCCGCAGGGCTTCCGGGAGAGAACAGCGAAGTGAACGCGCAGCGGAAGGAGTGCATGCATAGCGGATGCCGAGCGGATGGAGCGGATGTATCATGGACACCTAGTGGATGCCTAGTGGATGCCTAGCAGATGCAAAGTGTTCACTGCACATGCGGGGGGGATGCATTGCGTCAGCCCCGTGGTTATAAAGGGAAGCAGCTCACAAGCAGGTCACCATTCAGAGGAAAGACTTGCTGCCAGACATATCTTCAACCAACAACCATGGGGAAGAAGAGGAAGCCTGTGCCTACTCCTACCAGCCCTGGCAAGAAGGACAGGACCACCATCCCACCCCCTGGCGCTGACTCTGCTTCTGCTAGGGCTTCTGATGCTGCTGCTGCTCCTGCTTCTTCTGCTGCTGGTGCTGACTCTGCTGGTGCTGGTGCTTCTGCTGGTGCTGCTCCTGGTGCTGGTGCTGACTCTGCTGATGCTGCTCATGGTGCTACTGGTGCTTGTGCTTCTGCTGGTGCTGCTGCTGCTGGTGTGGTGGACCAGCCCCGAGAACCTCAAAGCCCTGCTGATGAGGGCCCAGAAGGCCCTGCCAGAAGGAGGAAGAGGCAATCGCGTGAAAAGGGGGAGAGTAGACAGTACTCCATTGCAGAGGAACATGAGGAGGAGGTGCTGGAATGGCTGAGGGAGAACAAGTACCTCTGGAGGAAGGTACACAGTCTCTATCGAGACATCAAGTGGAAGCAGACAGCTTGGAGAGAGAAGGCGGATAGCCTGGGCTACACTTCGGATGTCCTCCTGGGGTGGTGGAAGCACTTGCACACCTGGTACGGGAAGCTGCACCTGAAAAAGTCTGGCCAGGACGCGGTCAAGCTCACCGACAGGGAGACCTATGTCATTGCAAAGTGCAGCTTCTTGGAGGGTGAGATCCGCCACCGAGGAGCAGCCCCTCTGTCAACCCTCTCTCTCAGGCAGCCCACAGAGAGCCAGTCCTCTTTTGGCCAAGAGTCAGCTCCTGTCTCCAGGAAGGTATCTTTGGAGTGTGCCACGATGGAGACCCCCCCGACAGCTGCACACCCCATGCCGGAGCACATGGAGGATCCCCTGATGCAGATGGAGCAAGAAGAGGCCGCTGCCACCAGAGACCAACCCACACCCATCCCCAGCTCCACCTCCACAGAAAGCAAGCAGACAGGCAGATCAGAGAGGCAGAGCCAAACTGTCCTCTTGGAGATCAGGGACACCATCAAGAGCAGCGTAGATTTCCTCCCTCAGCTGGTACACTTTGAGATTCCATCCTCTAACAGAAAGGCCTTCCTCACCTACGTGAACCAGACCCTCATGGAAATGCCCAAAGCCCAGTACCAGATGATCAAGGAGAGGATCACAGGTCTTCTGCACCACCCTCCAGGCCCAGCTGAACCTGCTCTGACCCACTCCAGGTCTGCTCCTCCACCCCATGCAATGTCACAGCCCTTCCAAGGCTTTCAACAGCCCCTCACCTACCAAGACTACGGCTACCAGGAGTTCCAACAGCACAGGCAGCCCTTCCCAGTCTGGACACAGGTATTTCGCACACCACAGGTGCCACTGATGCCACCAATACAACCGATGCCACAGACGCCACAGATGCCACCGATGCCACAAATGCCACCGATGCCACGGATGTCACCGATGCCTCACCTCGCTTAGCTACAGACCAGACAGCCCCACTACACTGCTCCTTCCTCCACCCAACAGCCAAGCCCGGCCACAGAACATCTGTCATCGGTCTTGGGACTGACATCCCATGTCCTCTCAACATCATGGGACTGAGCCAGCTCTCTGCGAGCTTCCTGCACACACCATCCCCTGTTGTCCTCACAGGGCCAAGCACCCCAATAGCACCTCAGACCAGCACTCCAGCCACTTCCACCTCCACAGCCCCTGGACCATTCACCCCTGAGACCATGGGCACGTCTCAGAGTGACTGAGAAGAGTGCCAGAGACTGGGTTGTTACCTGCTCACCTTATCTTTGCTTCGGACACTTTTCTTGGTTCATTTTGCTTTTATAATAAAGTCCTACAGTTTGTTATTAATAAAGGTTATCTTTGCTTCACACACTTGGTTCAGTTCTTTTACTAAATAAAGTCTTGGTGAAAACTTTTAGAAATGGTTTAAGCCTTTGCATGCTTGTGGAATGGGTAAGGATAGCTGTGGGAAGGATAGCTGTGGGATGGGTAAGGATATCTGTGGGATGGATAAGGATAGATGTGGGATGCATAGTTGTGGGATGGGTAAGGATAGCTGTGGGATGGATAAGGATAGCTGTGGGATGGATAGCTGTGGGATGGATAGCTGTGAGATGGGTAAGGATAGCAGTGGGATGGGCAGGGATACCTGTGGGATGGGTAATAGCTGTGCGATGGGTAATAGCTGAGGGATGGGTAATCGCTGTGGGATAGATAAGCCTCCAGTGCAAGCATAGTGGGACTGTATGGTCCACCCTCCCAGATGCCACACCTATGGCCCTTTATTATCAATAACAATTTAATCATTCATCAACACATTTCAACATAAACACAACTCTTTATTAAATGCCCTGTTCATTGTCGAGCCACTCAACATACATGGCACAATCTCATCAGTGTGATGAGACAGGCTCAAGGAAGCATCCATTAAGCATCTACCATCCTGTCTTGTCACTCCACTGCTCCGGCGGGGGAGTTGTACCAGTGTTTCAGGAGGTTGCACTGCTTCTTCTCTTCACATGAAGCTCTGTTGGGGCCTGGCACATCCACAGTGTCTATCAGGTTTACTCCTTGCCTCCATTCACCAGGCTCCATGTCCCCATTGCCTTGTTGGTGGTCCATGAGCCTGTTCTGCAAGACTGGGTAGCGGGTGTGCATGAGATTGTGCAGGATGCAGCAAGCTTCCACGATGTTCCTCATGGTCTCTGCGTGATGCTGCATGGTGGTGAGAAGTACCTGGAACCTGTTGGCCAGGATGCCAAAGGCATTCTCCACCACCCGTCTTGCCCTGGACAGCCTGTATTTGAAGATCCTCTCTTCACAGGTGAAGTATCTGGAAATGTAGGGCTTCATGAGCTAGGTTGTGAGGGAGAAGGCGTCATCCCCCACGATGAAGTAGGGCACATCTTGTGTGTCATTGGGCAGGGGGTCTGGATCTGGGAAGCCCACGATGAGGTTGCCTTCCAGTTTCTTCTTGAGGTGACTGGCGTTGTATACCTAGGCATCTGAAGATGAGCCGTTGCCTGAAGCATCGATGTACATGAACTTGTAGTCAGCATCGACCATGGCGAAGAGGATGATGCTGAAGAAGCCCTGGTAGTTGTGATAAGTGGACCCTGAGTTGGCTGGAGCTTTGCAGGCCACGTGCTTCCCATCTATGGCTCCAACAGTGTGGAGGAAGTTCCACTTCTGATACCACTGTTCTGCAACTTTCTTCCATCCTTCTTCAGTGGTGGGGCACTGGAGGAGCTCCTCCTTGTATTCTTTGATGATGGCCTGCACCACTTCTCTGACCACAATGCTGATGGTGTTGTGTGGCACCCTCCAGGCATACTGTATGTTTCTGTACGTGGTCCCGGAGGCCAGGTGGCGCAGAGTCAGTACCACCTTCAGCCCAGGTTCCAGGCTGGGCCGGAAGTTGGTGTTTGCCTTGGTCAACCTGGGTCTCAGCTGCTCCACAACTTCATCAAATGTGGCTGGTGGCATCCTCATGAAGTTCTGGAATGCACGAGTGTCTTCGTTCCTCAGCTCCACCATCAGCTTGTCATACAGTTCATATTCGGACCCACACACTTCTTGGACGCCTCCTTTTCCTTGCGTAGAACAGGTGAAAGAGCCTGAAGAGGGCTTGACATTGCTGTAGAATGTTGGTGGCTACCAAAAGGTGTGTGCGACGATCCATGTTGGAGATGACTGGATGCTGTGGAAGAGCAATAGCAAGAGCAAGGCTGCAGAGGTCTGCACACCAGGGCTGCTGGACTGAAAGTGAGATCCAGGTGATTTCCTTCCCCTTTTTATAGGAAATATCGGTTTTCCTCTAGGTGTCCTTCCGCATACTCTAGACATCCTCCAGACATCCTAAATATCAAAGATACGTCCCCTATACGAATGTTTTTTTCCGTTTTAATGCTTTATATGCGAGCTGCATCCACTTTCATCCTTTCCATGTCCATGCTACTCACACTGCGCGGACATTCCGTGTCCATTTCACTTCCTCCCTCTTTCTGTTTTCCACTGGAGTGGATGCAAGTTGCACAGATGCACAGCAGATGCCGAGTGGATACAGCGGACGTGGAACGGATGTAGAACCTTTGCTGCCCATCTGTGTAGTGGATGTAGAATGGACGCGGCAGAAAGTTCATCCGGCCAAAAAGTTTTGTGCAGCTCAAAACTTTTTGAGCGGATGAAATCTCAGTAGATGGATGCTGGATGGATAGAACGTATGAATCAAGCACGCAGTGAATACAGAACGGATGCATCACGTTAACCAACGGATTGCAAGCGTTTTTCTCTGTTTTACATCCTCTTTCCATCCATTGGTGCAGTGTGACATGGGCTTTACACAAATTTTCTTTATATGCTGTTGAGATTGTCATTTTGAGACCACAATTTTTGTCATTTCTCTAAATTAATCCCATATACAAAATTCTTCCCTCAAGCAATCATAATTTTTTAAATTTGTTCTTCTAACTTAATTTCTAATAAATATCCATATAATTTTTTAATCACCTTTTCATCGGCACCTGTCAAAATTTTATCTAAATCAGTCAATTTATCATAAAAACCTTCTGTTTTAAAATCTTTACCATACCTTGATTGTATTTGCACATATGAAAACCAATTCATCTTTAAACCTTGTTCCTCTAATTTTTCCATAGATTTAAGTTCACCCTTTTCATTCAAAATTTCCCCATATCTAACTGTTTGTTCCTTCTTATATGTTATAGGATAAGAAAATGCTTCAATAATCGATAACCAGACTGGAATTTTCAAATAATATTGTCTTTTAATCTTCTCCCAATTTAACCACAGAGACTCCCATATATGATGTCTTCTAAAATACCCCTGTGTTTTAGTTCCTTTATACCATAGAAAAGCATGCCACCCCAACAACAGATCATGTCCTTCTAATCTCAACAATCTAGTATTTCTTAATGTTATCCATTCCTTTACCCACATCAACTTCATAGCTTGATAGTACAACTCCCAATTAGGCAAGCCAAATCCTCCTCTTATTCTGGCATCTTGCAAAAGTTTTAACTTTATTCTCGCCTTCTTACCTTGCCATATATATTTCAACACAATTTTAATTAAATCTTCAAAATAATCTTTTCCAAGCCGAATTGGAATTGTTTGAAACAAATATAAAATTCTGGGTAATATATTCATCTTGATTGTTGATATTCTCCTTATTAATGACAGTTGTAAATTTTCCCATTTCGCCAGATCTAGCACTATCTGCTGCTTAAGTTTAATATAATTATTCTCTTTTAGTGTACTGCATCTTGTTGTCAGATATATCCCCAAGTATTTAATCTTCTTTGTGACCTAGATTTTCAGTAGGTCTACTCATTCTTGCTTTTGTCTTGATAACATGTTCTTTATCAGAATCTTTGTCTTATCTTTATTTATTTTGAAGCCAGCCACCTCTCAATATGCCTCTATCTTTTCTATCAATTTTGAAGCTGTTTCAAGTGGATCTTGTAAGATGAAAACCAAGTGATCTGCAAATGTTTGCAGTTTAAATTCTTCCTGTTTAATTTTCATCCCTTTTATGTCTTTTTCTTCTCTTATATTTCTGTTTAACACTTCCAAGGTTAACACAAACAACAAGGGTGACAGTGGGCATCCTTGTCTTGTTCCTTTTCTTATAAATAGAGTCTGTCAATTCTCCCTCTATCATTACCTTTGCTGTTTGCTTATGATATATAGCTTCTATTGCTTGAGTAAATTTTTTAATAAAGCTCATCTGTTCCAACAGTAACAACATGAATCGCCAATTCACATTGTCAAATGCCTTCTGTGCATCTAGAAATATCAAAGCCATTTGTTTTCCAGGATGAGCCTCATGGTATTCCAAAGTGTCCAGAATTACTCTCATGTTGTCTCAATACTCTCAATTTGTCTGTTTGGCAGAAATCCATTTTGATCAGGATGAATAAAACTGTTTAAATATTTTTTAAGTCTTTCTGCCAATATTGAAGCAAAAATTTTATCATCTGCATTTAATAAAGAGGTCTATAGTTCTTAATTTGTAATGGAACGGCCTCCTCTTTTGGAATAAGTGTAATATAAGCTTCTGACCATGTTTTAGGTATCCTCTTCTTTAACATAACTTCATTCATAACTTCTAAGAATGAAAGATTCAACAATTCTTGTAATGTTTTGTAAAATTCTGCCAGAAATCCATCTGGACCTGATAACTTTCCAATATTTTGCTTCTTGAGTGCTTCAGTTAGCTCCATCATCGTTATATTCCTTTCTAACATTGTTTCAATCTCTTTAGGTATCTGGGGTAGATTAGGATTCTGTAGATACTGTATAACTCTTTTCTCATCAATATTCTCTTGTGTATATTGTTCCGTCCAGAAAGAGGCGCGTCAGACCGAGTTCCAACAATAAACTCTTTTATTAAACTCGCTAGGCAATAGTAATGGAACAACAGCCCAAGCCGCGTCAGCTCTTTTTATAGTGGCTCGCCCGCAGCTTGTGGTCAATGACACTGCTTTAACTGTTCCCGCCATTTGGCGGGTTAACTCGATTGGTTCTCTAACAGCCAATCCGCGAATGGCCTTTTTGGCCAATCAGAACAGGGAACTTGGACCCTTCCAAATTCCATACAGAACACCCCTCCCCCCTTGGTTTAGTCCAATGTGTGTCACATAGTCATGCAGGTAGGTGGTCCTTTTTCTAGTCCAGGTTGACCTGCACAGCTCAGTCTCAGCGTGGTCTTCGAGTGGTTCAGATGGGATCGCTGTCTCTCTGTTCCTTCTCCATGGTACCTCCTGGAAGGTTGAGTCAGCCATGCTGCTCCCTCCTGAGTCTCTTGGGTCAGTTGAGATGGCTGTGCTGCTCCCTCCTGGCTTGACTGGGTTGGTTGAGCCGGCCTGGCTGTTTTCTTCCAGGAAGGCCTCACTTCATTCTCCTGCTCCCGGACTTCTCATTTGGGGTTCATCTAACCGTGAGTGCTCTTTTTGTCGTGTTTGTTGTCTTGTTACGGGAGGTTCGTCTCTCCCTTTTTTATTACTTTGTATTTCCCCACCCTCCTTGGTTGTTTTTCAGTCGATATTTATTTTTATTGGTTCTGTGGTGTTTTTTTTGTTCAAGATTGCGAGAACAAAGCTGGTCTATGTGCCGCTTCCATTCTCTTCCATCATCTAGGAGTAGTCGGTAAGACCGGGGCCCTGTAATTTGGGTGATTGTGGTTGGAAGCCACAATGGTTCCCCAGTGAGGTTTCTCACATAGACCAGGTCGCCAATTTCAAATGTTTGGTATTTGCTGGAGGAGTCGGGGGGGTTGTCCCAGGTGTAAGTGGGGTGCAGTCTGTCTAGGTAGGAATGTAATTTCCTACCCATTAGGAGTTCTGCTGGGCTTTTGTTGGTTGTGCTGCTTGGGGTAATATGCTGTAGAGTTAGTAGTCAGTTTAGTTTGTCTTGCACGTCCCCCTTGTCCATTCTATCCAGGCACTCCTTAGTGTACTGAATCAAGCGTTCAGCCTTGCCATTTGCAGCCGGATGGGCCAGCGCTGTTAAAGCATGTCGGATACCCTGGGCAGCCAGATACTGTTCGAATGCTAATGCTGTAAACTGGGGGCCATTATCTGACACCAGTACATCAGGCAGCCCATGTGTAGCGAAAAGTTTGTCTCGCTGTTTTATTTCTGCCTCGGTGGTTGTGGAAGCCATAAGGATGACTTCTAACCAGTTCGAGTAGGCATCCACAACTATTAGGAAGGTGTTCCCCTTTGTCGGCCCAGCAAAGTCAATATGTAGTCTAGACCATGGACCCCGGGGAGTTTCCCATTCTCTGACTGGTGCCTGTGGTGGGGTAGGCCTTGATTTTTGACAGTCATGGCATGTTGCCACTCAACATTCAATGTCTTTGTCCAGCCCTGGCCACCAGACGTAACTCCTGGCCAGGGCTTTCATTTTGACTATGCCCGGGTGTCCCTCGTGCAACATGCACAGAACACCTTTCTGGAGACTGTTTGATATAGCCACCCCGTCACCCCATAAAATGCAACCTTTTTCGATAGACAGTTCGGTCTGTCAGGTGCGAAATGGCTTAAAAGTCTCAGTTTTGTTCTCCTCTGGCCAGCCCTTACCTATCCAATTCAAGATGCGCACTGTCAAAGGGTCTTTTGCAGTGGCTCTCGCAATGTCCACTGCAGTTAGCGACAGGTCTGGGCAGGTGTCTAGTTGGAGTGTGGAGATGGTTGGAGCTGGGTCCTCTTCTGTGATGGGCAGCGGGGAACGGCTCAGGGTGTTGGCATGTGTGATGGCTTTTCCGGGGCAATAAATCAGTGTGTAGGAGTAGGCAGCGAGGAATTCAGACCACCTCATCATTCTAGGTGACAGAATGTTTGGGGTTGGCTTGTTGCCTGCTAGGATCCCTAACAGGGGTTTGTGATCAGTGATGATTGAAAAAGTTCTACCATAAAGGTACTCATGGAATCTTTTGACTCCGGTGATGTTTGCGAAGGCTTCTCTGTCGAGTTGGCTGTAATTGCGTTCTGACTTGGAAAGCGTCTTTGAATAAAAAGTGACCGGTGCCTCTCTGCCATCTGGTAGCTTGTGGCTTAGGATGGCGCCGATCCCAAAAGGCGATGCATCACAGGTGACCGTCAACAGCAGGGTATTGCTATACTGGATTAAAACAGTGTTAGACGTTAATAGGTCTTTGATACCCTGAAATGCTGACTGTTCCCAGGGGCCCCATGTCCAAGTAGTGTTTTTATCTTGAAGCCGATGTAGGGGTTCTGCTATGGTTGCCTTATGGGGCAGGAACACATTGTAAAAAATTATGAGACCTAGGAATGCTTGAAGGTCAGTTTTGTTCCAAGGTTTAGGAGCATCTTTGATTGCCTTTATTTTTTTTTCAGTGGGGTGTATGCCTTGTTCATTGATTAAATAGCCCAAAAACTCGACCTGGTTTGTGGCTAGATCACCTTTCTCTCGTTTTAAGTTGACTCCTGCATCTATAAATCTTGTTTAAACTGCTCTTAATCTGTTCTCTAGTTGGTTGACATTTTTTGCTGAGACTAGAACATCGTCAAAATAAGGGACAACTCCCTTGATTCCATCTAACAGGCGTTCCATGAGGCTTTGGAACATGCCTGGGGCAATGCTAATGCCGAACTGGAGACAGTTACACTTGAATGCCCCTCTATGTGTCACAATAGTCTGTGCCTCTGCTGTAATGAGGTCAACGGGTAATTGTTGATATGCCTCTGCGAGATGAAGCTTTGCAAACATTCTTCCTCCCCCTAGTGAGTGCAGTAAATGTTGCACTAATGGTAGTGGGTATGCGCTTTGTTGGAGCGCATGGTTCAGGATTACCTTATAGTCTCTGCAGATGCACACTGACCCATCTGGTTTGACAGGAGTAATGATGGGTGTTTCCCACCTGGCATGGTCGATTGGCTCTAAAACCTGTTGAGCTATTAATTTGTTCAGTTGTTCATCTATTTTTGGTTTTAAAGCAAACAGGATGTGTCTGGCCTTTAAATGGATGGGGGCTATTTTTGGGTCTTAGCTAAATGAAATTGGGGTCCCCTTGTACCTGCCTAGGGTCCCGTCAAAAACATCTTGGAATTCTTGTAGCAGACTCTCCTCCCAGTTGGCTGCGGTAACGCGATTGATCCCGGTCATCCCGATTCCCAGGGGGGCAAACCATTCGATCCCTAGCAGACTAGGGCGATCACGGTCGATGATGGTCAGAGGCAAGATTTTGGTGTGGTTCTTGAATTCGATGAGGAAATGTCCTAGGCCTACTACCGGAATTTGAATTCCCTGGTAGTTTTTTAAAACCAGTCTTTGTTTCTGTAATTCTTTTTGTTTAATGTCCAGTATCAGGTGCCGGATGGTATTCCAGGATACCATAGACAGGAAAGACCCTGAGTCGACTTCCATCTCACAGGGCTTCCCTTCAAAGCTCACCTCTATCTGGACCTTCTTCCCATTTTCTGCCCTGGCATTTCCGATGGTGACTGTCTGATGCGTTTCCTCTCTGTCACTGGTTCTTTTGCTTTGGTTTCATCTTTCTCTGGCTTGTCTTTGTTCATTTCTGGGGAGGAGGTGCTGCCGTGTCTTTTTGGACTATAGCTCTTTTTGTTGCGGCAGACCCTTTTGATGTGCCCCCATTTGTTAAAAGCCCTACAGATTGCGTGGAGGAACCGGCATTCAGCTCGCAGGTGGTTGCCCCGGCATCAAGCACATTTAAACTCTTGCCAGTTTCTTCTCCTTTCGTGCCATTTCTTGTCTGATTGAAGTCTATGGACATCTTCATTTTCGTCCTCAGTATCACTCTGGGATTTGAGATCTTCATAGTGGGCTGTCGCTGTGGGCTGTTTCTTTCCTCCCTCTGCCTTCTTCTCTCTGGCTTGGTTTGGCAGATCTGGGATCACATTCATCTGGTGCATGGTGGCTGCTGACATCTTTGCTGCTTCGGTGGCAGTTGCCTCTGCAATAGCCTCAGCCACGGTCTGTTCAGGAGCTTGCTCTGAAGGGTAGTCTCCTTCAAACCGAGGACCACACAGTCCCTCAGGGCCTCGTCCATGTTCTGGAACTTGCAGGCTCCTCCAATGTGTCTCAGGGCTGCTACAAAGTCTCCGACAGTTTCATCTTCCTTCTGGTCCCTCTTGTAGAACTCGTGTATTTTTATCAAGTTGGAGACCACAGGTGCGTAGTATGCTCAGATCATTCTGTTCAGCTTGGGCCAAGTCATCTATTTGACATCTCTGGGTTTAGCCAGTGCCTTCACCATTTTAAAGACGGCTGGTCCACAGTGTGTAAGTAAGACAGCCCTCTCTCTGGTCAGAGATTTCCTGCAGTTCGTTGCTTTCCAAAAACAAAAGAAAGCAATTGATATACAACTCCCAATCCTCCTCATCAGGATTGAATGGTTTAGGTGGCGCATTGATACCAGCCATCTCTCTCACTCAGTTCAGATCGCCATGTGCTTCGGTCTCATTCTTCTATGACGATCCCATCCTCGTCGCCAGTGTTCCATCCGGAAAGAAGCATGTGAGACCGGGTTCCAACAATCAACTCTTTTATTAAACTCGCTAGGCAATAGTAACGGAACAACAGCCCAAGCCGCGGCAGCCCTTTTTATAGCAGCTTGCCCATGTCTTGTAGCCAATGACACCACTTTAACTGTTCCCACCATTTGGTGGGTTAAGGCCCTGTCACACTGCCCAATGGATGCAAAACGGACACAACGGACGAGAAAAATGATCCATCCGTTGTTATCCACTCTCAGAAGGGGAAAAAATTTGCATAACTGGAGCGGATAACACAGATGCGGGGAGGACGCAGGGCGGATGGAAAGCGGATGCGGAACGGAAGCCCAGCAGATGGAAGCGGATGGGAGCAGATGGCACATCCGCAAGGCTTCCGGGGGACCTCAGCAAAGCGGATGCGGAACGGATACAGCGGATGCAGAGCGGATGCACAGCAGATGCAGAGCAGATGCACAAGTGTTTATTGTGCATGCGGGGAGGATGCATTGCGTCATCCAGGTGGATATAATGGAAGCAGCTCAGAAGCAGGTCGCCATTCATAGGAAAGACCTGCTTCCAGACACATCGACTGCCTTGCCTGTCTTGCCTGCATGTCTGCCTGCCAGCCTTGCATCCAGCCTTGCTGCCAGCCTCCTGCCAGCCTTGATGCCAGCCAGTCTGCCTGCAAGCCTTGGTGCCTGCCTGCCTGCCAGCATTGGTTCATGCCCGCCTGCCAGCCTTCCTGCCAGCCTTGGTGCTGCCTGCCTGCAAGCTTGCCTGCCAGCCTTCCTGCCAGCCTTGGTGCCTGCCTGCCTTCCTGTCAGCCTTGGTCCCTGCCTCCCTGCCAGCCTTCCTGCCAGCCTTGGTGCCTGCCTCCCTGCCAGCCTTCCTGCCAGCCTTGGTTCCTGCCAGCCTCCCTGCCAGCCAGCAACCCCACAACCATGCTGAAGCACAGCAAGCCTCAGCCATCTGCTGCCAGCCCTTGCAAGAGGGACAGGGCTACCATCCCCCTCCCTGGCCCTCACTCTGGTTCTGCTGGGGCTTCTGCAGCACGGGCTCGCTCTTCTGGGGATGGGGATTCTGCTACTTCTGCTGCTTCTGCTTCTGGAGGAGTTGATGACAAGCACTCCAGCACCAGCCACCTCCACAGCACCCTTCAACCCTGAGACTGAGCGACCAAGAGGAGTGCCAGAGACTCATTTTTGTCTTATAGCTTCTTGTTAATAAAGTCTATTTTTGATTCACACACTTGCTTCATTTCTTTTTTTTTAATAAAGTCTTGCTGGAAACTTTTAGAAATTGTTTAAGCCTTTGCATGCTTGTGGGATGGGTTAAGATAGCAGTGGGATGGGTTGAGATAGCAGTGGAATGGACAGGGATACCTTTGGGGTGGGTAATAGCTGTGGGATAGATAAACTTCCAGTGCAAGCATAGTGGGACTGTATTGTCCACCCTCCCAGGTGCCACACCTATGGCCCTTTATTATCAATAACAATGTAATCCTTGATCCACACATTTCAACATAAACACAACTCTTTATTAAATGCCCTGTTCATTGTTGGGCCACTCAACATACATGGCACAATCTCATCATTATGATGAGACAGGCTCAAGGAAGCATCCATTAAGCATCTATCATCCTGTCTTGCCACTCCATTGCTCCAGCTGGGGAGTTGCACCAGTGTTTCAGGAGCTTGCACTGCTTCTTCCCTTCACGTGAGTCTCTGTTGGGGCCTTGCACATCCTCAGTGTCTATCAGGTTTCGCCCTTGCCTCCATTCCCCAGGCTCCATGTCCCCATTGCCTTGTTGGAGGTCCACGAGCCTGTTCTGTAACACTAGGTAGCGGGTGCGCATGAGATTGTGCAGGATGCAGCAAGCTTCCATGATCCTCCTCACGGTCTCTGGGCAATGCTGCATGGTGGTGAGAAGTACCTGGAACCTGTTGACCAGGATGCCAAAGGCGTTCTCCATCACCCACCTTGCCCTGGACAGCCTGTAGTTGAAGATCCTCTCTTCACGGGTGAGGTATTTGGAGGTGTAGGGCTTCATGAGATAGGTTGTGAGGGAGAAGGCGTCATCCCCCACGATGAAGTAGGGCACATCTTGCGTGTCGTTGGGCAGGGGTTCTGGATCTGGGAAGCCCACAATGAGGTTGCATTCCTGCTCCTCCTTGAGGTGACTGGCATTGTATACCTGGGCATCTGAAGATGAGCCGTTGCCTGAAGCATCGATGTACATGAACTTGTAGTCAGCATTGACCATGGCGAAGAGGATGATGCTGAAGAAGCCCTTGGAGTTGAAATAAGTGGACCCCGACTTGGCTGGAGATTTGCAGGCCACGTGCTTGCCATCAATGGCTCCAATGGTGTGGGGGAAGTTCCACCTCTGATACCACTGCTCTACAACTTTCTTCCATCTTTCTTCAGTGGAGGGGCACTGGAGGAGCTCCTCCTTGTATTCTTCAATGATGGCCTGCACCACTTCTCTGACCACAATGCTGATGGTGTTGGGTGGCACGCTCCAGCCGTACTGCATGCTTTTGTAGGTGGTCCCTGAGGCCAGGTGCACAGAGTGAGTGCCACCTTGAGCCCAGGGTCCAGGCTGGGCCGGAAGTTGGTGTTTGCCTTGGTCAACCTGTGTGTCAGCCGCTGCACAACTTTGTCAAACATGGCTGGAGGCATCCTCATGAAGTTTTGGAATGCAGGAGTGTCTTCGTTCCTGAGCTCCACCATCAGCTTGTTGTACAGTCTGTCCTCTGCTCTTCTGGTGAACCATCTTCGTACCCAGACGCTTCTTGGCCGCCCCTTTTTCTTTCCGTAGTAGAGTTCACAGAGCCTGTAGATGGCTTCACACTGTTGCAGAAGGATGGTGGCTGCCAAAAGGACTGTGTTACGATCCACGGTGGACATGACTGGATGCTGTGGAAGAGGAAGAGTCAGATGAAGGCTGCAGAGGTCTGCAGCAGGGGTACTGGTCTGAAAGTGAGATCCAGATGTGTTGCTCCCCCTTTTTATAGGCAGTATAGGTGTCCCTTTGCATCCTCTAGGCATCCTCTGGGCATCCTCTAGGCATCCTCTAGACATCCTTAATATCCGAGATAGGTCCCCTCTGCGGACGTTTTTTCCGTTTTAAACATTTTGTTTCTGCTAGGCATCCGTTCTGCATCCGTTCTGCATCTGTTCCGCTTCCTCCCTGCGTCCGAGCGGATGGAGTTGCGCGGGTGCGCAGGGATGCCTCGCGGTTATAGCGGATGCATAACGGATGCAGAACGGATGCGTAGCGGATGCAGAACGGACAAATTGGATACATTTTCTGCACAAAAGTTTTGAGCAGCTCAAAACTTTCTGAGCGGATGAAACGTCAATAAACAGATGCTGGACGGATAGAGAGGAAGCAAAATGGTGGCAGTGAGTACATCGCGTTAACTGATGGCTGGCAAGCTTTTTTGTCCATTTTACATCCTCTTTGCATCTGTTGGTGCAGTGTGACAGGGGCTTTAACCAGATTGGTTCTCTAACAGCCAATTCATGAATGGCCTTTTCGGCCAATCAGAATAGGGAACTTGGAGCCTTCCAAGATCCTTATAGAACACATTTAATTTCTCATAATAGTCTCATATAATTTCCTTCTTGTCTTTGCTAACATAACAAACTTTGCCTTAATCATCTATTAATTGCAATATTTTGCTTGATTCTTTCTCCTTTCTCAATTTATTTACTAACTATCTACCTGGTTTATTTGCATCTTCAAAGTAGTTCTGTTCAGCACCTCTAATCTTCTTTGCTAATTTTTCTTTTTCTATTAGACCCATTTTATGTTTAATTATTTCCATTTTTAACTTAATGTCCTTTTTCTGTGGCATTTTCTGTAGCTCTTTTTCAAGTCCTTTATACTCATCCTCTAATCTTTTTATAGTATTTCTTTTCCTTGTATAGTCTATTATCAAGCCTCTGGTATATGCCCTCACTGTATCCCATACATTCTGGATTGATGTATCTTCTTTTTTGTTTTCTCTGAAGAAGAAAGCCAGTTCTTTCTCTATCCACTGTGTGAAGTCTTTTTCCTTTAAAATAATATTATTTAACGTCCATCTGGATCCATTTAATTTTCATTGGATTATGGTTTTCCCAAGTATTTGTTTCAATATTTATTTCTTGAATGTTAGTTAACAGTTCTGTTGACATCCATATAATATCTATTCTGGACCATGATAAATGTCTATTTGAATAGAAAGTGTAAAGTTTGGTTTTAACATTTCTTTCTCTCCATGTATCTTTTAAGTTTATTTCATCTACCAATTTTATAAAGGATTTAGGGAGGATCTTTCTGCTTTGCTTTCTTGTTTTTTGTGCTGTATACTCCAGTTTATTGTCAACAATTGTGTGCTGTATAATCCAGTTTATTGTCTGCAATTCAATTAAAATCTTCCATCAAAACTATGTTAGCATAGTCCAGTTCAATTATTTTCATGTGTAATTTTTTATAAAATTCTTCTTAATTGTTATTCGGGGCAGAAATTGCAATCAGGAGTGTTTTTATATTATTATCTATTATTTGCACCATGAGTATTCTTCCATCATCATCAGTATATCTCAATTTTGCTGGGATAATGTCTTTAATATATAGGACCACTCCTCTTTTCTTGCATCGTGTCAAAGAAGTAAATATTTTCCCTAATTTTGGCTGTCTCAGCAATTGTTCATGTTGCTTTTTAATGTGTACTTCTTGTAGACAAATTATATCAAATCTTAATTTTGTCTAATTAATGAAAAAATGTCCTTCTTTTAACAGCTGAATTGAGTCCATTTATGTTGATTGTAATTATTTTTTTTGCCTCCATGGTTACATTTTGTAGTTAGGTTTAACAGCTCTCATGATCTTTCTTCGCAATGTTCTTTTGCCTCCTCCTTTCTGCCTACTGCACCTTCTTCTTTTCTAGTCGTCATTTGGTAGTCCTTTTGGAATTCAATTAGTGAAATTCCTTTTTCTGCCTCTTTCTCCTCTTTAAAAAATTCTGCATCAAATGATTCAGATTTCTCAATATGAGTCAATTCTATGACTCTTTTCTTTCCATGTGAACATGAAACCTTCTGGAATCAGCCATCTGTAATTCACCTCTTTAAAAGTAACAATTTAATCAATTATTGGTGTTATCTTCTCATATCTCTCACTCTTCTGGGCACTTGTTTCAAGACCACAATCTCCTTATCTTTGTATTTCAATGTTTTCTCTCTTGCTGCTTGCAATATTTGTGTTTTAATGGCTTTCTTCGTAAATCTGATATGAACTTCCCTTGGTAAACTATTTCTCATCACATATCTTGCAAAGACTCGATAAACCTTGTCTATTCCATCCATCATCTTCTTTCGAGTTGTTTGCAAAGCTTCAACCAGTATCTCTATCATTATGTCAAGGCCCGGTCACACTGGCCGATGGACGCAAAACGTACGCATAAAGGACACAGCGGACGAGCAAAATTTCTAGGGTGGCTCCATCTGTTGTCATCTGCTCCAAAAAGTGGCAAAAATTTGCATAAACAGAACGGAAAAGAACAGAAAACAATGGACATGGAAAATATGTAGCGGGGATGTTAAATGGATGTTCATTGGAAGCCTAGCGGATGAAAGTGGATGGAAGTGGATGACACCACCGAAGGGGTTACGAGAGATAATTTTAAAGCAGACGCATAGCGGAAGGGGCAGATGCATAGGGGATGAAGCAGATGCATCACAGACGCCTATAGGAAACAAAGGGGATGCCACGTGGATGTATATTGGATGCAAAGCATTCACTGGGCATGTGGGGAGTATGAATTGTATCAGCTCCACAGATATAAAAGGATGCAGCACGCACACAGTCAGCATAAAGGAGAAAGACATTCTGCCACATACATCTTGTAGGAACACCATGGTTCTCCAGTCAGGCAAGAAGAGGAAGCCTGTGCCAACTCATTCAAGCCCTGGCAAGGTGAAGAATGCCAGAACCACCATCCCACCCTCTGGCACTGACTCTGAAGCTGCTGTTGCTTCTGCTGCTGCTGCGGTGGACCAGCCACAAGGCCCTCAAAGCCCTGCTGCTGAAGGCCCTGCTGCTCAAGCCCCTGAAGGCCCTGCTGCTCAAGCCCCTGAAGACCCTGCTGAAGCCCCTGCCAGTGGGAGGAAGAGGCAAGGGAAGGAGAAGGGAGAGAGGAAACAGTACACCATTTCCGAGGAGCATGAGGATGAGGTGCTGGAATGGCTGAGGGAGAACGAGTACCTGTGGAGAAAGAGCCACGGACTATATTGGGACACCAAGAAGAAGCAGGCAGCTTGGAGAGACATGGTAGAGAGCCTGGGGTACACTGCAGAAGTACTCCCTGGATGGTGGAAGCACATGCACACCTGGTATGGCAAGCTACACCTCAAGAAATCGGGGCAGGGCACTGTCAAGCTCACAGACAGGGAGATGTATGTCATGGCAAAGTGCAGTTTCCTGGAGAGTGAGATCTGCCACCGTGGGGCAGCCCCTCTGAGACCCCTCTCCCTCAAGCAGCCCACAGACAGCCAGTCCTCTTCCAGCCAGGAGCCAGCTACCTTGTCCAGGCAGGTGTCTTCAGAGGGGCCCACAGCAGAGACCCCCCCAACAGCTGCACTCCCCATGCTGGCGGACTTGGAGGATCCTGTGGAGGATGACATCATGCTGTCACATATGGAGGAAGAAGCAGCAGCCACCAGAGACCAACCCATGCCCACACCCAGCTCCAGAGGATGCAGGCAGAGAGGCAGACTGGAGGGCCAGGGCCACACTGTCCTCTTGGAGATCAGGGACACAATCAAGACCAGCACAGAACTTCTCTCTCACCTGGTCCACTGCAACATACCATCCTTGGACCGGAAGCCCTTCAGCACCTACGTGAGCCAGACCCTCATGGACCTGCCCGAGGCCCAGTACCAGGTGACGAAGCAGAAGATCACAGCACTTCTGCACAACCCTCAAGGCCCAGCTGAAGCTGCTCCTACCCAGTCCAGGTCTGTTCCTCCATCCCAGGCGATGTCACAGCCCTTTCACGTCTTTCAACAGCCCCTCACCTACCAGGGCTATGACTACCAGGACTTCCCACAGCAGAAGCAGAACTTCCCAGTCCAGGCCCAGGTTCATTTGACACCACAGATGCCAGTCCTCACCCAGCTGCAGACCAGACAGCCCCACTACACTCCTCCCAACCCTTCCTCCACCCCACAGCCAAGCCCGTCAATGGACAATCTGTCATCAGTATTGGGCCTGACATCTCAAGTACTTGATGAAGGGCCTCTCAACCTCACGGGACTGAGTCAGCTCTCGGATAGCTTCCTGAACATACCATCACCTGTTCTACCCTCGGGGCCAAGCACCCCAATGGTGCCTGAGACCAACACTCAAGCCACAGACACCTCCACAGTCCCTGCCCGCTTAAAAGCTGAGACCATGGATATGACTCAGAGTGACTGAGAATAGTGTCAGAGACTGAGTTGTTTATTTATTAAGTTTATCTTTGCTTAGGACACTTTACTTGGTTCATTTTCCTTATTTAATACAGTCATAAAGTTTACCGAAGAAAGTTTATCTTTGCTTAACACACTTAATACAGTTTACTTGGTTCATTTTGCTTATTTAATAAAGTCATAAATTTTACCTAAGAAAGTTTATCTTTGCTTAACACACTTAATACAGTTTACTTGGTTCATTTTGCTTATTTAATAAAGTCATAAAGTTTACCTAATAAAGTTAATGAAGGTTATCTTTTCTTAATACACTTAATACAGTTTACTTGGTTCATTTTGCTTATTTAATAAAGTCATAAAGTTTACCTAAGAAAGTTAATAAAGATTATCTTTGCTTAAGACACTTAGTTTACCTGGTTCATTTTGTTTACTTAATAAAGTGTTGGTGAAAACTTTGAAAAAATGGTTTAGCCTTTCCATGCTTGTGGAATAGATAAGGATAGCTGTGGGATAGATAAACCTCCAGTGCAACCATAGTGGGACTGTATGTTCCACCATCCCAGAGATCCAGATGATTTTCTCCCCCTTTTTATAGAAAATATCGGTAGTCTGCTATGGGGCCTTCTACATACTCTAGACATACTAGAGACATCCTAAATATACGAGATACATCCCAGATACAAACGTTTTGTCCATTTTGAATACTTTATATACAAGATGCATATGCTTACATCCTTTCTATTTCCCTGCTACTAACGCTGTATAGATGTTCCATGTAGCTTTTGTTTCCTCCCTCTTTCCATTTTCAGCTGCAGCGGATGTGAGTTGAGGGGATGGCCAGAGGATGCAGAGAGGATACAGTGGACGTTTAATGGATGATAATGGACATAGAACGTTTGTTTTCTGTATATGTCATGGATGTACATCATACACTGCGGAAAGTTCATCCGTTCACAAAGTTTTGTGCAGCTCAGAACTTCTTGTGTGGATGAAATTGCAGTGGACAGATGCTTGATGGATAGAGCGTATAAAACACGTGTGCAGTCAGTACACAACAGATGCATAATGTTTTCCAATGGATGGCAAGCTTTTTTTTTACATTTTACATCCTCTTTGCATCTGTAAGTGCAGTGGGACCAGGCCTTCAGCTAGGTTTTTCCATTTTTCTTCCTCTATATTTTGAAATCTGAGATAAAATTCTGATCTGTCCATCTCCCATCTCAGCATACGACTTTTATCTTGTTTAATCATAGTTAATATGGTATCAATGTCTCCAATCTTCTTATCTCTTTGTTTACCTTCTTCTTCAATTTCTTGGAGCCTCTCATCATACTTCATCATCATTTGTTGAATGCTCTCCACTTTTTCATCGGTTTTCCCTGTTCTTTGTTCAATGTTCTCTGTTCTTTGTTCAATGTTCTCCATTTTCTTTTCAATATTCTCTGATCTTGTTTGAATATTTTGAATTCCTTGCATAATCATCTGCAGGATCACTTTTTCTTGTTCTTTTTCTCACTTTAACATTGTCTGTATTAAGCGTTGTCCTCCAGATGGTGGAGAGGAGGAAGCAGAAGCTGAAGAACCAGGAGTTGTTAACTTCCTACTCATTTTGAGAAATTCAAGATCTTTCAATTTCTTCTAGACCTTAATCCAGTTGTGGAATAACCAATAACAATTCTAAATAAAAATAGTGAAAAGAAAAAAAGAAAAAAGCAATTGGTGATAATAATTAAAAAGAAAAAAGGAAAAAAAATTCTTCAGGCTCTTGTATACCTTAATCCAATCAATTAATTAGACAACACTAAAAATTCAAAAATAAAGAAAAAGGGCATAAGCACACCATAAACAGACATGAAAAAAAAGAAAAATTATAAAGTCCCCAAAAA
Organism: Laticauda colubrina; assembly: GCA_015471245.1. Taxonomy (NCBI): domain Eukaryota; kingdom Metazoa; phylum Chordata; class Lepidosauria; order Squamata; family Elapidae; genus Laticauda; species Laticauda colubrina. The sequence continues at coordinate 17,572,980 of BLBF01000005.1, forward strand.
AGCAAAGAGGTGAGGAAAAAGACTTAAAAAAGGGAAAAAAAGATTCTTCAGGTTCTTCAACACCTTAATCCAATTAAGAAATTTCAAATAAGAAAAAACATAATAAGAAACTATAAAGGAACAATATAAAAAATAGACAAGTTCCAAAAAGCCAAAAATCCAAGTAGCTATTACAAAAAAAAAAAAAAGAAAGAAATAAACGGATGGGGATGGTGGTAGCACAGCTTAGAAAAAATGAAAAGAAAAGCACACTGCACTTTGTTTAATTATCCAAGGCTCTTATTATAGCTCTCTTCTCCAAAGGATTATCACCTTCTCTTTTCCTAAAGGCCCTGTCCCACTGCACTTACGGATGCAAAGAGGATGTAAAATGTAAAAAAAAGCTTGCCATCCATTGCAAAATGCTATGCATCCGTTGTGTGCTCATTGCATACGTGTTTCATATGCTCTAGCCCTCGAGCATCCCTCCACTGCGATTTCATCCACGCAAGAATTTTGAGCTGTACAAAACTTTGTGAACAGATGAACTTTCCACTGTGTATGATGTATATCCGCAACATACGAGCAACAAACATTCTATGTCCGTTTATCATCCATTAAACATCTTCTGTATCCTCTCTGCAACCTCTGGGCATCCTCACAACTCACATCCACTGCAGTTGAAAATGGAAAGAGAGAGGAAACAAAAGGTACATGGAACATCTACACAGCGTTAGTATCACGGAAATAGAAAGGATGTGCAGTGAACGGTTTGCATCCAATGTACATCCGCGGGCATCCCCTTTCTTTCCTTTAGGGGTATGTGATGCATCCGCTTCATCCGCTATGCATCCACTTCGAAATTCTCCCCCAGAACCCCTTTGGAGGTATCATCCGCTTCCATCTGCTAGGCTTCCTATAAACATCTGTTTAACATCCCCGCTACATACTATCCACGTCCGTTCTTTTCCATTCTTTTCCATTCTGTTTATGAAAAATTTTGCCACTTTTTGGAGCGGATGACAATGGATGGAGCCACCCCCCAAATTTTGCTTGTCCGCTGTGTCCTTTATGCATACATTTTGCATCCGTTGGCCAGTGTGACCGGGCCTTAAGTTTCAACACCAGACTCCAGCTGCTAATAGAAACTCAGAAGACCACCTGCAATAATACTCTCCAATGCCCTTCCCTCTGTCTTATCAACCAGGCAATGTCCTTGAAAGCAAGTCAGAGTTCTTTCTCAGCTTTGTCTGGTAAAAAAAAAACAAGGTACTTTCAAGCCTCTGGTTGGCAGTGTTACAAAGTTTCTTTAGCTTTCATTTTCCTCCTCTCCTCTTTTCAAGCAAAATATAATAAGAATTAATCGAAAAAGAAAAAAGGTATTTAAAAAGTAACTATAAGGGAATCTCTAATTTAAAATATTATAAAATCAAAAAGGAGAAAAGAATAAATAACAAGAAAAAAAATCAGTCCAGTTTCAAAATATATATATAGAATCATGTATAAAAAATCCAGCAATGAAAAAAAAATATTACTTTGACATTCTTGTTTAAAATCGCTACTTAATCACTTCTGTCAAAACTTTTCCAGATTCTTTCTTTCCTTTAGGGTGTCCTTTCAAATCTTAAAATATAAAAAAAAGTTGTCACCAAACCGGCACACTTTCTCTTTCCATTCTCTTTCATTTCAGAGCTGTCCCAACTTCAGCAGCTTTTATGGCTACCTTTTTGCCACTGGCAAAAAGAGCTTCTCCTGGATCTACCAGGGACCTTGCAATGTCCCTGGGATTGTCAGGATGTGCTCTTTACATTCGCCATCTCTTCAGGATGGTTTAGATCTGATCGGACCATCCAATAGCAAAGATATAGGCAATGATCTCAGGCCTCCAAGATTGCATGCCGTATCGTCGTGACACCAGCTCCGCCCTCCACATGGAGACCGCTTCTGAACTTGGTGCTTGATGTGGCAAAGAATGAAAATCTGACTTTGGGTTGTTGGAAGAAATGTCCATTTGGGTTCACTTCCAAGTGGGAAGAAAGACACTGCAAACATGGAGACTGTTGAGGTATTCCCCGTTAGGGGAATGAGTGTACTCAAGGAAACGTAGTGAGAGTGATGTTGAATAAAACACAACCAACATACAGTGAATAGTAAAATGTAGGCTTTACTTCCAGTAAATGGGTAAACAATGTCCAACAAACAGTCCAAATCATACACAGTTAAAGCAGTAAGTATCAGTCCAGGGATAATCCAAAAATGAAGTCAAGTGTCATAAACAAAGTTCAGTAAACAGAGTTTGCTAACAGTTGCAAAAGTCACAGCAATCCAAGCAGAACAACAATCAGGCAATACGGCAAAAGAGAAAATGCAAGGAGAAAAACAGGTTTCTGGCTCCATCTGATGCCCATTGGAGGAACCTCAGCCAATCACAATTACAACATTCTCTTAAAGATACAACATTAAATTACTATCCTGGTTTGTATATTTCCAACCCAACTGTTAGGTGACTATTATTCCTAACATTCTTTGGGTGGGACAATTTGTAAAACCTTACAGTTTAAGTCCATATTCATCACAACAAGCCTTATGTTTTACAGTGCCTTGGGCTTTCATAAAATGATCTGCAATGTTATTCTCTGACATGAAGTTCTCCAGTTTAATCATTTTACTTTGAACACATTGTCTCACATTTAGATATCTTAGATCAGTGTGTTTTGAACTTGTCTTTACAGCAAGATTGGAAGCCATCTGAACTGCTCATGGTTGTCTTCACACACAATAGATTCCTTTACATTAATTCCCAAATCAATCAATAGTTGTTTATAAAATACTAAATCCATACATAATAGAGACAAACAGGAGAATTCAGCCTCCATTGTTGATCAACTTAGATGTTTTTGTCGAACAGATTGCAATCCAATTAACACCTTTCCTAATAATACAACAGTACCTGACGTTGATTTACGTCTGTAGCAAAACTTGCACTGGCATATGCAGTTAATCTTAGTTCACCCTTAGGCTCCAAATATAATGCATAATGCAACATTTGTTTAAGATATCTCAATACACGCTTAACAGCTTGCCAGTGCCTTTCAGAAGTCTCAGCATAAAACCTGGTTAATTGGTTAACACTATATGCTATATCTGGCCTTGACAAATTGCTAAAATAAGATAAGCCACCAATTAATGACTGATAAATATCTTTATCAACAACAGGACTTTGCACATCACTGTGGCTAAACTCCTGGCTCATTCATGTTTTAGCCAGTTTACAATGTTCCATTTTAAAATTCTTTAGTAACTGGTTAATTTTATCTGCTTGTAAGATTTTGTAGCCTCCCCTAATTTATCTATTTTTAAACCAAGATACTGTTTAATCTCTCCTAAATGTTTTATTTTAAATTTCTTCTCTAACAGTGAAATAATCTCAGTAGCTTCTTGCTCAGTTTCAGTGATTAATGCTATGTCATCAGTGAACAATTGCAACAATAAAACTACACCATCATTTTCCTTTTTGAATAAACATGGATCAGCCATGGCAGCTACAAAATCGATCTTTGTTAATTCTTTCACTGTGGACTGGTTCCATTCATAGCCTGATTGCTTCAAGCCATAAAGACTCTTTTTTACTCTCCAGCAATCAGTTTTGTTATCAGTCTTTATTCCCAAAGGCTTCTTTGAATATATAGTATGTTGCAACAATGCATGAAGATATGCCATCTCCACATCTAAATGGTTTATTATGAATTTGTTCTTAGCTGCCCACACTAATGCTGCTTGTAACGTGGTAGCCTTCAGACTAGGTGCAAACACCTCATCATAGGAGTTGGCTGACTGATCAAATCCTTGTGCTACTAACCTGGCTTTATGGATAACAGTCCCATCCACACCTGTCTTAATTTTATAAATCCACCTACACCCTATGGCATGCTTACTTGGTGGTAACCTGACATTATCATATACCTCCAAACCTGTAAAGATTTCAGTTCTTTATCCATTGCTTCCTGCTAAGCAGCCTGATCCTTAGCAGGATACAGTTTCAGTTCATTATAGTTACTAGGAGCTGTATTATACTTGGCATATTATACTAGCCTGATATCTATCTGGTGGTTGTGTTACATGGGTTGAATGTCAAGGCAACTCAGGGTTTACTGGTGTACTCTCCTGTTCCATCTGCTCCTGTTTTTCTACCTCCTCCTGTGCCTGTTCCTTCCTCTTTGATAGCTATTGATGGTTTAACTATCTCATCATTAGGGACTATTTGGGTGTTGATGACAACATCATTGTTAGATTCCTGTTCCAGTTTATGCCACCCAATATGCTCAATAAATTTAGCACCAGTGCTACACCAAATATGAGCTGTGCCTTGATCCCAAAATCTAAACTATCTATGGTTGGCCTCGTAACCTATGAAAAATAATTTCCTAGATCTATGTTGCCCTTTCAGCCTTACTTGTGAGGGAGTATGCACCCATGCTGGAGCTCCAAATGTGTGTAGATAACTTAAATTTGGTTTTCTGCCATGCCAATGAATGAATGGTAATTCACCAGTTGTTGTGTTCACTACATTGTTTAACTCATGGTTGCTACATATTATGACTTCACCCCACAGTTTTTAAGTCAAACCTGAATCAGATAACATAGTGCGAGCCATGGCTTGTAACATTTGCCTTCTTCATTCTATAAACAAGTTATGTTGTGGCCTGTAAGGTGCAGAATGCTTATGCTCGATACCAGCCAATTTTAACATCATTTGGAAACTATTGTGAATAAATTCAGTCCTGTTATCAGTAACTTACCTATGTTTCATTTTTCTTTCTGCAAACCTTAGCCAATTAAAGAAATGTTGGAACATTTTTGTTTTGTTTTTCATTAAATAACAGAAACCGTACCATTAGTAATGATCCATTATACTCAAAACATAGCAGGAACCTTCCAAACTGGGTTTTTCAGGACCAATTATGTCAAAAAACACAACCTCTAAAGGGTCTTTGGTCTTAAACTCATTCAGTCTGTTTTCTGGAGTAAACTTGCTTTTCTCCTGACTACAGGAGAAAAACTGTATTACAGTTTAAGTACTTGCTACAGGCTTTTAATTTTATTCCCTCTGAGAATTCAACAGTTTGTTTAAGCATTTTGAAATTAATGTGCCCCAGACGTCTATGCAGTAAATGTATACATTTGTCATGAGGCTTAACATTGTTATAAACCAAGTTAGCCACCTGCAACTGGTCATCATGTATCATATATAAATCATTATCTAAAGTAGCAGTAACACTTTTACCCTCTTTCTCTATATTCAGTTATCTCCCCTAAAGGTTACTAAATAACCAATATTAACTAAAGCCCTTTACTGATAACAAATTAAATGTTAGTTTAGGTACATACAACATAGATAAATGCTCATTTATACATGAACAATATGCAGTACTTTCAGCAGATGCTTTCATTTTCCAACCAATGATACACATTGCTTATTCATGGACATCTCTACAAACCACTCTCTATTTCTAGTAATGCACTGTGATTCTCCACTATCAACTACCCACAACTCATGGTTTACAGGTGAATTGCTAGACATAGCTAAACTAACATTCTTCTTGGCCTTCTGGTGATTAGCAGTATTCTGTTGTTTTCCTTTCTTACAGAATCTAGCTATATGTCCCTTAGCCCCACAAGAAAAACATTTCTTAACAGTTTTCGGCAGTTGAAGACAAGTCCTCTTCTTGTGGTTGTTTTTCTTTCATTTGGTCTCTTTCCAGCCTTCTTCTTGCCTCTTCAAACAATCATCTGGTTTTGTCAGTCAATGTCAGTTCATTTCTGGTCAGGTCTTCCAGAGAAGATACGTAATCATCATAACTCTCATCCAATGAGGAAAGAATGATGTAAACCTTATGCAGCTAAGAAAATAGTAGTTCTTTTTCATTTAGCTCCTGAAAAGTTCTTTTCATGAAGTTCAAATGAGCTAAAATATCTCCACCTTTCAGAAGACATGCTCTATACAGTTTACGTGCAAGATGTATGTTTGCACCTACACTGTCACGAACATAAATCCTCTTCAAATTCTCTCAACACCTAGCAGCAGACTCTTCTCCACAAATATGGACTAGCTGCTGGTCACTCAGTGTTCATCCAATTATACAAAGAGCTCGTTTGTTATTCTATTTAAAGTCAGCAAGCTTCTTGGCATCATCCTCATTATTTGGATCCCAAGCATTTACATCTGGTGGGTCTTGAACTACATTTCATAACACTTCCCTATGCAGAAGTAGATTGCACTTCTTAGACCAGGAATCATAGTTTGTTCCATCCAACCAGGTTATCAGTGATAATCTTGTTGATGGGTCTTGTGCCATCTTTACCAGGACAATAACCCACAATTAAACAGTAAACAACTGTCTGTATACAGTACTGTGTATTCACACTAACTCTCAGTTATCTGAGCCTGGTATGGCCTGGGCCCATAACCAGTGTTCAGGTATTCCCCATTAGGGGAATGAGTGCACTCAGGGAAACATAATGATAGTGATGTTGAATAACACACAACCAGAATGCAGATACGCTGAATTGTAAAAGGTAGATTTTACTTCCAGCAAATGGGTAAACAAAATCCAACAAACAGTCCAAATCATACACAGTTAAAGCAGTAAATATCAGTCCAGGGATAATCCAAAAACGAAGTCAAGTTTCATAAGCAAAGTTCAGTAAACGGAGTTTGATTACAGTTGCAAAACTCACAGCAATCCAAGCAGAACGATGATCAGGCAATACAGCAAAAGAGGAAAAGCAAGGAGAAAAAAACAAGGTTTCTGGTTCCATCTGATGGTCGTTGGAGGAACCTCAGCCAATCACAATTACATCATTCTCTTAAGGCTAGGTCCCACTGGCCGACCGATGCAAAACGTATGCAAAAATGACACAGCGGATGAGCAAAATTTCAGGGGTGGCTTCATCCGTTGTTATCCTCTCCAAAAAGTGGCCCAAATTTTCATAAACAGAACGGAAAAGAACGGAAAGAAATGGATGGGGGTAGTACATAGTGGGGATGTTAAACAGATGTTCGTAGGAAGCCTAGTGGATGGAAGTGGATGGAAGCGGATGACACATCCAAAAGGCTTCTGGGGGAGAATAGCGAAGCAGATGCATAGCGGAAGGGGTGGATGCATAGCGGATGATGCGGATGCATCACAGACACCTATAGGAAGCAAAACGGATGCATAGCAGATGCATAGCAGATGCAAAGCAGTCACTGCACATGCGGGGAGTATGAATTGTGTCAGCTCTATGGATATAAAAGGATGCAGCTCGCATGCAGTCAGCATTCAGAGGAAAGACGTGCTGCCACAGACATCTTTGAATAACACCATGGTTCGTCAGTCAGGAAAGAAGAAAAGCCTGTGCCTACTCCTGCCAGCCCTGGCAAGAAGGACAGAACCACCACCCCACCCCTTGGAACTGACTCTGAAGCTGCTGTTGCTGCTAGTGCTGCTGCTGGTGCTGCTGGTGCTGCTGGTGCTTCTCCTGCTGCTGGTGCTGCTGGTGCTTCTCCTGCTGCTGGTGCTGCTGTTACTGCTACTGCTGCTGCTGCTGCAGGTGGTGGACCAGCCCCAAGGCCCTCAAAGCCCTGCTGCTCAAGCCCCTGAAGGCCCTCCTGCTGAAGCCCCTGCCAGAGGGAGGAAGAGGCAAGGAAAGAGAAGGGAGAGAGGAAACAGTACACCGTTTCTGAGGACCATGAGGAGGAGGTGCTGGAATGGCTGAGGGAGAACGAGTACCTGTGGAGAAAGGGCCACAGACTCTATCACGACACCAAGAAGAAGCAGGCATCTTGGAGAGACAAGGCAGAGAGCCTGGGCTACACTGCGGATGTCCTCCTGGGATGGTGGAAGCACATGCACACCTGGTATGGCAAGCTGCACCTGTAGAAATCTGGGCAGGCCGCTGTCAAGCTCACTGACCGGGAGATGTATGTCATTGCCAGGTGCAGCTTCCTCGAGGGTAAGATCCGCCACCGAGGAGCAGCCCCTCTGTCAACCCTCTCCCTAAGACAGCCCACACAAAGCCACTCCTCTTATAGCCAGGAGACAGCTACCATGTCCAGGCAGGTGTCTTTGGAGGGCCCTACGGCAGAGACCCCCCCGACAGCTGTATTCCCCATGCCAGAGGACGTGGAGGATCCCCTGTCTCAAATGGAGCAAGAAGCAGCAGCAGCCAGAGATCAACACACACCCACACCCAGCTCTACCTCCACAGAAAGCAGGCAGAGAGGTAGACTGGAGGGCCAGGGCCACACTGTCCTCTTGGAGATCAGGGACACAATCAAGACCAGCACAGAACTTCTCTCTCAGCTGGTCCACAGCGACATACCATCCTCAGACCAGAAGCCCTTCATCACCTACGTGAGCCAGACCCTCATGGACCTGCCCGAGGCCCAATACCAGGTGATGAAGCAAAAGATCACAGCACTTCTGCACAACCCTCAAGGTCCAGCTGAATCTGCCCTGACCCAGTCCAGGTCTGCTCCTCCACCCCAGGTGATGTCACCGCCTTTCCACGGCATTCAACAGCCCCTCACCTTCCAAGGCTATGACTATCAGGACTTCTCACAGCAGAAACAGCCCTTCCCAGTCCAGGCCCATGTTCATCACATGCCACAGATGCCACACCTCACCCAGCTGCAGACCAGACAGCCCCACTACACTCCTCCTTCCTCCACCCCACAGCCAAGCCCTTCAATGGACAATCTGTCATCAGTCTTGTGCCTGACATCCCAGGTACTTGATGAAGGGTTTTTCAACCTCACGGGACTGAGTCAGCTCTCTGAGAGCCTCCTGAACACACCATCCCCTGTTGTACTCTTGGAGCCAAGCACCCCAATGGTGCCTCAGACCAGCACTCCAGCCACAGCCACCTCCACAGTCCCTGCCCGCTTAACAGCTGAGACCATGGACATACCTCAGAGTGACTGAGAATAGTGCCAGAGACTGAGTTGTTACCTGTTCACTTTATCTTTGCTTAAGACACTTTACTTAGTTCATTTTGTCTTTTTAATAAAGTCATACAGTTTACTTAGGACAGTTATTAATAAAGGTTATCTTTGCTTCACACACTTGATTCATTTTTTTTACTTAATAAAGTGTTGGTGAAAACTTTGAAAAATGGTTAATCCTTTGCATGCTTGTGGGATGGGTAAGAATAGTTGTGGGATATGTAAGGAGAGCTGTGGGATAGATAAACCTCCAGTGCAAGCATACTGGGACTGTATGGTCCACCCTCCCAGCTGCCACACATATTGCCCTTTTTTATCAACAAGAATTTATTCAATGATCAACACAATTCAAAATAAACAAAGCTCTTTATTAAAGTCCTATTCATTGTAGGGCCACTCAACATACATGGCACAATCTCATCAGTGTTATGAGACAGGCTCAAGGAAGCATCCATTAACCATCTATCATTCTGTCTTGCCAGTCCACTGCTCCAGCTGGGGAGTTGCACCAGTTTCTCAGTAGGTTGCGCTGCTTCTTCCTTTCATGTGAAGCTCTGTTGGGGCCTTGTACATCCACAGTGTCCATCAGGTTTTGTCCTTGCCTCCATTCACCAGGCTCCATGTCCCCAATCCCTTGTTGACGGTCTACAAACCTGTTCTGCAACACTGGGTAGCGGGTGCACATGAGATTGTGCAGGATGCAGCAAGCTTCCATGATGCTCCTCACAGTCTCTGGGTCATGCTGCATGGTGGTGAGAAGTACCTGGAACCTGTTGGCCAGGATGCCAAAGGCATTCTCCACCACCCGTCTTGCCCTGGACAGCCTGTAGTTGAAGATCCTCTCTTCACGGGTGAGGTATCTTGAACTGTACGGCTTCATGAGGTAGGTTCTGGGGGAGAAGGTGTCATCACCCATGATGAAGTAGGGCACATCTTGTGTGTAATTTGGTAGGGGGTCTGGATCTGGAAAACCCATGATGAGGTTGCATTCCAGCCCATCCTTGAGGTCACTGGTGTTGTATACCTGGCCATCTGAAGCTGACCTGTTGCCTGAAGCATCGATGTACATGAACTTGTAGTCAGCATCAACCATGGCAAAGAGGATGATACTGAAAAAGCCCTTGTAGTTGTAATAATTGGACCGTGAGTTGGCTGGAGCTTTGCAGGCCACGTGCTTCCCATCTATGGCTCCAACGGTGTGGGGAAAGTTCTACCTCTGATACCACTGTTCTGCAACTTTCGTCCAGCCTTCTTCAGTGGTGGGACAATGGAGGAGCTCCTCCAGGTATTCTTCGATGATGGCCTGCACCACTTCTCTGACCACAATGCTGATGGTGTTGTGTGGCACCCTCCAGGCATACTGCATGTTTTTGTATTTGGTTCCAGAGGCCAGGTGCTACAGAGTCAGTGCCACCTAGTCCAGGGTCCAGGTTGGGACATAAGTTTGTGCTCGGCTTGGTCAACCTGGGTCTCAGATGCTCTATAATTTCGTCAAACATGGCTGGTGGCATCCTCATGAAGTGCTGGAATGCACGAGTGTCTTCATTCCTCAGCTCCACCATCAGCTTTTCATACAGTCCAAACTCCATTCTTCTCCCAATCCATCCTCAGACCCACACAGCTCTTGAACGTCTCCCTCTTCTCCTTGTGTAGAAAAGGTGAAACAGTCTGAATAGGGCTTGGTTCTGGTGTTGAATGATCGCAGCTACCATAAGGACTGTGTGATGTTCCATGGTGGAGAACAGTGGATGATGTTGAAGACCAAGACCAAGGGTGAAGAGGTCTGTAAACCACGGCTGCTGGACTCATACTGAGATCCAGGTGATTTCCTCCCACTTTTTATAGGAAATATTGGTTTTCCACTTGGTGTCCTTCCACATACTCTAGGCATACTGTAGACATCCTAAATATCTGAGATACATCCCATATACAAATGTTTTGTCCGTTTTAATGCTTTATATACGAGATGCATCCGCTTACATCCTTTCTATTTCCATACTACTAACGCTGTGTGGACGTTCCGTGCACCTTTCATTTCCTCCCTCTTTCCGTTTTCAGCTGCAGCGAATGTGAGTTGTGAGGATGCCCAGAAGATGCAGAGAGGATACAGTGGATGTTTAATGGATGATAACGGACATAGAATGTTTGTTGCCCATATATGCCGCAGATGTACATCATATGTGGCGGAAAGTTCATCTGCTCAAAAAGTTTTGTGCAGCTCAAAACTTCTTGCACGGATGAAATCTCAGTGGATGGATGCTCGACGGATAGAGCGTATGAAACACATATGCAATGAGTACACAACAGATGCATCGCATTTTTCAATGGATGGCAAGCTTTTTTGTCTGTTTTACATCCTCATTGCATCCGTTGGTGCAGTGGGACATGGGCTTTAAAGATACAACATTAAATTACTATCCTAGTTTATATATTTCCAACCAACTGTTAGGCGAGTATCATTCCTAACAGAGACTGCTTGGAAGGATAGTTTAATGGTGGACAGGACCAAAATGGGTTTGAAGTCCTGGGCAAAATGGATTACATAGGTAAGAGAGGAAGAGTGATTTATACTCTCTGTTGGGCTTTGAACTTGCTTCCTGTTCCATTGCAAGAAATGTATCCTTATTGGTTGTCAGACTCCCATGGGGCCATGCAAGGGTAACTTTGTAGATTGTCTTGAGTTCCAAGCTTGGTTGAATCTTGTTAGGTGATGTAATCTTCCCAGGTGCCATGTGGTGACATGGGTAGAAGGCTAATCTTATCATGTCCTGAGTGCCATTTTTTAATCCCATCACCCTGGAGCTGAAGCAGGGCAGGTCCTTCAGGGAGCTAGTTTGTCTTTAAAAACATGTTCCTCCCTTTCTCATCCAGGGAGGTATAATATTCTGCCTTTTTAATATTTCCTAGAATATTTTGTTCTTCTAGGAGAGGGGTGGGTGCTAACTTTCTATAGGGTTTTACTGATTAGACTGATAGAAATCTTTATAGAAATGGCTTGATCATATTAAGTTGTGATTTAATGTTAATGCCTTACTTTTCTGTAACAGAGAGAGTCCAAAATCAATGCTTTTCTTTTCTTTTCTTATCTTTCCTTACAATTACTGCTTTCTAATAACAGACAACATTTTAATGTAGCAATAAAGTCCAGCATTTTAGTCAACTGTTCTGTATCTTATGGTTCTGAGACTTGAATAACCATAGCTAAGTTCATTAGTTAGAAGCCCCACTTGACTCTGAAACATGTTTACTGAGATAATTATATCACTAAATATAGCCATGACTTTTAAAACAAAAACAAAAATCAAGAATTGTTGGAGACCTTGTCTGCATGCTATTATACCTTTTGAGTTTGTGCTTAGCCTATTAAACTCAATAACTCTGGACATCTAAACTACACCTTTATCTAATTACTGAATCTGTATCCATGAACAGGAAGCATTTACTTATAGTTAATGACTGATTTCAGAGAGGGAGACAAGTTAGCCTCTAATAATAAAAAAAGGAAAGAAAATAAATCTTGACATTTTCAAGACTGGCAGGTTTATTGTGACATAAATCTTTAACAGACTTAGATTTCATCTTAGAGCCTGTCCATCTGACACGGTCAGTTTGAATGGAGAAATAAGTTTGGCTTTTAAGATTTTTGTCTTAAAAGTCCAATGGACTTTGAGAATATACATTTTGACAGTCCTCATACATTCTGTAAATGAAAATGAAAAGCAAATGAAATATTTTTTAAATTGAAATAAAAATTCTACCCAGAGAAATTTGATATGATTGTATAATTTATAACTGATTCTAATCTTGTAAATTAGGGCCATATTGAAAGGTTCATTAATTTTGATTTAAGAAGACAAGCACAGTTATGAAAGTCAGAGAAAGAAGAAAAATGTAGAAGCATTGTAGGAGAAATGCTTTGAAATTTCACACATAATTGTTCAGAATCCACATCTTCATGTATACATTTTACAATTATTAAAATAATATCTTTGGTATGGTACATCATGGATATTATTATATAAAAGGGAAAGATTATATCAGTGATTATTATTCTGAGCTAGTAATAATTCAGAATTTCTCAGTTTGTTCGAATTTTGTTGTATGATCTTGGTTCCAGAGTGGATCCTGGTTTCCCTCCCCTCCAATTTCCAAACTGTGTGAAGATTTAGGATTTTTTGTTTGTTTGTTTGTTCTGTTTTTTTGAGGTGGGGAAAAAAGAAATAACCTTGAGAAATCCATATGTTTTTAATACATCCATACTGTCTTCATTCTAGAGTTGAGAATAAAAGTAAACTGAGATTTCCCAACATTTGGGGAATGGGTGATGAGTGGAGAGAGTATATTATAGAGGTAAGCCAAATGCCAAAACTCAAGTTATAAAAATAAATAGGGTCTTTAACTTGCTTCGCTGGTTGTTATTATGTTCCCACAATTTTCCAGACAGTTTTGGGTGTTTTGAGCATAACTCTACTCAATTTGCCGTAATAATTGTTTCCAAATCAGCACTTCATGCTTTACATTTCTGGAATGAAATTCACAGCACTACATTGCCTTAGTATGCTGGCTGCAATCAGCTTTTGCCACTAGGAAAGTAGTTATTTGAAAAATGAATGTACGGTCTCTGTAAGGCATAAGAATGGAAAAGAAATCTGCTGTGTGATTTCTATGGGAGCATGTTTAAAAGAAGCACCAAAATGGATTTTGTTGCATCATAAGCATTTGGACTTTTGCTCACCAAGGATTATTATTGCCAGCTGAAAAAATTGCACAAAAGAGCATATTTCTTAGTGTGTGTGTATGTGTGTGTAAAATAACTTTACACAAAAGTTAAAGCTGAGAGTCTGATCCCAGAGCACTAACCTTCCAGTAAAACTGCTGCCAAACTGCCGCCTACATCATCGATCATCTGTGATCGTCAAATCCCACATCAGAGGTCCTGATCTCAGAGCACAGCCCTGCTAATTCACGCAGTAGCCGAATTTTTAAGATCACTGACGAAAGACAAGGGGATCCCTCAGAAAACAGACTTAATTTCTAAGATCGCTAGCTGATGATCTGAAATAATGAGTGAAGATTAACCTTCTGCCAAAAGACAAGAAGATCCATGTGAAGACAGATCTAGTTCCCAAAAATCACTAACTGAAGATCTGAAGAAATGAGTAAAGAGTAACCTTCTGCCAAAACACTTTCATCTATACTTCCAACCTAATATATGCCCCCTTCCTATACCCCCCCAAGACCATCCAAATTAAATCTTCTCCTCTTCCTCCCATTATTCTCTTCCTCCCCTAATTTTTCCCAATATAACTATAATTAGTATGTTTAGTGCAAATTAATGATTAGGACAATGAATTGACTAGTGTGCTTATTGATTAATGTAATTAATTATTAGGGTGATTATTGATTAGTAAAATTAATTGACTAGTTTAATTAGTATAATGGACTGTTTGGCACAATATTACTTTATTGATTACCACAATACCTTGTTTGATTGAACAACCTAATAAACAAACCATCTCAACAAATCCGCTATGCCAGGAAAACAATCCAGATACAGATACAGATAATCAGAGTTGGAAGGGACCTTGTAGGTCATCTAGTCCAACCTCCTGCCCAAGCGGGAGACCCTACACCATTTCTGACAAATGGCAGTCCAGTCTCTTCTTGAAAGTCTCAACTGATGGTGCTCCCATAACGTCTGAGGACAAGCTGTTCCATTGGTTGATTGTTCTCACTATCAGAAAGATTCTCCTTGTTTCCAGGTTAAATCTCTCCAGTTTCCATTCATTATTCCTTGTCTGGCCTACAGGTGCTTTAGAAAAAAGCTTGACCCCTTCCTCCCTGTGGCAGCCCCTCAAATATTAGAAGACTGCTATCATGTCTCCCCTGGCCCTTCTCTTTACTAGACTAGCCAAGCCCAGTTCTTGCAACCGTTCGTTGTATGTTTTAGCCTCCGGTCCCCTAATCATCCTGGTTGTTCTCCTCTGTACTTTTTCTACAGTCTCAACATCTTTTTTATAATGTGGTGACCAAAACTGGATGCAGTAGTCTAGGTGTGGTCTTACTAAGGCTTTATAGAGTGGTATTAGTACTTCCCTTGATCTTGACTGTATCCCTCTGTTAATACCACTTAGGATTGCATTAGCTTTTTTGGCGGTGGCTGCACATTGCTGGCTCATATTTAGCTGGTTGTCCACTAAGACTCCAAGAATCCTCTCACATTACTGCTATTGAGCCTGGTTTCACCCAATCTATATGTATACTTTTGGTTTTTCTTGCCTAAGTGTAGGATCCAATTTCAAACCTCACCCTTAAAAGAAAGAAACCCCTACTAAAGAACCACAAGACTCTTGCTCATGCCTTATTTGTAAGGAATCTTTAAAGGAGAATGAACATTACATCAAACGTTCTCTTTGTAACAACTAGGCTCACCATAATTGCTAAGGATTACCCAAGCAAATAGCTCTATTCCTAAAAACATCTGCCAATGCTTTTCCATGTTTCTGTCCAACATGCAGACCCAAACTAGAAAAATACATTACCCTGTTTGAAAGAGTTGATACCATTGAAACCATATAACATCCCTTGACACCATTGTAGCATCCCTGGACACTATACAAACTAGATTGCCAAAACATGAAAAAAAAGAGACAGCACTAAAGAACAAACATCAAACATCTACAGACCATATCTCTACTCAACAACTGCAACTAAAACCCCATCCACAAAAAACAACAAATCCTACAAATATTGACAACCCCATCCTCATCAAAGAAGCAGTTGAGCGTGAACGGACGTGACCAAATGCCATCTTATTTGGTCTAGAGGTCAATAACAGTGATGACATCTTTAATGTTTGAAACATCATCAGAGAAAATCAAGCATCAACTATCTCCCCTGAAGAAATACCTGAAATTTCCCATGTTGGTCGTAAAAAACAAAGACAGCTTGATGATCCCATGCCTCTGCAGAGTTGTTTGCAAAAATGAAACAAGCAAACACAAATTCATTTTCTTAATAAATTCACTCACAAAGAATATCAACAACCATAAGAACCTTCATTCTTGCCCTGATCTAACCTTACAGCAATGTGTATGATCCCAGGAGCTGTGTTCTGAACTCAAAAGATTACATGAATAAGGTAATACAAATCTATACATTGATTACCATGCTGACTGTATCAAAAGCAAGAGCCTCAACCCATGTCACAATATCCATCACCCAAACATCCAACGTTAGGGATGCATGCCCCTTACTTCCTCCAGACCCACTACTTCATATCTTAAAGGCAAGCTACTTAATGCAAGAGCCTCGCAAATAAAATGCATGAATTCCTCATCCTTCTAAGCTCAGCCACATTTGACATTATATTTGTCAAATGCATCTTTCCCGGACTCCATTACCACAAGAAGAGAATATCAAGTTTTTCGGTCAGATCGGTCAAATCCGTAGAGGTGGTGGAGTTGCTATATTCCATAAAAACTATCTAAATCTAAAAAAGATCCAAATTATACAAGAGCTTGTTCTTCCCGAGACCATCATCTGTGAACTGTCCTTAAACATCTCAATCTGCTTCTGACTTTGCTATCGTGCCCCTGACTATGATATAATTCATGCAAACAAGGTATCTTCACTACTGACATGGGCTGCCTCCTGCCCACATCCTCTCATTTTTCTTGGTGAATTCAACGTACCTCTTATAAATTGGACACTAAATGAATGTACATCTGAACTCATTCATACAACCCTGTACAATGCCGTTACCACACTAGGACTGGAACAACTAATAACCAACAACACTAGACTTAACAACTGCCTCGATCTCATCTTCTACAACAGTTTGAATTCAATTTATGGATACAAATTAAAGAACCCTTTACCAACACTGACCACAGCATGATTGACTTTTGTCTCAACATATGTCCACACAAAAATCACCATAATGACAGGATCCCCAATTATAACTTCCAAAAAGGCAACTATGATCTTATACACAGTGATATCTCATCCCTTGATTGACAAATTCTATTCACTGGATGCAATACTGTTGAAGACCATTACAACATATTTTTACTTGAAGTTAAAAGAGTCATCAAACTATATGTACCAATAACAACTCCCAAAACCAGACAAAGCAAATTACCCATCACAATAAGGAAGCTTCAATCTAAAAATAAATCCCTCTGACAGAAAAACAAATCTGGTCAATTTTAAAAATTTGGCCAAATCTGGCCAATTTTAAAAGCCGATTCAAAAATTTATGCCACCGGATAAAGACAGAATGTACCAATTATCACACTAAAAAAGAGGAAAACCTCAACACACCAATTCAACCCACGCTTTCTATAATTTTGTATACAACAAACGAAAAGACTCAAGGTCCATCCCACCCCTAGAAGAACCAAATGGTAAAGACTGCAAGGATAACACCAACCAACCTCTTTATCACATTATTTGGCTCAGTATTTGTAAACAGCAATGGGTCATGCCCAATATTTCCTACAGACAACTGGAATGATCTAATCCATATAGATTTTACAGAAGACAATGTTGAAAAAGCTCCACACAATCTAAAACCATCTTTATCTATTGGACCGGATGGAATATGTGCGTACTTCTTTAAAAAGCTGTCCACTGCCATAGCTGAACCTCTAAGCATAATCTTTGAAAAATCTTTCAGGACCAGCTCCTTGCCAAATCTATGGTCACAAGCCACAGTCATCTCCATCTTCAAAAAGGGAGACCCCAGCCTAGTTGAAAATTACAGACCAATCTCCTTATGCTGCGTCACTCGTAAAGTCATGGAATCAATTATAAACCAATCCATCACCCTCCACTTAGAGACAAACAACCTACTCTCTAACAAAGTTTGGTTTCAGAAGGAAACTATCCTGTAACCTGCAACTCTTACACTGTAAAAACAATGGACTACACAACTTGAGCAGGGCAAAGCAATTGACACAATTTACATCAACTTCTGTAAAGCCTTTGATTCAGTAGTACATGACAAACTACTCCTAAAACTAAGGTCTTATGGTATCTCTGGATACCTGCATAACTGGATAGAAGCATTCCTGTCAAACAGGCAACAAATGGTCAAAATTGGGATCATCCTATCAAATTCTGTGCCTTTCAACAGTGGTGTCCCCAAAGGCAGTGTTCTAGGACTAACTCTCTTCATACTCTATATTAATGACCTCTGTGATTATATTAAGAGCAACTGTGTTCTTTTCACTGATGATATAAAGCTATTCAACACCACTGACAATGCTGCTACCCTTCAAAAAGACCTCAATTATGTGTTAGAATGGTGAAACAAATGGCAACTTCAAATCTCAGCAAATAAAGGCTTTATCTTACATATTGGCAAAAAAAATCAAAAGATAAAATACAAGCTGAATAGTCAAGACCTTGTTGATGACAAAAACTTTCTCAAGGACCTTGGAGTAATCATCTCAAATGATCTAAGTGCTATAGCCTACTGTAACTACATTGCCAAAAAGGCATTAAGAGTTGTTAACCTAATCCTGCATAGCTTTTTCTCCGGTAATATCATTCTACTAACTAAAGCATATAAAAAATTTGCTAGACCAATACTTGAATACAGATCATCAGTCTGGAACCCGCATTACATATCTGATATTAATACCATTGAGAAAGTCCAGAAATATTTATGAGAATAATTCTCCATTCCTCTCCTCGTAGCAGAATACCTTATGCACCAGATTTGAAATTTTAGACCAAGACAACCTAAAACTATGCCACCTTTGGTTCGATCTAAGTATAGTGCATAAAATTATATATTGCAATGTCCTACCTGTTAATGAATACTTCAGCTTCAACCAAAACAATACAAGAGCACAAAATAGATACAAACTAAAAATAACCCGCAGCAAATTTGATTGCAGGAAATATGACTTCAGCAACAGAGTAGTCAATGTCTTGATTACTCTATATGACTCAGTGGTTTCTTCCCTAAACCCCCAAATCTTCAACATTAGACTGTCTACTATTGACCTCACCCCTTTCCTAAGAGGTCAGGAGGAAGCATTCATAAGTGCATCAAAACATGCCTACCGTCCCTGTCCTATTGTTTCTTTTTTTTCTTATTCATATCCATTTCATGTATTAATAACCATGTTTACACTTATACCTGTTATCTAATAATTGTTTGACAAAATAAATAAATAAAATCAATTAAACAATTAAAAACCATTTCATCCTCAACAGTTTGTGGGACCTTATTTTCAACCTTATTTTGTGCCCTCTATACAATTACTCCTTGTGAGAATATATATATAT
>BLBF01000005.1:17617246-17629545 GCA_015471245.1 Laticauda colubrina
GTTTTTCATTTTTGTAAGTGGTTTGTTTCAGCTCACCAAGTTGTAAGTTGTTTTATCTTATCCCAAAGTAGATTTTGCTGCTCAATTCCAGGTGTAGTGCTTGCAAATCTTTGTTTAACTGATCCAATTGGAATCTTTTACTGTGAATTTCATTCCTGAGTAAAGCCATCTCTGTTCTTTTCAGGATACATTTGGTAGCTGCTGTGTTGTGATGAAATGTTAATTTGAAGCAGATTGGTGTTGCATTGCTGTCTCTGCAGCTGCATCGGAATTTCAGGTCACGCAATATTCCTGCTCTTTTAACTTCCAGCTTCTCATAGCTTTTGATCTGGCTGTTTATTTCCTCCCCGTAGAGGTCAGATATTTGTTTTTTTAAGTTATCACGGGTACTTACATGTGTGCTGTTCAGCTTCCTTTGGGTATTATCCCACGTCATTGTAGTGCTTTTAAAGTTGTAGCAATGTTTCAGCAGAATCTCATCTGCCATCATCAGGCTTCTGTATGGAGTTCAGTCTTTATATGTGTCTTGTCTGCCAGGCGTTTGGTTCTGGTCATTGCAAACCTGTTCATGGAAGAATTCGAATCCAGAGCCCTGGCTAATGCTACAGAAGAACAGATGGCACACTGGGACACACCATATAACAGAAGAAAACACACACCAACCGCTACCTCAATGCCCAATCCCACCACCCCCCAGCACAGATAGATTCCGTGGCCAAAACACTAATTAGCAGAACCAAACGCCTGGCAGACAAGACACATATAAAGACTGAATTATGCACCCTGACTAAAGTATTGACAGCCAACGGCTTCCACAAAAACAAAATCACCAGCTTGATCCACAAAAACACACCAAGATATAACAGAGACCTAGAAGATCAACAGACCTATGGAACTGCCCTACATAAGAGCTACTACAGATAAAATCAGTAAGATACTACACAGGCATCACATCAAGACTACCTTCAAAACAGACAAAAAAATAGCAGCCATCCTTAAAAACCCTAAAGACAAAATTGACCTGGAAAACCAAGGCATATACAAAGTTCCCTGTGCGTCATGCCAGGCCACATACATTGGACAGACCAATAGAAGAATAAGTACCCGCCTGGATGAACACAAAAATGCAGTAAAAAAGCTGGAACACACCTCCTCACTCGTCCAACAAATGAAAACCACAGGTCACAACATCAACTTCAATGGCACCAAAACCCTAGCCACTATCGAAAACCCCAGCCACAGAATCATCAGAGAAGCCATAGAGATTGAAAAAAGACCTGAAAGCATGAATAGAAGAGATGATTCCAGCAGACTGTCAATCATTTGTAAGCCTGCACTCTCAAATAGAAAGATCTCCACACCACAAGCCAGGCAAACACCTGGGCACAGACTCCCTCTGATGCCTCCAGCTCAAACACCCCCCCACCAGGCACCCAGGTGAAACCTAGCTTCCAAATAGATAATTGCCGTCATTTCACATGAAGCCAAGCTGCACTGAAAGCCTCCAATACAGGAACAGAGTGTTGCCAGCCAATCAAAGCCACAAAACAGACAGAAGAAACCAGAAACACCAATCAATCAAACTCCAAGTCCAATGAACACAGATCCAGGCTCCCAGCCAATCAGAATGGACCAGCCTCAAATTTGAAACCAGGAACTAACTTTATACAGAAGCCTGAGGATGGCAGATGAGATTCTGCTGAAACATTGCTACAACTTTAACAGAACTACAATGAGGTGGGATAAGTTTCCTAGTTGAATCTATGGTTCATTTGGTTCTGGTATTGTGAGATTAAGAAGTTTTTCAAGATATCTAAATTAAACCAAAAAACCTATTAGCCCAAGAAGAAAAAGTAGGAAACATCTACAATTGTGGTCCCTAACCTTTCCGTCTTTGTGGCCTGATGGCACTATTGGCAGTGGGAGAGGGGAGGGGATAGTTCTGCTCAAAGAGCTCATTTACTGGCCCTGTTCCAAACAGGCTGTGTCCCAGTATTAGACCACAGCCTAAGGGTTGGAAACCCCGATCTTCATATATATACAATGAGTAATTAAACATCTACAAGCAAACAACCAAGCTCAGAGAACAGCAAGGACTTAATTGTTCAAACCTCAATTACATATATTCTGAACAATTAAATTACTATATTGCGCATTTTAATGTATTTAAGCAGGGTGGAGGAAGACTTGGCTTCTTTTACCAAGAAAGGGGCATATTTTCAACAGTTTAATCTTACAGGATGATCTGCACATCCTGCTTTCTTCATTTTGGGATGACAAAAACAGATTATGTCATCTTCAACTCATCACTAGCCTTCTGGGAAGGGAATCTTCAGTCAGAGTTTTAGGTTTTGTTTTAGAAGTAACATTTTCCTCTCAGCTGATACAAGTAAGACAGTCCAATCTATCTGCTGTGCATTATAACTACAAAAAGCCTCCATTTCAATTGACTGGAATATGCTGTGAGGATTGACATGCCAATCCACTGGTTCTTGCTTCCTGCCTTCCTAGGTCATTCTGAAATGGGTTGCTGGACTGTCTATCTATCAGGAAAAAATAGACTTGTTATTAGGGAATATGTATATTACAGGTTCGGTGGCTATGTTTTTTTTTAAAGGTTAAATTGACAAGTATTTTATTATTTTCCTTTTGTAGCACAATTCATAAGAAAACTATAAAATGTGGCATTTTCTTTTTATTTTGAATCATTTTAGAAGTTCAATGGTTAAAAAAAACCATATTTCACCCCTCTTTCACACACACCCCTTCACCCCTTACCTTTTCTTTCTTTCTTTGGATGGAATTGAATATTTCAGGGAGAACTGTAATACTGTTACTTTTATTTCATTGGTGCTGAAGGTTCAATGCCTATAGAAGGGAAAACAACTGTAATTTTCTCTCCTGACATGGGAGAGGCAGAGGAGAAAAGTAAGGAAACCCACCAATCAATAGACATGTGACTGTGGTCTGGACAGGATAGTGTAGTCAAGGTAATAGACTGAAACCAAGAAAGGGACTGCTTCATTTGCAGCCAGTTTGTGCACAGAAGACAAGGCATTGAAAGATGTAGTATGGGAAAGCCCTTAATTTTGAGTGTTCTTTGTTTTAATTAGAGAGGCATTAATCCCTGACCCACATCTAGGAGGGCCTTTACATCAGCCTTCAGTTCTTTTTCATTGAGTTTTGTAACATCAGTGAGAGATCAATAACAAGCTCAAGTTGAATTATTATGAGCATCCAAATAGGGAAAAGCTTAATATCGCTTAAAGCTTAATATTTTTCTCTGCCTGTTTTCATTCTTTTCATGGTAGAATAGTTAAGAAATCCCTTTCAAATTACAGCTACTCATTAATCATCGAGGCTTCTTCATCTAGCCCTAACTGGAAAGTACCTTCTGAATACCAATTGCAAGGGAAGAATACAGAACCTGAAGATCTTTCCTTGCCTTATTGATCTATGGTTTTCATTGCCTTCCATGCATGCCAAAATAAAATATGTGATGGCCTACTCAGGTTTGATACTCAGTGATATTTTTGAACCATATAGTGCTATCTTTTCAAAATTAGAGGCTGACATCCTGCTGAGGGAAACTGCCAAAAATTGTTATACTACTCATTATAGGTGTGTGTGTCTGGATGCCCAACTTGCTAGGACTTGGATATCAGATAATCATTAGACCTGTGATCCTTCAGAAAAAAAATATTGCTTGGCTTTATTCCCAATTATTTGGAAAACAATGTCATTTGCACAATATTATAAATTTATTGATAAGGATCCATAAATACTTTTGCTTTCATTACGCCCCATCTGTATTTGTATAACTTCCTTTTACACATCATATGATGATGAAATTATTGGAATGGGATTCTTTTGGATGGAGCTTATTTCCCTTCCTTTTCATCACAGACATGACCATTTTCATGGAAATATGGTTCAAGTCCCATTAACTGGACAGGTAGGATGTAATAATAGTGTAATTTCCTGCATATTTCCATCAAAATCATCTTATGCTCTACAAATATATGGGTTTACTTTGTGTTTACTTAATAAAAATTCTGCTGA
The DNA here is from genome assembly GCA_015471245.1 of Laticauda colubrina. Lineage (NCBI taxonomy): Eukaryota > Metazoa > Chordata > Lepidosauria > Squamata > Elapidae > Laticauda > Laticauda colubrina. The sequence goes on from BLBF01000005.1 coordinate 17,621,309, forward strand.
AATGCTAGCTGACACATCCAAAGCTCTTATACTAGAAACAATACGAGATTCAGATGACAAATGGTTCAAAAAATATAGTGAATCATCTTCTATAACCTTTGACAATAGGGAAAAGAAAGGAAGCATTAACAAGAGTCAATACCAACAGGAAAAAAAAGCCCAGAAAAAATGGAAGAGAAAGAAATGCTTATATAGACCATCTGCAATCATCCATAAGGTTGACATCATTTCATGTTGGTACACGTATTTCCCAAATTTTAGTAAAGATCAAGACCTTAAAGAAGAATACTACCCAGCTTTCGTTTAAAAACTTGGTGGAAATTAAATCCAAAAGACCCTGCGCAACAAGTTTATTGCTTTAAAAAATGAAAAATAATCACAAATGGACCAAAACTGTCCCAAACTATTGTTAAAATCCACCAAGTAAAAACAGAAAGGAAGAATTGGAAAGACATTTTATATTATCCTTTGTATATAATTATGATTTTGGACCACAATGCTTACATTTTTAAGGTGTTTCTTAAAGTATGACTTTTTTGGAACTTTGGGGAAAATATTCATTAATTTCAGCCTCATTAATTTCAGCCTCATTACATAGCGGAAAATGTTGCAGAATGTGGATATAACGAAGGTGTAATAGTGAAAAGATTTTCCCAGTCAGATGGAGTGCTCATTATGAGATTGTGCATGCACTGAATACAAAATTTAAATAGTTAATATATTTGAAATATTGTGCAATTTAAAATAAAATGAAGACACACGTGGATTGGTCCAGATTTTGCTCTTTGGCCTAGATTTTTCTCTTTGCTCTATGCAATTTTTGTTTTCTGAATTACCATTTTTTTAGATGAGATTAATCAGGCACAAATATATTTGCAAATAGCTGGAATTAGCCTTGAACAAAGTATAATACAATTCTAGGCTTTAAAATTGTTCCTTGAAGATTTGTAAAAAGAAATTATGGAGAAGGCCTTTTAGTACATAACAACAAAATGTAAGGAAATGGATAATACCATGGGGGGGCGGGGGGAATCACAATTCAAAGAATACAAGGATAAGGGACAGAGGATACTATTTCCAGAAGGGTAATGTTTGGGTGCCTTGTTCATTTTTACAAAGATGAGGAGTCTTATTCCAAAGCAATGATTGCTATCCTTCAACTATTTACCCTGATTTCTGCAGAAGAAAAACTTGGGAAGGCTTTGCCAAATATAATAGAAATTTATGTTAAATTTTGTGGTGAAGTTACCTGAATTTTTTTAAAAAAATAACTGAAAATATTTGAAAGGCACAAGAATTGATCTCAAATTAACATAGAAATGGACAGTATTGCAGTTTCTGGAATATTTTAAGTAATAACATTTAGACTTATAGTACCCCATATAGTACTTTAAAGCACTCTATGTTGGGTCTGCAAAGTCATTTTATTGCACCCAACAGTCTGGGTTCTCATTTTACGAACCTTGGAAGGATGGAAGCCTTGGTCACCCTCAAGCCTGTCAGGATGAAACTCCAGACTGTGGGCAAAGTTATCCTGTAGTATTGCATTCTAACTACTGTGCCACCAGAATTTAGATTTTGATGAATGTCTGCAAACTTATCCTTGCATTTAAGAAACTTTCTGACTATTTATACCTGTCTTCCTAATGGGAAACAAAAAATTCAAAGCAAATTTTTTTAAAAATGTTTTGATCAACTATGAACAAAGGTAGATTAACACATCTGGCTATATTGTCTATTGAACATGAATATGCCAACAAAATCAATTTTAATGAAGTCAATGTCAGATAAGCAGCTACAGTTTTAAACAGTAACAATGATATTTAATACTGCACCAGACCAAAATGTAAATATTTTTTAAATAAATATACATCAATGAAATTAAAAAGTACTAATCCATTACTTTCCCCCCTTTTTGTACTAATATTTTATACTAATATTTATTAATTATTTACTGAGATGAGTGTATAATTTAATATGATAAAAGTTTCACTGTCTGCATTTCTTTTTCACTTATTATCTGTTTCATTTCAAGGCTATTACTAAAATATTATTCAATATTTTAGCATACATTAAGTGTTACATGAATGGCATATTGTAGAGATTGTTCCTCACATTGACAGGAATGATAATTGTCATTTGTAGATTACTGTGCAGCTACAATATTCTGAAAGTCTTTCAAAAAGGACATACTTGTATATGTATGGCTAAACGATTATATTTTCTTGATAATGTCACTATAATAAAGCTAGATTCATATCCCTGTACTGGATGCAACCAGTGACAACCAATCCTGTGCCAAGCCTTTTTAAAAAGTACCTTTGGGACAATTGAGATTATTGGGATTGATGTTTAAATTGAGAAGTTTTTTAAACTTCAGAAGGCTGTTGCAAGCCATTCCTAACACCACTGAACAGATGGATGGATGTATAAATCATAGCTAGTCTTGACTCCCGTTAATTGTCTGTACCCTTAAGTGTTACTGATACCAGTAATCTGCTTCCAAGCCAAGGTTGATTCTTTTCCTCTCCCTGGGAAATATCTAGTAAATTAGTCCCTTATCTCCTGTTATTTGTCTATTCATCATAATATAAAATGGAATGGGACTAGGGTATCTCAGCTCTTTAAACTGAATTTCTATACTGTGTAAAAGTAAAATTACAATGTAGGTGCTGAAGTGAAAAATAGAATATAAGGCTTGCCCAGTATTTAGAATGCAAATGTGGAGAGGAATATCTTGCATTATGTTCATTTCAGTAATCATTTAAGGAGATAGATTTGTGTTCTGTAAGACCTGTGGTTGCATTTGTTTTGGATTATTTTATTTAGCTGATGGATGATATTAGTTCAATGCATCAAATGCCATTCAAGATATTCAGTAGAATATCTTATAATTGGACATAATGCCCTGTTCATTTATCCTTTTGTATGCAAGTATTAAGTTTTATCAGAGCATTATTTTCTGCCAGAAAGAAATCTTCTTGCCAGAAAGAAAACATTAGAAACAGCAGAGACCTTCCACAGTCAGGAAGGAGATGCCTCTGGACAAAAGCCATTAACCAAAAAACAGCCTCTACAATTGCCCTGACCCTGTAAAGAGTATACGAGATGGATTCCCAAGCAGCAGCAGAGTCGAAAAAGAAAATGCCTTTGCAGTTTAAAATCCATTCTGCTTCATTAATCCAGTTCAGGCTCTATAGATACCCAATCAGTTTGCTGTCTTAGAAAGTGGAAGTGGTGAATAATGAAATAGGTGAGAAGGAGGGAGGAAAATCTTTCAAGCCAAACCTCCTCAAGGTCTTGAATTAGCATATCAAAATGGTATTCACAATTACTAGTAGAGCAGAAATAGTTATCACATGTCTAATTTCTTGACATGTTCATGGAGAATAGAGACAAAAGACACAGATGCAAGCAACTTATAATGAGCTAGAACAAACCTTTCTCAATGTAAGGGCCATTTAAATTCCTATTCTGTATATCTGCATTTGCCAGCAATATTCCCCTGAAGTAAGATTTTCAAACCTCAAAGGAAGTGACTTTGATTATTTTGTCACATCACATTTATTAATTGAGAAAAGCAATCAAACACAGGCAATTTCTTGGTAACTTTCTTTACGCTAAGTGATAACCCCACTAATTATGCCATTTCCCAGCCTATTCAGATTCATCTTTTTTTAAAATATATGTTTTACATACTTATGACTTGTATCATGTTCTCAATCAACTATGGGAATTCATTTTCAGCATCCTTTAATCAGAGGTTGTATTCAGCAGGTTTTGATCAGTTCTGGAGAACTGGAAGTGGAAATTTTGTGTCGTTCAGAGAATTGGCACATACCACCTCTGATTGGCCCCACTCCCATCTATTCTCTGCCTACCCAGCCCCAGCTGATCAGCTGGGTCTTCTTTTGTTGCCTTGCATAGGAGAATGGAGCTGGAAAGCAGGTTAATATAGTGGGGAGGGAATGGGATTTTGCAGTAACCTTCCACCAGTGGGAAGGAAATGAAGATTTTACAGTATCTTTCCCCTGCCATGCCCACCAGCCATGTCCACAGAACTGGTAGTAAAATTTTGAATTCCACCATTGCCTTTAGTAAAGGCAAAGATGTAACTACAGCTTCTTTTTGGTACATTTCTGTGGGCTAGGAACACTACACATCTTTGAATGAGTGTTGAGGTCTATTGGGGATTACACATGTAATTAGCTGAAGATCCTTGCAGACTTCTCTTTATAAGAAAGAATCACAGTTTTCAACCTTAATTATTTGGTTACTATCTTCCTTCACTGTTGTAGAAACAAATAATAATGATCATCAAAGAAATATTTCTTTTCTTCATGTGAAATGAATGAATCATGAAATAACAGATGATTATTTTTCTTCTACTGTTGTAGATAACATTAGAGTGGATTCAATTGAGCACCAATTCAAAGTAATGTTGAATTTCAGCTAATTTAGTCATTATGTCTCTTTTTAGCTAAATCCAGTGCAAAAATGTTTCACATAATTATCACTCACATGAAATACCTTTTTCATTTTAAATAAAAGACTCCAAATATATTTTCCAAGTAGTAAGAATCTTTTTTTTATTTTGACTTCCATGTTAAATATTAGCTCTCTCCCTCCCTAAAAATGACTATATTTGTCTTGTCTCAGTAGGCAATCTGAGCAGTTGGCCAAAAAATCTAGATGACTTTGGCATACCTTATAAAGTTTTGCAGAAATAAAGTGGGAAGACAGAGCACTAAATATGCAGCTTGCTGCTCCATGCAGAAAGGTGTGAAAGAAACAAACAAACAAAAAGACCTTTGTCTGGATTTGGATGAAAAATGAGCTGGGAATAAGAGAGTAATTGCCAGAGTTCCAGTTAACACACCAAATAGAATAAAAACTCAAAGGCAGGCATATTCTTAAAAGCATAGATTTATTTGGCATGTCATATTGGCACATCTGGGGAACACCTAACTCTGAAGGGCTCATTGTTTTCCTCACCTAAATCAAAACCCCAAAGTTTTTTCTCCCAGGTCCATCACATGGTCTAATTAGGTTGCAGCCCCAATCCTGGCTGGCTTTGGTCCACGTCTCTCCAACACCTGGTCCACGTCTCTCCAACACCATGTCTCTCCAACACCTGTCCTTGGCTCCCACAGGAAAGAATGTTATTTTGGCTCCACATCCCCATCTATCTCTACCACCCGCTCCCATTCCCACAGCTCCAATTAGCCTTGCTGTGGCAACCCTGAAGATGCTCCTAAAATGGCTTCAGGACTGACAGCTTTATTACTGTCCAACAGTGGCCAGTGGCATCTGTTGGTAAAATAGCATTATTTCCACTTTTTAGTTGAACCTCAAAACATGCATTGAACAAAAAAAGAGTTTCATGTTACTATGGACACCAATTTACCTTTTTTTACTTCTATCTACCAGGCCAAAGATGTTGATACTGGTGCTACTGTCATGAACACAAGTATCCATAAAATCAGCAGGGTTGATCTCAGCTTGAAGGAAACTTTAGTTTTGGATAGTCATGCTGTAGGAAACCCAAGAAGATAATATTTTTATTTTTAAGATACATAGACTTCTCACAAAAAATATATTTTTTGATATATTTGCAGATTTCACAATAATAAATTTGTCCTATTTTCTTCCTCTACTACTTCTCCCTCAACCTTCACCTCCATATTCACAACCTCCTCCTCTTTGCAAGGGTTTAATATGTTCTGACCTTGCAATTTAAGAAGCAATGGATCTCAAATCTCTGCAGATGAGACTCAGAAAGAGTAGGACCTTTTGAGGGATAAGTGAACAGATCTTGAACAGTCAGGATTCAGCCATTCGTTGCAGAAGGACAGCAGCAAACTAAGACACCGGACCTAGAGCCTGAGCAGGAAAAGATTATCAGTCCTTTTATGAGTTGAAAAACCTACGAGCAGGGTAGATGTTTGATGAGATGCTCCGTAGTTGCCCCTTGAAAGAAAGAACATCCAAGGAAAGTAAGTATGCCTGAGTTGATGCTATGAAAGTACATGTTGAAGGTAAGTTTTTGTTAGTAAACCACTTTCTACAGACCCCACTTCATGAATACTTATGATTCCCTTTGGAGTGGTACAAGATTTTATTGATTTAATTTTAAATTAATTTAAATTAATTTTTATGCCACCCATCTTCCTTACAAGGTGACTCTACACTTATACTTGGCTGTGATTCTAGGTCTTGGTTTGTCTGTATGGAATCTTTGGTGCAAGCTTTGTTTGTTTTGCTGAGCTCTTGTATTTTATCTTTCTGGAGAGATTTATAGATGCCATAAAGAACCCTGATCTAATTGCTGACACAGACAGGTAGTGTCCCAGGTGACCTACTTTAAATCTTATTTGGATGAATCAGCTTATCATAAAGTGTGTTGCCTTTATATCTTACCAAAGCCACAGGAAAAGCAATGTAAACTTAGATCAAAAATTATGTATAAGATGTAAAAGATATGATTCAGTCCTGGAATGTTGCTCATTCTCTAATGAATGCAGAATAATTCTAAGACAATTGAGCTCTTGAGGACAAGAAGAATAAAAATGATTGGTTTTGGCCTTTAAAGTAAAAATTTGAAATTAATATCTTTTATTACATATCAACATTGTGTTCATTATTTCTTCAGATGCCTTTTCTATACTGATCTATTTGGACAGGAATGTTTGGAAGATTTAAATGAGAAGAAATAAACTGAAATACAGCTGTTATCCTGTTGTTTGTCTTCGCCTTCATGCTCGTGCCACATCTTCATGGTGGGCATTCGTTCACTTCACGTATGGGTTAGAGGGGTTTGAAGCGAGTAGTGATGTATCTGTGATACAGATTCTGGTCTGTGGTCATGTCTCATCATCTGTGTAGGTGTGAATCTGCTTTCTACATGGAAGTGTGGTGGTAGCATCTTGTGTGGCCCTCGAGGGTGTGGGTCTGGTGTCATTCTTCATGTTAGGTACTCATTTGTTAATGAGAGTGGGTTTCCAAATGGCTGGTAGGTGGGAGGTATATCTCATTTATTCATGCTGTGTAGCCAAGACACTCATCTTAAGAACAAAATGCTTAGCCAATGAACAACACCTAAAAACCGAAGTACACATTCTCACTAACATACTAACAGCCAATGGATACCAAAAAAAGAGGATTAATCCAAAAAGAAACCCCAACCAAAATCCAAGACAGAGGACAAGAGAACGGCAAAGCCCTCCTCCCATATATAAAAGGCACTACAGACAAAATCAGCAAGATCCTCCAAAAACACCACATTCTGCATAAACAGAAAAATATCCACCATCCTAAGAAACCCTAAAGACAAAATTGAGTTAGAGTATAGAAAAGAGTACAAGGAGTATACAAAATCCCTTGCACTGCCTGACCCACCACATACATCGGACAAATCAATTGAAGAAAGTGCACGCATTAAAAAAAAACAAGCACTCAATCAAAAAAGAAGAACCGACCTCTTCCCTGGTCCAACACCTCAAAGCCACAGCACATGAGATTGACTTTAAAAATACCAGAACTATCACCAAAACTGAACATTTCAACAACAGAATAATCAGAGAAGCCATAGAGATAGAAAAATGCCTATACAGCATGAATAAATGAAATGATATCTCCCGCCTACCAGCCATTTGGAAATCTGCCCTCACGAACAAAGGAGTACCTAACATAAAGAATGAAACCAGACCCACACCCACGAGGGCCACACAAGATGTGGCCACCATACCTCCATGGAGAAAGAAGACTTACACCCACACAGTTGATGAGACACAACCACAGACCAGAAGCTGTACCGCAGCTACATCACTACCTGCTTAAAACCCCTTCGACCCATTCATGAAGTGAATGGACACCCACCATGAAGATGTGGCACGACCATGACCGCAAAGCCAAACAAAAGGACGACAGCTCACCAGCTCAAATCCCCTGGCAACTTAGACTAACCTGAGCACAACCAAGCCCCCACCTGAAGAGAACACACTCCCACCCAATCAGAACACAGCCAAGCCCACACCCAATCAAGTCACACCCCAACTAGGAGTTAAAAGGAAGAAGCAGTTGCAAGCTCACATTACTCTGAGAAGCACAAATCCGAAGACACAAGCCTGAAGATGATGAATGAGATTTCATCGAAACTTTGCCAAAATACTTCCAATTTTACGCAGGAGGAAACCCGAATAACCAAATATATATGTGTGTGTGTGTGTGTGTGTGTG
>BLBF01000005.1:17704545-17720592 GCA_015471245.1 Laticauda colubrina
ACTAATAATGAAGCTAATGAGATTATATCATTATTAGCCAAAAAGATAAAAATAAAGCATTTAGGTGAAATTAAAAGGTATCTAGGATTGACAATAAATAAAACAAATAATGGTTTTAAGATATCTCAAGAAGATAAAATTTGCCAATTAATTAAAAATTATAAGATGGAACTTTGTAAACCAGCAAAGACTCCAATGAGTCAAGAAGTTTACCAAATTAATGATCAAAGTCCCAAATTTGATAAGTCCATATATCAATCTTTGATTGGTAGCTTATCATATATAAGCAATTGGTCAAGGCCAGATATAGCTTATAGTGTAAATCAGCTGGCACGTTTTAATTCAGATCCAAAAGAATATCATTGGAAATCTTTAAAACGAATATTGAGATATCTTAAGGGAACAATAAACCATGCATTATATATAGAACCAAAGGGTGATTTGAGTCTTAGTGCCTATGCAGATGCAAGTTTTGCAACTGATATAAACACTAGAAAATCAACATCTGGGATGGCTATATTATTTGGTAAGACACTAACAGGGTGGAGGTCAATCAGACAACAGCATATTAGCTTATCCACGATGGAAGCAGAATTTTCATGTCTGTCATTATTATGCACTGACTTGATTTTCTACAAACAGTTATTGTTGGACATGGGTATAACTGTAAAAGATTCCATTATGGTGTATGAGGATAACCAAGCAGCTATAAAGTTAGCTACTAGTATTGCTGTAAAAACTAGATCAAAACATACTGACTTAAGATATTTGAATATAAGAGAATCAGTGAAAAATGGAATAATAAAATTGGAATACTGCATGTCAGAATAAAACATTGCAGACCAATTTACAAAAGCTCAAGGAGCAACTAAGTTTAAAGAAAGTTGCGAAAAATATTTTCTAAAGATGTAAATGATTCATAGTTATTATGTAACCTAAAAGGGGAGAATGTTAGGGATAACATTGTTTACCCTAACTGGTTTAGGTGAAATAATAACTATGAATCATAGTTAGTGCATGTTAGAGTGTATGCAGCTTTAACTGTGAAATAGCAATTAAAGGAGTGGTTAAGAAAACAATATAAAAGTAGCAAGACTACGGCTTGCTCTCACTCTCTCTCTGGCTTTGATGATCCCTGATTACTGCTTGGAATCAAGACTGCATTGCTCGAACGGGAGAGACAACAAAGGACTGATTTTTAAGTGAACTGACATAGGATATTCTACATGGACTTTGCTAACTGAATATCCCTGAATGGACTGACTACATGGTAAATGACTATTGGACTGATATTTGACTATGCTATAAACTTATACTGGAATAAACTATATTCTTGATAGCACAAGTGTATCTGTTATTTTTACTGTATGTTAATAAACATACAAGCTTAGCTCACTCATTTATCTGTGTGCCTATCTGACTAACGCTGCACATTCTGTTTAGCTTGTCTACCTAACCCTGGTTGGGGAACCCAGGCTTAACAATTCCCTTGCTTACCAACATAAAGCACTTCACAGTGTTGTTATAGATTATTTTGTTCCTGCAGAAAAGGCGGGATATAATTTCCATAATTCAGAAATGAATATCAACATTTTAACCTTTGTCTTTAAAGGAACGACAACTATGTGGAGAGAAGTAAGCAGTGGGGTATCCTGCGGATCTGTCTTAGGCTGAGTATTCTTCAATATCTTCATAAACTATTTAGATGAGGGAATAGAAGGTAAATTCATCAAATTTACAGATGATATCAAACTGGCAGGAATAGCCAACACCTCAGAAAATAAGTTGATGGATCTTCTATCAATATGGATCTTGATATAATTGAACACTGGGCCCTAACAACATGAAATTAAATGTAGAGAAAAGTAAGATTTTACATTTAGGCAAGAAAAACCAAATTAAGTACAGATTAGGTGAAACTTTGCTCAATAGCAATAAATGGAAAAGAGATTTTGGAGTCCTCGTGGATAATCACTTAAATATGAGCCAACAGTGTGTGGCAACTGTTAAAAAAGTCAGTGCAATCCTAAGCTGCATTAACAGAGGGATAGAATAAAGAGCATGTGAAGTGTTAGTACCACTTTAAAAGGCCTGTAATGCTGCATCCAGTTTTGGTCACCACATTATAAAAATGATGTTGAGACTCTGGAAAGGGTGCAGAGAAAAACAACAAGGTGATTAGGGGGCTGGAAGTGAAAATACATGAGGAATGGTTTCAGAAATTGGGTATGTCTAAACTAGTGCAAAGAACTAGTGATGACATAAAAGCAATGTTCCAATATCTGAGGGGCTGCCACAAAAAAGGGGGTGATCCTATTTTCCAGAGCACCAGAAGGAAAGATCATAAACAATGATCGGAAACTAACCAAGGAGAGACGCAGTCTAGAACTAAGGAAAATTTTTCTTACAGTGAAAACTATAAACTAGTGAAATGTTTGCCTCAATAAGTTGTGGATATTCCATCTCTGGAAGCTATTAAGAAGAGACTGGACAACCATTTGTCTAAAATTGTACAGGATCTCCTGCTTGAGCAGAAGAATGGACTAAAATATCTCCAATTCTGTTATTCCTTTATTTTTGTTACCATATAATTTTTGAAATTACTTGTAATGTAGTTATGAAATGACAATGAGTTAAATAAAAATGTGGTGTTAAGAAGTCAGTTTGTTTATTTGGTTAAATTTATTACATTTATTTATTACATAAATTATTTATTATTCTGCCACAAATAATTGAAAATAATTCTAAAAACAAATTTTGTTGCAATGTCACCCTTATATAAGTAAAGGCCCAGTCCCACTGCACTTACAGATGCAAAGAGGATGTAAAACGTTAAAAAAAACTTGCCATCCATTGGAAAACGCTATGCATCCGTTGTGTACTCATTGCATACGTGTTTCATATGCTCTATCCGTCGAGCATCCATCCACTGAGATTTCATCCATGAAAGAAGTTTTGATCTGCACAAAACTTTGTGAACGGATGAACTTTCTGCCGCGTACAATGTACATCTGCGAAATAAATGGGCAACAAACGTTCTATGTCCGTTATCATCCGTTAAACGTCTGCTATATCCTCTCGGCATCCTCTGGCCATCCCCTCAACTCACATCCACTTCAGCTGAAAATGTAAAGAGGGAGGAAACAAAAGGTACATGGAACGTCTACACAGCATTAGTAGCACGGAAGTAGAAAGGATCTAAGCATATGCATCTCATATATAAAGTATTAAAAACGGACCAAACATTTGTATCTGGGATGTATCTCGTATATTTAGGATGTCTCGAGTATGTCGAGAGTATGTAGAAGGACACCTAGCAGACAACCGATATTTTCTATAAAAAGGGGGAGAAAATTATCTGGATCGCTTGGATGGTGGACCATACAGTCCCACTATACTTGCACTGGAGGTTTATCTATCCCACAACTATCCTTATCTATCCCACAAGCATGCAAAGGCTTAACCATTTTTTCAAAGTTTTCACCAACACTTTATTAAGGTAAAAAAATGAACCAAGTGTCTTAAGCAAAGATAACCTTTATTAACTTTCTTAACTTTAAGACTTTATTAAATAAGCAAAATGAACCAAGTAAACTGTATTAAGTGTGTTAAGCAAAGATAAACTTTCTTAGGTAAACTTTATGACTGTGTTAAATAAGCAAAATGAACCAAGTAAAGTATCTTAAGCAAAGATAAACTTAACAAGTACAACTCAATCTCTGACACTATTCTCAGTAACTCTGAGTCATGTCCCTGGTCTCAGCTGTTAAGCGGGCAGGGACTGTGGAGGGGGATGTGGCTTGAGTGCTGGTCTGAGGCACCATTGGGGTGCTTGGCTCCGAGGATACAACAGGGGATGGTGTGTTCAGGAAGCTATCTGAGAGCTGACTTAGTCCCGTGAGGTTGAGAGGCCCTTCATCAAGGACTTGAGATGTCAGGCCCAATACTGATGACAGATTGTCCATTGAGGGGCTTGGCTGTGGGGTGTAGGAAGGAGGAATGTAGTGGGGCTGTCTGGTCTGCAGCTGGGTGAGGAGTGGCATCTGTGGCGTGTGATGAACCTGGGCCTGGACTGGGAAGTTCTTCTTCTGCTGTGGAAAGTCCTGGTAGTTGTAGCCTTGGTAGGTGAGGGGCTATTGAAAGTCATGGAAGGGCTGTGACATCACCTGGGGTAGAGGAGCAGACCTGGACTGGGTAGGAACAGCTTCAGCTGGGCCTTGAGGGTTGTGCAGAAGTGCTGTGATCTTCTGCTTCATCACCTGGTACTGGGCCTCAGGCAGGTCCCTCAGGGTCTGGCTCACATAGGTGATGAAGGCCTTCCAGTCTGAGGATGGTATGTTGCTATGGACCAGCTGAGAGAGAAGTTCTGTGCTGGTCTTCATTGTGTCCCTGATCTCCAACAGCACACTGTGGTCCTGGCCCTCCAGTCTGCCTCTCTGCCTGCATCCTTTGGAGCTGGGGGTGGGGGTGGATTGACCTCTGGTGGCTGCTGCTGCTTCCTCCTTTTGTGACAGCAGGGTGTCATCCTCCATGGGATCCTCCAAGTCTGCCGGCATGGGGAGTGCAGCTGTCGGGGGGGGGGGTCTCTGCCATGGGGCCCTCTGAAGACACCTGCCTGGACAGGGTAGCTGGCTCCTGGCTGGAAGAGGAGTGGCTGTCTGTGGGCTGTCTGAGGGAGAGGGGTCTCAGAGGGGTTGCTCCTTGGTGGCGGATCTCACCCTCCAGGAAACTGCACTTGGCCATGACATACATCTCCCGGTCAGTGAGCTTGACAGCGGCCTGCCCGGATTTCTTGAGGTGTAGCTTGCCATACTAGGTGTGCATGTGCTTCCACCATCCTAGGAGTACTTCTGCAGTGTACCCCAGGCTCTCTGTCTTGTCTCTCCAAGCTGCCTGCTTCTTCTTGGTGTCCCAATACAGTCTGTGCCCCCTTCTCCAGAGGTACTCGTTCTCCCTCAGCCATTCCAGCACCTCACCTTATGCTCTTTGGAAATGGTGAACTGTTTCCTCTCTCCCTTCTGCTTCCCTTGCCTCTTCCTCCCTCTGGCAGGGGCTTTGGCAGGGGCTTCATCAGGGCCTTCAAGGGATTGAGCAGCAAGGCCTTCAGGGGATTGAGCAGCAGGCCCTTCAGGGCTTGAGCAGCAAGGCCTTCAGCAGCAGGGCTTTGAGGGCCTTGGGGCTGGTCCACCACAGCAGCAGCAGCAGCAGCAGCAGCAGCTTCAGAGTCAGTGCCAGGGGGTGGGATGCTGGTTCTGGCCTTCTTGCCAGGGTTTGAACGAGTAGGCACGGGCTTCCTCTTCTTGCCTGACTGGCGAACCTCGGTGTTCCTGCTAGATGTATGTGGCAGCACATCTTTCCCCTGTATGCTGACTGCGTGCATGCTGCATCCTTTTATATCCATGGAGCTGACTCAATTCATACTCCCTGCATGTGCGGTGAACGCTTTGCATCCGATATACATCGGCATGGTATCCCCTTTGTTTCCTATAGGCATCCGTGATGCATCCGCTTCATCTGCTATGCAACCACCCCTTCCGTTATGCGTCCGCTTCGAAATTCTCCCCCGGAACTCCTTCGGATGTGTCATCTGCTTCCATCTGCTATCATCCACTAGGCTTCCTATGAACATCCATTTAACATCCCCGCTACATACTACCCACGTCCGTTCTTTTCCGTTCTTTTCCATTCTGTTTATGCAAATTTTCACCACTTTTTGGAGCAGATGACAATGGATGGAGCCACCCCCGAAATTTTGCTCGTCTGCTGTGTCCTTTATGCATACATTTTGCGTCTGTCGGCCAGTGGGACCGGGCCTTAAGTAAGTAAGTAATAATACATTTAAATATATTGGCTGCCCAATTCCAATGTACTCTGGAAGGTAAAACTAGAGAAGAATGCATTAAAATATGAAGGTAGCTGAGACCAAACGTAGTAATTCCTTGAGAGTTCCTCATTTTTTAAGAAAAGTGGAAATAGTATAAATTCTGATAAAAGTATAATATGAATGCAACATTTTTTATATTTAGTGTTTATTTGATTCTTAAAAACATCACTGGCTACAGCAAACCTTCCAAAAGGAAATCAACAACTAGCAGATGACCTGAATGTGTTTTACTGCAGGTTTGAAAGGAAACTACAGCTACCTATCTCCACAATACCCATCTCAAACATACCAATAATAGCCAAGCATCCTACAACTGCCCCCAACCCACTGGGTTTAAAACCTATGGTGATCACAGAAAAAGAAGTGCAAGATCTATTTCACAGACAAAAGCCAGGAAAAGCACCAGGGCCAGACAAGATAACTCATTGTTGCTTAAAAGTCTGTGGTGACCAATTGGCCCCCATCTTCACCTGAATCTTCAATATATCACTAGAGATGTGCTGTGTTCCTTCCTGCTTCAAACGATCTACTATCATCTCAGTGCCAAAGAAGCCCTCCATCAGGGAAATGAATGACTATAGACCAGTTGCTCTAACATCTATAGTTATGAAAATCTTTGAAAGGCTTGTGCTGTCCCATCTGAAAACCATCCTGGATCCACTATTCGATCCCATGCAGTTTGCATATTGAGCAAATAGATAGATAGTTGATGCTGTTAATATGATTCTGCATTACATCCTACAACACCTTGAATCTCCAAATATCTATGCAAACATCCTCTTTGTAGACTTCAGTTCAACATTCAATACCATCATTCCAGACATTCTTCTAAGTAAATTAAACCAACTAGTGGTACCTGAACACACTTGTAAGTGGATCATAAGCTTCATAACAGATAGGAAGCAGCAGGTGTAGCTAGGCAGAATCACATCTGATACCTGTACAATTAGCACAGTGGCTGTGTGTTTTCTCAACTTCTCTTCTCCCTATATACCAATGACTGCATCTCAAATGATCCATCTGTTAAAATACTTAAGTTTGCTGATGATGCGTGATTGGTCTCATTCGAGACAACAATGAATCTGCATACAGATAGGAGGTTATACAACTTGCCTCCTGGTGTAACCAGAGCAATCTGAAACTGAACACACTTAAAATCGTAGAGATGGTGGTAGACTTTAGAAGAAACCTTCCCATACCACCACCTCTTACAATACTGTACAACACAATATCAACAGTAAAGACCTTCAAATGTCTTGGTTTTACCACATCACATGACCTAAAATGGATACCTAACATCAAAAACATCATTAAAAAAGCACAACAAAGAATGTTCTTTCTGCGTCAACTCAGAAAGCTCAAACTGCCCAAGGAGCTGCTGATACAGTTCTATGGAGGAATTATTGTCTATCATCTGCATCTCTATAACTGTCTGGTTTGGTTCTGCAACCCAACAGGACAGACATAGATTTTAGAGGATAGTTAGGACTGCAGAAAAAACAATTACTACCCACCTGCCTTCAATTGAGGACCTGTATACTGCACGAGTCAAAAAGAGGGCTGTGAAAATATTTAAATCCTGCACATAAACTGTTTCAACTCCTTCCCTCAAAATGATACTATAGAGCACTACATACAGAACAACTGGACACAAGAACAGTTTCTTTTCCCGAAAATCATCATTCTGCTAAACAAATAATTCCATCAACACTGTTCAACTATTATAAAGTCTGCACTATTACTGTTAATCTTCTCATCACTCCTTATCACCATCCTCTCCCACTTGTGACTGTATGACTGTAACTTTGTTGCTTGTATCCTTATAATTTATATTGACTGTTTCCTAGTATGATTTGATTGCTTGTTGTATCCTATGACTATCATTAAGTGTTGTACCTTATGATTCTTGACTCTTGACAAATGTATCTTATATTTGCACCAAGACAAATTCCTTGTGTGTCCAACCACACTTGGCCAATAAAGAATTCTATTTTATTCTATGTTTAATTGAACATATGTGGGACATTTTTATCTTCCCAGTATTTGCTTTCAGAATGAAAATGTAGCATTAGTGGATTTTTACAGAAATATGTATAGTTTACACAATAATGGCATATATAGTACAGAAGACAATTGAGAAAGGAAACCATTCAGAGGCATTCAGCTTATTCAATTTCTAATGTATTTATCCAATACTTTTCCCTCTGAATTCTTCCTGTATATTTTACTCTTTTTTCAGTCAAAAGTTTTTTTGTTTTGTTTTGTTTTACTCTTGTAATCTTGCATTACTTTTATTTTAGCCACAGAGCAGTTGGAAAAGATCAATCGTTCAGAACTAAACAAACCTATTTGCATGTATTTGTGCCAATTTCATTCTTTTGGATCTCCAACTATAATGAAAGCAAAACAAAAATAAAACCTTGCTGCTTCTTCACTCAATAAGAAAAAAATAGAGAGCACATGGCAAATACTAAAGATAAAAAAGACACTTTTTTCTTACAGTTTACTCATTTTAATTATAGTCAATATGAATTTCCCAATGAACTCAGAGGGAAGAAGAGAATTTAGAACAAATCTTTCTGAGGAAGAAGACAGGGTTTTTATGCTGTTTGGTGTTTAAGATGGAATCTTGTCCTTGAAAAACTTGTTGGAGAATTTGGCCCTTATTGAATAATTTCTTCTTTTCCTTCTTTTCTCTTATTTACTTATAGATTTAGTGAAGAAATTTGAAGAAATGTTTGTGTCCATTCAGAACCTCCAGCCAGTAAGAATATCCTGTCCTTTTTTATCACTGTCTTCATCAAACATATAGTTATCCCAGCCTACCACACAACAGTGATTGTTCTCATTTGAGACAGCAATGAATCTGCATACAGATGAGAGATTGGACAATCAGCCTTGTGCTGCTGCCAGAACAGTCTTGAACTGAACACACTTAAAACTGTAGAACTGATAATAGATTTTAGGAGAAGCATTTCCACACTACCACCACTCACAATATTAGACAACACTGTAGCAACCATAGAGACCTTTGAGTTTCTAGGTTCTATATTATCTCAAGACTTAAAATGGACACCTAATATCAAATGCGTCATCAAAAAAGCACAACAAAGAATGTTCTTCCTATGGCAAGTCAAAAAGCTCAAACTGCCCAAGGAGCTGCTGATACAGTTCTACAGAGGAATTATTGAATCTGTCATCTGCACCCTCTATAACTGTCTGGTTTGGCACTGTAACCAATCGTGACAAACACATACTTCAATGGATAATTAGAACTGCCTTGAGCTGGTCAGGGATTAAACTCCTGGCTTTGGGCAGAGTTTGGGACTCTGCAGCAATATGTTCCTACAGATGTAATGTGTGAAGAATGCATTATACAAGAGATGACCAAGAAAATAGAATAGTTAACAGGAGTTTGAAAGGAGAATGTAAGAATTCTCTTGAATGACTTTGTTTAATCTTACCCTGAGAAAGGAATATGAAGCAATAGAAACCTTTTTACTGGCAATGCTGCAGAAAGGAATAGTGAAGCTAAACAGACAGAAGACTATAGCTGTGAACTGAGGAGTTTGTGGAATTTTTATCCTTTTGCATCAAAACAAGAACACTGAGAATATCTGATGGTATTCACAATATACTTCTAGTCCATGAAATGTGATTGAAAAAGAAAAGAGAAATATCAGAAGTCAGTGTTAAATGATATTGATAGGACATATTAGAGTCTGGGGCCATGATCTGAGATACTTTGATGATGGGCTGCTGAAAGATGGATTGTACCTTACAAAGATTGGTAAAATGTGTCTGGATAAAGCATAACAATATTGATTAGGAAGGGCTTAAAGTGAAAATGGAAACCCTGAAATAAAGGCCTCATAGAAAAACTATGCATAACAAAAAATAGGATTGTTCCTGAAATGAGGTCCTTTAGATAACTAAAATAAAAAATCATAAAGCATATTGATTCATAGTGTTCACGGCATTTATTATCTACAATATACACTATGCTTACAACATAGGAAATAAACAAGACGAGCTTGTTTTCTGAACAGAGATTTAATAGGTATAAGTGACCTAGAGACATGATTGGAATTTAGCAAGTGAAGGAGGCCATTTGCTTGAAAGGAAAAGAAGCAATCAACAGGAAGAAAAAAAATACTATTTATTAAATATATCCATTCCTGCTCAGACATTCAAACAATGATTTAAGGTGATGACATCAGGGTTAAATTAAGTGTATGACAAATAAATTTATACAATAGTTAATGTCTGTTATTTTTCTCCTAGTCAAGGGGAAGATGCAGATGAAGCTTTCCAAAAGGAAAAAGCAGAACATTTTTTTTCCAAAGAGAGATGAAGTTGTAAAGATGGGAGACTAATTATCCGACCATCAGTTAGAAAACAAACTCTGACAAACACGGTCTTTCTAGATTTTCTAGACTTTCTAGACTATATCAGATTTGCTTTCTGGAAACTTTCTCTAAAAGATTTCAGTAGGCACAAGAAAGTTAGGTATCTTTAATTAGAGACAATTCAATAAAGAATGTTTAATTCAGGAAACAGAAATAGCAAAAAAAAAAAAAAAAAAACCACTGCAGTATAATCAATTTACATTTATCTTAACATTTTATTTTAACCATAAATTAGTTATAGTTGAAAACTTTAATCATACATTTTAATAAACCAGAGCAAAGATAAGTTGAATCCCATGGCAAAAGAAGTAACAGGAAACAGGAAACTTGCTCAAGCTGGGTGGGAGTTCTTAAAGAAGGAAAGATTAAAAACATAATTACCAACTATTCCAATGAGAAGAAAAATGGGAGTTCAATTAAAGAAATCTCTGTGTTTTCATAAAAAGTTTAGTGAAGATCAGAAAACAAAAAGAAAAGGATAAGTACAGGAAATGAAAAAAGGTCATAAAGACAGGTGGTTTAACACTGTAAAGTTCTTGTCAGGAAAGCTAAAACTCTAAATGAGCAGAAGGATGTGAAAAATAACAGAAAGACTTCTTTAGATAGGTTCAAAGGAAAAGGAAAAAAAATCAGTAGATCAAATACTCAATGAAGCAAAATGCTAACAGGTAACAGTAAAAGAAGAGCTATTCAACTTTTTTGCGGGTGGACTGTTCAATCATCGTTAACAAAAAAGTATGTGTTTCACCATGAATTTATAAAAAGCAGGATGAAAGGACAAGATTTAAATCTTTAGATTGATAGATATATAGTGAGGTAATACACCTTTATTTTGAAATAATTTAAATTTCCAGGAACAGATGATTTACATGGAGGATACTGACTGGCCTGGATCAGAGGTGGTATTCAGCAGGTTCTGACCAGTTCTGGAGAACCGATAGTGGAAATTTTCAATAGTTCAGAGAACCGATGGTTCTGGGCAGCTGACCACATGGTGTTGAGAGTGAGGGGCTTTTATATCTTCTCTTGGTCTTTGAACTTGAGCTTCCTGTTCCTCGGAAGGATATGTATTCTATTGGCTATTGTCACATTCCTATTAGGTCATGTTTGTCTGAGCTCCCAGGTTTGGTTGAAATTTGGACTGTCTGAGATGATGTAATGAAGAGGCTTGTGTTTTGAAAGGATGTTGGACGATTCCTATTATGGCTTAATGGCTTTGTCCTAGAGATGTCTTAATCCCATCACCTTGGAGCTGAAGATCTTTTGTCTTATGCATAGTCTTTCTTAATGGGCATCAAATATCTGCTGGGGGCAGGGAGCTGGGGCTGAGTTTCTGTCTCCTTTAAGATTTCTATTTCTTTTTTAGGGAAAATGTAATATTCTGCCCTTTTAAATATTTCTCAAAATATTTCAGCATTCCAGGATGGGTGACTTTCCTCAAGGGGAACTTATTGTACAATATTCTGCTTTGATCAGACCCTGCCTCAAGCACTAGAAGAACGTTTTAAGAAGGATTCTGAAAAATTGGAAAAGAATGTAAGAAAAGCAGTGAAGATTATCAGGAGACTCTAAACTAAACCGAGGCAGAGATATGAAGAGCTGGGTATGTTTGACTTTGAAAAAAGACAAGTGCAGGGAAATATGTTAGCATTGCTCAAATGTGAAAGGAAATCTCAGAAAAATGTTGAAGTTTTCCTTCTTGACACAGAGTGCAAAACATGGAATAATGAATTTAATTTACAGAAAGTGAATTTGATTAAATCCAAGAGAGGAAAGGTCCATTTCAGCTACTGAGTCTAGGCTCCTGCTTAGTGAAGGAATTCAAATTAAACTTTACTGATATACAACCACCTACCTTCACCTTACAACCCTCTGGATAATTGGTTTCACTGTCAAACTGCTCCTACCATAAAGAAATTTCTTCTAACATTGAGTCAGAAGTTATAAGCTAAATCCATTATTCTGAATTCTGCATTCTACAAAAAGAGAGATTGTATTTAATTATTCATTCTGCTCGCAACTTGGATCTTAAGATTCTTATGCTCAGGAAAGTTATCCCTGGCATCACCAAACTGTTTCACATCTTGATTTCAGTGTATGATGAAATAAGGCAAAGACAGTTTTGTATCTGAAAACCTGGAAGACTATGTTTAGTTATCAAGGAAGATCCTGTCAAGGAAGAATTCCATAGAAGGGAGTTGGCTCATGCTGGAATGAGATTTATTGCTAATTATTTTACAAGTCCAGATTTCAGATGAATCTGTTAGGATTCATTAACACTAGCAGAAAATATAACAGTCACAGAAGTATTGAAGCAATGTAATAATAAATATGGATTGTATTATATTAGGCTTCCTTTAGTGGCATTTTCTCTTCATAATCTGCATTTATTAAGAGAGCAGGCAGCATCATATTTGTTGTGTAATAAGCTACAGTGTTTCGGTGATATGTTTGCATTCCTTGCCAGAAACAAAATAAAACAAATGTGCAACTAGCCTCCAGCTTTTTAGATAAACCCTCTTTGTCCAGCATTCTACCTGACAAGAATTCTAACAAAGAGAGTTTCAGAAATAAATTAGAAAACTTGTGATGCTTTGGTTTATCATTTCAGAAATGACAATCACAAATCAACCTTCCTTCCTTCCTTCTTGCCTCCCTTTCCTTCCTCCCTTCTTTCCCTTCCCTCTCCTTCCTTCCCTTGCCTACAGGGTTCCTGGGTGAGAGAGAGTGGTAGGAATTGCAAGACTGACTGGGAAACTGTCGTGGTATAATGTAAATGAAGGTCATGTGACAGCATCAGCAACTCATCAGTGCAGCATCAACTAGTAGTACTGAAGTAACCATAAATTCCCCAAATTTCATGATCTCAGATGTTGGATACTTTTCCCCCTTCTACCTTGATAAGTAAATACATGTGTGTCTGCAACACTGGTCAGGCAGGCAATTTTATGACCTACCCAAATTCTTTTAAGGTCTAGAGGAAGGCTAATTGAGCCACTTATCAAGATAGCTCTAAAGCTTTTCATTAAGTGGCTTTGCTTGGATTGATTCATATAGAATAAGAAAGCTGGGTCTTCTGAAAAGTAATTTGTCTTTGGGCTTTTGCAATTTATATTGATAATAGAAAAGACAAAGACAGTTTACTTAATGGATTCCTTTACCTGGTCTATGGATAGGCATCAAATTAAATATTTCAAATGTTATAGCATGTCTTCTGGACTCAGCACCTTCTGGAGAGAGTTCTAATAGGCAGTACATTTTTGCAAATATTTGACACCTCTGTGCCCTTGCCTGGCTGTTTTCCTATGCAGATATTGTCAGCCTTTTCCTGATTTCCCTGTTTAAGGGAGAGATAAATCTATTAATGTTTGTAGCCTGTCAGTGGAGAATGTGTCATTCACCAGTATAAACTACACATTTGTCAGATGGCTCAGCAGTCCTAGAGACAAGCAACATACAACAGGTAGATAGGGACTGTGATGGCATTTCATCATTCTTGGGTCAAATGTTTCTATTTCTCAGGAAAAACAAAACTGATAGAACCAAGGTAATCATAAAGGCTGCACTAAGAAGCAACAGTATGCTGAAGTTTTGTCCCAATGCAGCCTTGAAATTCAGAGGTTTCAGGATCTGCTGCTGTATAACCTCTGGGCCAGGAATGACATTTCAGCAATTGTCCCTTTGACTGCAACTATATTCACACTGTCCTGTTGCTTCGTTGTTTGTATTTATTGCATTTGTAACCTGATGCTATCCAAAGACTCTTGATTGCTTACATAACATGAAAACTTTTAATTAAATACCCATGATATATCTAACATGGCAATTGAATATGTAGTTTATAAAACCATACACCAATAAATACCAGCAGCTATAAAAAAATTATAGAAATAAAGACAAGAATAGTCTAAGTCATGAACTTAATGGAAATTCTCTTTGAAATAGCTAAGTATTCAAGCTCCTTTTGGACTTTATAGGAGAGGGGGAAAATAATCTTAAAATACACATAAGCTAAATGTTTGTAACCAAGGGTCTCTCCTTTGTAAAATTAGGAAAAAACATGCTGACCTTCATGAACTTGATAGAAAGAATTGTAGAGGTTGCAGACCATTGTGGTGAATAAAATACAGCCTGAATGATTTTGGTTGTTTATCCCTATCTAAAAAAAAAAAAAAAAGCAATGTTTCCATTGAAGTTTAAATATGCCTGCAGAGAGAGTTTTCTTTACAGTAAATCTGCTCATTATCAAGCACATAAGTTGTTTCATTGGTAAAGATGAAATTACTTAGTGGTTTAAATGGAATTTATTCCAGTCATTGGATTGCTGAAATCTTTCATCAGATGTAGGTTGGTTGAGAAGTATTTCCTCTCCTTCTATTCAGTTCAGGTTCTAACCTGCACTAGGTTTGATTCTGCAATCTGATCTACCATACTTGTGCATAGATACATACCCATGACTGTATTTCTTACATACCTGTTCAGGCACTAAAATATTTAATGTGACTTATTGAATTTTAAAAACTATTTCTTTGTGTGTTCTTTCATAGGAAATTGTTTATTTCAAACAACACTGAATTAAAAAACAAAATGAAGACAGGACAAAGCTGGATGTCCAGAATAGACACACACGAATGAATGAATGAATGAATTATTTATTGGTCAAGTGTGATTAAGGAATACAAGGAATTTGTCTTGGTGCATATACATACAGAAAAAAAAAAAGAGAAACTCCTATTGTAGTTTTTAACTACCATAACAAAAAAAGAAAAGCTAATCTTAATTCATAGGAATTGCTGTGACTCATAGGAAGCAATCATCCAGACAGAGAATAACTGTAAACCCATTTTCTTGCCAACCTAAATTCACACATGCCAGTTGCACAGATTCCCCTTATGTAAAAATGGGGTATTTGCCTTTATAACAGTTGGATAGTTTATAATGAGAGTGTAATCAAAATGATTTTTGCCAGGTGTCCATCATCACTTTCATTATTGGCATAATGAAAAATTTAGGCCTTTGATTATTGTAGGGAAGGAAGGAAAAGTAAAATAATTATATCAGTTATGGTTATTTGTATTCTGTTTCTTGTATTTTTAGTGGCATTTTTTATCATTTTATAATAATTTAATACTCAGATATCCTTTTTTGTTTTGTGAATGATCCATACCCACTGGAACTAACTATCATTAGTCACTATTCTTATACATTTGCAACATTATTGTTCAGGACATCCTATCTCTTTTCTCTTCCCTTTTTTGGGCTCACCAGCCTTGCCCCTGCATTTGGTGTTTATAATGAGGGGGGGAGCTTTTATTTTTATTGTAAGTCATCTTGTCTTTTCACTATAAATTTCTCAGTTCTTCTCAAAACTATTACAGGGATGTAACTATCCAAAGAACATTCAGCCTGTGAGTTGTCACTATGTGTTAAATCAGGATTCTTGAGTCTGTGAGTGACTGATAGGAAAGAATAAAAAACAGCACCAGAAATGTAATCATATCTGTTAGGGATAACATTGTTTACCCTAACTGGTTTAGGTGAAATAATAACTATGAATCCTAGTTAGTGTATGTTAAAGTGTCTGCAGCTTTAACTGTGAAATAGCAATTAAGGGAGTGGTTATGAAAACAATATAAAAGTAGCAAGTCTACAGCTTGCTTACTCTGGCTTTGATGATCCCTGATTACTGCTTGGAATCAATACTGCATTGCTCGAACGGGAGAGACAACAAAGGACTGATTTGTAAGTGAACTG
>BLBF01000005.1:17735592-17772067 GCA_015471245.1 Laticauda colubrina
TGAGAGCTGTAGCCTTGCTACTTTTATAGTATTTACATAACCACTCCCACAGTTGCTATTCCATAGTTAAAGCTGCATACACTAACTATGATTCATAGTTATTATTTCACCTAAACCAGTTAGGGTGAACAATGTTATCCCTAACAATGTTAATAAACATAGAAGCTTAGCTCACTCATTTATCTGTGTGCCTATCTGACTAACGCTGCACATTCTGTTTAGCTTGTCTACCTAACCCTGGTTGGGGAACCCAGGCTTAACAATATCACCTAGTGGGTGAGATGAAAAACTAAAAGGGAAAAGATGAGATAAAGGAATCAATTCATCTATCTCAGACTCATTTTTCCCCTGTTCACTCATATATATCAATCACAGGAAAGCAATACATTGGAACTACAGTCCTTTGAATCTTTCTTTGAAAAGATTTGGATGAAAGAGAACAAGTTAATAGTGGATCAAGAAAATAAAGAGAATAATAAAAAATTCTTGTGTGGAGGTTGGAATTCAATTTGTGCACTCCTCTCAATAATCACAACTGATTTCATAAGAATGTTTTATTTAGCCTACCATATGTTGTCTCCAAATACTCTTAGTATTTGATGAATAGTATTAGTATTTGATATTTAATGAAAGCAAATACTCCAAATACTATTTGTGGCAATGAACACAATCTATCTATCTTGATCATTTTAGAGACAAACCACATCAAGAATCTTAGTTATATCATACTTAGAATATGATAGGCCTGCTTTTTAAGAGTGGCCAGAAACTTCAGTCAGCTGGGATGTGTTATGGTGACCATTTAAGTATGATTCTGAAAAAAAAAATGCTCCAACTGCCATTTAATAACTAGTAACAGTTCATTCTTTGAATTCTTTCAAAGCTTAAATAGCTCAAATCCTTGGTACCTGAGTAATATCAATTAGCCCAGGCATTAAGATGTCAAAAAGGGGCTGTCTGGAGGGCACCCACTGAAGGAGATCCACTGGTCAGAAACAAGAAAGATGTCTTCTTCTAGACGAAAGTCGTCTTGCTCCAGAGATACAATTCATCCCCACCTTCTCAGTGTTTTGGAATAAACATCCAATAATTTGGCCTTCTAAAATAACATTTTGTGATGCACTATATTCTACAATGCTGTTATAACATTGTCTTCACATGTGGTTAATGCTTTATTTTCCCCTCCTTACAGATTTCGGTCAACTAATTTGACATGTCAAAAGACAGTGTATATCTAAATGCCACAAAAACCAATTTTACATAAATGATAGACCAATTAAACAAGTATTTCTAGCCTAATACTCAGGAAACTCATAGAAAAAAAAATTCCTCTTCAAAGGAACATGATGGTCATGATCAATGGTGTTTTCCTATGTTTGTTTTATTTTTTCAGTGACTTTCCTACACTTAAACTCTAGTTTCTGCTCTTATCCCTATCCTTGAAACACAGAGAATATAAAAAAAGTATATTTTTTTATCCATATTCTTCCCATAGCTGTCACAACTTCCTGCCACTCTTGTGTAACTAATACATCTGGGCAAAGTATGCTACAAAACCATGGACTCACATACATGGCATGACCTGCTACTAATTCTGCATGTGACTATAAGCAAATATCAGTTTCACTTTATACATGTACTCACACATACTGTACATATCTATATGAATAGTAATACAGATAGTGGCAATTAAAAAAAAATACATTGTCTATCATAGTTTTTATAAAAAGGAGTATGGCAGATGGCATCCACAATAGGAGCAGAAATGTTAGTGAATTGAAATAATTCTCCCCAATTCTTCATTCCCATGTTCTCTAAATATGTTCTTATGAGCTCACCAAAGTTCTCAGGAAATTTTTTGTACATATTTAGTTAATAAGTAACTAACGGATGCCTTGTTCTCCACTGCACAGTCATCTCTCAGCTGTCTGTAAAATTCTTACTTTCTCTGCTTTCATTAAATTATGAAAGGTCTCATGAAGAGTTCACCAATAAGGTTTTGACACCAGGTCACTTAATTTGATCCATTTTGCCTCAGCTGATTTTGCTCTATTTATGATCTATATATTGATTCTTATTATATGCTTTTCATATGTTTTAATGTACTCTGAAATCTTGAATGCTTGGCCTAGTAATTTCATTAAAGACAGGGTGTAAATTAAAAATCAATAGCACTTGCGTAAGAGTAAATTTAAATAGAAAAAAAACTTGAGAGTCAATTTAGATTATGGGTGCATAGTCATATCTACAAAATATTGTTTTAGGAAATATGTTGTTTATTTTATCATAAAACATTAAGTGCTTAGAACATAATTAATTTTGAATTTCATTATATCAGACTGATTTATTGGTCTAAAATGTATGATGCATAGTGCAACAGTATTGGTGAATTTACAATTTAATTGTTTATGTACTTCATACTTATTCTCGAACATGAAATTTTAATTTGATTTCAGATTTTTTGTTTCACACGTAAAACATTTAGTTTCCTGCATATTCAGCAGTGGATATTAATATGTTTCTATGAATAAAGATTCAGAGAAGTAAAAGGCAATGGAAAGAAGTTAATTCTATTACTAAATGAACAATTAATATTAGAGGAACCATATAAAAGGAGATGGGTTGTAAGAATAGCTTGGTAATGGCTGTCTCTTTCTTTCCCATCTAAATTCCAGGATTCTGGCTAGACAAGTCTTTAAAGTTCTGGGAAGCTTTAAAGCAGAGCTGTCAACTCACCACTCATAGGCTGGATGCCTCACGTGCTGGCCAGGCCCACAATCAGTTTAGCGAAGGGGAAAAAAGTTGCGATATTTCACATGGTGACGCTGTGATGATACAAGTTTGACACACCTGCTTTAAAGGATCTCATAAACCCTGATTAGTAAAAACAATAATGGACCACTAAGAGCTCCAAAAGTTCTCTAGCATTAAAAGAGAAAGCATCAAAACAACAGATGTCATTCAATGTGAGCTGATTGACATTGGTGTCAAAAATCCTAACTGCTCATTCAAACTAATGAGATCAGAACAAACACTGACTGATGAAAAAAGAGAGATCTTGAAATAGCAGCAAACAGCTCAATGAAGCTGTCACCATCCCTTGTAAAAATGGCCAAAAGGAATAATAAGACATGATATTGACAATAGAGATGCCAATTTCAAAATGCCTTTATGAAAATCAGTGCTGCAACTGCATCTGGAGTACGATGTATAGTTTTGGTTGCTGTACCTCAAAAAGGATATAATAAAATTAGAAAAGCTTCAGAAGAGAATACTAAGAGGAATAAGAGACCGGATCAGCTTCCTCATGAGGAAAGGCAATGACTTTCAGGGGGTTTTAGTCTAGAAAGGGTACACGACTGAGAGTGAAAAACTATACATGATACAGATAAAGTGGAGATTTAGAAAAGTTGCAAGAATTGGGTATGTCTAGCTTAATGAAAAGAAGGGCTAGGTGGTATATAATAGCAGTGTTTCAATATCCAAGAAACTGCCATAAAAAGGAAGGGATCTACATATTCTCAACAGCACCTGAAGGCAGGACAAGAAGCAATGGATAGAAACTAATCAAGGAAAGATCTAACCTGCAAATAAGGAAATATTTCCTGACAGTAGAATAATTAATCAGTGGAAAGGTTTGCCTTGAGAAGTTGTGGATATATCATCACTGGAAGTTTTTAAGAAGAGACTGAAATGATTTTCAGTCATTTGTTTTCTGCTTATGCAGGGAGTTGTACAGAAGACCTCCAAGGTCACTTACAACACTGTTATTTTGTTATTCTCCCTCCACCCCCAAAGATACTATAACCAAAATTCACACTATAAAATTCAATCCTGGAAGAATTAAGAGAGACTGAAATATTTTATATTCAATGATAATTAAACTGTTCAGTCCAATATCATGAAGTATGGTGCTATCTACCAATTTGGCTGGCTTCAGAATGGCTTGGAACAATTCATGGAAGACACAGAGATTGATTGATATTAACTTTGAGAAAAATTGGATTGCCTTTGAAGGCCATGTGTCTGGAAACTGTGCATTTGGTTGATCATTCTGAGAACAAACTGCTTAACCAAATGGGTCAAAGATCCAATCCATCCTTGTGCTCTAAAGCCCATGTCACACTGTACCAACAGATGGAAAGAGGATGTAAAACGGAGAGAAACATTTGCCATCCGTTGGTTAACGCAATGCATCCGTTCTGTACTCACTGCGTCTGTTTTTCTTCCTCTCTATCTGTCCAGCATCCATCAACAGAGGTTCCATCCACTCAAAAAGTTTTGAGCTGCTCAAAACTTTTTGAGTGGAAAATGTATCCAACGCGTCCATTCTGCATCTGCAACGCATACGGGGAACATCCGTTCTGCATCCGTCATCATCCGTTACGCATCCGCTATATCCGCTAGGCATCAGCTGCGCATCCGCGCAACTCAAATCTGCTCCAACGGAAAGCGGACACAGGGAGAAAGCGCAACGGACGCAGAACGGATGCACAGCGTTAGTAGCGCGGACGGAGAAAGGATGAAAGTAGATGCAGCTCGCAAAGAAAGCATTTAAAATGGAAAATACGTTCGCAGAGGGGACGTATCTCGGATATTAAGGATGTCTAGAGGATGCCTAGAGGATGCAAAAGGACACATAGTGGAAAACCTATATTGCCTATAAAAAGGGGGAGCGACTCACCTGGATCTCACTTTCAGTCCAGCAGCCCTGCTGTGCAGACCTCTGCATCCTTCATCTGGCTCTTGCTCTTCCACAGCATCTAGTCATGTCCACCATGGATCGTAACACAGTCCTTTTGGTAGCCACCATCATTCTGCAACAGTGCGAAGCCATCTACAGGCTCTTTCAACTGTTCTATGGGAAGAAAAGGAGGCAGCCAAGAAGCGTCTGGGTCTGAAGATGGATTGGGAGAAGAGCAGAGTACGGACTGTACAACAAGCTGATGGTGGAGCTGAGGAACGAAGACCCTCGTGCATT
The DNA here is from genome assembly GCA_015471245.1 of Laticauda colubrina. Classification (NCBI taxonomy): domain Eukaryota; kingdom Metazoa; phylum Chordata; class Lepidosauria; order Squamata; family Elapidae; genus Laticauda; species Laticauda colubrina. The sequence goes on from BLBF01000005.1 coordinate 17,740,574, forward strand.
CCAGAACTTCATGAGGATGCCTCCAGCCATGTTTGATGAAGTTGTGGAGCGGGTGACACCCTGGTTGACCAAGCAGAGCACCAACTTCCGGCCCAGCCTGGACCCTGGGCTCAAGGTGGCACTGACTTTGCGCCACCTGGCCTCAGGGACCACCTACAGGAGCATGCAGTACGGCTGGAGGATGCCACCCAGCACCATCAGATTTTGTGTCAGAGAAGTGGTGCAGGCCATCATCGAAGAATACCTGGAGGAGCTCCTCCAGTGCCCCTCCACTGAAGAAGGCTGGAAGAAAGTTGCAGAGCAGTGGTATCAGAAGTGGAACTTCCCCCACACCGTTGGAGCCATAGATGGCAAGCACGTGGCCTGCAAAGCTCCAGCTAAGTTGGGGTCCACTTATTTCAACTACAAGGGCTTCTTCAGCATCATCCTCTTCACCATGGTTGATGCTAACTACAAGTTCATGTACATCGATGCTTCAGATAACGGGTCAGCTTCAGATGCCCAGGTATACAACACCAGTGACCTCAAGGAGGGGCTGGAATGCAACCTCATCATGGGCTTCCCAGATCCAGACCCCCTGCCCAACAACAAGCAAGATGTGCCCTACTTCATCGTGGGAGATGATGCCTTCTCCCTCAGAACCTACCTCATGAAGCCCTACACCTCCAGATGCCTGACCCGTGAAGAGAGGATCTTCAACTACAAGATGTCCAGGGCAAGGCGGGTGGTGGAGAATGCCTTTGGCATCCTGGCCAACAGGTTCCAGGTACTTCTCACCACCATGCAGCATCGCCCACAGACCGTGAGGAGGATCGTGGAAGCTTGCTGCATCCTGCACAATCTCATGTGCACCCGCTGCCCAGTCTTGCAGAACAGGCTCATGGACCTCCAACAAGGCAATGGGGGCATCGAGCCTGGGGAATGGAGGCAAGGGCAAAACCTGATAGACACTGAGGATGTGCAAGGCCCCAACAGAGCCTCACGTGAAGGGAAGAAGCAGCGCAACCTCCTGAGACACTGGTTCAACTCCCCAGCTGGAGCAGTGGAGTGGCAAGACAGGATGGTAGATGATTAATGGATGCTTCCTTCAGCCTGTCTCATCACACTGATGAGATTGGGCATTGTATGTTGGGTGGGCCTACAATGAACAGGGCATTTAACAAAGAGTTGTGTTTATGTTCAAATGTGTGGATCAATGCTTACATTGTTATTGATAATGAAGGGCCAAAGGTGTGGCACTTGGGAGGGTGGACCATACAGTCCCACTATGCTTGCACTGGAGCTTTATCTATCCCACAGTTATCTTAACCCATCCCAAAGGTATCCCTGCCCATCCCACAGCTAACTTAACCCATCCCAAAGGTATACCTGCCCATCCCACAGCTATTACCCATCCCAAAGGTATCCCTGCCCATCCCACTGCTATCTTAACCCATCCCACAAGCATGCAAAGGCTTAAATCTTTTCTAAAAGTTTCCACCAAGACTTTATTTACTAAAATAAATGAAGCAAGTGTGTGAAGCAAAGATAATCTTTTTTAATAACAAGCAATAAAAGAAAAATGACCCAACTCAAGTGTCCAAATAAAGTCAATAGGTAGCCACCCAGTCTGTGGCACTCCCTTTGGTCACTTGGAGGTGTGCCCAGTCTCAGGGGTGAAGGGTCCAGGTGCTATGGAGGTGGCTGCTGCTGGAGTGCTGGTCTGAAGCGCCACTGGGGTGCCTGGCTCCGAGAGGATAACAGGGGACAGGTGTTGAGGAAGCTCTCAGACAGCTGGCTCAGCCCCGTGATGTTGAGAGCCCCTTCCTCCATGCCATGGGGTGTCAGCCCCAGTACCGATGACAGATGTACTGAGGCCGGGCTTGGCTGTGGGGTGGAGGAAGGAGCAGTGTAGTGGGGCTGTCTGTTCTGCAGTTGGGTGAGGGCTGGCGTCAGTGGCATCGGTGCCGTGGGTGGCATCGGTGGTGTCAGTGGCAGCAGTGGCATGGGTGGCATCCGTGGCATCGGTGGAACCGGTGGCAACGGTGGCATCCGATGAACCTGTGCCTGGACTGGGAAGGGCTGCTGCCTGTGCTGCTGGACCTTCTGGTAGCCATAGCCCTGGTAGGTGAGGGCCTGTGGGAAGCCTTGGAATGGGAGTGACAACACCTGGGGTGGAGGAGCAGACCTGGACTGGGTGGGAGCAGGTTCATCTGGATCTGGAGGGTTGTGAAGAAGATCGGTGATCCTGTCCTTCACCACCTGGTACTGGGGTTCCACCATGTCCATGAGGGTCTGGTTCACATAGGTGAGGAAGGGCTTGCGGTTGGAGGATGAAGAGTCGGTGTGTACCAGCTGAGAGAGGAGATCTACGCTGCTCCTGATGGTGTCTCTTATCTCCAGCAGGACAGTGTGGCTCTGCCCCTCCTACTGTCTGGATCTCTGCCTTTCTGTGGAGGTGGAGCTGGGGGTGGATATGGGTTGGATTGTGGTGGAATTGCCGTCTCCTTTCTCCCACTGCGTCAGGGGGTCCTCCACGCACTCTGCCACAGTTAGTACAGCTGTCGGGGGGGTTCTCCATCGTGGCACGCTCCACAGACACCTGCCTGGAGACAGGAGCTGACTCTCTGCCGGAAGAGGACTGGCTCTCAGCAGGCTGCCTGAGAGAGAGGGTTGTGAGAGGGGATGCTCCTCGGTGGCGGATCTCACCCTCCAGGAAGCTGCTCTTGGCCATGACATAGTTCTCTCTGTCCGTCAGCTTGACCGCGGCCTGGCCAGATTTCTTGAGGTGCAGCTTCCCGTACCAGGTGTGCATGTGCTTCCACCACCCGAGGAGGACCTCCAAAGTGTAGCCCAGGCTCTCCACCTTCTCTCTCCAGGCAGCCTGCTTCCTTTTGGTGTCCCTATAGAGCCTGTGTCCCTTCCGCCATAGATACTCATTCTCTCTCAGCCACTCCAGCACCTCATCCTCATGTTCCTCCTCGATGTTGTATTGCCTCCTCTCCCGTTCTCACGTCTGCCTCTTCCTCCCTTTGGCAGGACCACATGGGCCCTCATCAGAGGGGCTTTCAGGTTGTAGGGGCTGCTCCTCCACACCACCACCAGCAGCAACAGCAGCAGCAGGACCAGCAGGACCAGCAGGACCAGGATCAGCAGCAGCAGAGTAAGCACCAGCAGCGCCAGCAGCACCAGCAGCGCCAGCAGCACCAGCAGGACCAGGAGCACCAGCAGGACCAGCAGGACCAGGAGCACGAGCAGGACCAGGAGCACCAGCAGGACCAGCAGGACCAGGAGCAGTGCCAGCAGAGTAAGCACCAGCAGAAGCACCAGCACCAGGAGCAGCGCCAGCAGAGTAAGCACCAGCAGAAGCACCGCCCGAAGCAGCTTCAGCAGAGTAAGCACCAGCAGAAGCACCACCACCAGAAGCAGCATCAGCAGAGTAAGCACCAGCAGAAGCACCACCGTCAGAAGCATCATCATCAGCTCCTCCAGAAGCAGAAGCAGGAGAAGCCCCAGAAGAGTGAGCCCGTGCTGCAGAAGTCCCAGCAGAAGCAGAGTGAGGGCCAGGGGGTGGGAGGGTGGCCCTGTCCCTCTTGCCAGGGCTGGCAGCAGATGGCTGAGGCTTTCTCTTCTTCCCCATGGTTGTGGGGTTGCTGGCTGGCAGGCAGGATGGCAGGCAGGCTGGCTGGCAGGCAGGCAGGCAGGCAGGCAGGTAGGCAGGCAATGTGTCTGGAAGCAGGTCTTTCCTGTGAATGGTGACCTGCTTGGGAGCTGCTTCCCTTTATATCCGTGGGGCTGACGAAATGCATCCTCCCCATATGTGCAGTGAATGCTAGGCATCCACTAGGCTTCTGCTCCTCATCCGCTTCATCTGCTCAGCATCCACTGTGCATCCACTTTATCCGCTCGGCATCCGCTCTGCATCTGCTCTTTCCGTTCCATGTCCGCTTTGCTGCACTCCCCCGGAAACCTTGCGGATGTATCATCCGCTCCCATCCGCTTCCATCCGCTAGGCTTCCGTGGAGCATCCGCTTTCCATCCGCACTGCATCCTCCCCCCCTCCGTTCCTTTCCATGTTGTCTGCTCTGGTTATGCAAATTTTTGCCCCTTTTGAGAGCGGATAACAACGGATGGAACATTTTTCTCGTCTGCTGTGTCCTTTTTACAAACGTTTTGCATCTGTCGGCCAGTGTGACAGGGCCTTTATGTCTGGTGAATCTCAGAAATTATGTTATTTTATATTATATATTAAAATGATCTCTTCTGACATACTTGTCAGAGATGTCTCTTTTCCTGTACAGGTAATCCTTGACTTACACTCATAATTGGGATTGGAATTTTGATAATTGAAAAAAAACCCGGTCATTAAGTGAGACACACTTGCAATTGCTTCTCTCAATAACTACAATCATGGCATTTCCTAACATGGTCATTAAGCAATCTCCAGGGTCATTTAGCAGAGTACCATATAAGGAGTGCTGATGTCTCTGGGGATGGAGGAGACCTTGAGAAGCTCCACTTAAGAGCTGAAAATTCTCCCTGTTGAAATCCAGGCAGGATTTTCAACTCCTGAGCAATTTAAATAACCTTTTATGGTATGAATAAAATTCCTTTCTATTCATGTTTTCTCCAAAAAAAACCACACCCTACAAAGATGTATCTTTTCAAATAGAATATATGCTGTCTACTCTTTGGCTTGAAAATCAATTTCTGTGGGTTGTATTGCTGAGAAGTGCAACACAAAATCTGGATAAATGGAAACCAAAAGATAATTACATTCTAATCAGCATGTTAGTCCAGGAAGTGTAAATCAGGATAATTCATTTAAAAAGTTAGACCAAACAAAATTCTCAACATGCTTACTACAGACTAGGAAAACCTCAGACAAATCTTATTGTAAACCTCAGCTAATTCTTTTGACATGTTAAAAAACAAACAGACTTTTTAAACAGACCTACTTAGTCCATGTGAACTCAGCAAGGCATCAGGAAGTGAGCACAAGAAAGATTACTGTAGAAAAGTACCCACTGAGTATTGAATTGTGTTGCTTGCTTTGCCTTTACAAAACTTGGAGTAGTAGCCATTCTAAGAATTAAACTGATAGACTGGAGTTTCAGTTCTGTTAATAGTTAAAGTATTTAAATATCATGGATCAAGAACAGACAGATTTGCATATCAGTCAGAGGTTGTAATAAAGTGGATTTACATGAATCACAATACTGATTCTCCTCCTCCCTTTTTTAACCTATGGTATACATATCCAGGGAAGTCTACAATTCTTTTTAACCACATAGTTCTGGCAGCCTAAGATAGCTAGATCATTTTGTTCATGCATATGTGCTATTCACGGTACACCACAGGAGGTGAACTAGCTTTGTATCAGCTAGTTAGCAGCATTTGGGGGATGTTGGGGCATCTGGACTTTTTTTGGTTCACCTTGCCTTGCATCCAGGTAGGTCTGATGATAGCTCCCATTTTTGTATAGAATCTTGGTAATTTTTTCCCACAAAGTGGTACCTATTTATCTACTTGCAATTTATATACTTCCAAACTACTAGGTGGGCAGGAGTTAGGGACAAATGACGGGAACTCAAGCCACCATATGGTGCTGTGAGTTTTAACCTCCAGGGTGCTGGCTATCTCTGGCAAATCCAGTATCTTTAAGTGCTGTGCCACCATACCTCTCTAGTTATAACAACACTTATAGCTTTCCATAGGAACAACATTTTTTTCTTTTATATAAAATCTATTTTTTCCTTCTTTATAGTCAACCATAGAAGAATTTTACTAATAATTTCAAATATAACTTTTAAAAAATAGCTTTCAAAATGATCGGCATGCTTATGTTGCTTTCATTGGAAAGAGATCACTTCTTTTCTTCCAAAATATCTCTTTGCATTTTTCTTAAGTACACTCTATTTTTGTGGTAGTTTGGGCTTTCTGGCTGTAACCCAACCAATTGCATTAAATAAATCTTTGTATTTAATTTTGTAATAACCCTTAATTAATTTAAATAACTCCATCATATCATTGCTTAATCATCTAAGACTTTACTCCTGGCAATAGTATATGGCTAATCATAGAAAAGGTATTTCCAGCCAACAAAATAACTGTCAGAGTGAGAAAGCTATGGTTTTTAAAAGTCTATATATTATTTTGTATGAAGTCAGAGTTTTGCTTGTAAAACTTCAACCATAAAAAGCTGATATATAACTTCAGTTATGAAAGCATTTACCTTTTATTCATGAATAGACTTACAAAGGAACAAATGCTTCTGATTCTGTCCTAAAAGTTCAAATGAATAATGGCTTTTGTGATATCCCATCTCTTTTTACAGAGATTTCAAAGAGGTTGTTTATTTTTATTTTATTTCATTTGTTAAATTTATTCACTGTCTGTCTGGCTTCTGTGACTCTGAACTCTGGTTTGTTGATCATGATGTTGGACTGATTCATATCTCTTTGAATCACTGACAATTTCCTGTGGAGATGCTCCAGTGCTTGCACAAGAGACATAGCTATTTTTCAAAGGATCTCTTCAGAAATGGTCTTCTTCTTTTCCAGAACTTCCTTGCAAAATTTATCCAGAGACATGGCCATCAAATCCATGCAGATTCAGATATTACTCTCTCTAAAAAGAGCTCCATAATAAGTGTCCATGTAGAAGCAGTCAACTGTTCTCATGGAGATATCCAGATCCATCGCCAGTCTCTTCTCCTCTTCTGTATTACAGTGGCTCAGATTCTCTTCATAGCCATGATTGTGTCACTCTTCACATGATACACTTTCTCCACCACCCTGAAAGCACCTGTAAGCACCTCTCCCCAGTTCAGAGATGCTTATCAAGTCATCAGCCTCAAAGTCCTTTTCTCCAGTGGTGATAGAAGTCCTGGAATCCAAATTCTTTGGAGGTGTTGGAGGTACAGATGACAGTTTATTAACAGATGGCATTATTAAAATGTGTTAAGGTATTCAGATTTAATAGCTGACCAGCTGATGTGAGGCTGATGTGATGAGGATGAATCAACATGGTTACTGCTGCTTTAAGACTGAGGATGAATCCCACAGGGTTTTACCACTTAAAGAAGCTGTATATAGAGATTTTCATGAGTACAGGTATGTAGGTCTTGGTGTGGATGGATCTTTTCCCATTTAAGATTGAGAGTATCTTGGCAACATTTCGACAGGTCCCACTCACCATCTTCAGGCTGGTCTTTTCGCTCGCACAAGCACCAGATTGTATCTATAAGATTATGACAGTTATAACTGTCATGTATATATATAAAGGTGGTCAACCCCTCTGGTATTAAAACCTTGAAATAGAAATTGAATTCTCTACATTAATGATTCTTTAGTGGGATGTGATACCTTGATGATCACAAGCAGTTTGGGATGGTGTATTAAGAACATCTAAAGCCCCTGTCACACTTGCACCAACTGATGCAAAGATGGTGTAAAACAGACCAAAAAGCTTGCCATCCGTTGCAAAACGCGATGTACTCACTGCCTCCATTTTGCTTCCTCTCTATCTGTCCAGCATCTGTTTATTGACGTTTCATCCGCTCAGAAAGTTTTGAGCTGCTCAAAATTTTTGTGCAGAAAATGTATCCAATTCGTCCATTCTGCATCTGCTAGGCATCTGTTCTGCATCCGTTCTGCATCCGTTAAGCATCCACTATATCCGCTAGGCATCCGCTGTGCATCCGCGCAACTTGCATCCGCTCAGATGCAGGGAGGAAGTGGAACGGATGCAGAATGGATGCAGAACGGATGCAGAATGGATGCCTAGCAGAAACAAAGCATTTAAAACAGAAAAAACGTTTGCAGAGGGGACCTATCTTGGATATTAAGGATGTCTAGAGGATGCCTAGAGGATGCAAAGGGACACCTATACTGCCTATAAAAAGGGGGAGCAACTCGTCTGCAACTCACTTTCAGACCAGCAGCCCACCTGTGCAGACCTCTGCAGCCTTCATCTGACTCTTACTCTTCCACAGCATCCAGTCATGTCCACCGTGGATCATAACACAGTCCTTTTGGCAGCCACCATCCTTCTGCAACAGTGCAAAGCCATATACAGGCTCTGTGAACTCTACTATGGGAAGAAAAGGAGGTGGCCAAGAAGTCTCTGGGTCCGAAGATGGATCGGGAGAAGAGCAGAGTACAGACTGTACAACAAGCTGATGGTAGAGCTCAGGAACGAAGACACTCGGGTATTCCGGATCTTCATGAGGATGCCTCCAGACATGTTTGACAAAGTTGTGCAGTGCCTGACACCCTGATTGACCAAGGCAAAAACCAACTTCCAGCCCAGCCTGGACCCTGGGCTCAAGGTGGCACTCACTCTGCGCCACCTGGCCTAAGGGACCACCTACAGGAGCATGCAGTACGGCTGGAGGGTGCCACCCAACACCATCAGCATTGTGGTCAGAGAAGTGGTGCAGGCCATCATCGAAGAATACCTGCAGGAGCTCCTCCAGTGCCCCTCCACTGAAGAAGGATGGAAGAAAGTTGCAGAGCAGTGGTATCAGAGGTGGAACTTCCCACACACCGTTGGAGCCATCGATGGCAAGAACGTGGCCTGCAAAGCACCACCGAAATCGGGCTCCACTTATTTCAACTACAAGGGCTTCTTCAGCATCGTCCTTTTTGCCATGGTCGGTGCTGACTACAAGTGCATGTACATCGATGCTTCAGGCAGCGGCTCATGTTCAGATGCCCAGGTATACAACACCAGTGACCTCAAGGAGGGGCTGGAACACAACCTCATCATGGGCTTCCCAGGTCCAGACCCCCTGCCCAATGACACGCAAGATATGCCCTACTTCATCATGGGGGATGATGCCTTCTCCCTCACAACCTACCTCATGAAGCCATACGCTTCCAGACTCCTCACCCATGAAGAGAGGATCTTCAACTACAAGCTGTCCAGGGCAAGGCGGCTGGTGGAGAACGCCTTTGGCATCCTGGCCAACAGGTTACAGGTACTTCTTACCACCATACAGCATCGCCCAGAGACCGTGAGGAGGATCATGGAAGCTTGCTGCATCCTGCACAATCTCATGCGCACCCACTACCCAGTCTTGCAGAACAGGCTCGTGGACCTCCAGCAAGGCAATGGGGGCATGGAGCCTGGGGAATGGAGGCAAGGGCAAAACCTGATAGACACTGAGGATGTGCAAGGCCCCAACAGAGCCTCACGTGAAGGGAAGAAGCAGCGCAACCTCCTGAGACACTGGTGCAACTCCCCAGCTGGAGCAGTGGAGTGGCAAGACAGGATGATAGATGATTAATGGGTGCTTCCTTCAGCCTGTCTCATCACACGGATGAGATTGGGACATGTATGTTGGGTGGGCCTACAATGAACAGGGCATTTAATAAAGAGTTGTGTTTATGTTCAAATGTGTTGATCAATGCTTACTAATGAAGGGCCAAAGGTGTGGCACCGGGGAGGGTGGACCATACAGTCCCACTATGCTTGCACTGGAGGTTTATCTATCCCACAGCTATCTTAACCCATACCAAAGGTATCCCTGCCCACCCCACTGCTATCTTAACCCATCCCACAAGCATGCAAAGGCTTAAACCAATTCTAAAAGTTTCCACCAAGACTTTATTACAAAAAAAGAAATGCAGCAAGTGTGTGAATCAAAGATAAACTTTATTGAAAAACAAGCTGTAAAACAAAAATGACCCAAGTCTAGTGTCCAAATAAAGTCCACAGGTAGCCAGCTACCCAGTCTCTGGCACTCTTATTGGTCACTCGGAGATGTGTCCAATCTCAGGGGTGAAGGGTCCAGGTGCTGTGGAGGTGGGTGGTGCTGGAGTGCTGGTCTGAAGTCCCACTGGGGTGCCTGGCCCCAAGAGGACAACAGATGACGGTGTGTTGAGAAAGCTCTTGGACAGCTGGCTCAGACCCATGATGTTGAGAGCTCCTTCCTCCATGCCATGGGGTGTCAGCCCCAGTACCGACGACAGATGTACTGAGGCCAAGCTTGGCTGTGGGGTGGAGGAAAGAGCAGTGTAGTGGGGCTGTCTGGTCTGCAGCTGGGTGAGGACTAGCGTTGGTGGCATCAGTTTCGTTGGTGGCATCGGTGGCATCAGTGGAACTGGTGGCAACGGTGTCATCCGATGACTCTGTGCCTGGACTGGGAAGGGCTGCTGCCTGTGCTGCTGGACCTCCTGGTAGCCATAGCCCTGGTAGGTGAGGACCTGTGGGAAGCCTTCGAATGGGAGGGACATCACCTGAGGTGGAGGAGCAGACCTGGACTGGGTGGGAGCAGGTTCCTCTGGATCTGGAGGGTTGTGAAGCAGCTCGGTGATCCGGTCCTTCACCACCTGGTACTGGGGTTCCTCCATGTTCTTGAGGGTCTGGTTGACATAGGTGAGGAAGGGAGTCGTTGCTGACCAGCTGAGAGAGGAGATCTATATTGGTGCGGATGGTGTCCATGATCTCCAGCAGGACAGTGTGGCTTTGCCCTTCCTGCTGTCTGGCTCTCTGCCTTTCTGTGGAGGCGGAGCTGGGGGTGGTGGATGCGGCTACGACTGTGGTGGACTCGATGTCTCCTTTCTCCCACCGCACCAGGGAGTCCTCCATGTGCTCCACCACGGTTACAACACCTGTCCGCGGGTTCTCCGCCATGGCATGCTCCACAGAAACCTGCCTGGAGACAGGGACTGACTCTCGGCCGGAAGAGGACTGGGTGTCAGCAGGCTGCTGGAGAGAGAGGATTGTGAGAGGGGCTCCTGGTGCTCCTTGGTGGCGGATCTCACCCTCCAGGAAGCTGCACCTGGCCATGACGTAGGTCTCTCTGTCCGTCAGATTAACCGTGGCCTGGCTAGATTTCTTTTTTTTTTTTTTATAAAGAATTTTATTAATTTTTAACAAACAAACATGTACAAACAAACACAAAACATAAAAAAACATAAAATATCTTTTTGGACGGCAGTTTGATCCCGAGTTACATCTTTTTGTACAGAGATAAATTCAAGTTCATGCTTACTTTTAAATAACATTCCATTTCTTATTTATTATTTTGCATTTTCTATATAGCTTCTCCTCTCTTTTCACTCTCTTAATTCTATTATATTTATTTCATCTCAATTTAAATCATTATACTTATATCCTTTGTCTGTTCTATTTCAGCTAGCTATTTATCTTTTCTCATTAACACAAAGTTTCTTCTGTAATGACTGATTGGAGTATAATACCTTGTCATACTTATCCCTCCCCTAGTTTTAAAGCTCAACATGACACATAATTTTCATTCGGATTCTGCGTAGTACATTCTAAAGATAAACTCCATATTTTGAAACTATATTTAAAAAATATAATATAATTAAAACAACAATCCATAGCAATTAAAGTTTTATCATTCAAATTAATATTCATTTAAGTCTTAAACATTTTACACAATCCTTTCTAAATAAGTATCATGCTTCTATGGGAACACTTATAGATTTTACTTAATTACTTCCCCCTATTTCACTTATATTTTAAAATATTAAACAATAACAATGTTCCCATTTTTCTTTAATTCAATTCTCTCATATTTGATTTCATTTATTTTTATTTAAAAAGAAAAAATTTCGCTAAGTTACATTAAATATTTTGTCCCATTTTATAATCATATATTATTCCAATTTTCTAACATTATTTCAAATACAAATACAACAACACAATCTTATGTATCTTTGCAGAATCTCTTTTTCAGTTATATGTTTACCCATTATCTCTAAATAAATTCTGTTTCTTTACATCTTGTTTCAAACCTTTGTAACTTCTCTTCCCTTCTTTCCTCCCTTGCTTCTCCACTCTACCCTTTTTACCCCCTTGTCTCTTAATCTCCACCTTCTTGTGTATTCCTCTTTTCTGTTGCTTTCTGATGTTGTTTCCACTTTTCACCTTGTTTTTCCCTTTTTTGGTTGTTTTTTTAAGTCTTAAATTCTCCATTCTCTTTCTCCCCTTTCCCCTTTCTTCCCCAAATAACATTGCTTGTTCATTAAGGATGGTTTCTTCTTCATCCCAATCTTCTTGTTCTTGTAGTTTCTCATATGTAGAAATTGTCATTTCTAAAAAATTAAAAATAGAACCAAAAGAATCCTTCCCTTCTTGTTTCTCTTGTTTATATTTTATAAATTCCATTTTCAATTCATCCATAAGTAATACCATTGTAAAAGAAAAAAAGAAAAAAAAATTCAAACGACCCAAATGATTTTAATCATTCAAATAAGAGTTTCCAGAAGTCCCAAAGTCACCAAACAATCCAAATACACACAGTCTATTTCATTTCACATTTTCTTCTTTTTTTTCCCCCTTTTTTCCACTTTAATGCTTCAAAAAAACTTCAAATTTTTTTAAACCTTCAGTCCATCTGATAGAGTAGCCAATCATGATCCAAAATGGAAAAATCCAATAATAAAAATGGCCCAAAGCCAAAGAAGAAAAAGGATAAAATAAAAAAAATAAAAATATTACTAGAATTGAAATATACAAAAAGGCTGGCGAGTAGAGATTTCACAAGTATATATATATATATATATATATGGACTGCACACTGCACTTTGTTTATTTATCCAAGGCTCTTATTATGACTCTCTTCTCCAGCAGCTTCAAAGCCAAGCCTCAAGTGTTGAAACATTGATAAGAGTCCAGGAAAACACCTGTAATAATATTTTTCTGTGCTCTCCCTCCATCTTATCACATTAAAATGTCCTTGAGAAGGAGTGTTTATACATTTCTCCCCAGTTCAAATAAAATATTTTCAAGCCTCTAGTTGGCAGTGTTGCACAGTCTCTTAATACTTTTTCCCCCCCTCAGCCAGAAAGAAAAGTAATGTATACAAAACTCAGAGGGAAAAAAAAGAAACAAAGGGGGCCTCTATCCTAAAGAAAATTAAAAAATCAAAAGAAGCATAAAAATATATATAAGAAAAAATTCAATCTGATTAGCTACAAAATCACATTAAATTCCTCAGAGAAAAAAATAGTAAGGAAAGAATCCAAGCCTCAATTTGACATCACTTTAAAAAACGCCGCTCAAGGAGATTCCAGTCAAAGAAAAATAAAGGTTTCTTCTTTGTTCAGGATATCCTTTCAGGTCTCAGCCAATTTGCAATACAAAAGGAAGTTTCTCACCCAGCCGACACACCCTCTCTCCAGCCTCTTTCTTTTCGGAGCTGTCCCGACTTCAGCAACTTTGGAGGCTGCCTTTCCACCGCCAGCAAAAGAGCTTCTCCCGGATCAAACCAGAGATTTTGCTATATCTCTGGGATCCTGGGACTGTGCCCTTCACAATCCCCGTCTCTACGGGACGGTTTAGGTCCATTAGGACCGACCAGGGGTGAAAATATCAGCTGAGATCTCAGAGCCCCGAGATCGCAGCTGTAGCACCGAGACGAGGCTCCGCCTTCTCCCCAACCGTGGCCTGGCCAGATTTCTTGAGGTGCAGCTTCCCGTACCAGGTGTGCATGTGCTTCCACCAGCCGAGGAGCACCTCCGAAGTGTAACCCATAACCTCCGCCCTCTCTCTCCAAGCAGCCTACTTCCTTTTGGTGTCCCTGTACAGCCAGTGTCCCTTCCACCACAGATAGTCATTCTCTCTCAGCCACTCCAGCACCTCATCCTCGTTCTCCTCCTCAATGAAGTATTGCCTCCTCTCCCGTCCCCGCATATGCCTCTTCCCCCCTTTGGCAGGACCAGATGGGCCCTCATCAGAGGGGCTCCCAGGTGGTAGGGGCTGATCCTCCACACCAACAGCAGCACCAGCACCAGCAGGATCATCATCATTATCATCATCACCAGCAGGATCATAATCATCATCAGCAGCAGTAGCAGCAACGGCAGCAGAAGCAGGATCATCATCGTCGTCGTCATCAGCAGCAGAAGCAGCAGGATCAGCAGGACCAGGATCATCAGCAGCAGAGTATGCAACAGGAGCCCCAGCAGCCCCAGCAGCAGCAGCACCAGCAGCACCAGCAGCACCAGCAGGACCAGAAGCACGAGCAGGACCAGGAGAATGAGCAGGATGAGCTGGATGAGGAAGACCATGAGCACAAGCAGTACGAGCAAGTCCAGGAGCATGAGCAGGACGAGCAGGACCAGCAGGACCAGCAGGATCAGCAGGACCAGGAGCAGCTTCAGCAGAGTACACAACAGCAGAAGCACCACCGCCAGGAGCAGCTTCAGCAGAAGCTCCAGCACCAGAAGAGCGAGCCTGAGCAGAAGCAGAGTCAGGGACAGGGGCGGGAGGGTGGCCCTGTCCCTCTTGCCAGGGATGGCAGCAGGTTGCTGAGACTGTCGCTTCTTCCCCATGGTTGTGGGGTTGCTGGCTGGCAGGGAGGCTGGCAGGCACCAAGGCTGGCAGGAAGGCTGGCAGGAAGGCTGGCGGGAAGGCTGGCGGGAAGGCTGGCAGGAAGGCTGGCAGGAAGGCTGGCAGGCAGGCAGGCACCAAGGCTTGTAGGCAGACTGGCTGGTAGGGAGGCTGGAAGGCAGGCTGGCAGCAAGGCTGGCAGGCAGGCAGAGAGCAAGGCTGGCAGGGAGGCTGGCCAGGAGGCTTGGAGGCAGGCTGCGAGGAAGGCTGGCAGCAAGGCTTGCAGGCAGGCATGCAGGCAGGGCAGGCAAGGACTTGATGTATCCTGCAGCAGGTCTTTCCTCCGAATGCTGGCCACGTGCGAGCTGCTTCCCTTTATATCCGTGTGGCTTATGCAATGCATCCCCCCGCATGCGCAATTAACGCCAGGCATCTGTTAGGCTTCCGCTGTGCATCCGCTAGGCTTCCGCTCTGCATCCGCTTCATCTGCTGTGCATCCGCTGTGCATCCACTGTATCTGTTCCGCGTCCGATTTGCTGAGGCCCCCCGGAAGCCTTGCGGATGTGCCATCTGCTCCCATCCACTTCCATCTGCAGGGCTTCCGTTCCGCATTCGCTTTCCATCCGCTCTGCATCCTCCCCCCATCCATGTTATCCGCTCTGGTTATGCAAATTTTTGCCCCTTTTGAGAGCGGATAACAACGGATGGAACATTTTTCTCGTCCATTGTGTCCGTTTTGCATCCCTTGGGCAGTGTGACAGGGCCTTAAAGCTGTTGAGTGAAGATGAAATAAAGTTGCACAAGTGAGGCAGGGAAAAGAGAATGGTACTAGTTTTTAAAAATAGTTAAAACTATGTACAGAGACTTCTATCAAAAGCATTAATCAATCACACAGAGTTTCCACTGTCTTATTAGTGACTTTTAACATGTCATGTGGTTTCAAAAATATCTGCAAGAGTATAGTATTTCCAATATTCCATATTTTTACTTTTTGTTTTACATTTTTAAACTTTCAAAATGGAGAAAGGTTTACAAAGTGAAATATAGAAGAGATAGAGATGACAAATCTATTAATTGTTTCTTTGTTTATAGTTGTCTTTGTTGTTTTTGTTTAAGTTGTCTTTGTTTAAGACAACTTATATGTTGTCTCTCTCACTGATAAAGCAACTGTAGATAAAAACAACCCTGAATCAAGATAAAAGTTATGTCATTTAATATGTGGAGTATTTATTTCTTGCTTGTCTCTAATCCCATTGACTACAATACTTTCAATATTAATGGGAAACCTAGATTCCTACACCTTCTCTCTGAAAGTTACTGCCATGAAACTGTTTCAACAAACAATGTAAAGGGCCTCTCACATCGGCCGATGGATGCAAAACGTATGTAAAAAGGACACAGCGGACGAGAAAATGTTCCATCCATTGTTATCCGCTCTCAAAAGTGCCCCGAATTTGCAAAAACAGAGCGGACAACAACGGAAACGAACAGACGGGGGAGGGACATAGCCAGGATGTAAAGCACATGCTCCACAGAAGCCTAGCGGATAGAAGCAGATGGAAGCGGATGGCACATCCGCGGGGCTTCCGGGGGAGCACAGCGAAGCAGATGCGCAGTGGAAGGAACAGATGCAGAGCGGATGCCAAGCGGATGAAGCGGATGCAGAACAGAAGCCTAGCGGATGCCTAGTGGATGCTGAGTGGATGCAAAGTGTTCACTGCGCATGCGGGGAGGATGCATTGCGTCAGCCCTGCGGATATAAAAGGAGGCAGCTCGCAAGCAGGTCACCATTCAGAGGAAAGACCTGCTGCCAGACACAGCTCCACCCAATAACCACTGGGGAAGAAGAGAAAGCCTGTGCCATCTGCTGCCAGCCCTGGCAAGAAGGACAGGGCCACCATCCCACCCCCTGGCCCTGACTCTGCTTCTGCTGGGGCTTCTGCTGCTCGGGCTGACTCTTCTAGTGCTGGGGCTTCTGCTGCTGCTGCTCCTGGTGCTGGGGCTTCTACTGGTGCTTACTCTGCTGGCGCTGCTCCTGGTGCTGGGGCTTCTGCTGCGGCTTACTCTGCTGCTGCTGCTCCTGGTCCTGCTGGTCCTGCTGGTGCTCCTAGTCCTGCTGGTTCTGCTGGTTCTGCTGGTGCTTACTCTGCTGCTGATGATCCTGGTCCTGCTGGTGTTGCTGGTGCTGCTCTTGCTGCTGGTCCTGCTTTTGCTGCTTTTGCTGCTACTGTTGTTGTTGCTGCTGCTACTGGTGGTGGTGTGGTGGAGCAGCTCCTAGAACCTCAAAGCCCCTCTGATTAGGGCCCAGATGGCCTTGCCAGAGGGAGGAAGAGGCATACGAGTGAACGGGAGAGGAGGCAATACTCCATCAAAGAGGAACATGAGGATGAGGTGCTGGAACGGCTGAGGGAGAACAAGTATCTATGGCGGAAAGGACACAGGCTCTATCTAGACACCAAAAGGAAGCAGGCTGCTTGGAGAGAGAAGGCGGAGAGCCTGGGCTACACTTCGGAGGTCCTTCTTGGCTCGTGGAAGCACATGCACACCTGGTACGGGAAGCTGCACCTCAAGAAATCTGGCCAGGCCACGATCAAGCTGATGGACCGGGACACCTACGTGATGGCCAAGTGCAGCTTCTTGGAGGGTGAGATCCGCCACCAAGGAGCAGCCCCTCTGACAACCCTCTCTCTCAGGCAGCCCACAGAGAGCCAGTCCTCTTCTGGCCAAGAGTCAGCTCCTGTGTCCAGGCAGGTATATGTGGAGCGTCCCACGACGGAGACCCCCCCGACATCTGCAATCCCCGTGGCGGAGCTCGTGGAGGACTCCCTGATGCAGTGGGAGCAAGGAGAGGGCACTTCCACCAGAGACCAACCCACATCCACCCCCAGCTCCACCTCCACAGAAAGCAGGCAGAGAGGCAGACCGGAGGGGCAGAGCCACACTGTCCTGCTGAAGATCAGGGACACCATCAAAAGCAGCATAGATCTCTCTCAGCTGGTACACACCGACATACCTTCCTCGAACCGCAAGCCCTTCCTCACCTATGTCAACCAGACCCTCCTGGACCTGTCCAAATCACAGTACCAGGAGTCTTCTGCACAACCCTCCAGACCCAGCTGAACCTGCTCGCACCCAGTCCAGGTCTGCTCCTCCACCCCAGGTGATGTCACTGCCCTTCCAAGGCTTTCCACAGGCCCTCACCTACCAAGGCTACAGCTACCAGGAGCTCCAGCAGCACAGGCGGCCCTTCCCAGTCCAGGCTCAGGTTCATCGTACGCCACCAGTGCCACCAATGCCACTGATGCCACCGATGTCACCAATGCCACCAATGCCACCAATGCCAATGCCGCCAGAGATGCCACCCACACCACAGATGCCTCCCACGCCACCGATGCCACCGATGCCACAGATGCCACCGATGCCTCACCTCGCTCACCTGCAGACCAGCCATCCCCACTAAACTCCTCCTTCCTCCACCCGACAGCCAAGCCAAGCCTCAGAACATCTGTCATCAGTCTTGGGACTGACACCCCGTGTCCTGGAGGAAGGGGCTCTCAACATCACAGGACTGAGCCAGCTCTCTGAGAGCTTCCTCCAAACACCATCCCTTGTTGTCCTCTCGGGGCCAGGCACTCCAATGAGGCCTCAGACCAGCACTCCAGCAGCAGCCACCTCCACAGCACCTGGACCCTTCACCCCTGAGACCATGGGCACACCTCAGAGTGACTGAAAAGAGTGCCAGAGACTGTGTTGCTACCTACTGACTTTATCTTTGCTTGGGACACTTGGGTCATTTTCTTTTACAGTTTGTTATCAATAAAGATTATCCTTGTTTCATACGCTTGCTTCATTTATTTTATTAAGTAAAGTCTTGGTGGAAACTTTTAAAACTGGTTTAAGCCTTTGCATGCTTGTGGGATGGGTAAGGATAGCAGCAGGATGGGCAGGGATACCTCTGGGATGGGTAATAGCTGTGGGATGGGCAGGGATACCTGTGGGATGGGCAGGGATACCTGTGGGATGATTAATAGCTGTGGGATAGATAAACCTCCAATGCAAGCATAGTGGGACTATATGGTCCACCCTCCCAGGTGCCACACCTATGGCCCTTTATTATCAATAACAATGTAATCATTCATCCACACATTTCAACATAAACACAACTCTTTATTAAATGCCCTGTTCATTGTAGGGCCACTCAACATACATGGCACAATCTCATCAGTGTGATGAGACAGGCTGAAGGAAGCATCCATTAAGCTTCTACCATCCTGTCTTGCCACTCCACTGCTCCAGCTGGGGAGTTGCACCAATGTTTCAGGAGGTTGCGCTGCTTCTTCCCTTCATGTGAAGCTCTGTTGGGGCCTTGCATTTCCACAGTGTCTATCAGGTTTTGCCCTTGCCTCCATTTACCAGGCTCCATGTCCCCATTCCCTTGTTGGAGGTCCACAAGCCTGTTCTGCAACACTGGGTAGCAGGTGCGCATGAGATTGTGCAGGATGCAGCAAGCTTCCACGATGTTCCTCACGGTCTGTGAGCGATGTTGCATGGTGGTGAGAAGTACTTGGAACCTGTTGGCCAGGATGCCAAAGGTGTTCTACACCACCCACCATGCCCTGGACAGCCTGTAGTTGAAGATCCTTTCTTCATGGGTGAGGCATCTGGAAGTGTCGGGCTTCATGAGGTTGATTCTGAGGGAAAGGCCTCATCCCCCATGATGAAGTAGAGCACATCTTGTGTGTCGTTGGGCAGGGGGTCTGGATCTGGGAAGCCCATGATTAGGTTGCGTTCCAGCCCCTTCTTGAGGTCACTGGCGTTTTATACCTGGGCATCTGAAGATGACCCGTTGCCTGAAGCATCGATATACATGAACTTGTAGTCAGCATTGATCATGGCGAAGAGGATGATGCTGAAGAAGCTCTTGTAGTTGTGATAAGTGGACCCTGAGTTGGCTGGAGCTTTGCAGGCCATGTGCTTGCCATCTATGGCTACAACGATGTGGGGGAAGTTCCACTTCTGATACCACTGATCTGCAACTTTCTTCCAGCCTTCTTCAGTGGAGGGGCACTGGAGGAGCTCCTCCAGGTATTCTTCGATGATGGCCTGCACCACTTCTCTGACCACAATGCTGATGGTGTTGTGTGACACCCTCCAGCCATACTGCATGCTCCTATAGGTGGTCCCTGAGGCCAGGTGGCGCAGAATCAGTGCCACCTTGAGCCCAGGGTCCAGGCTGGGCTGGACGTTGGTGCTCTGCTTGGTCAACCTGGGTCTCAGCCGCTCCACAACTTTGTCAAACATGGCTGGCGGCATCCTCATGGAGTTCTGGAATGCACAAGGGTCTTTGTTCCTCAGCTCTACCATCAACTTGTTATACAGTCTGTACTCTGCTCTTCTGGTGATCCATCTTCGGACCCAGATACTTCTTGGATGCCTCCTTTTCTTTGTGTAGAACGGGTGAAAGAGCCTGTAGATTGCTTCGCACTGTTGTAGAACAATGGTGGCTACCAAAAGGCGTGTGTGATGATCCATGGTGGAGATGACTGGATGCTGTGGAAGATCTAGAGCCAGATGAAGGCTGAAGAGGTCTGCACCACAGGGCTGCTGGACTGAAAGTGAGATCCAGGTGATTTCTCCCCCTTTTTACAGGAAATATAGGTTTTCCTCTAGGTGTTCTTTTGCATCCTCCAGACATCCTGCAGACATCCTAAATATCCGAGATACGTCCCCTATACGAACGTTTTTTCCATTTTAATGCTTTGTATGTGAGCTGCATCTGCTTTCATCCTTTCTACGTCCGTGCTATTAACTCTGCGTGTCCGTTCCGCATCCGTTTCACTTCCTCCCTGTGTCTGTTTTCCACTGGAGCGGATTTGAGTTGCGCGGATGTGCAGTGGATGCCTAGCGGATATAGCGGACGCGTAACGGATGATGACAGACTTCTAACGGATGTTCCCCGTATGCGTAGCAGATGTCTAGCGGACGCGTTGGATACATTTTCCGCTCAAAAAGTTTTGTGCAGCTCAAAACTTTTTGAGCAGATGAAATGTCAGTAGACAGATGGTGGACGGATAGAGAGTATGAAAAACGGACGCAGTGAGTACAGAATGGATGCATCACGTTAACCAACGGATGGCAAATGTTTCTCTCCGTTTTACATCCTCTTTCCATCCGTTGGTGCTATGTGACAGGGGCTTAACTCAGCCTTATCAGCAACATTAGAGGAGTCATTTAGATATTGCCAAGTAATGAAATGCCTTACCAACAATGGTGGCATACAAGCACATTAATAGAGCATGAGCTGACACATGAATATAAAGACTATTCAAAGCTTCCAAGAGGTGCTTTACTACAATGAAAGTTTTGCAAATGAGATCCTGCCTCTTTTAAAAGTGAAGTGAAGTGGCCATGTTGCTTCAATTGATGCATCCTAAAGTTTCAATAGCCAGAAAAACTTTTGTTCTTGTGCAACGGAAACAAGATTAACCTACTGATCTCAGCAATAAGAATCATCTCAAGTCAACAGATATTATCTAGTCCCTAGCACTGATGAACTTAGAAATGACTGTCATTTATATACAAATAGAGTACAATTCACTATAATTTGGAAGATCATGATCTATGCACCTTTTTATCCTGTTTGTCTGGCACTAATGGTAAATGGACCATTTCAAAACATAAGTCTTTCTTCTCTGTTTATTTATTTGCTTATTGACACAATCTTTAAACTATAGTATCAAATAGACCTTCAGATTAATTCATCTAAAGATTGTTCTCTGCATGGAACAGCATAACCAACCCACGTCTCAATAGTGCTTGGCAAAAAAGCCTCTGAGTTTCCAAATAAACTAGAGAAATGAGTAAAATATAAATGTTTGATTGTATTTTGGGTATTTTGGATATACTCCATTATTAGATAATGTGGCCATATAAGAACATTTCATCAATTTCTATGAAGGAAGTGATACCTCTCTAGAGAAAATAAATGCATTTCTAAAGAAACAAAATTTATTGAGGTCCACAGAGGAAGAGAGACAGATTATGACTGGACCCTTAACAATTAAGGAAATTTCTGAAGCTATTCAAAAGTTTAAAGCAGGAAAAGTACTTGTTCCAGATGAATTATCAGGTTCTTATTATTATAAGTATTTTGAGGGTGAACTTTTACAATTTTAACAAAACATGATGAACTCTATCCTAGAGGGAGGAAAGATGCCAGAGAGTTGAAAAGAAGCCAATGTAGTATTAATACCTAAAGAAGGAGAACATTTGACTTCAACAAGAAAAAAAACGGCTATTATCATAACTGAATAATGACTCCAAGTTGTTCATGACAATTCTGCCTTGATATACTGAAAATAATTTTGTAAGGTTTTTTTTCATGAAAATCAGTGTGGGTATTTACCTGAAAGACAGTTCAAGGCAATGTTAGAATTTTATTGGACATTTTGGAATAGCTGGAGCAACATAATAAAAAACAAGCCACATTGATATTTTTTTATTTTTTATTTTTGGTAGATGCAGAGAAGGCCTTTGAAAATTTTACTTTCTTGTTCAAGGTTTTGAAAGATATGAATTTTGGAGAAAACTTTATCAAATGGGTAACTTTGATTTACACTTCACAACAAGTACAAATAATTGTTCATGGAGACCTAACAAAATCTGTGCTGTGCAACAAGTTACAAGACCTCAATCTTTGTCTCCTCTTTTGTTTATATTGGTTTTTGAAATAATGAATAGATAGAAAAGACAAAATGAGAGGATTGCGGGAATAAAGATTTAAAAGGAAATTTATAAGTTAAGGACTTAGGCAGACTTTTGGTGCTTGTACTGGAAGATCCTTCAAAGGAAGTTCAAATATTATTGGCCAAATTAAAAGAATGTTGAGCATTAGTAGGTTTCAGGATTTATGAACAGAAGACAAAAATATTAACAAGGAATATGAAAGTGGAAGATCAAATAGAATTGATGAATAAAATGAGTTTTAGGAAGGAGAAGAAAGTAAAACACCTGAGTATCATTATGGCAAATATGAATTGTATGTTGTTTCAAAATAATTATGTTAAAACATGGTATATTTTTAAAAAATATGTTAAGATGGAATAAATTGCAATGGGGAGAATTTATGTGATAAAAATGAACATCTTACCTAGAAGGTTATTTTTGTTTCAAACAACACCTGTTTGAACTATTGGTGCACCATTTATATAGAAGCAGAAGGATTTATCTACATTTATGTGGCAAGGGGAAAAATCCAGTTAAATATAAGGCATAATAGATACAAAGAAAATATTATTGGATTTACCAGATTTGAAATTGTGTTTTTCAACTCGCTGGTTAATTTGGATGAAGGAATGGGTGCTGCTAACAAATAAAAAACTTATATTAGAAGGATACAATCTGATATATGAGTAGCATGGTTATTTATGATATGATAAAGTTAAGATTAATATAGATTTTAAAAATCATTTTTATATATGCCATATTGATAATATGGAATAGATACAAACCCAGATGGAGTTTGTAAACTTCTTTGTGGCTCTTAATAGTTGAAAGAATTAAAATTTACACTGTGTTATAATATTAAAGAAAACTTTTGAAAATGATGTATAGTTGGTGTATTTCACCAGTGGATTTGACTAGAATATATAAAGACACTTAATGTTTATATTGGAAATGTGAACAACCCATGTTCGGTGGACATGTATAAAAGTAAAACAATTCTATTCAATTTGACTCAATTACATGCACTGATTGAGAGGATTTTAAACATTAATATTCAATTGGGACCATAGGTTTTACTTCTGAGATTGACATGAACTTTGTTTTTATACCTAATAACTGCAGCAAAAATATTGTATGCACAATGACTGAAAGATTCAATGGAGTAATAGTTGATGAATCAACTTTTTTGATCAGAAAAAAAACAATATTTCTTTTACTTTTCCCCTTTCTGCACATTTAGCTTTCTCTTTTTTCTTTCTATTCCTTTTCTATCTTTTATCTTCCTTTTTATTTTTTTAATATCTATCTATTTTATCTATCTATCTATCTATCCATCTATCTATCTATCTATCCATCCATCCATCCATCATCACCACCACCACCATCATCATTATCATCATCAATATCTATCCAATATTGGCAAATGCATATCACAGCCTTTTGCTTCTTTATCCATTGGGGCTCTTTTTTAAAGAAGTGGCAGAAATAAAAGTTGCATATCTAGGAACTTTCTTTCCAAGAAAGAAATCATACTTTCATTTGAAATAACAAGATAAATCTTTGACTATTTTTTTAAAGTTTTGTCATTTTGTTAATACAACATGTTTATTTATGCATTTTACCTATATGTAAAATGTGATACACAAATATGAAAATGGCCAAAGGCTGGATTAATAAGGAACATTCTTTGGTACACCAGCATTTCAAATTCCTAGTTGCCATCAATGATTAAAATGCTGGATTACTTGTAGTAGACTGGAGTGGATGATTTGGGGAGTTTCAAAAATTGTTCTGATGACAAAGATATATTGTAGTCCCTTTGAATAATTGGACAGTGAATGCCTGCCCTGAAATATTTCTCATTTCTGCCTCTGGAAACAAGGAATGAGTACAAAATCATCCTGCTGCTATCTTTCAGGGAACAGGCCTACGTCCATCAACAAATGATTTGAAGAAGTTTCAGAAAATGTCCCTATGGAAAATGTCATATTTGAACATTTAAGTACTCATATGTTGTGTTTTTCAAAGGCTTGTCAACAATAATTTTGTATGTTATTCTCAGATGGAAAGCCTCTGGGCAAGTATTTGTAAAGCTCAAAGAGCTTTATTTATCCCATAAGTTGCTAAGAAAACATTTCTGTCTCTCACTTTTGCACATACTTCATCTCTCACACCTGCACAGATTGCAAGAAAAAAGCTTGGCAATGCCATCACTTTTCCTGATTGTTAAGCTATTTGTCACAACTATTGTCTTCATTATGCATTTATATGTGGCTGAAATTACTCCTCTGTAAATCTGCATCATTATGCTCTAGAATGATGGAAAGATGTATCATAAACCAAATGTAAACTTATAAATCATTCAGCACTCTACAGATTTAAGCACTGATTTTTTTTCTATCTTGTGCCTGCCTCACATTTTACGACTAGATGAAACCCAACAGTTTCCATCTTCTTCTTCTCCCCATTCTTCAATATCACATTTTTCCTTGTTAGACTACTGTTCCCTTCATTTACACCTGAAAGGAAAGATTCATATTAGCAAATGATTATATTTAATACTGTACAGCAATTGATTAGTGAAGCAGAATTATGTGTCACTAGGTTTAATGGAACTTATTTGCACATACAAATATATAAGATTTTACTCTGTAGTTAATCTAGTCTCTCCTGCATGCCCTTTTTAAAACAAAGAACAAGGCCCAATGAATATCTATTTAGAATCCAAAAGAGTAAAGGCCAAAGTTGGCCTAGAGTCAAACTTCTTGTGGCTTACATGCATTGCATGTTTTATTGACATGACACAGACATTTATCTAGCCTGTAGCCTTGACATTTCTAGATGGATCTCATTCAAACATTAATCAAATCTAATGCTGCTTGGCTTTCATATTTAGACAAAGTTAGCTAGTTGATGGCACCTCTTAGGGCTACTTATAATTCATATATTAAATATATAGTAAAGCATAACTTGAAAAACATCAGATCAGGTGATCCAAAGTAATTACTGTTCAGTGTGGTTTCTTGGAAACTACTGACATCAATACCTTAGGTCATCTTGCTTTTTCTTCAACCATTGGGTAAAAAATGAAGGCCTGACTCTGTTAATATGTTTTTTCAAAGAATCATTACAGTTCTGTTTAGCTTATGTCACTTAACCATTTTACATCACCTTACTTTATGAAAATAAACTTATAAGAGTTTAGGCTCTTATAAGTTTGATTCTTTAACCATTATGCTGAAATGGAAATTGATTGATTCAGTCTTTTCCTAAAGGTTATGGTCTCTTTACTAATTTATCAGACTGCTATTTTTGGTTTCTTAGAAAATTAAAGGAAAAATTTAAAAGACCCTTTTCTTCTCTCAATATGCATTGCTAAGATGTAGATTTTCTAATGTTAAGATTGAAGATTAAGAACTGTTATACATACAGAAGTGGCAGATTATTTCTAGATAGTACAGATCTTCAAAAGGGTATTTCACCTTATCCAATATGAAGTGCTACTTCTAAGTCACTTTTCTATTCATTGGAGTGGTAAGTTATTTTAGGTCCAATAAGCAAAATGATTTGCCAAGGCATATCATCCATGGCTTTCATTCTGCATTAGTAGAATGAATTACCTATACAAAACAATTTGAGGCCTTGTGACAGACTAACATGCTTCCACACAGTGAAGCACCTCATCTAGTTGGATCCATTGTAATCTACCTAGTCTTAATATGCACTGTGGACAACAGTAATCCATTCTGATTAGCACATTCACATTCATGTTCAAACTTATTTGTTTGCTTATCTTATTTTAAAATTATTATAACCAATATTTGGCCTTATTTCTATGTGATGGGTATTATCTTGATGAAACAAATGTTTCCTAAAATGGAGAATCACACCAGACTGGGTCATCTATTATTTTACAGATTATTACCTTGATATTCTTTTTCCTTACACCAGTTTATTGAGCTAGTATAAGGTTTAGAGTTTAGGGCCTTAATGGTTTTATCCATTTTACTGCATATTCAACTATGATTTCTATTCTTGTAAAATATCATTTGAAGTAGCGCTTTCCATATGGGTTTTTTTCTGATGAAATTGTTCTATCTGTTCTACATTTGGCCCAACTGTAAATAAAAGTCATCTTAAAAGAGAAGTATGCCAAATGTGACTGTGTAGAGTGCTTATACATCTTAAGATGCCTATCAATTCAGGAAACTCAAAGAAATCTACAATGGAGATAACCATCAGCTATTGCCCATTTTCTCTATTTTATTCATTTTAATTGCAAGAGGAAAGAAAATGAAGTGCTCTCTTCATGTGTTTCCTCCTCATATGTTTAGCAGATTGGACTTTGAGAGAGAAACAGTAAATATGAGATCAGTTGTGATTACACCAACAAGTTGACCCAAAGAAAACCTTTTGTCAGATTGCTTGATATGATAAGATGGGGTGATTTAGACATTCTCCAGAATAGAAATAACCACAAGGAGGAAGAAAATCAGATAAATTACTTCAGCCCAATTATTGATGATAGTTATAACTGAGTCATAAAGACCTGACATTTTCCAAGGGGTTTAAATGGATTTTGATCATCCTAGTAGCATAAATTAGAACTTAAAAATTAAAGATATTTATGAATTGTACATATTGTATGTGGACATTTTATAAACTTACTAGGGGTCAAAAAAACCATTAGTTTAATTTACTTGATTGTCACTGCACCTCGTACAATGAAATCAAACACCATCTTCAGTGCACATCATGACCATGACCATGAAAATAAACACAAACACACATCCTCCACCCTTCACACATTGAACCGGAAACCCTCAACACCACACCAACACTGCATGATACAGCAGAATTCAGAAGAGCTACTGCCCTGGGATAGAAGCTGTTTTTCAGCCAATTTGTCCTTGTTTTTATTATTCTGTACGTCTGCTAGATGGTAATAGTTAAAAAAAAAAGGGTTCCTTTTTTGAGATGGATGAGATGGATCTTTGAGAATGTTTTGAGCTTTCTTTAGTCAATGGCAGCTATAAAGCTCTTCCAAAGAGGGGAGAGGGCAACCAATGATCTTCTGGGCAATGACATTAACCCTCTGGAGTGCTTTCCTATCTGTCACTGTGCAAATGGCAAACCATACAGAGGTGCAATATGTTAAAATGCTCTCTATGGTGCAGCAGTAGAAGGTCACTGGCAGTTTTTCATTCAGTTGTTGTTTTCTGAGAAGCCTCAGGTAGTATAATCTCTGCTGGGCCCTTTAGGCCAGGACTGCAATGTGGGCACCCCAGGTCAGGTCCTCTTTTAGGGTAACATCCAGAAACTTAAAAGTGGCCACTTGTTTCACTCGGTCTCCATTGATAAACAAGGGCTGGATGTCTGATCTGTTCCTTCTATAATCCACTATAAGCTACTTGGTTTTATTGGTGTTGAGGACCAAGTTTTGTCTCCACACCACGAAAGCAATCAGTACACCTCATCTCAGTTGGCAGACTCATCCCCCTGGGGATAAGTCCCACCACTGCTGTATCATCTGCAAATTTAGCTGAAGGGCTGAAGAGGTATGATTGCCTAATCTGACCCTCTGTGAGCAGCCAGACATGTAATCCATAATCCAAAGGCAGATTGAATTAGAAAGCCCAAGATCCAGAAGTTTAGACACTAGTCTATGTGGAAGAATTGTGTTAAACACAGAACTAAAATCTACAAAAAGCATCCTCACATAGCCCACACACACACACTGTTCTAGATGAGTTAGATCAGTGTGAAGAGTGATGGCTGTAGCATCATCTGTAGATCTATTTTATTTTATAAGCAAACCTTGGTGACACTGAATATGGAGGGTTTTTTAGGCTGGGAAACTTTTTCAAATGCAATATAATTTTCTCCCTCTACAACTGAGGATGAAACAGATATGTCTGATCTAGACCGCTTTGATTTTTTTTTTAA
The DNA here is from genome assembly GCA_015471245.1 of Laticauda colubrina. NCBI lineage: Eukaryota > Metazoa > Chordata > Lepidosauria > Squamata > Elapidae > Laticauda > Laticauda colubrina. Next base: position 17,768,534 of record BLBF01000005.1, read on the forward strand.
TCCCAATTTATACTCACTTGCATTTGTTTCAAAGCAAGGAAAATATCCACCCTTTGAAAGGCTTGGATAATTTCTCAGTGCTCTTTTTAGCCATATGTTTTAGAGACATAAATCTGAGAGACTGTCACTGTCAAATCTGTTTTTCCTCAATTATCCCCCAATGATATTTTAGTCATAATTTATGGTGTGCTTTTATCAGCTTTGCTTTCATATTTATATTCGCATGCTTTTGTGACAGGCAGTAAGTGCATTAACAAGAGATTAAAACACCAACATATTCTGGTTTTCATAATTGTACACTATTTTTAACCATTTATACCTGAAATTTGGCTGATCATCATAATTATGCCAAAAACCATACATTCTTTTTGTTTCGTGACTTGATCACAATTCTCAGATACAGTGTTTTTTGCACAAAATATAATCAGTGTAATGGAGAGAGAAACTATCATGAAATAGGGCTTCCACTCTCAAAAGCAAAGTGATCATTGTACCTTTAAATATGTAGACATAAATGATAATTAAACAGATATGACTTAGGAGACATGTCCTTTCTGCCATGGTGCCATCTCTGTAAAACAAACTCCTTATGGCTCAAACCATGTTGCAAAGCACTGAAACTTGCTTATTTCCCCAGGACTGAAACAGTTTATTTGGCATCTGGCATTCAAATCCTTTAGCTATTAATATGAGCACTTACTCCATTAATAGTTTGATATTTTTAGCCAGGCTGGAAATACTTAAAAGTAATACAATTTGTACAACAAAGAATGGTAATCATGTAACTAACTATACAAATGCAATACAGCTGTACAAACCTATCATATAAAATACCAAGCTCCCTCCCCTTCCTCTGCTGCCTTCAAAAATCTAACAACCACAAAAAATAACCATATCTTTATGAACTGCAGTTAGTTCAGATAGTGTGGATCGCAAGTGGGTAATAAGGAATTTCACATAATTATTGACACAATAGAGACTTTTGCACAGCATCAATATTTTTTTTAACTTTTTACGGAACCTGCACATTATTTTCAAGTTGGGGTGCATTTGTTACACAACTATGCACATTTTTTTAGTCACAGTAAATATGGACCAAAACAGAATAGAATGGAATTCTTTATTGGACAAGTGTGAGCAGACACATAAGAAATTTGTCTCTGGTGCATAAACTTTCAGTGTACATACAAGCAATAAGTGATAAATCATTATCACAATCAAAAAATATAAACATAAATTTTGCATTAAAACAGGGGGTATTTCAAATATTTTCACATGCCTTCTCTAAGAAGGATATCATGGTCACTGAGGGCATTGGAAGTTTTTATCTCAAGTTTCCACTGAGTTACCAACACACTGCTTCTCTGTGGCAAGCCATCATCACTGGAGCAGGACAAAAATTGACTGTGCTCTTAATTTAAACTTTAGATACACACATTAGAAATATTTTGTGTAGAGATGGACAATTCAAAATAACATAAGATGTAGATCACAGCAGTACCTGATATACATTTGCAAAGTGTGTGATCATAAAAGTATGCTGTTACTCTGTGCAGGCTTAATAGATATCCATTTCATGCACATAAAAATTCATCATCCAGAATTTTTTTAAAACCAAAGCTTTTGAAGCCCTGCTGCTGATCATTGCCACATTGATTCATGCTCTGCAGAAGGTAAAAAATGAAATAAATGTTCTGAAACATGCTCTCTCACAAACACTTTGTCCCTGTTCTTCATACACAGTCACCCAAAACTCCTTTCAGCAGTTCTTTCTAATGTATTTTCTGAAAAAAACATTCCTATCAGTCTCTCTGTTGAACACTTTAACTTTTTTTTGTTATGTAAAACACTATATCCATTATGGATTTTTTTGCAAGGCTTTTGCTTGACTCTGTTGAGATCTCTCAATGTGGATCAAATGCAGATGCTTTAATAATATCAAATTTAACCAAGTTTTTTTTAAAAAAATAGAATTAGTTGTTTATTGCTGACTTCTTTGCTCAAATAAGTCCAATTATTTTTGCATTGTAAAGATTTTTTTAAAAAATAAGATTCATCTCTGTGTACCCCTGAGCCAAGAATAATATGCTTGAGATGGGATATCTGGTCCTTTGAATCACCTTGGGATAATGAATATCTGAAATCTAGAGAGTCCTCTTTCTGTGAATAATGCATCATACAAATGCATATTACAACTTTGACTTTTAAATGAGAATCATATGACAAATGCAATCTCTTATAGTACTCGGAGGTGTGCCAGAGCTGTTTTTCTTTTTCTAGACAAACTGTAGGGCATGACAGGATTTGTAAATGGACATTTTCAAAGTATGCATTTCTGAATCACTGAGTAATGTTTTACACCAACTGCTTCACAGTAGACTCTTCTGATTAAAAGAAGGCCATATTTGCTTATGCAGGTGTACCTTTAAACCAGAGACCCCTTTATGACTTATGGACTTCAATTCTCAAAATTCCTGTGACAGCATGGCTGGCTCAGGAATTCTGGAAGTTGAAGTCTACAAGTCATAAAAAGGCCATGGTTCCCCACCCCTACTCTAAATTATCCCTGAACCCCAAATTTCCATCTTTTGACATGGTGATCAACTTAAGACTCTGGGTATGCTTACTAAGTTTGGAAAGTTGTTCAAGATGGTATACCCAAACAAAATGAAACAATAAAGTATTAAAGTTACAAACTTAAAGCCTCTAAAATACAGCAACAACAATGCACTTAAAAGTAAATGTTCTTAAGGCATAATATTTTATAATGGGTTGCCTTATGTTCTGACCCAGGCTTAGCAGAACCAAGAAACAGACTCCTTGTCCTGAAAAACTTCTTTTTTAGTTACATTTTGGGTGGGTTGAGCTATAGTTTCTTTTTGTGTGAAGACCAATGCAAAGAATGAGTTAAGCAGTTCTGCTTTCTCTCTGTTGCCTGTTACTTTCTTGCCGTCTTCTCTCCAACTGTTTCCATCTTTGCCTCTGATGCAAAACACTCATCAGAGCCTTCCCCAGACTCCAGGACTGGCCCAAGTTCCTCCTTATCCTCCTTACTGTCTGACTCTGCCGCCAGCTCCATTGGCAGGCCACAAAACTTTCAGAAGTTGTGAGTGCTCCATTCCTGGAGATTTTTAAGAAGAGATTGGGCAGCAATTTGTCCAGAATGATATAGAGTCTCCTACTTGTGCAGGAGATTTGACTAGAAGACCTCTGAGGTATCTTCCAATTTTGTTATTTTGTTATTTTTAATAGATAGAGTTAACTTCATAAGAGACATGGAAGATGACTATAATTTGATAAGAAGTCATGATCTTTGTTCAAATCCAATTGAATAGATATGGGTTATGTTAATCCAACAATTACACCTTTGAATTTTGTCTAAAGTTCCTTTGTTCTTGAATAACCACTTTAAAATCAATAATAAACTCATTGTTGAAAATGTTTTCCGATTAATTTCTGAATTGTATTTTTTCTGATATTGGATAGATAGATAGATAGATAGATAGATAGATAGATAGATAGATAGATAGATAG
>BLBF01000005.1:17772077-17791297 GCA_015471245.1 Laticauda colubrina
TAGATAGATAGATAGATAGATAGATAGATAGATAGATAGATAGATAGTTTGGCATTTAGTGTTTTTCATAAGAAAACACCATTTTTTTTTCCTAGGGAGAAAGATATCATGGGCAAATGAAAGAATATATCAGACAGAAGAAGAATAAGTTGATGAATGTTTGATGTTGTGGCTCAATTTATCATGTAGTAATATATGTGGGAATAAAGTTAGCACTGAGTTTAATGTAGGGCCTAATTCATCCATTTCACATCCAAAAACTCTAAGTAGAGACAGAACCTATAACTCAAGAATAATAAAGAGAAGAATAATTGTCACAATGGGCCATAGATCATTGATAGTAGCTTTAGAAAGAAGCCAATGATCTAAAAGCATGTGAATGAAACTAAAGGTCACAAGATCCTTAATTCCCAGTGTTATCTGTGTTTTAATCATGTGACCACAGGACATATGCAAAAAAGTTTCATTATGAGGTCTTAAATAATTACATAAATAAATAAATGAATGAATGAATGAATGAACGAATGAATGAATAAATAGTCAGGAAAATAATGAAGTGAAGACAAAATCAAACAACTTGATGAAGGAATTACATTGTATTGAATTCTTGCCATGTTTATTGCTACTTTTTCTTCTTCCCTCTCCTTGTTCTCCCTATTTGCCTTTAAAAGTTGTTCATTAAGCCTCTGTCAAACAGCACCAACGGATGGAAAGAGGATGCAAAATGGAGAAAAACACTTGCCATCCGTTGGTTAACGTGATGCATCCGTTCTGTACTCACTGCGTCCGTTTTTCATCCTCTCTATCCGTCCAGCATCTGTCCATGACATGTCATCCACTCAAAAAGTTTTGAGCTACACAAAACTTTTTGAGCGGAAAATGTATCCAATGCGTCCACTAGACATCCGCTATACATACGGGGAACATCCGTTAGACATCCGTCGTCATCCGTTACACGTCCGCTATATCTGCTAGGCATCTGCTAAACATCCACGCAACTCGCATCCGCTCCAGCGGAAAACGGACACAGGGAGGAAGTGAAACGGATGACGAATGGGCACGCAGCGTTAATAGCACGGATGTAAATAGGATGAAAGTGGATGCAGCTTGCATACAAAACATTAAAATGGAAAAAACGTTTGTATAGGGGACGTATCTTGGATATTTAGGATGTCTGCAGGATTCCTAGAGGATGCAAAAGGACACCTAGCGGAAAACCTATATTTCCTATAAAAAGGGGGAGAAATCATCTGGATCTCACTTTCAGTCCAGCAGCTCTACTGTGCAGACCTCTTCAGCCTTCATCTGGCTCTTGCTCTTCCACAGCATCCAGTCATCTCCACCATGGATCATCACACACACCTTTTGGTAGCCACCATCGTTCTACAACAGTGCGAAGCCATCTACAGGCTCTTCCATCTGTTCTACACGAAGAAAAGGAGGCATCCAAGAAGTATCTGGATCTAAAGATGGATCGTGAGAAGAGCAGAGTATGGACTGTATAACAAGCTGATGGTGGAGCTGAGGAACGAAGACCCTCGTGCATTCCAGAACTTCATGAGGATGCCACCAGCCATGTTTGATGAAGTTGTGGAGTGGCTGAGACCCAGGTTGACCAAGCAGAGCACCAACTTCCGGCCCAGCCTGGACCCTGGGCTCAAGGTGGCACTGACTCTGCACCACCTGGCCTCCGGGACCACATACAGGAACATGCAGTATGCCTGGAGGGTGCCACACAACACCATCAGCATTGTGGTCAGAGAAATGCTGCAGGTCATCATCGAAGAATACCTGGAGGAGCTCCTCCAGTGCCCCTCCACTGAAGAAGGCTGGAAGAAAGTTGCAGAGCAGTGGTATCAGAAGTGGAACTTCCCTCACACCGTTGGAGCCAAAGATGGCAAGCACGTGGCCTGCAAAGCTCCAGTCAACTCAGGGTCCACTTATCACAACTACAAGGGCTTATTCAGCATCATCCTCTTTGCCATGGTCGATGCTGACTACAAGTTCATGTACATCAATACTTCAGGCAATGGCTCATCTTCAGATGCCCAGGTATACAACGCCAGTCACCTCAAGGAGGGGCTGGAAGGCAACCTCATCATGGGCTTCCCAGATCCAGACCCCCTGCCCAACGACACACAAGATATACCCTACTTCATCATGGGGAATGACGCCTTCTCCCTCAGAACCTAGCTCATGAAGCCCTACACTTACAGATACCTCACCTGTGAAGATAGGATCTTTAACTCCAGGCTGTCCAGGGCAAGGCGGGTGGTGGAGAACGCCTTCGGCACCCTGGTCAACAGGTTCCAGGTACATTTCACCACCATGCAGCATTGCCCACAGATGGTGAGGAACATCGTGGAAGCTTGCTGCATCCTGCACAATCTCATGCGCACCCGCTACCCAGTCTTGCAGAACAGGCTCGTGGACCTCCAACAAGGCAATGGGGACATGGAGCTTGGTGAATGGAGGCAAGGGCGAAACCTGATAGACACTGTGGATGTGCAAGGCCCCAACAGAGCTTCACGTGAAGGAAAGAAGCATCATAATCTCCTGAAACATTGGTGCAACTCCCCAGCTGGAGCATTGGAGTGGCAAGACAGGATGGTAGATGCTTAATGGATGCTTCCTTCAGCCTGTCTCATCACACTGATGAGATTGTGCCATGTATGTTGAGTGGCCCTACAATGAACAGGGCATTTAATAAAGAGTTGTGTTTATGTTGAAATGTGTGGATAAATGATTACATTGTTATTGATCATAAAGGGCCATAGGTGTGGCACCTGAGAAGGTGGACCATACAGTCCCACTATGCTTGCACTGGAGGTGCAAGCATGCAAAGACTTAAACCCATCCCACAAGCATGCAAAGACTTAAACCATTTCTAAAAGTTTCCACCAAGACTTTATTGAGTAAAAGAACTGAAGCAAGTGTGTAAAGCAAATATAATCTTTATGAATAACAAACTGTCAAAGAAAATGACCCAAGTGTCCCAAGCAAAGATAAAGTCAACAGGTAGCAACCCACTCTCTGGCACTCTTCTCAGTCACTCTGAGGCGTGCCTATAGTCTCAGGGGTGAAGGGTTCAGATGCTGTGGAGGTGGATGCTGCTAGAGTGCTGGTCTGAGGTGCCATTTGGGTGCCTGGCCCCGAGAGGACAACAGGGGATGGTGTGTGGAGGAAGCTCTCAGAGAGCTGGCTCAGTCCTGTGATGTTGAGAGCCCCTATCTACAGGACATGGAGTGTCAGTCCCAAGCCCAATGACAGATGTTCTGAAGCCGGGCTTGGCTGTGGGGTGGAGGAAGGAGGAGTGTAGTGGGGCTGTCTGGTCTTCAGCTGAGCGAGGTGAGGCATGGGCGGCATCTGTGGCGTGGGTGGCATCTGTGGCATTGGTGGCATCAGTGGCATCAGTGGCATTGGTGGCACCGGTGGCGTCCAATGTACCTGTGCCTGGACTGGGAAGGGCTGCCTGTGCTGCTGGAACTCCTGATAGCCATAGCCTTGGTAGGTGAGGTCCTGTGGAAAGCCTTGGAAGGGCTCTGACATCACCTGGAGTGGAGGAGCAGACCTGGACTGGGTTGGAGCAGGTTCATCTGGGCCTCGAGGGTTGTGAAGAAGACCGATGATCCTGTCCTTGATCACCTGGTACTGTGATTCGGACATGTCCAGGAGGGTCTGGTTGACGTAGGTGAGGAAGGGCTTGCAGTTGGAGTATGGTATGTCAGTGTACCAGCTGAGAGAGGAGATCTACGCTGCTTTTGATGGTGTCCCTGATCTCCATCAGGACAGCGTGGCTCTGTCCCTCCGGTCTGGCTCTCTGCCTGCTTTCTGTGGAGGTGAGCTGGATGTGGATGTGCATTGGTCTCTGGTGGAAGTGCCCTCTCCTTGCTCCCACTGCATCAGGGGGTCCTCCATGCACTCCGCCACCGGGAGTGCAGCTGTCGGGGGGGTCTCCGTCGGGGGACACTCCATAGATACCTGCCTGGACACAGGAGCTGACTCTTGGTCAGAAGAGGACTGGCTCTCTGTGGGCTGCCTGAGAGAGAGGGTTGTCAGAGGGGCTGCTCCTCGGTGGTGGATCTCACCCTCCAAGAAGCTGCACTTGGCCATTCTAGTAGGTCTCCCGGTCCGTCAGCTTGACCGTGGCCTGGCCAGATTTCCTGAGGTGCAGCTTCCCATACCAGGTGTGCATGTGCTTCCACCAGCCAAGGAGGACCTCCGAAGTGTAGCCCAGGCTCTCTGCCTTCTCTCTCCAAGCAGCCTGCTTCCTTTTGGTGTCTCTATAGAGCCTGTGTCCCTTCCGCCATAGATACTCATTCTTCCTCAGCCATTCCAGCACCTCATCCTCATGTTCCTCTTCGATGGAGTATTGCCTCCTCTCCCGTTCACGCGTATGCCTCTTCCTCCCTCTGGCAGGGCCAACTGGGCCCTCATCAGAGGGGCTTCGAGGTTCTAGGGGCTGCTCCACCACACCACCACCACCAGCAGCAGCAACAACAACGGTAGGAGCAAAAGCAGCACCAGCAGCACCAGTAGCAGCAGCAGGACCAGCAGAAGCCCCAGCACCAGAAGAGTCAGCCCGAACAGCAGAAGCCCCAGCAGAAGCAGAGTCAGGGCCAGGGGGTGGGATGGTGGCCCTATCCTTCTTGCCAGGGCTGGAAGAAGATGGCACAGGCTTCCTCTTCTTCCCCATGGTTGTTGGCTGGAGATGTGTCTGGCAGCAGGTCTTTCCTCTGAATGGTGACCTGCTTGCAAGCTGCATCCTTTTATATCTGCGGGGCTGACGCAATGCATCCTCCTCGCGTGCGCAGTGAACGCTTTGCATCCACTAGGCATCCGCTAGGCTTCCGTGATGCATCAGCGTCATCTGCTAGGCATCCGCTCTGCATCTGCTCCTTCTGCTTGGCGTCCACTTCGCTGTGCTCCCCTGGAAGCCCCGCGGATGTGCCATCCGCTTCCATCCGCTTATATCCGCTCAGCTTCGGTGGAGCATCCGCTTAACATCCTGGCTACATCCTCTTCCCGTCCGTTCCTTTTCATTGTTGTCCGCTCTGCTTATGCAAATTCGGGGCACTTTTGAGAGCGGATAACAACGGATGGAAAATTTTCTCGTCCGCTGTGTCCTTTTTACATAAGTTTTGCATCCATCGGCCGATGTGACAGGCCCTTTATATAACCAATTCTTTTAACCTGGCTTCATAAATCAGGCCTTTAATTATGTGTGTTGCTGTTCTCAGGAGAATTTTCAATCTGTCTTTGTCTCCTTGATATTTGAGTTCAGCAAGCTGAATACCAGAAGAGAGATCATCAGTCAAATCACGTTCTTTTTTCACAATTCTGTGCCTTTGGTATCGCCCTTTAACAATATACAGCTGAAATATTACTTTAAAAATATCTTATTTTGACTTCACATTGGAACCCAATAGTAGCTGAATGCAGATTTTATCATGCTTGAAAAAATATAACAGTCCATCGGGAATCAGTCAGTCATTATGAAGTGTGTTGAATTTAACTGTCTCTTTTTAAATATGACTATATATGGATTCAACAGTATAGCTGTTACTTTTTTCTTCCTTGCTCCTAATTTTTCTTTAGTGCTCAGTCCAGGAAACAATGTTCCTAGTCTATAATTGTATAGAAGTTTAACATTTAGTATTTGTCTAACACTATTTGGCTACAGTTATAGGAATCTAGACAATTAAAAAATGTTTTGATGTCTGATAAAGGAGGTGCCCATTATTCAGGATTTCATTTCTCAGATTAAAACCTCATTTAGCTTGCCTCCATCTAAACTCATACTTGTATCCACATTTGCAAAAACAAAGTTCTCAGGTCAGTGTGAGCTATTCACTGTAGGGGTTCCAGACAAGCATGCTTCAGAATCCAAGCAACCCTTTTTGGCTTCTGCAGGCACACTTTAGGAAAACAGCTTAACTCATGAGAGTTGCTGTTCTAACTGTACTTTCAGTTCTAACTGTACTTTTAACTCAGTGATCCATCATCATCCCCAAGGATTTTTTTTTTTAATTTGGAAGAAGCAATGGCTCTGGAGATGGTATGTCTATCTTGAAAGAGAAAAAGCAAGTGTTTCACATCCTTTCTTGTTCCTCCTTATAGTGCTTTAAAAACTGTAAATGGTATTGTCAATGTCTTGGTGTTAATTAAACTGTATCATAGAGAAAGAACTAGAATTCCCATGAGCTGGGGCAAGAAAATGGACATGTTCTAGATAAAGTAATTGGAAACGTGAGAGTCAAAATGGCTTTGCACTTAGAATTAAACAAAATCTTTTCCATGGGCAGGGAGAAATAGTCTGTTTCCTGAACCCATTTGTAAACTGAAGTAAAGGAAATCAACATTACAGTCCTGGGAATTATTTTCTTAAGAATTTTATCAGGAAGGAAAAAGTTGTATTCCAGCTGCCAGTTTGCTCTTCATTAAAAACTCAGCATTTCTAGTTTCATTCATGGTTGGGGAATATACATATAATAAAAGTAGGTTCTTGAGAGATGATCTCTGAAAGATTTCTTATATAAAAGGGGGAAAACACTGCTGTACTGTGAAATATTTTTTTTATCTGTAGTCCATATGGAAGAGAGTTTTTCTTATCATTTTAAATCTGCGTAAGATCAGATGTTAACATATTTCAGTTATGCTATTTGTTAGCCGATTCCCTGTTTTAAGTAAATGTCAGCATCTGCTCTTGGCTTTGGTTCTAGTTAAGGCTGACATGATGACTTTTTTCCTGTCTGCGTAGGCTTTTTCCCATGAATAGTTTTTGTTTGAAGAATGTCCCAGATTGTAGTTGCAGAGAGAGAAAAAAAAAAGATGAGAGAGATTTATTTGGTGTGTTTTTAGAAAACAGGATGCCAGGTTTTGATAACAAAACATGCTGATGAACTAAATTCAATATACCTTTGCTAGATGCTAATGATTTCTGTCGCATAAATCTTTGTGCTTTACAGAATAATTTATTTCAATGTTTTCTGGGATATTTTCAATCAATATATTATGTTTCAAGGGTGGCACCAAGGCCAGAGGTTTGAAAAGCTCCATCTGTTTTTCCAATACAGTCTCAAACACTTATTAACATGAAATCCATTAAATTGTGTTGGAAACTGGTAGCAATGTAGGACCACACCAAATAGAACATAGCTATGAGTGTTCTTTGTCAAGGTAAGTTTTAAGTTTAGTGTGGGGGGTTATTTGGGTGGGGAGAGGAACCAGACACATAAAGAAATGTCATCCAAAGTCTCCATCACATAGAAACTCAGTCTTCTTTTTAAAAAAAATCTGTTCAAGTAATCTCTTGAAATTTTACCAACATTTTGAAAAGTCTGGTAAACTTTAAAAAGCTTTGGAATTTTCATACAGATGCTAAATAACCAATATAAGCCCATCCATGGATAAACTGGCCTTCTAAAATGTTTATGGCACTGCCATCCTTGTATTATAAATGTTTTAAGAATGAACATTAACAACTTCTATAGCAAATGATGAATGTTACATTAGAGGATTTACATTAGAGAAAGATTCCTGACAGCTGGAAAGGGTCCAGTGTAGCATTAATACCGAAAGACATCCAGGATTTGACTTGAACAAGAAATTATCCACTAATATTTTTTGTAGAATATCTATAATGTCTGTTTAAAATCTTTATGGCTGAAAGGTTGAAAATAATTTTACAGGATCAATGTGGGTCTTTACCCCCATGAACTCATTACGATCCAATATTAGAAATACTCTGGAAATATTCTAGGGTATTTAAAGCAGCATAATGAAAAGAAAGCTAGAACTGTGGTGCAGTGGTTAGAATGCAGTACTGCAGGCAACTTCAGCTGACTGCCGGCTGACTGCAATTTGAAAGTTCAAATCTCACAAGGCTCAAGGTTGACTCAGCCTTCCATCCTTCTGAGGAGGGTAAAATGATGACTCAGCCAGTTGGGGACAATCTGCTGACTCTGTAAACCATTCAGAGAGGGCTGTAAAGCCCTGTGAAGCAGTATATAAGTCTAATTTTTTATTTATTTATTTGTCAAACATACAAGATAACAAATATAAGTATGATCAAAAACATGAACAAAGGAAGTAAATACAGATACATGGCAATAGTAAGACAGGGATGGTAGGCATGTTGGTGTGCTCATGCACACCCCCTTTAAGGACTTCTTAAGAATGGGTGAGTTCATGGTAAACAGTTTGAGATTGAAGTTGTGAGGGTTTGAAGCTGTAACAACGGAGTCAGGTAGAGCATTCCAGGCACTGACCACTCTGTTGCTGAAATTGTATTTTCTGCAGTCGAGTTTGGAGAGGTTTACCTTAAGTTTGTATTGATTGTTCGCCCATGTATTCTTGTGGTAGAAGCTGTAGAAGTCATTGATTGGCAGGATGTTACAGCAGACAATTTTGTGAACTATGCTTAGATCGGATGCAGGTTCCAGATTGTCCAAGTCCAAAATTTCAAGCCTGGAGGCATAGGATAGTGGAGTACTTTCCTCGAGAAATACCTCTGAACCCATTCAATTGTGTTAATGCCTGATATACAGTGTGGGTTCCAGGCAGGCAAGCTGTATTCAAGAATTGGTCTGACAAGTGTTTTGTATGCCCGACTTAACAATTCAATGTTACTGAAGAAGAAGCTTCACAAAATAAGGTTAACAACTCTTAAAGTCTTTTTGGCAATACTATTACAGTGAGCTGTGAGGGTTACATCATTTGAGATGAGTACTCTTAGGTCATTGACAGAGTGAGGGTTGTCTACCAGATCGTTTCCACCTAATTTGTATTTGGTATTCTGATTTTTATTGCCAATGTGTAGAACAGAGCATTTGTTAGTTGAAATTTGGAGTTGTTAATTATGCGACCATTCTGACACATAGTCTAAGTCACTTTGTAGGCAGCAGCATTGTCGGCGGTGTTAAATAATTTTACATCATCAGCAAAGAGGACGCAGCAGTTTTTAATGTGATCATGTAGGTCATTTACTATTGTTAATCTTGTTTCAAAGATGCTTTTTTCTTCAAAAGCAACTGCACTGTTTTTTCTTTGAGGAATAAGAAGAAAACCTTTCATTTTTCATCCAAGAAGCCTCATCAGCTCTGATGGCAAGGAGGATGGATCTTCTTCCTCAAATAAAAAAAATAACAGCACCTTTGAGACAACTATGACCTGAGTGACTGAGACTTTCCACAGAAAATTCATTGATCTTGGATGGAGAATAGACAATCTATAACTGGAAATCAATTTTCTTTTTTAGATTTCTGGAAGATATGAACTTTTGAATTAATTTTATTAAATGTGTAATATCCATTTATACAGAAATACAAATAACAGTGAATGAAGAATTAACCAAACTTGTAAGATTTAAAAAGGGAGAAGAATGCCTGTTGTTTTTACTCTTGTTCATTTTAGTTCTTCAGACAATGAATGCAGACATAATACAAGATGAAAGAACCATAGGAGTAAAGATTAAAAACAAAATTATAAGTTGAAGGCCTTTGCTATTTTCCTGTATTGATTCTTGGTTTGCTAAACTTTGAGCAGCTTCCTATTGTTGACCTCAATCAAAGCTGGTTCAACACTGTCTTTCACATAATCTGCCAGAGGATGCTTCTCTTCTTTGACTTATTATTATTATTATTATTATTATTATTATTATTATTATTATTAGTAGTAGTAGTAGTAGTAGTAGTAGTAGTAGTAGTATCATTAGTATTAACATGAATTGCATGTTATTTCAAAATAATTTGCAAGATCACCCTAACAATTAATGAACAATTAACTAATTAATTTATCTTGCCTCCCAGAGTGGTGGGTACCCCATTACTACAAAAATAGAGTGGACAACCATTTGACAGGGATGAGAGCTACAGTAGCACAGTGGTTAGAGTGCAGTAATACAGGCTACTTCTGCTGCCTGCCAACTGCCTGTAATTTGGCAGTTCAAATCTCATCAGTCTCAAGGTTGACTCAGATTTCCATCCTACTGAGATGGGTAAAATGAGGACCCAGATTGTTGAATAAAATATGCTGACGGAAAACCGCTTAAGCCCATGTCACACAGCACCAACGGATGGAAAGAAGATGTAAAATGGAGAGAAACACTTGCCATCTGTTGGTTAATGCGATGCATCCGTTCTGTACTCACTGCGTCCGTTTTTCATACTCTCTATCCGTCCAGCATCTGTCTAGTGTGATTTCATCCGCTCAAAAAGTTTTGAGCTGCACAAACCTTTTTGAGTGGATAAAGTATCGAATGCGTCCCTTATACATCTGCTATGCATAGGTGGAACATCCGTTATACGTCCGTCATCATCTGTTATGCATCCACTATATCCGCTAGGCTTCAGCTGCGCATCCGCGCAACTCAATCTGCTCCAGCGGAAAACGGACACAAGGAGGAAGCGAAACGGACGTGGAACGGACACGCAGCGTTAGTAGCACGGACGTAAAAGGATGAAAGCAGATGCAGCTCACATACAAAGCATTAAATGGAAAAAACGTTCGTATAGGAGACGTATCTTGGATATTTAGGATGACTACAGGATGTCTGGAGGATGCAAAAGAACACCTAGCGGAAAACCTATATTTCCTGTAAAAAGGGGGAGAAATCACCTGGATCTCACTTTCAGTCCAGCAGCCCTGTGGTGCAGACCTCTTCAGCCTTCATCTGGTTGTTGCTCTTCCACAGCATCCAGTCATCTCCACCATGGATTGTCACACACGCCTTTTGGTAGCCGCCATCGTTCTACAACAGTGCGAAGCCCTCTACAGGATCTTTCACCTCTTCTACACAAAGAAAAGGAGGCGTCCATGAAGTGTCTGAGTCCGAAGATGGATTGCAAGAAGAGCAGAGTACGGACTGTATAACAAGCTGATGGTGGAGCTCAGGAACGAAGACTCTCGTGCATTCCAGAATTTCATGAGGATGGGGCCAGCCATGTTTGATGAAGTTGTGGAGTGGCTGAGACCCAGGTTGACCAAGGCAAACACCAACTTGCAGCCCAGCCTGGACCCTGGGCTGAAGGTGGAACTGACTCTGCGCCACCTGGCCTCTGGGACCACGTACTGGAGCATGCAGTACACCTGGAGGGTGCCACACAACACCATCAGCATTGTGGTCAGAGAAGTGGTGCAGGTCATCATTGAAGAATACATGGAGGAGCTCCTCCAGTGCCCTTCCACTGAAGAAGGCTGGAAGAAAGTTGCAGAGCAGTGGTATCAGAAGTGGAACTTTCCTCACACCGTTGGAGCCATAGATGGGAAGCACGTGGCCTGCAAAGCACCAGCCAACTCAGGGTCCAATTATTTCAACTACAAGGGCTTCTTCAGCATCATCCTCTTCGCCATGGTCGATGCTGACTACAAGTTCATGTACATCGATGCTTCAGGCAACGGGTCATCTTCAGATGCCCAGGTACACAACGCCAGTCACCTCAAGGAGGGGCTGGAATGCAACCTCATCATGGGCTTCCCAGATCCAGACCCCCTGCCCAACAACACACAAGATGTGCCCTACTTCATCGTGGGGGATGATGCCTTCTCCCTCAGAACCTACCTCATGAAGCCCTACATCTCCAGATGCCTGACCCGTGAAAAGAGGATCTTCAACTCCAAGCTGTCCAGGGCTAGATGGGTGGTGGAGAACGCCTTTGGCATCCTGGCCAACAGGTTCCAGGTCCTTCTTACCACCATGCAGCATTGCCCAGAGACCGTGAGGAACATCGTGGAAGCTTGCTGCATCCTGCACAATCTCATGCGCACCCGCTACCCAGTGTTGCAGAACAGGCTCGTGGACCGCCAACAAGGCAATGGGGACATGGAGCCTGGGGAATGGAGGCAAGGGCAAAACCTGATAGATACTGTGGATATGCAAGGCCCCAACAGAGCTTCACGTGAAGGGAAGAAGCAGCGCAACCTCCTGAAACACCAGTGCAACTCCCCAGCTGGAGCAGTGGAGTGGCAAGGCAGGATGGTAGATGCTTAATGGATGCTTCCTTCAGCCTGTCTCATTACACTGATGAGATTGTGCCATGTATGTTGAGTGGCCCTACAATGAACAGGGCATTTAATAAAGAGTTGTGTTTATGTTGAAATGTGTTGATGAATGATTACATTGTTATTGATAATAAAGGGCCATAGGTGTGGCACCTGGGAGGGTGTACCATACAGTCCCACTATGCTTGAACTGCAGGCTTATCTATCCCACTGCTATCCTTACCCATCCCACAGATATTACCCATCCCAAAGGTATCCCTGCCCATCCCACAGGTATCCTAACCCATCCCACAGCTATTACCCATCCCACAGGTATCCTCACCCATCCCACTGCTATCCTTACCCATCCCACAAGCATGCAAAGGCTTAAACCAGTTCTAAAAGTTTCCACCAAGACTTTATTGACTAAAAGAACTGAACCAAGTGTGTGAAGCAAAGATAAACTTTATTAATAACAAACTGTAAAAGCAAAATGACCCAAGTAAAGTGTCCCAAGCAAAGATAAAGTCAACAGGTAGCAACACAGTCTCTGGCACTCTTCTCAGTCACTCTGAGGCGTGCCCATAGTCTCAGGGGTGAAGGGTCCAGGTGCTGTGGAGGTGGCTGCTGCTGGAGTGCTGGTCTGAGGCACCATTGGGTTGCCTGGCCCCGAAAGGACAACAAGGGATGGTGTGTGGAGGAAGCTCTCAGAGAGCTGGCACAGACCCGTGATGTTGAGAGCCCCTTCCTCCATTACATGGGGTGTCAGTCCCAAGACCGATGACAGATGTTCTGAGGCTGGGCTTTGATGTGGGGTGGAGGAAGGAGGAGTGTAGTGGAGCTGTCTGGTCTGCAGCTGAGCGAGGTGAGGTGTGGGTGGCATCTGTGGTGTGGGTGGCATCTGTGGCATGGGTGGCATCTGTGGCATCGGGAGCTTTCTATGTACCTGTGCCTGGACTGGGAAGGTCTGCCTGTGCTGCTGGAACTCCTGGTAGCCTTAGCCTTGGTAGGTGAGGGCCTGTGGAAAGCCTTGGAAGGGCTGTGACATCACCTGGGGTGGAGGAGCAGACCTGGACTGGGTTGGAGCAGGTTCATCTGGGCCTGGAGGGTGGTGCAGAAGACTGTGATCCTCTCCTTGATCACCTGATACTATGATTCGGAGATGTCCATGAGGGTCTGGTTAACGTAGGTGAGCAAGGGCTTTCGGTTTGCGGATGGTATGTCGGTGTGTACCAGCTGAGAGAGGAGATCTATGCTGCTTTTGATGGTGTCCCTGATCTCCAGCAGGACAGTGTGGCTCTGCCCCTCCGGTCTGCCTCTCTGCCTGCTTTCTGTGGAGGTGGAGCTGGGGGTGGATGTGGGTTGGTCTCTGGTGGAAGTGCCCTCTCCTTGCTCCCACTGCATCATGGGGTCCTCCACGCGGTCCACCATGGGGAGTGCAGCTGTCGGGGGGGTCTCCGTCGTGGGACGCTCCACAGATACCTGCCTGGACACAGGAGCTGACTCTTGGCCAGAAGAGGACTGGCTCTCTGTGGACTGCCTGAGAGAGAGGGTAGACAGAGGGGCTGCTCCTCGGTGGTGGACCTCACCCTCCAAGAAGCTGCACTTGGCCTTCACATAGGTCTCCCAGTCAGTGGGCTTGACCATGGCCTCGCCAGACTTCTTGAGTTGCAGCTTCCCGTACCAGGTGTGCATGTGCTTTCACCACCTGTGGAGGACCTCTGAAGTGTAACCCAGGCTCTCCACCTTCTCTCTCCAAGCCGCCTGTTTCCTCTTGGTGTCTCGATAGAGCCTGTGTCCCTTCCACCGTAGGTACTCGTTCTCCCTCAGCCATTCGAGCACCTCATCCTCATGTTCCTCTTCGATGGAATGGTGACCTGCTTGCGAGCTGCCTCCTTTTATATCCGTGGTGCTGACGCAATGCATCCTCCTCGCATGCGCAGTGAATGCTTTGCATCCGCTAGGCATCCGCTAGGCGTCCGTGATTCATCCACATCATCCGCTATGCATCCGCTCTGCATCCATTCCTTCCACTGCAGGTCCACTTTGCTGTCCTCCCCCGGAAGCCCTGCGGATGTGCCATCCGCTTCCAACTGCTAGGTTTCCGTGGAGCATCTGCTTAACATCCCCGCTATATCCTCCCCATATCCGTTCCTTTACATTGTTGTCCACTCTGTTTATGCAAATTTCTGACACTTTTGAGAGCGGATAACAATGGATGGAAAATTTTCTGATCCGCTGTGTCCTTTTTACATACTTTTTGCATCCGTCGGCCTATGTGGTAGGCCCTTTACAGAGAACAGAAACATCAGGGAAAGACAAATTGTTAACATACTAGGAATTATTGGAGAATCACCTAGGGGGAATATAAAATAGCAGAAGGTAGTAGCTGTCTGTGGTTTTTCCATTCCCACTTATCATAAAGAATTGAAATGGGTAAAAATAATTATGATATGGAGTAAAGTAAGACAGAATTTGAAGTGCAATTATGCACCAATTATGAACATGTAATGTCTAAGATGTTCAAACTTTCCTTGAAATTTGAAATGGAAGAAAAATAGGTTCAAGAACCTATTAAAGTGGATAAAAATTTTGGCTGTATATACAAATGGATCAATGAGAAAATATATGACCAAAAGGGTTGAACAATGCCGGCAGACATTTAAAAAGCTTTAAAAATGGATTCAAATACACACATTGATACAGAGTTTGTTTGTTTTTTTAAAGGTGGTAGAGGAAAAATGATTAAAATAAAAATCATGAAAGAAATAATATTCAGTTGTATCCAGAATTATTTCTTCTAGAATTGATGAATAAACAGAAAATAATCATGGAAGTTTTCAATATTTCAATAAATTGTTACTGATATGAAATTAGAGAATGGGGCATGATGGCTCAATGGTTAAAAACACAGAGCTTGTCAATTGGTAAACTGACAGTCTGGGCCTGAGTCCTGAACACAATGGGGTGATCTTCTGCTATGTGCCCAGCTCCTGTCACTTAGCAGTTCAAAAGTGTGCAAGTGAAAGTAGGTAAATAGATTCAACTTCAGTGGGAAGGTAAAGCATTCCATGCACCTTCCCTGACATATTGTGATGCTAGCCACATGACCAAGAAAGTGTCTTTGGATAATGCTGACTCCCTTAGTTAAGAAATGGAGATGAACAGTGCCTCCTAGAGTCAGAAACCTCTACCTTTTTATGATATTATTATATGCACAAAGATGGAAAGACTCAATACTACCCAACGTGGAGGAATGACTGGCAAATTTAACAAAACATGATGAGATGGCCATACATATGAGCCTCTGTGACACAGTGGTTAGAGTGCAGTACTGCAAGCTACTTCTGCAGCCAGTTCAAATCCCACCAGGCTCAAGGTTGACTCAGCCTTCCACCCTTCTGAGGTGGGTAAAATGAGGACCTGAATTGTTGGGGGCAATATGCTGACTCTGTAAACCGCTTAGAGAGGGCTGTAAAGCACTATAAAGCGGTATATAAGTCTAAGTGCTATTGCTATACTGACTTCTTGGATAAGGGAAAGATCACTATTGACATTTGTCAGTAAATGGAAGCCACAGATGGATCTCTGAAATAGAAAAGAAAATGATTTTGTGATTTATGGTTTTGATTAAAGAAAGAAGAGAGTTACTATGCAATGTTAGAAAGAGAGAGGTTTGATTAGAATAGTATGTATAACTGTCAAGAAGTTTGGAAACCATTTTTTTTATAGATCTTTTCATGTTTTCTCTTCTTTTTCTTTTCCCAATCTTCCTTTTTCTTTGCTCTTCTTTTTCTTTCCTTTTTTCCTCTTTCACATTTACAGTACCATTTTCCTTAAATATATTTCTTATTCAATATATGGAAAAACTCTTTTAATGAAAATTATTTTTAACTAAAGAAACTGCTACTGCAGGAAATTTAATATCTTCTATGCTGATTAACAGCAGTTATCTTTTGTTTCAAAAAAGGAGAATGCTAGGAATTGGACTTTTATGGTAAATGTATTTCTAACTCTAAGTTGTAGACTTAATGCTGATTTGGTATTCAGAAATGTGGATTTCAGTAATTTTTTGGGTTTGGCTGCCTGGCATGATGACATACCACTGTTTCCCTTTCTAAATATCCACCTTAATTACTTTCTGTGTATGTACAGGCATATATAAAAATATAGATACAAAGATGGATAATATCTGTCATATAAAGTCTACACCAAATACAAGCTTTATGGCTTGAACACTCTTTCCAAATAAGCTCACATTCATTCTGTCTATTAAGAACAAGAAACAAAGAAAATGAACCAAGTGGGAGAAATGAAGCTGAAGGAAAAACATCTATGTGTTTGTCTATAGAATCCTCTGAGGACAGGGCTCAGTTTCATGAACATCAATATATCTATCCACATACAGAGGAACAACCAAAAACACTAAGCCAAAGATAATAGTGTTTGAAACAGGAAGGAAAAATGAAATCTCAGGGGAATGATATTTTCTTTCTCTTAGTGTATCCTTCTTGGCACAATACATGTTTATTTATGGTCTTGAGGGCCATACTAGTCCTGCATTATGATCATATGAGAGCCTTGTTCTCCAGCTTTTTTTTTTTTTTTTTTTGATGAGGCTAATAGCATATAAAAGCCTTGGTATGATTTACCACTTTGAAAGATACTATCAAGGCAAACTAGGGAAAAATACGAGACATAAGAGTTTATCCCTAGGGGACCCCCTTTCAGATTCCACTCTTGCTTCCTATTGTCCTTAATCTGAAACTGCAGTGGCTCTCATATACCTTTACCTTCCTATTACAGCATTTTCTTGCTCTGAAATTAACCCTGGATTCTCTAACTTAAAGTTTCCATTGTGGTGTAAAACTCCACTCCCCAAAAGAGACTTTGTTGATTGATGGTAGGGGGAGCTCCTCATAAAATTGGGTAAGAAGACAGCTGTGAAACATCTGATCTCCTCCCTGCAATCAAAGCGCACCAAATGCTTTCTTTTCCCCTTCCCAAATATAGCAGCATTTGTAATGAAAATGTTGATGGATGCTGAAAACAGTATGTAACTCTGCTCCTTTCTTCCTCCTTAATAACACTGGAAAGCATGGGCTGAGGAGAATAGTACTGTAACCTATCCTTATGACGAGTCATCATGCCCCTGATGGAGACTGATTCTGAGGAAGAGGAGGAACAGCCAACAGGGAGTAGAAGTGTGGCTCCAGAGATGGTGGAGGAGACAGGGGAAGGGCAGAGGCCAGATGAGCAGTCAGAGGAGGATCCAGGCCCATCCCCTATCCATCCTCGGGCACGCAGGGAGGAGAGGATCAGGGGAAAATGTGGTCTACTTGGGAGGAGAGGGCCATGATCCTCTTCATGGGTTGCAAGTGTGAGATCTGCATGAGAGTTTGGACCTGCATGCTAACAAATGCTGGAGACAGTGTTTTATTCCTGGATGAGGTTTATTTTGGTTGACATTCTTCCAATGGACTGTACCTGGTTATCTTCCTGAAGTTTATTTATCCTGGTCTGTCGTGGAACTTTCTTCAGTGCAGTTTGTTTTTGGTTTTTGCTTCATTATCTGCTCTTTGAATTTGAACTGTATTTCATTTGGAATGTTATTTTGAAAATAGTTTAATCTTCAACTGTGAACAATTAAAGTGAAATCAAGTTGAAGGCATGAAAGGACCTTTACTTACGTTTTGGTTTTTTTATTATTTTTGATACACTCTGGGTCATCACATGAGTGTAGAATATACAGATGCTGCAAAATACTCCTGATGCATATGTATATCGACATATGGCACAGGGGGCAATTCAGCGCAGGCTATTGGTAGCCTTTTGCACCACAGAGAAACACTGAAATTGGACAGTGGCAGGCAAAGTCTAGCAAGGTTAGTAATCAGTGGCCAGTGACAATCAATGCAATGATCATGAGGCAGCAGCAGGAGCAGTGACAGTCTTTCAAATCCAACAACTTAGGCAGCAACATTATCTTCTTTTTGATAGCATTCAGGCGTAATGTGTAGTCAATAGCATAAATATAGCATAATATAGCATAAATAAAGCTTATGCTATATTACTACCTTGTAAAGATGGGATGTAAAGGATTGAATAAGCATAGCATGCAATCACTTCACCCTCTTTTCTGCTCTTAACACCTTCCATCCCTAGGGCATACTGCAAGCATAGTTTTGGATAAAGGGTCAAGTAAGAATTTTTCCAAATTAATATGTGAATTTACGGCAATTCTACAATGTGTATGATTACATTAGAATATGGAAGTGTTGGCAGTTTGTCTGCATGGACCAAAAACTAGAAAAAGGAATGCTGTTACAATGGATATGCCAAAAGAGTGAGAATCTTTTTGATCTGTTTTACTTAGTTTTGGGACCCAGGATGGAAGAAGAATATGTTCCTGACCCTGGGGCACTGATAGTGACAAGAGCCCCATTTCCTGACTTTATTGTTAATAGGCCAAATATCTTGCTCTTATTCATCTTGAATTGGATGTTTTAATGTTTTTATTGGTTGTTTTTTCATTCATTTTACTGTTTTAAAATGTTTTTTTTTAAAAAACATATAAATGCTCTATTATGTTCTGGGAAAGATAAAATCAGTTCTGCAAGACAGACCAGATGAAGAAACAAATGCCACTGAACCTAAAATCACTATTATTAAAATTGGCTACAGGGTCTTGTGAATTGGAATCTCCTCCTCCTTTACCTTTTATTTTTTTGCAAATTAAGGGGTCTCTGACTCAGATACTTTTGGAACTTTCTGCACCCCAATCTGGTCTTCATCAATGTATATCTAAAAGGGTTGCCTAGCTAAAGGATCTTCCCTCTCTTTCTCAAGGTCATCCATTTTATTCTTCACAGACAAGGAGTTATTGGATCACTTTGGAGGCAGCAGGTAAGATCAGGCACTTGATCATAGTGTATAAAGCCCAAAATCAGGCAGAATTTCCTCATATGTTCAAGTGGGCAAGTTGTCAAGCAGCATTCTGAATCCAAAATCAATCCTATATCAGTTCAGTAAATATCAGTGTGAGCAAAGTATAACCATGAAAAAAAATTATTCAGAATGCAATCAAAAGCAAATAGATGCAGATTCATTTCTATGTTATCAATCCTTTGCATTCTCCCTAAGAGAACTCCAGCAAGACTACTGTCAGCCTTCAAGATCTTCTACTATTGCGTTGCATCTTTCAACTGCCATAAGTAACCGGGGGGGGGGGGGGGGGGGGG
>BLBF01000005.1:17796817-17832355 GCA_015471245.1 Laticauda colubrina
GACGGATGTATAACAGATGTTCCCCGTATGCATAGCGGATGTGGAATGGACGCATTGGATACTTTTTCCGCTCAAAAAGTTTTGTGCAGCTCAAAACCTTTTGAGCAGATGAAATGTCAGTAGACGGATGCTGGACGGATACAGAGTATGAAAAATGGATGCGGTGAGCACAGAACGGATGCATCGCGTTAACCAACGGATGGCAAGTGTTTCTCTCCGTTTTACATCCTATTTCCATACATTGGTGCTGTGTGACAGGGGCTTAAGAAAATGGAAAAACTGTAATTGGGTGTGGTTTTTCAAATGGCCATAAGATGGAGCCAGAAACCTGGGTTGTTTGTGTGAGTCTCAGGAAGTCTCAGTGAGTTTCTGTTCCTTTCTGTTGGAGAGAGTTGCCGTTCCTCCTAAATGACTGTCACTGATAGTTGATGTAAGTCTGTTACTGAACTGTTTTTTGATACTGGACTTTGATATTTGGATTATCCCTGAACTGAACATTGACTGCTTTACCTATGAGTGACTTGGACTGCTTATCTTGGACTGTGCTTAAACATTTATTGGAAGTAAAAACCTACATTTAATGTACAGTGTATCTGTGTGCTGTGTGTTTGTTATTCTTCACTTTTCTCACTACGTCTCCCTGTATGTGCTCATTCTCCTAACAAGGAATTATCTCAACAGGGGATGGCCAAGTATCTTTTATTCAGGAATGTTATAAATAAAATGGATACAGTTTTTAAAAGTTTATTTTTGGGAAATTGCCTCATAAAACATACTGTAAAACAGAAGAAATTTATCCAGATATATACATTACCAGCATCAGTCAATTTTGTAGAGATGTTACAGCAGAACCAGCTGTAGCTACTGTTGGTAAATAACCGAAACAGACACTCATTAATTCATTAAAAGAAAGTGCAGGAGAAGGTGGAGCCTCGTCCCGGTGCTACAGCTGTGATCTCGGGGCTCTGAGATCGCAGCTGATATTTTCACCCCTGGTCGGTCCTAACGGACCTAAACCGTCCCGTAGAGACGGGGATTGTGAAGGGCACAGTCCCAGGATCCCAGAGATATCGCAAAATCTCTGGTTTGATCTGGGAGAAGCCCTTTTGCTGGCGGTGGAAAGGCAGCCTCTAAAGCTGCTGAAGTCGGGACAGCTCCGAAAAGAAAGAAGCTGGAGAGAGGGTGTGTCGGCTGGGTGAGAAACTTCTTTTGTATTGCAAATTGGCTGAGACCTGAAAGGATATCCTGAACAAAGAAGAAACCTTTATTTATCTTTGACTGGAATTTCCTTGAGCGGCGTTTTTTAAAGTGATGTCAAATTGAGGCTTGGATTCTTTCCTTACTATTTTTTTCTCTGAGGAATTTAATGTGATTTTGTAGCTAATCAGATGGAATTTTTTCTTATATATATTTTTATGCTTCTTTTGATTTTTTAATTTTCTTTAGGATAGTGGCCCCCTTTGTTTTTTTTTCCCTCTGAGTTTTGTATACATTACTTTTCTTTCTGGCTGAGGGGGGAAAAAAGTATTAAGAGACTTTGCAACACTGCCAACTAGAGGCTTGAAAATACTTTATTTGAACTGGGGAGAAATGTATAAACACTCCTTCTCAAGGACATTTTAATGTGATAAGATGGAGGGAGAGCACAGAAAAATATTATTACAGGTGTTTTCCTGGACTCTTATCAATGTTTCAACACTTGAGGCTTGGCTTTGAAGCTGCTGGAGAAGAGAGTCATAATAAGAGCCTTGGATAAATAAACAAAGTGCAGTGTGCAGTCCATATATATATATATATATATATACTTGTGAAATCTCTACTCGCCAGCCTTTTTGTATATTTCAATTCTAGTAATATTTTTATTTTTTTTATTTTATCCTTTTTCTTCTTTGGCTTTGGGCCATTTTTATTATTGGATTTTTCCATTTTGGATCATGATTGGCTACTCTATCAGATGGACTGAAGGTTTAAAAAAATTTGAAGTTTTTTTGAAGCATTAAAGTGGAAAAAAGGGGGAAAAAAAAGAAGAAAATGTGAAATGAAATAGACTGTGTGTATTTGGATTGTTTGGTGACTTTGGGACTTCTGGAAACTCTTATTTGAATGATTAAAATCATTTGGGTCGTTTGAATTTTTTTTTCTTTTTTTCTTTTACAATGGTATTACTTATGGATGAATTGAAAATGGAATTTATAAAATATAAACAAGAGAAACAAGAAGGGAAGGATTCTTTTGGTTCTATTTTTAATTTTTTAGAAATGGCAATTTCTACATATGAGAAACTACAAGAACAAGAAGACTGGGATGAAGAAGAAACCATCCTTAATGAACAAGCAACTTTATTGGGGGAAGAAAAGGGAAAGGGGAGAAAGAGAATGGAGAATTTAAGACTTAAAAAAACAACCAAAAAAGGGAAAAACAAGGTGAAAAGTGGACACAACATCAGAAAGCAACAGAAAAGAGGAATACACAAGAAGGTGGAGATTAAGAGACAAGGGGGTAAAAAGGGTAGAGTGGAGAAGCAAGGGAGGAAAGAAGGGAAGAGAAGTTACAAAGGTTTGAAACAAGATGTAAAGAAACAGAATTTATTTAGAGATAATGGGTAAACATATAACTGAAAAAGAGATTCTGCAAAGATACATAAGATTGTGTTGTTGTATTTGTATTTGAAATAATGTTAGAAAATTGGAATAATATATGATTATAAAATGGGACAAAATATTTAATGTAACTTAGCGAAATTTTTTCTTTTTAAATAAAAATAAATGAAATCAAATATGAGAGAATTGAATTAAAGAAAAATGGGAACATTGTTATTGTTTAATATTTTAAAATATAAGTGAAATAGGGGGAAGTAATTAAGTAAAATCTATAAGTGTTCCCATAGAAGCATGATACTTATTTAGAAAGGATTGTGTAAAATGTTTAAGACTTAAATGAATATTAATTTGAATGATATAACTTTAATTGCTATGGATTGTTGTTTTAATTATATTATATTTTTTTTTAAAAAAAAATTTTTTTTCTCTTGTTTCAAAATATTGAGTTTATCTTTAGAATGTACTACGCAGAATCCGAATGAAAATTATGTGTTTTGTTAAGCTTTAAAACTAGGGGAGGGATATGTATGACAAGGTATTATACTCCAATTAGTCATTACAGAAGAAACTTTGTGTTAATGAGAAAAGATAAATAGCTAGCTGAAATAGAACAGACAAAGGATATAAGTATAATGATTTAAATTGAGATGAAATAAATATAATAGAATTAAGAGAGTGAAAAGAGAGGAGAAGCTATATAGAAAATGCAAAATAATAAATAAGAAATGGAATGTTATTTAAAAGTAAGCATGAACTTGAATTTATCTCTGTACAAAAAGATGTAACTTGGGATCAAACTGCCGTCCAAAAAGATATTTTATGTTTTTTATGTTTTGTGTTTGTTTGTACATGTTTGTTTATTAAAAATTAATAAAATTCTTTATAAAAAAAAAAAAAAAGAAAGTGCATGAAGACTATTCCTGGTACAATATTTGTTTTTTCAAATTCCATTGGCCAATCTGTTGCTTTTACATTGTCCACAACAGCAAATGTCATCTTAAGTGAATGGACATGTGAAAAAAATTACACTATAGCTGTTGTTTTTGTCACAAACATACAATAACCAGATATATAGATATAAGTGTTCCAAAGAACCTTTACACTTGGCATTACTACTGGAGAATCATAACTGTCCAAAGCATGTAGGAAAGTACAGAACTGAAATTATTACTATATAACTAAAAGTTATTTTTACTGATCCAACTGTAAATATCATTAGTGGCATTTAAACAATAATCTGAAGGTGAACTGATGAGAGTCCTGCAATTTTCTTTTACAATGTATTACTAGAACATGTCAGGATCAGGAAGGGATGTTATGTAGCTCCAGAAATACTTGATAACATCTCATTACAGAGTGAAGAAATGTTGTACAAAAGACTTTTATGTTAAGAAAAAAAGGAAGCAGGAATAAAAGTATTGTTAAATTAAATTCATATTAGATTTCATCTGGAAGATCTTATAGGTGGAATGTTGCCTGTCTGGGATGAATGGGAAATAATAATGGAAAAATCTGAATTTCTATATAATATTTCTATATTTAGCACATGAGAAAATTACATCCCATTTCTTCATTGTGATAAATACATACTTTTTTCTCCTGGTCCTTCCCTCACCTTCACAGAGGGCCCTTCCTTCCTTCCTTCCTTCCTTCCTTCCTTCCTTCCTTCCTTCCTTCCTTCCTTCCTTCCTTTCTTCCTTCCTTCCTTCCTCCCCTCATCCTTCCATCCCTTTTCAAGTGCTATGCTATTCTAAAATTGGTGCTAGGCCATAATCTTGTTTCTCTTTGGCAAACAATACAGGAGTTGCATGCATCTTGAGCATATTAGGAAGCTGAATAAATGGCCTTTTCTTCCAAAGGAATAGGCAAGAAATTTGCAGAATTTCTTCTGGAGTTGCTGGGCATGTAGTTTCTCAATGACAGAAAGGCTCATTTCATCCCATTTTTTTAGTTCTTACAATTTCTCCCATTCCCCAAGCAGCCTTTCTCCTTCCTTGGTGCCCCCTACCTTTAACCCCTCTTACTGTGGAAAACAAGTGCAAAGAAAGAATGAAACTGTGGCACTTTGTTCACTAGACAGTTCAATAATTTAAATGACACTCATGCAATACTGCAAAACCTCTGTGGAGCAATAATGCTGAATGTATGGAAGTACCCTTTGATTCACGAGGTTTTTCACTGAAGAACTGAATCACAATTTTAGGCAAATACAAAAACTAAAGGCTATTTCCACTTGCCTATTGTTTAAGAAATTGAATATCATTTTGGAGTTCATTGAGATGTAATCCAATTGAATTTCATCCACCTTCAAGTGCTGAAGGAGGAAGACTAATTCTGGGCCCTGCATAAAAGAAAGGGATAGTTGATATTCTAGCCCGTCATCCAAGGAAGCCTCTATGCACAACAGATTAGATAATTCTGTTTGTTTTCTCTATTCTGCATAAAAGCCTTCAGTTCTCAGAAGACTTGCTTTTTGTTGCCTGTAGCTTTTGTCCCATTCAACAAGACAGGAGTTATGACTGACATCAAAAATAGATCCTTTCTCTTTCTCTCAAGAGACAGAGAACAACAGTTTAACTAATGATGAATCAAGCCATCATGGAAACCAGCACTCTTGGAAAGCACACAGGAAGTCTATTATTGAACTGGTACTTGCTGTTGCCAAGGTCAATGAAATTGTATCCAACTGTGTTCAACAATGGAATAGTCATGTGCTAGCTGAATGAATTCCTCCTTCCCAACTCTTAGTTACTTCAACACCTCACAAATCTATTATGAAGAGTTGAGCAATCTTCAAATCAGATTGGAAAAAGGAAAAACGGAAATCCCATTCTGCACGTATGATAAGGAATATTTCCATTAGCATCCTTACTTTTACAGTGATTTTGTTGCTTCGGAGTTATATTAACTTTCATAATGGTTTAAATATGAATAAACGTTTATCCTACAGGCAATTTAGCCCTCAGCACTGTTATTATATTCTCTAAATGATATTGTTCTTCAAACCTTTTTGAGTGCTCCAGAGATCAAAATTAAAGAAATACAAACCATGTCCAAATATTTATTTTCTTGTGCTTTTCTAGAACAGATGGAAGTTGGATTTAACTTAGACATTGGTTTTATATTTTTGAAGTGAGAGAAGGGAATTTTTTTTTTACTTTTGAAATAATCACTTAAGGATATTGGGCAATGAGGTTTGAAGTTTTATGATATATAAACAATATCTTTCATTGTATATGTCCACATATGTTTACTCTCCATACTAAAAAGGCAATTATAAAGTAGCAGTTATAGGAAATGCAAATGGAAAATTCACAGTAATAGTTTAACTCAGTGTAATATAAATGAGGGGGGAATGATCATGAGTTCAACAGTAGGAAAACTGAAGGATGCCTGCTCAATCCAATAAAGGCAATTAACTCACATTGCTTCCAGGTGTTCTTTCAGTAACTACAGCAAAAACTTTCAACTACTATGCAAACCAACTTTCACTCAAACAAGCAAAAAAATTCCACAGAAAATGAAGGTTGATCCAGGCCGATTTGTGCTACGAACCTTGCACTTAAGTCTAAATACAAATTGAATGTGATGACAATTTCCCTAGAAATATAGTTTATAAAATGGGTACTTGAGGCCTTCCCAGACATAGCTGAATATGCCAGCATCCCTCATACCTGATCAACTGACTTGAGACTTCTGAGATGTATAGTCCAGGAACCTTCCCAAAATATTCATTTTTTGATGCTCTAAACACTGCAATATCTTAAGTTCTGAGGAGTTTAGCAGTTCCCAGGTTGGAGAAGACTATCTTAACTTTCCAATGCTGCCAGGTCACTTACTAGTTATCCTTTACTTCAGAAGGGCAGAAGAAGAAGAAGAAAACAAGTTTTTTTCATCTAGCTTTTTTATATAAAATGTATGTGATATATTTGTACTGCAGCAAGGGATCAACTGTTGTAAATTAGATTTGGAATCCTTTGTCAGTGACAAGATAAGTTTTGAATTTCAAAATATATATTTGAAACTTGGGTTTAAGCTCAGTGAAAGAATGTTAGCTGCCCAGTTCAAAGAGACCCTACCAGATGAAAAATGGGATCACTCATTAATCAAGGGACTATAATAGCATCAATCCAGTTTACATTGAGAAGTTAATTTGCCCTATTGGGAGAAGGTCTCCCTTCATGAAAAATTCTTAGGACTAATAAGCCTTTCTTCAACATTCAGTTTTAAGCCCATTCCCCATACCCAATTTTGTTGGACACACTGAAGCTCCCAATTTCACCATGCAAACTCTGGTTTTATAAACAGAATCAAAGTTTGGAGGACAAGTATTGGTTATAGGCAAATAATTAAGGCAGCTTGGTGATTTATTGAGTTTTATATTTGGGGTTTTACTCTGCAAGCTGCCTAGAGTCACTGAGTAGTCGTATAATTTTTCTTTTAAAAAATGAAAGCATTAAAAAAATAATGGCTTAACTTGGCAAAGGTAGATACCAACAATTTCCAGACTAGAGTGGGCCATTATATAAATATACTTCACTCTTCCAAGGCCATCAAGCAATGAAGTGACTTGCTAATTATCCCTTACTTTGAAAGGGCAAGGAAAGGCTACAGTTAAAACTCACAACTGTATATGTGTAGTCCTTGCTTAAAAACTACTCATTCATTTGACCATTCAAAGTTATGGCACTGAATGAGTGGTTCTCATCACTGGACATCCATGCATCTTCTTCCACCTGCCATGCTCATGCTTCATCTCACCACTCATATACACTCCCCCATCCAGCAGCAGTCACCTACCTAACAGCCTCATTGTGAGCCACCTGGGACTTTTATACTTCTATAAAAATATAGGATTCTTGCTGAACAACAGCAATGGGGAATGAATGTAAATAGTTCATTTTACGTCTGCATCACTTAGCAACACAAATGTCGGTCCCAGTTAGTGTGTAAAGTGAAGACTATCTGTAATTCTCTGCTCTTTTACCCTGTTGTGGGCAATTGACAGTTGGATTTAAGTCTGCCTCAAGTCAAGTCAAGTCAAGTCAAGAGCAGAATTAAGGATCAAGCATCAAGTGAACTGTATTTACTCAAATGCAGAGTGTGAAAGTGAAATCAAATTAGAGAGAGGAAGCTCAGCTAAAGGATGCTGACTTCAGATCTTTCCCCAAATGATTGCAGCATTACCTGAAAATAGTAGGGATGTTTGTATTTTTTCTAGTTTTTTATGTTTAAATATTTTAAAAGACCATGCAAGATCCATGAATAAAATGTCTTTTCATTAATGAAATGCACTCTTCACATTTGATGTGTCTTATTCTGGGCTTTATTCTGCTGTATCTGAACTACAGAAATTCATCATATTCATCATTGAGATCTGCAAGCAGGTTAAAACTCATCCAAAACAGTATGCTGAGCATTGCCTTAGAACCATTTCCTCCACTGATATCTACCATCTGTTTATCTATATTATGAAGTAAAGTCATTGCATACACCATTCTACAATGTCAAAAGGAAGCTTAGCATAAAGATAAGTATCAGGATAGATATTGCCAAGGAGTGATAGTGGATCACTTTTCAATTTGCTTCTAGGTCATTGCCTCCAATGCCAACATTTCTGGAAAACCATTAAAATGGCAGAACTCAGTTCTGGGAAAGAAGGGGGAAAAAGAAACAGACTTAAAATAACCCTGCCTCGATTCTATTTGGTATAAATAGGAGAACAGGGAAATTCTGGCAGTCTTTCAAAATTTTGCTATATTCTATAATAATAAAATAGCATGTCTACTATGGCCAATATTAAGGGAGAAAAAGAGTGCATATTAAATGTAGTATTACTTTAGTATCTGACATTTATTGTTCACATGTATTATATACAGGTTTCACACCACTTAGGAATAATTTAGTGATAACAACAAAACCTAACGGCCCTGTCACACTGCCCAACGGATGCAAAATGTTTGTAAAAAGGACACAGCGGACGAGAAAAAGGTTCCATCCATTGTTATCTGCTCTCAAAAGGGGCAAAAATTTGCATAAACAGAGCGGATAACACGGAAAGGAATGGACGGGGGGAGGACGCAGAGTGGATGGAAAATGGATGCAGAGCAGAAGCCTCGCGGATGGAAGCAGATGAGAGCGGATGGCACATCCGCTAGGCTACCGGGGGACCTCAGCAAAGTGGACGTGGAATGGAAAGAGCAGATACAGAGCGGATGCCAAGTGGATGAAGCGGATGCATAGCAGATGCACAGCGTATGAAGCGGATGCACAGCGGAAGACTAGTGGATGCACAGCGGAAGACTAGTGGATGCCTTGCGTTAATTGCACATGCAGGGGGGATTTATTGCATCAGCCCCGTGGATATAAAGGGAAGCAGCTCGGAAGCAGGTCACCATTCAGAGGAAAGACCTGCTGTCAGACGCATTGAGTGCCTTGCCTGCCTGCCTTGCTGCCTGCCATCCTGCCATCTTTGCTGCCTGCCTTGCTGCCTGCCATCCTGCCAGCCTTGGTGCCTACCTCCCTGCCAGTCTTGCTACCTACCAGCCTTGGTGCCTGCCTGCCAGCCTTGGTGCCTGCCTGCCTGCCAGCCTTGGTGACTGCCAGCCTTGGTGCTTGCCTGACTGCCAGCCTCCCTGCCAGCCTCCCTGCCAGCCAGCAACCCCACAACCATGGGGAAAAAGAGGAAGCCTCAGCCATCTGCTGCCAGCCCTGGCAAGAGGGACAGGGCCACCCTCCCGCCCCCTGGCCCTCACTCTGCTTCTACTGGGGCTTCTGTAGCACGGGCTCGCTCTTCTGCGGCTGGGGCTTCTGCTGCTTCTTCTTCTGGAGGAGCTGATGCTGCTGCTTCTGGCGGTGGTGCTTCTGCTCGTGCTTACTCTGCTGATGCTGCTCCTGGAGGTGGTGCTTCTGCTCGTGCTTACTCTGCTGAGGCTGCTCCTGGCGGTGGTGCTTCTGCTGGTGCTTATTCTGCTGAAGCTGCTCCTCATCCTGCTGGTCCTACTGGTCCTGCTTGTGCTCCTGGACTTGCTTGTCCTGCTTGTCCTGCTCGTGCTCCTGGTCTTACTCGTCCTGCTGGTCCTGCTGGTCCTGCTGGTCCTGCTCGCGCTCCTGGTCATGCTCGTGCTCCTGGTCCTGCCCGTGCCCCTGGTCCTGCCCATGCTCAGGGTCCTGCTCGTGCTACGGCTATTGCTGCTGCTGCTGCTGCTGAAGATGATGATGATGATCCTGCTGCTGCTGCTGCAGCTGCTGCTGCTGATAATGATGATCCTGCCGATGCTGCTGCTGCTGCTGCTGCTGCTGATGATGATGATTATGATCCTGCTGGTGATGCTGCTGCTGCTGCTGATGATGATGATGATGATCCTGCTGCTGCTGCTGCTGGTGTGGAGGAGCAGCCCCTACAAACTGGAAGCCCCTCTGATGAGGGCCCATCTGGTCCTGCCAAAGGGTGGAAGAGGCATATGCGGGAAAGGGAGAGGAGGCAATACTCCATTGAGGAGGAACACGAGGATGAGGTGCTGGAGTGGCTGAGAGAGAATGACGATCTATAGCAGAAGGGACACCAGCTGTACAGGGACACCAAAAGGAAGCAGGCTGCTTGGAGAGAGAAGGCGGAGAGACTGGCCTACACATCGGATGTGCTCCTCGGCTGGTAGAAGCACATGCACACCTGGTACGGGAAGCTGCACCTCAAGAAATCTGGCCAGGCCACGGTTAAGCTGACGGACAGAGAGACCTATGTCATGGCCAAGTGCAGCTTCCTGGAGGGTGAGATCTGCCACCGAGGAGCAGCAGCAGCCCCTCTCACGACCCTCTCTCTCTGGCAGCCTGCTGAGAGCCAGTCCTCTTCCGGCCGAGAGTCAGCTCCTGTCTCCAGGCAGGTTTCTGTGGAGTGTGCCATGGCGGAGAACCCGCGGACAGGTGTTTTAACCGTGGTGGAGCATGTGGAGGACTCCCTGGTGCAGTGGGAGAAAGGAGACGGCACTTCCAACAAAGCCCTACCCGCATCCACCCACCGCTCCACCTCCACAGAAAGGCAGAGGGTCAGACAAGAGGGGCAGAGCCACACTGTCCTGCGGGAGATCAGGGACACCATCCGGAGCAGCATAGATCTCCTCTCTCAGCTGGTCCACACCGATTCCTCATCCTCCAACCGCAAGCCCTTCCTCACCTATGTCAACCAGACCCTCATGGACATGGTGGAACCCGAGTACCAGGTGGTGAAGGACCGGATCACCGAGCTGCTTCACAACCCTCCAGACCCAGAGGCACCTGCTCCCACCCAGTCCAGGTCTGCTCCTCCACCCCAGGTGATGTCCCTCCCATTCCAAAGCTTCCCACAGGCCCTCACCTACCAGGGCTACGGCTACCAGAATGTCCAGCAGCATAGGCAGCAGCCCTTCCCAATCCAGGCACAGAGTCATCAGACAACACCATTGCCACCGGTTCCACCGATGCCACCAATGCCACCCACGCCAATGATGCCACCGACGACACAGATGCCACCCATGCCACTGATGCCACCAACGCGTTGGTGGCACTCACCCAGCTGCAGACCAGACAGCCCCACTACACTGCTCCTTCCTCCACCCCACAGCCAAGCCCGGCCTCAGTACATCTGTCCTCGGTACTGGGGCTGACACCACATGGCATGGAGGAAGGAGCTCTCAACATCACGGGGCTGAGTCAGCTATCCGAGAGCTTCCTCAACACACCATCACCTGTTGTCCTCTCAGGGCCAGGCACCCCAGTGGTGCTTCAGACCAGCATTCCAGCAGCAGCCACCTCCACAGCACCTGGACCCTTCACCCCTGAGACTAGGCACACCTCCGAGTGACCAAGAGGAGTGCCAGAGATGGGGTGGCTACCTGTAGTCTTTATTTGGACACTTGACTTGGGTCATTTTTCTTTTACAGCTTGTGATTTACAAAGTTTATCTTTGCTTCACACACTTGCTTCATTTATTTATGTCAATGAGGTCTTGGTGCAAACTTTTAGAAATGGTTTAAGCCTTTGCATGCTTGTGGGATGGGTTAAGATAGCAGTGGGATGGGCAGGGATACCTGTGGGATGGGCAGGGATAACTGTGGGATGGATAATAGCTGTGGGATGGGCAGGGATACCTTTGGGATGGGTTAAGATACCTGTGGGATGGGTTAAGATAGCTGTGGGATAGATAAACCTCCAGTGAAAGCATAGTGGGACTGTATGGTCCACCCTCCCAGGTGCCACACCTATGGCCCTTCATTATCAATACTAATGTAAGCATTGATCCACACATGTCAACATAAACATAACTCTTTATTAAATGCCCTGTTCATTGTAGGCCCACCCAACATACATGGCCCAATCTCATCAGTGTGATGAGACAGGCTGAAGAAAGCATCCATTAATCATCTACCATCCTGTCTTGCAACTCCACTGCTCCAGCTGGGGAGTTGCACCAGTTTTTCAGGAGGTTGTGCTGCTTCTTCCCTTCATGTGAAGCTCTGTTGGGGCCTTGCACATCCTCAGTGTCTATCAGGTTTTGCCCTTGCCTCCATTCCCCAGGCTCAATGTCCCCATTGCCTTGCTGGAGGTCCACAAGCCTGTTCTGCAAGACTGGGTAGCGGGTGCGCATGAGATTGTGCAGGATGCAGCAAGCTTCCACGATCCTCCTGACGGTCTCTGGGCGATGCTGCATGGTGGTGAGAAGTACCTGGAACCTGTTGGCCAGGATGCCAAAGGCATTCTCCACCACCCACCTTGCCCTGGACAGCCTGTAGTTGAAGATCCTCTCTTCACGGGTGAGGAGTCTGGAAGTGTAGAGCTTCATGAGGTAGGTTCTGAGGGAGAAGGCGTTATCCCCCATGATGAAGTAGGGCACATCTTGCATGTCGTTGGGCAGGGGGTCTGGATCTGGGAAGCCCATGTTGAGGTTGCGTTCCAGCCCCTCCTTGAGGTCACTGGCATTGTTTACCTGGGCATCTGAACATGACCCATTGCCTGAAGCATCGATGTACATGAACTTGTAGTCAGCATCGACCATGACAAAGAGGACGATGCTGAAGAAGCCCTTGTAGTTGTGATAAGTGGACCCCCACTTGGCTGGCGATTTGTAGGCCACGTGCTTGCCATCTATAGCTCCAATGGTGTGGGGGAAGTTCCACTTCTGATACCACTGCTCTGGAACTTTCTTCCATCCTTCTTCAGTGGAGGGGCACTGGAGGAGCTCCTCCAGGTATTCTTTGATGATGGTCTGCACCACTTCTCTGACCACAATGCTGATGGTGTTGTGTGGCACCCTCCAGCCATACTGCATGCTCTTGTAGGTGGTCCCCTGAGGCCAGGTGGCTCAGAGTCAGTGCTACCTTGAGCCCAGGGTCCAGGCTGGGGTGGAATCTGGTGCTCTGCTTGTTCAACCTGGGTGTCAGCTGCTGCACAACTTCGTCAAACATGGCTGGAGGCATCCTCATGAAGTTCTGGAATGCGCGAGTGTCTTCGTTCCTGAGCTCCACCATCAGCTTGTTGTACAGTCCGTACTCAGCTCTTATCCCAATCCACCTTCGGACCCAGATGCTTCTTGGCTGCCTCTTTTTCTTCCCATAGTAGAGTTCACAGAGCCTGCAGATGGCTTCGCACTGTTGCAGAACGATGGTGGCTACCAAAAGGAGTTTGTTACAATCCATGGTGGAGATGACTGGATGCTGTGGAAGAGGAAGAGGCAGATGAAGGCTGCAGAGGTCTGCACAGCAGGGCTGCTGGTCTGAAAGTGAGATCCACTTGAGTTGCTCCCCCTTTTTATAGGCAATATAGGTTTTCCACTATGTGTCCTTTTGCATCCTCTAGGCATCCTCTATACATCCTTAATATCCAAGATAGGTCCCCTCTGCGAACGTTTTTTCCATTTTAAATGCTTTCTTTGTGTGCTGCATCTGCTTTCATCCTTTCTCCGTCCGTGCTACTAACGCTGCGCATCCGTTCCACGTCCGTTCCGCCTCCTCCCTGCGTCCGTTTACTGCTGGAGTGGATTGAGTTGCATGGATGCGCAGCAGATGCCTAGCGGATATAGCGGATGCATAATGGATGCAGAATGGATGTCCCCCGTATGCCTAGTGGGTGCAGAACAGACGCATTGGATACATTTTCCATTCAAAAGTTTTGAGCAGCTCAAAACCCTCTGAGCGGATGAAACGTCAATAGATGGATGCTGGACGGATGGAAAGGAAGCAAAAAGGAGGCAGTGAGTACAGAATGGAAGCATCGCGTTAACCAACGGATGGCAAGTGTTTTTCTCCGTTTTACATCCTATTTCCATCCGTTGGTGCAGTGTGACACCGTCTTAATACATATTTTAGAAGAAGGAAGCATTAAGATCTGGTGTTGTCCAGAATGTTATATTTTCTACTGGGATTGTGCAATGTTTCAGACTTGATTCCATAAAAGGGCTTCAGTACTCATAGGTCCTGGATTTAAACTTGCCTGCAACATTTTAAAGCAATTTTGTCTTTTATCCCAAAATTACATGACAATTGCAATGCTAAGAGAAGATGGACGAATGTCCATCTTTATTATGGCTTATGTCCATTTGTTCAGCACCTGCTCAAAGTTACAGAAATGCTTTAAAAAATGGACTGATGACTGATCCTTGAAGTTCTAGCTGCAGCAGCATCTCTGTGGTCAGGTGATCACAATGCAAGTTTTCAAGTGCCTGGCTCATAATTACAATGGTACAATGGCAAGGAAGATAACAAGTCATCCCATTATGTTGCTCATTGCTTTTTCACCCCAACAACAGAGAACATTGCTTCTCCTGCTCCTCCTCCCTTTGTAGTTGCAGCTGCACCCACCTGCAGCACTTCCTACCTTTCTTGCCCTCTTCCAGCCCTTCTGTGACCCCTGTCAATCCATGTGCACTATCAAGTATCCATGAAATTTGTGCACCTCATACACACTCCTTTATCTGGAACTCTCACCTTTTCCTGCTTAACAACCTGGAGTTATGACAGCAATCAGACTGCTTCAATTGCCAAACCTAAAGGCCCTGTCCCACTGCACTTACAATGCAAAGAGGATGTAAAATGTTAAAAAAAGCTTGCCAACCATCGGAAAATGCTATACATCCATTGTGTACTCATTGCATACATGTTTCATACGCTCTATCCGTCGAGTATCCGTCCACTATGATTTCATCCGTGCAAGAAGTTTTGAGCTGCTCAAAACTTTGTGAACGGATGAACTTTCCACCGTGTACAATGTAAATCCATGACATACGAGCAACAAACGTTCTATGTCCATTTATCATCTGTTAAATGTCTGCTGTATCCTCTCTGCATCCTCTGGGCATCCTCACAACTCACATCTGCTGCAGCTGAAAACGGAAAGAGGGAGGAAAGAAAGGGTACATGGAAAGTTTATACATCGTTAGTAGCACGGAAATAGAAAGGATGCATTTGCATCTGATAAACATCCGTGCAGCATCCCCTTTCTTTTCTTTAGGTGTACGTGATGCATCCGCTTCATCTGTTATGTGTCCGCTTCGAAATTTCCCCCGGAACCCCTTCAGAGGTATCATCTGCTGTCATCCACTAGGCTTCCTATGAACATCCATTTAACATCCCCGCTACATATTACCCACGTCCGTTCTTTTCCATTCTTTTCCATTCTGTTTATGCAAATTTTCACCACTTTTTGAAGCGGATGACAACGGATGGAGCCACCCCCAAAATTTTGCTCGTCCGCTGTGTCCTTTATGCATAAGTTTTGCATCCATCAGCCAGTGGGACCTAGCCTTAAGTAATTTTGATTTACAACTAAATCACTTAACAATTACAATCCTGCTATTACCCAAAGACTACTTGAATTGATTTTAAAGAGTTGCAAATAAGTGATACCTTTTTCTTTCCTCCTGCACCAAAGCATATTTTCTGAATTATTTCTCCCACTTCTTCTCCTATTCCCATACTTACTTTTTAAATACAACATCCTTTAAGCGTAGCCAGCTCTGAGCCTGCAGGCACTTACAGTCAAGAGCTGTGGCATGTTTATGAGGAAGCTAGTATGTTCCTTCCACAACACATGGGTGAACTCCTACCAGTAGACAAAATTATACAGAGCTCCATCAGAAGAGTTTCATTATTTCCCCCCTTCTCTTTTATTGCTTCAAAATGATTACTATTTAAATGGTAGGCAGTTCTGGTTTCTCTTTTTAGCCTGTTTAATTTATTTGTATTTTATTATTTATTACTTTCAACATCATCCCAATTGGCTAGGAATCATGAACTTTAATAAACAGATATACATAGCTTAACATATCCATGCATCATCATTGCCCTTAACATTTTATATGGCTGCCAAAACAACTTCATTTCACCATACTTTTAATCTATTCGGTTGTCCTGGGCACTGTAGAGATTGTGCTGTTTTTATCTTTTCCTCATGTACGTCCCAGAGTCTGCAAATTGGAGTGAATTCTCAAAATTATAAATCAATAAATAAAGCATCCACAGTAAAGAAAAGTAAAATATCCATAAATAAACCACAATCACCCAAACAATGCCCAAATCAGGAATAAAACAAAAATCCAGCTGGCAAGTTATTCATTCCAAAAAAAGCTCTTTGAAAGAATTTTGTCTTCAGCATCATCTGAAATGAACACACCATGCAGAATGGTTTGATCTCAGCTGCTTTGCAGGGCACCTCAAATGTTTTGTAAGGCACCTGGGAAAAATTTGCAAGGAAGCATACAACATTTAAACACTGAAATAATTAAACCCAGTTCCCCTCCACCGCTTCCTGGCAAAATGAAATTGGATAACGAAATGTCTGCAAGCAAACAACCAAGCACAGAGAACACCAAGTCTGCAAGCAAACAACAAAGCTCAGAGAAGGACTCCATAAATGAAATCTCCTAAGTTTTCTATGGTTATTAAAATAACAAGGATTGATTTTTGTTTATTTAAGTAAGGCTTCACAAGGTAAATCTAGTACGCATCTGGAGATACGGGATACAGGATATGTTCTGATAATCCAATGTGTTCAGTTATTGCTTGTGTTTGAAAATCCTATACTATCAACAATTGACTAAGATACATGAGATCAATCCATGGATTCATAGGGTATGGGACAACTTATATCAATGCCATCTTCAGAAAACAAAATTTCACACAGAGATAAGTGAGGTGAGAATGGGGTGTTCTAAAGCTGTGCATTTTGCCCACATCTAAAGTATGGTTTCTTGGCAAAAAGAAAAGAAATGTGGTGTTCAAGTTATGTTATGGTCTGAAAGCATATCTATTACTTCTTTTAAATGCATCTTTTTTTTAAAAAAAAAAATGTCTATATTGACATATATCTCCAGATATTCTTTCTACAATTTTACCTTAAGTCACAGATCTGGTCTGGATAAACCTCTATTAGTAAATGCCCAAATAAAGTATGAGGAATAACTATTTTTTGAATAGTAATTTGAAAATTGGTGTGGAATATGAGCATTATAACAGTGAATGACTACTTTATTTACTTGATAATAAAACCTAAATTATTGCTGTGATTTAACAAGCAAGAATATCCCTGAAATATTTTTAAATGTTTTTCGAAGCTATGTTCTGTAAACTATCAATATATAATTTGTGCTGGTGACTATAATTCATTTCAAGATTCTTGGCTAGATGGAAATACTCCCTGCCCCAAAAACCTGCATACACAAATATACACCCAAAAAGATACATACACATATCTTTTTTCAAAATTGGAAAATATTGCAAGCTTACACATTAGAACTCAAGTTAATAGATATTTTGGATTTCTAGCTGTATCATTCAGCTGAACGATGCAGAGCTTTTGTATGAGCACTGTTATTAAGCACTGCTTTGAATCACATTGGTACAATTAACATACTGTCTAGTCTGAATGTATGGATATATGTATTATTGTAGTCATCTATTTTTACACTAAGACTTTTTATTATTTCCCAAAGCACTTTTTCTCCTTCCATCTCTCCTTCCTTTGAATTTCTATTATACTTTTGTATTTATAACACATCCTCTGATGCCATTGGATAGGACCTAGGGACCACTGTAGCAGCACAGTGGTTAGAATGCAGTATTGCAGGCTACTTCTGATCACCAGCTGCCAGCAGTTTGGCAATTCAGGTCTCACTGACTCAAGGCTAAGTCAGCCTTCTATCCTTCTGAAGGTCAGTAAAATGAGGACCCAGACTGTTGAGGGCATTATGCTCACTCTGTAAACCACTTAGAGAGGGCTATAAAGCACTGTGAAGCAATATATAAGTCTAAGTGCTATTGCTATTTGATTGCAAGGAGGAGCAATGACAATAGAACAAATCTGAATTCTGTATGAGAAATTAGAGTTTTATTTCCTTCACCTCTTAAGAGGGTGTAGTAGTGATATTCAAGGTTTGTAGGAAATTCTTTGAGTGGCAAATTAATAGTGTAGAAAGAATAAGAGGGATCAAAAAGGAGATCAAAAAGGCAGCAGAAGACTTTCTAAGTTTGACAGTGATAATTGGTCTGTTAATGAAGTAGCTAAGGAAAATAAGTATCCACAGGGCTTCAGAATGAAATAATTCTAAAGCTAAAATAAAGATGGTTTTCAAGAGGAATTCAAATAGCCTTTGGATGAGGTAACAGCAACTGGGAAGAAAGAGGAACAGGAGCATGAGGAAAGTAAAAGGTGTTTTTTTTTTATAATGTACTTTGCATTACTTTTGCTACCTGTGAGCTAGGAAACCAACATTCACATTTTCCTTCCAATGTGTGCATCATGAAAAGATTAACTTTAAGAATAAAAGATATAAGATATACCATATCCTTCAATCTTTTGTTTATCCATAGACATAGAAAATTTATTTGCCCCAGATCAATGAAACCTAATATACTTTCTTTATTCTCATATCATATTTTGTGAAATGTGATCATTAATAAATGACAAAATATTATAAAAAAGTGGCTAAAATAGCATGCCTTATGAGCTATGTTTCAACTCAATTTCAGTGTAGTATAAAATTATTGTTCCTTAGCTTTCTGGTTTGTGTTGTATGAGTACTGACTGGATATTTGCTATTTATTTATATGAAATAAATAGCAAATTTATTTTGCTATTTAAGGCTGGTCCATTCTGATTGGCTAGGAGCCTGGATCTGTGCTCATTGGACTTGGAGTTTGATTGATTGGTGTTTCTGGCCAGCATCAAATTTGAAACCATCAAATTTGAAACTCGATTTTGTCCTTAGGGTTTCTCAGGATGGTGGATATTTTTCTGTTTGTGCAGAATGCTGTTTTAATGTTGTGTTTTTGGAGGATCTTGCTGATTTTGTCTGTGGTGCCTTTTATATATGGGAGGAGGGCTTTGCCATTCTCTTGTTCTCTGTCTTGGCTTTTGGTTGGGGTTTCTTTTTGGATTAGGTGAGTAATCTTCTTTTTTGGAAATCCATTGGCTGTAAGTACATTAGTGAGGGTGTGTAGTTCGGTTTTTAAGTGTTGTTCATCGGCTAAGCGTTTTGTTCTGGAGATGAGTGTCTTGGCTACAGAATTGATCTGTGCTGGGTGGTGGTGTGAGAGTGCATGTAGATAGCAGTTTGTATGTACAAATAGCGGTTTGTATATACCCTAAGGACAAAATCGAGTTAGAAAACCAAGGAGTATACGAAATCCCTTGCACTGCCTGCCCCACCACATACATAGGACAAACTAACAGAAGAATTAGTGCACGCATTGAAGAACACAAAAACTCAATCAAAAAAGAAGAACTGACCTCTTCCCTGGTCCAACACCTCAAAGCCACAGGGCATGAAATTGACTTTAAAAGTACCAGAACTATCGCCAAAACCGAACACTTCAACAACAGAATAATCAGAGAAGCCATAGAGATAGAGAAACGGCCACACAGCATGAATAGACGAGATGATACCTCCCGCCTACCAACCATTTGGAAACCTGCCCTCATTAATAAACGAGAAACTAACATGAAGAATGACACCAGACCCACACCCGCAAGTGCCACACAAGATGCTACCACCACACTTCCACACAGAAAAAAGACTCACACCCACACAGAAGAGGAGACACGACCACGAACCAGAAACCATACTGCAGCTGTACCACTACCCGCTTCAAACCCCTCTGACCCATACAAGAAGCAAACTGACACCCACCATGAAGATGTGGCACGACCACGAACATGAAGCCAAACAACAAAATCACAGCTCACCAGCTCAAATCCCCCAGTAACTAAGACTAACCTGAGCACAACCAAGCCCCCACCAAAGCAGAACACACCCCCAGCCAATCAGAACACAGCCAACCCCTCTACCAATCAGAACACAGCCAAACCCCCACCCAATCAAGTCACACCCCCACTAGCAGTTAAAAGGAAGAAGCAGCTGAAAGCTCACATTACTCTGAGAAGCACAGAGCTGAAGGAACAAACCTGAAGATGATGAATGAGACTTCATCGAAACGTTGCCTAGATACTTCCAATTCTACGCGGGAGAAAACCCGAATAACCAAATAAATATAAATATAAATATAAATATAAATATAAATATATATACCTGACTCCTATGTTATTATAAAATAAGGACATACGTTTGGGGGAGAGGTTTGCTATGACATAGGGATATACAGCTTTTTGTGGATCAAATGTTATTTTTTGTGAGATATGTGTGTTCAGGATCATATTCCAAACAGTGAAAGAAAACCTAGACAAAACTTAAGCTTGACTTCATTTCAGTTGTAGCTCAATTTAAATAAACTTAAATGTAATTGATAGGATTACTCT
This sequence comes from Laticauda colubrina, assembly GCA_015471245.1. Taxonomy (NCBI): domain Eukaryota; kingdom Metazoa; phylum Chordata; class Lepidosauria; order Squamata; family Elapidae; genus Laticauda; species Laticauda colubrina. Next base: position 17,817,199 of record BLBF01000005.1, read on the forward strand.
TTGTTATGCATTTTACAACTTCTTCATTTCTTACAATACACAAATGCTATTTGACAGAAAATTGGAGGGGTTGCAATGGCTACCCCCCATACTTTTTGAGATTTCATCACTCCTGGGACAAGGCTTTTGCGAGACAGGAAAATGTTTTGCTTCTTTGTTAACAAAAGAAAGAAGAGAAATGTATTACATAGAGCCATTTTATGTGTAGATTTATTTTAATGAGAAGAAAGCACTAAAATATAAATCTTTGTGCCAGATCATGATTGTATAATCACTTTCTATCTCACCCTATCATCTGTTCTGGTTGCCAAATTCTCCAATCATTTACTGATGTTATTTACAATGCTGAAGAGTCAGCATTATTGTTTCCCTTTCCTTCTCAGAATCTTATTTTTCACTCACACCAACATCTATCTCTGTATGCCAAAGTGGGCATGCTTTGCAACAGGAATTGCTTTAAATCTCAAAGTATGAGCTTGACATGCAATATTTCCCTTCCCTTTTGTAGCTGGAATGTCTCAAAAGGAATCAAGCTTCTCTTTTCTGCAATGCACCACATAGACTGAATGATTTATTCTCGACCTTGATTTTAAGCAGATAGGCAAATTCATCATTTTGCATTGACTGTGCACACTTTCTCTGCAGTTCAGAGTCTCTCGAGGAGCCTGTCTCAAAAATGAAATAGCAGCTTGCCTATCATGAGCTAGACTCTTAATGGAATAGGACAATAAAAGGAATCAGCCATCAAAGTAACTTTAAACTCTCTGAAGATATATTTTTCTTTAAAATAGAACATTGTTTTCTCATAAATCATCCCTAGCTTATTCCTCAACTTACCAATTCTCATAGACCAAGGTCATGCCTCTGCTTGCTAATGTCATGTCATTATGTAGCATGATGAAGGGTACACACCCAAAAGGGAAAATGACATGAACCCTATTTTGTGAAGCAGAGACTGTTTTGTTCATCTTGTTTCTTGCATATTTTTATTTATTCACATTTTTGTGGCCTCTCCTTCATTCTTTATTAAACTCAATCCCTAATCTATTTAGGACTTCACCCATTGAATCTTGGTAATATGTGCCTGGGAACTGAATTAGATTTGGTTCTGCATATGAAGTAGTGGAGTTGGAATTTTGTTATTTTGCAACTCACAAGAATTTCAAAAATATCAAATTAAACAGAATGTATATTCATTATTCCAAGTAATATAAGTAAGAATTTCTGTTAGCTTATGCACATGCTTTCGATTCCTCGATTAACTGGAAAAAAATAGAAAAAAATAGAAAAAAAAAACGAGGCAATATTGTAAGAACTCTCCTTCAAGGCCAGCAGCTCTCATCATTGCCTAAATTAACATGTTTTCATCTAAATCTCATGGCACACTATTAATAGTGTTGTGTTTCAAAATCCTAGAGGAGACTCAAAAGAGAAAAAGATCTGCAACATCTTGGTTTTGCCAACTTGCAAGGGAATTAGATACGCTGGTCATCAAAGATAGGATATAGCACATTTTAATAATAGAACCAAGAATTTATTGCATTCTGATATCAGTTTAATTGAATGAAACATTCAGAGGTATTATCTCAGAAGATAATCTAAATAGAATTATAATTCCTACTGTTTTTTAAAATAATTTAAATTATTCACTTTACTCTAAAAAATAGCTTTATGTGTATATTAGTTCAGCCCAGGGGTAGTCAACCTTTTTATACCTACCACCCACTTTTGTATCTCTCTTAGTAGTAAAATTTTCTAACTGCCCACCAGTTACACAGTAATGGTGATTTATAAAGTAGGGGACAAAACCCCTACCGCCCACCATGATAACTGGAACGCCCACTAATAGGTGGTATGGACCAGGTTGACTAGCCCCAAAAATGATTAATTTCAACTATGAAACATTGCATTCCATTTATATCATAGGCTATTCTGAATTCATTTAATTTCTCACTTTATGGTATTTTTAAAACATGGATCAACATGTCCATACAATATTTGCAGATAATTCAGTATATGGCTCTTATAATGCAAGGCTTCTCAAATTTGATAATATTTTGAAATACTTCTCCCCAGCCTCCCCAAAATGAATGTGTATAACCATAGTTGTCAGGGAATTGTGAGGCAGGTGTCCAAATCAAGCCAGAGACACTGACATGAACTTGTAGTTTTATATTAAAAAAGTATTTTACAATTATATATAAAGGAAACTAGATAGGCAAACAGGAGGTAAATCACAGAGAACACAGAACACATAGAAGACAAATAGGTGGGAAAAAGGGAAAGTCCCCCTCCACACCCACAGCAATTAATCACAGTGTAGATTGACTTACCCAGAAACCAGCACTCTCCAACTAATCAGCTGTAATTGTGTGTTCTGGCTCACCACAGAACCATATGTTCCAGATACTAAATTTAAATATCTTAACAATAGTCTAAAAATATTTTTAGCACCAAGATTGCCTGCAGCAGGTACCTCAGCTCCCTTCCAGGACCAAGCATATGTTCTTTTCCATCCTCACAGGAAGAAGGCCAGGAAACCTGCCCTCAGACGAAGCTGAGACTTGACAAAAGTATCTTGATCATAGTTTGAGAGGTATTCAGAAGCAATTTGGAGTGTTGCAGGAGCTGTTGCTGTGAACATAAACTGCTGAAAAAGAACTTGGTGTCTTTATCCCATAAAGAATTTGGTCAAAAACCATCAGCATACAAGAAGTGGGGAGGTGATTATAATCCTCTCCAATTTATTTTTAACTCTTTAGGAGATGGTGACCCACTGTTTGATAAATTCTGTTCAAATGCGTATACCTTGTATCCTTTTCTAATATATATTATTTTTGTCTAAACAATATCCTTTAATTAGGCAATGTTTAAATGCAGATTTCCTTAATATAATACTACTTGATAATTTGTTATCTATTATATAATAAAGATTGGGCAATATAAATTGTATTCTAGTTCTTTATAAATTCAAACTGCAGAAATGAATTTCATATCCATTCCTGTGATGATTAGCATAGGAAAGGTGCAGAGGTGGTATTCAGCAGGTTCTGACCAGTTCTGGAGAACCGGTAGTGGAAATTTTGAGTTGTTTGGAGAACCGGCAAATGGGTCTGCCCCCATCTATTCTCTGCCTCCCGAGTCCCAGCTGATTGGCTGGGTCTTCTTTTGTTGCCCTGCAGAATGGAACTGGAAAGCAGGTTAATGGGGTGGGGAGAGAATGGGATTTTGCAGTATCCTTCTCCTGGGAGTGGGAAGGGAATGGAAATTTTGCAGTATCCTTCCCCTGCCATGACCACCAAGCCATACCATGACCACCAAGCCATGCCCATAGAACTGATAATTTTTTTTGAATCCCGCCACTGGAAAGGTGTGTGTAAATTAGTAATTCTTATATTATTTATATAAGTCATAATATATGCAGAAAATAGATGCATCCATAGAACTTCCTCATTCATTTCAATGAAACAACTAAAACCTATCCAGATCTGCTCCATCTATAGAAGAAAATGATGAAAATCACATAAAACTAAACTCTACCCTAGACCAGAATGTCTGGTTTCAGAATATTTCTGGTCTTAAAGTCAGATGCTTGGCAAGTACCTCATATTTATGATGATTACAATGTCCTGGGGTTTTGCAGTCACTTTTTGAAATCTTCTGATAAGCAAATGCAATGGAGAAGCCAGATTCACTTAAAAACCATATTACAAATTTAACAACTGTGGTTGTTAAGCCTGAGTTCCCCAACCAGGGTTAGGTAGGCAAGCTAAACAGAATGTGCAGCGTTAGTCAGATAGGCACACAGATAAATGAGTGAGCTAAGCTTGTATGTTTATTAACATACAGTAAAAATAACAGATACGCTTGTGTTATCAAGAATATATTTTATTCCAGTATAAGTTTATAGCATAGTCAAAAACAGTCCTATATTCATTTACCATGTAGTCAGTCCATTCAGGGATATTCAGTTAGCAAAGTCCATGTAGAATATCCTATTGTCAGTTCTCATAAATCAGTCCGTTGTTGTCTCTCCCGTTCGAGCAATGCAGTCTTGCTTCCAAGCAGTAATCAGGGATCATCAAAGCCAGAGAGAGAGAGAGCAAGCTGTAGCCTTGCTACTTTTATATGGTTTTCATAACCACTCCCACAATTGCTATTTTACAGTTAAAGCTGCATACACTAACTATGATTCATAGTTAGTATTTCACCTAAAACAGTTAGGGTGAACAATGTTATCCCTAACAGTGGTGATTTGCTTAACAATTGTGACAAGAAAGGTTGTAAAATGGGCCAGATATCACTTATCAAATATCTCATTTAGCAACAGAAGTTTTTGACTCAATTGAGGTGGTAAATCAAGGATTATATTTGTCATATGCAGTAATTTAGTTTTAAATTTCATAAAACTATGTAATCATCTCAGTGTTCAGGCACAAAGGGGTTCATTTATGTGGGAAAAAATACACTGTATGTGGAGTTTCAGAATTCACAATGTGATCCTGAAGACAGCTTTTCTTTAGCAGTTTGCTTATCTGTTGTCACTTGAAAGCACCATCTGAATAAATATAACAAGTTTTCAACTTGTTGCTTGTTTCTGCACTGACAGATTCACATGTATAGGGATTGTCAGCTGGTGCTCCATTCAAAATCCAAGAAAGAAATACTTAGACTCCTGGAAATCAAGTGGTAGCAACAAAAGAATTCTGAATCTGAGAAAATGGGTGCGTAAATCACATATACAAAGTAATGGCAACATTCCCACCCCCAATAGTTCAATTGGTTCATCCAATTAAAAGTTGTGTATATCATCATGTGGGCATCTCCAGGTGGTGATGAGGCTTCTGTCCATTGACCTTGACATAGTTTGATAAAGAGTTGCAGCTGCGCATAGTATAGAATAGAAACCAAAGCAAGAATGTACCCCCCCAGTTTATACAGCTCTGGTTTGTAAAACCTCCAGCTCACTTCCCATAACCATTCCCCCTCCTCCCCCCATTACTTATGACAGCCAAAAGATGCAAAGCAAAGGAAGAAAATTTTGAAGGCTGACATTCAGCCCTCCCAGAAAAGAGACTAGTCCTAAAAAAGATAAAAATAGAAGGTAATAGACAATATACAGGTAACAACATACCAATTTCTTAGGGTTCATCAGGATATTTAGTACGAAATGCCTTGATAAGTGTTGGTGCTCTAACATCCTTCTCATTCACTCACTCAGCTGTGAAGGAGGAAAATGTTTCCAAGCAACCAAATACTGGAGTCGACCCCTTCGTTTTCAAGAATCCAAAATTTCTTTAACTTCAAAATGTTGTTCACCTTCAATTGGCAATGGTACGGGAATCAACCTGAGTTGGTCTCAAGTCAGAGGTATGTTCAGGTTTTAATAAACTAATGTGGAAAACAGGGTGAATCAGTCGAAGAGTTTTTGGTAATTTCAGTTGGACTGCCACAGGGTTTACAATTCGTTCAATTGAGAAAGGTCCAACATATTTAGGCCAAGCTTTTTTGACTTTTGTGTGGTTTGCAAATATCTGGTGGATAAAAAGACTTTGTCACCCATCTGATATGGTTTTTGGGGAGTTCTCTTTTTATTTGCATTTTTTAAATGAGCTTGATGAGCATCATCTAATGCTTTATGGCCAGGTAAGCTGAAGCTGTGTTATTCATTCAACTAATGAGTGAATGTTAGGTTTCTCCCATGGAAGCTCGGGTATGGGTACAAAGTCTTGTCCTGAAGCCACTTTAAATGGAGTAAACCCAGTACTACTATGTACCGAATTATTATATGCCACCTGAGTGAATGGCATATTATCTTGCTGATAATTTATATAATGGCATATTATCTTGCTGATAATTTTTATAACATCAAAGATATTGTTCCAATACCAAGTTAGTCTTCTCACAAGCCCCATTGGTTTCTGGATGGTGGGCAGAGCTTAATCCCTGGGTGGAGCCCAATAACTTCAGGAATTCCTTCCAAAAGTTTGAGGTAAACTGGACACCTCTGTCTGAAATTATGTGTTCAGGAACCCCATGTAACCTGTAGATATGTAAAATCCAAGAAAGAAATACTTAGACTCCTTTAATCAGAGAAAAGATATCTTTTACTGGAAATCAAGTGGTAGCAACAAAAGAATTCTGAATCTCAGAAAATGGGCGCGTAAATCACATATACAAAGTAATGGCAACGTTCCCACCCCCAATAATTCAATTGGTTCATCCAATTAAAAGTTGTGTATATCATCATGTGAGCATCTCCAGTTGACCTTGACATAGTTTGATAAAGAGTTGCAGCTGCACATAGCATAGAATAGAAACCAAAGCAAGAATTTAACCCACCCACCCCCAGTGTATACAGCTCTGGTTCGTAACACCTCCAGCTCACTTCCCATAACCATTCCCCCCTCCTCCCCCCGTTACTTATGATAGCCTAAAGATGCAAAGCAAAGGAAGATAATCTTGAAGGCTGACAGGATCCATTGCACTGATTTTCAGAAATACAAATTTGGAGACCAGGCACATGAAAGTTTGGTTTTGGTTTGAAATATAATTCAGTTTCCAGCTATTTATGGAATGCCTCCAAGGCATTGAACAACATGAATGTAAAAACTAACACAATTAAAAACAAATTAAGAAAACAAGGACAGATGCTACAAATGAAACAGACTAATTTGGAAGTAAAGTAAGTTGGTTACTTTTAATTGAGAACCTTATTCCTAAATGGTGGGTACAGAGCAATAACTAGAAACAAAGAGATTGTTTAGGAATAAAGATCTGATCGTGGCTGGGTTTTTTGACTGACATGCTTAAAGAATATCTACAGGAGGGAAGATGGATGGGTCCAGCCAGGCAGCTATAAAAATATTGTCATAGCTGGATCTGGCCAAAGATCCATTCTAGCCATCACTCTTTGTCCCACAGTGATGAACCAGATATATTTGGGAAAGTTACAAAGCACAGACAGGACATTGATCCTCTGTTATTCTTAGTCAGTTGGCATTTCATATAAATAGTCATTAAGAATAATGGGTATGTTAAGTCTTATCCTTCATGAATTTGTCTTTTTAAAAACCTTTAAGCTCTCATTACTTTCCACAGCACTGGCAACTTCTTTATTCAGTGTAAGATTCTTCCCCTCCTCCCATATAGGTCCTCTACAAAGAGTTCTAAACAGATTGAAATATGAAAAGGAGTCCTATAATCATGGATCCAGCTGTTTTATTGTCTGAAAATATAAGGTGCATTTAATTCATATTCAGAAAAAGGACCTTGACTTTGGTGGGTTTTTTTTTCATTCAAAAATGAGCCTCCATAAAAAAGAAGAAAAAGCCAAAATGGGGAATCACTAGTGAAATAGAAAATACTTTTGCTAGCTGATCTAACCTAGCAACTTCTTTATAGAAGCATCAGTGAGTTAATCCCTTTAACTTCCACCTCATCCTTGACATCCAGCTTTATCGTATTTAGAGAAAAGCCTGATAATTTCCCCAAGCTCTCTTTTCCCTCCACAACTCCATTCAAATATATGTCTAATTTTTGGCATAGTTGTTGCCTGCTATTATTGCTGGAAATTTCATTGTATTCCATCACAACAAAATGAGTGCTTTAAAAAAAAGCAAGAAACAGATTTTAAAGGAGCATATTTGAAAACTGCTGCAGTGACTCTAAGGAAACTGCCATGCTTTACCCCCTGCAGATTTTATCTTCTTTGTCCAAGAAAGGAAAAAGAAAGTGAAAAGGGACATATGTTTGTGTTTTTCAGTGACAAAGTCTTAAGAAAACAGAGCTGCTTTTTTGTTTGTTCTAAATCGGATGTCAAACTCACAGCCCACGGACCAGATGTGTCATGTGATGGCTCCTCCCACACCCAGTTTGGTGAATGGGAAAGAAGTCCCGATATGTCATGTGACACTGCTGTGATGACACGGGTTTGACACCTTTGTTCTAAATCTAAAGAAAGTAAGACTAGGCTGTATGTAGGGTGAATCAGACTAGATTAAGTGATATGTGCACACTCTGGGGATTCAATCAAGATTATTTATAGTGATTCAATTATTAGCCCATCTAGTTCATTATCTAAAAGGGGAAAGTCTCCATTTTTACAGATAAGGTTCCCCAAGTTTGAAGTTTGAGATTCATACATCAGCATTTGCCATACTATTAGGACATGGTCTTGCTCACCTGTAAACAGACCTGAAAACTCAACATAATTAGGGCATTTTCTAATTTTCCTTTGTGAGAATGTAGTCTACTTTATTATTCAGAATATAAAACAAGTGCAAACCAGCAGGCTGGCATAAACATTCAATGAAAGTATTTAAATCAAGATGAAAAAGCTCAGCTTCCAACTAAGGCATTTATAAGCTATTGCTATAAGGAAAGAAAAAAAATAATCTGCTTGCTAAAGGCAGTTTTATGAGTATCAGAAAAATTAAGCAACTCCTGGTCACACAGTAGGTCGTTTCAGTGTATATGCACCAGAAAGCTCCAATGTCAGACAATCATTTCTAAAAAGACATGCTGTATACAATAGATAAAATCTCCATCTTTTCAACAGCAGAAACAATTTCCACTGTTTACATTTGGCAACTGCAATACATACCCTTCTCCCTCCTTCCCTTTATTCTCCAGCCTGGTTCATTTACACAAGAGATTTGAAACTGTGGATGTTTATGATGTGCATACCAGCAGTGAGTTTCTGACTGCTTAGATTTATTTTGCAGATAACAATTTCCAACCATAGTTTGCTGAACGATGAGGAATTTAGACATTTCAGAATATGAACCTTTACCTCTAAGAACTTGGATGACAAAGTGAGGCCATCTTACTTCCAATAATCCCCCAATCTTCCAGCTGTCTGCCAAATATGCTTTCATGGCAGAGTGATAATCACAAAGCTAGGAAGAGTTTCTTTTGTTCTCTATGCATGTACATATTTTTTGAGACAGCAACTGAAACATGTGGTTTTGAGAAAACTTGGTTTTTTTTTTTTTTTTGCTGAATTACAAGGGATTGTGGCAGTAAATATTCCCTTTTTTTAAGTAGGAAAATTATTTGGGACACCAGTGAACTTTCTACTGTTTAATTTAACAATTTAAGTGCTGTCTATGTTTGATGATATCTACGCTTTTCTTCTTTGACATTTTAGCTGGCCGATCATAATACCTACAATGGATTTTAATCTTTACAAAAATTGATGTCAATAAATAAAGCCAGAATTACCAGATTCTAATGCTCATTATCAGTCTGTATATGTTTAATTGCATTAGGCAATTGTACAGAGGAGACTTTTTGAAGCTTCATAGAAGATGAGTGAAAAATCTGAAATGAAGTAAAAACAGTATAGATGGAGAGAAGGATGAACTAAAAAAAACTGTTGAGTTCCTCAATTCCCTCCCATCTCCCAGTACATTTCAATTCTCCCTTCCCTCTCCCTAGGTTTGTTGCCTGGTTGCAAGAGGGTGATGCATGAGAAGTCAACCATGGTATTCATCCAGCAACAGTTGCAGAGCCAGAAAATGGCACATTTTGAAGTTTACAGCTCAGTTTTTTGACTTGAAGGAAAACTTGTGCCAGCTCTGAATTAAAGATAGTTCTTTCATTGGGCAGAGAGTAGCAATGGTCTTAGGCAAAACATGCTAGATAAGAGTAGCCACATGTATGAGGACAGAGCCTTATGTGTTATATGTCCCATTCCACCATATTGGGATCAAAAAGTCAAGTGAATCTATTAACTCATCGGGCCAGCATTTTCCACATTGACAGAGGGATTTGTATATGTAGGTGAGAGGGAAACTGAATGATATGTTCTTGTTTAATAAAGACAAGGAGATTTTTACATTTAATTAATAGGAAATTCCATCTTATTTGCTCCAACCTCTAGATAGCTCAGGAAGAAAAGAATTTCTGCTCCAGATTTCTCCAGGAGTAGAGTGAAATTGACTCAGTGGATGCAACATGGCAACATTTCCCTGGCACAAAATTACTATTTATTTCATGTTGAGCTTAAATACCATATAGGCGTGTATTGAGTAATTTTATTAGGGACATTTTTAATGAAGAAACTTCCTATGGAATTTATATTAAATTGTTGAACATTAAGGAAAATTACTTCCTTTCTTATAACATTTGAATATAAAGGCAATAACGTTGTTATTATTTTTAACAATAAAAAAAAATAAACAGAATATTGCTCAATTAACATGCATATTGAAATTGACTAGATTTAGAGTGATTCCCATTTACAGAGTTACATATTCTGCTTTGGTACCTGCTATTTTAGATAGGACACCCTCTGAAACTATCATTGGCAGTAAACTACCTATATGCATGTGGATAGAAACCAGAAACAAAATAACTTTTTCTAGAGATAGAGAAGCTGTATACCCTACAACTAGGTATTGTTAAAATATGGAAGGGTAGCTTTCCATTGCTGATTTTCTTTTTTAACAATTGTAAGCAGGTTCACACACAGTAGAAAAGAAGCCAATACTGTAACATTTATTTGATAACCCTAACCTAGAGATAAAAATGGAAGTAAAAGAAATTTGACAAATAGTTATTGCAGAACATAAGAAATGCAAAACACATCATTTTTGCATTGATCGCAAATCATCACACAAATCTGATAGAAACAGCTTAGCCTTTAATCTCCTGACCTTTAATTATGGATTCCGAAATACAGAAAGATTCAAGCTGCTTAAATATTCTTGAGAACATTGCTGTCCAGTAATAGCCAATAGTTGAAATATGCAAATATGTGGCTGGGGAAATGAGAAAGAGATTGAACAGTGCCTTGGTCAGTATTAGATATTTTTGAGCCCAAATACCCTAATATACAGATAGATTTAAAATTAGATATTCCTCCTCATTCAACAATCTACAGCTATTTTACTATTTGTATGTTTTTTACACATCTCTTATGGCCTAGCATTGTTCTTGAGGGCATTTGAAGAGTGGAAATGGAGGTTAAGAAGAAGCTACCAAGGAGATAGGGATTGTCAGGTTACAATTCTGTCTGTTGAATTGTAATGTCAATTTTCTTTAGAAAATATGTTGCAGAACAAAATGTATGCAAAATAAGCATTTGGGTAGTTGGAAGCTAAAGTACAGGCAGTACCAAAGAAAGTGCTAGAAAATGCAAAGCAAACAAGCAAAAGATTTGTGAGGCAAAAAAAAAAAAAAGTCACCTTGCAGGAATATAACACATAAAGGGGTGGAGCTTCAATCAAATAAGTTTTGGGGGCAAGATGACTCTCTTTTGCTGCTTCAAAAAAATAAGGTTAGTACAATTGTTCCATTGTCCATTAATAAAATATATCCCTGAAAATTTAGATTTATTTAAGCATAAAAAGGATAGACCCAAAGATATAAACCATAATGTAAATGTCAACTTGTAGATGAGCCACATAAGAACATTTAATGAGATTTATATTAATTGGGACTAAATCTTGCTTGGGAAAGAAGTTTGTTCTGTTTCCAGTTATAAATTCAAATAAAATAAAATAACGGGGCAAGGTTTAACATTATAAAACTTGTAGCAGTAGGTGTGTCAGAAGCAGCTTTAACTAGAAGACAGAAGTGCTATACTTGGGAAGAATTTAGTAGCGAATAAAAGATATTAGGTAATTCCATTGTATCTAATTGGCAAAAGCTAAACTGCATGGATAAGCAATACTAGCAATAATCTACATTTGATTATTGAACATAAGGCTACTTTTATTTACCTGTAATATACTTCTGTGCTCATGCTAAGGAGAAATCCCTCTCAACTGGTTCTTTTTGGCCTGCTTCCTTTTAGTCTTCAATATCCTATTGAAAGTTGGCTTCTGATTCAAATAAATTGCATTTATACTTTCTAGTTTCTCTTGTGGGATCTCTAAGAATGCTAAATACAATTTCTTCTCATAGTAGGTAACTGAATATCACATTCATTTGTATGGTATGTCTGATAAATTCATTTCATTGCTGATGCTTTTTTTCTGCATATAAAAGCAAGCCAAGTGACTCCAGGAAGATCCCAAACTGCTGATCAGCTCTTTCCAAAGAAATACTATCACACTGATAGTCAAAAGCTGACCTCTCTCTAGATTTAGGGGGGCAAAACCCAAATTAACAAATGAATGGTATTGCCTATTTGGCCAGAGACAAAGGAGCATTAAGTGGATACTAATGTACCGATGATACCAAACCTTATGTTGCTAAATGTCCTCAGCCAATGGGTGCATGAAGATGTTAAAGAAAATCAGTGAGAGACCCAATATCTAAAGCACCCTACACACAAGTTGGGTTTTTTTCCAAGCCCTCCAGAGGTCATCTACATGTATGACCAATGCCACCTTCATACTGTAACCAAATGAAAATAGCGATAGCATTTAATTTTATATACTGCTTCACAGTGTTTTACAGACCTCTCTAAACGGTTTACAAATTCAGCATATTGTTCCCCATTTTATCCACCTCGGAAGGATGGAAGACTGAGTCAACCTTGAACCAGTCAGGATCGAACTCTATATTGAGTTAGTGTGCTATTCTGCATTCTAACCACTGAACCACCAGATAATCAGCTTCATTGAAAGCCTTCTGAAGCCACTGCCATCTCTAGAACCTTTCTAAGGAGAAGTGCAGGAGACTGGTTGAAAGTTGTCCAACATTGTTGCATCCAAGGAGAGTATGTTGAGAAGGAAGTGTAGCACTACAATCTTTAAGACACATGACATCACTACATCTGGCAATGAGGCAAACACCAAAGCAGGAATCCAACCATAGATCACCTTCCTGCTCTCTGTCATGATCCAGGAAAGATATGAATCCAACAAAAAATGTATTTATTTATTGAATTTGTATTGCTGCCTATTCGCCCATGGCAACTTGAGATGGCTTACAGAATGTAAAACTATATTTAAAACAAAAACAATAAAAACTAACAAAAAGAATCAAATTAATAAAGTACAATAGAACAAAATCTGGGAAAATTAAATAAAAAATCAGCCCCCAACTCCCACCCCCTGCCCTGACAACAGCAGATCACACAAGCCATTTGATGGGCTCCATCCCCCTCTGAGTTCCCCAGGCACCAGGTCTTAAGTGCCTTCTGGAAGAGTATTCGTGAGGGGGCCATTCTAATCTTTGTGGGAATGATTTTCCAGAGAGAAGGAGCCACCATGGAGAAGGCTCCTCTTCTGGTCCCATCAGGTATATTTCCCTCAAATTGACAGCAATGAAGACCTATCTATTTCCTCATGACTGACCAATACAAACTAATAATCAAATTCAAATGTGGTTCAGGCACTAGTTGAATGCAGTGTTGTTTTAACTTGTGAATCCTAAGTTATTATATAGCATTACCCAGGGTAACTTATATTGCTGCTTGTTGAAAATTATCTGCATATTGTGTCATGTAGATAAAATAATGTTTATAAATCTTTGCCATTTCATTTCCATCAGTTAAAAAAAAAAATTAAACCACAGTAAGAACACAGTAAAATATAGGAAATTTCTTTCTACTGTTCAAAAATCTGCAAAACTGAACATCATGCCTCCTGTCTACTAGGCTCCACTGAAAAGAACACAAAGAACTTTGATTTTTTTAAAAAGTAAATGCTACAATTAGAGAAAAAAATCATTCTTATCTTTGGGTGGCATGATTACAGGAAGAAACATATTTTCACTCTGTGTCCTACAGCTGTCACCAAATCAGGCTGTATCCTGCATCTTGGTCTACCATGTGGGGGAAAAAAACCCCCACATTCATTACTTTAAATGGCTTCTTGGGTTTTGTCTCAGCTAGCTTAATACAGTTTATCACCAGAGCAAGAGCAAAAATCAGAGAAAAATTATGTTAATCAATACCACAGTGATTCAAATTGTATAATATCCAGAAGGCTTTCAAATTGTCAGATCATTTCTGAAAAACCATTTACTACCATAGGTTTTTGTGAAGTGTATTCTTTAAGCAGCAAGAGATCTGGGACAGAAAGTGGCCTGAAATAGAAAGTAACAGTGTATTAATTTAAAAACTTATGCCATCTCTGAATTTATTTTACGTTGATCCCCGTAGAGGTCAGATATTTGTTTTTTTAAGCTTTCGCGGGTACTTACATGTGTGCTGTTCAGCTTCCTTCGGGTATTATCCCACGTCATTGTAATTGTGCTTTTAAAGGTGTAGCAATGTTTCAGCAGAATCTCATCTGCCATCATCAGGCTTCTGTATGGATGTGGGTCTCACAGCCAGATCAAAGGCTATGAGAAGCTGGAAGTTAAAAGAGCAGGAATACTATGTGACCTAAAATTCCTATGCAGATTCAGAGACAACAATGCAACACCAACCTGCTTCAAATTAACATTTCATAACAACACAGCAGCTACCAAACGTATCCTGAAAAGAACAGAGATGGCTTTACTCAGAAATGAAGTTCACAGTAAAAGATTCCAATTGGATCAGTTAAACAAAGATTTGCTAGCACTAAACCTGGAATTGAGCAACAAAATCCACCCTCTACTTTGGGAAAAGATAAAACAACTTACAACTTGGAGAGCTGAAACTGAAACCACTTATAAAAATGAAAAACTCTTCAAGAAATTAAAGAAATTAGAACATGACAAGAAAACCCCCAACAACTCACAACAACTGAAACAATTAGTATGAAACGTTTCCAACAGAGAACTCACCAAAACAGAAACAGATCTCCTATCCAAATGATTCAAATATGCCATAGCACCCAAAAAAATCCCAACAGAATCCATCCCTATGTGCAGTAGAATCCAGCCTAACCAAATTAAATACAGATGAAGCTGACAGAATAAGACACCAGGTTACTCACATCTTATGCACAACAAAAACACCAAAAAGTAATTTGCAAAAAGATGAATTCAGAGCACTACAAACCCTGAAAAATGATAACAGCATAGTAATACTCCCAGCAGACAAAGGAAATGCCACAGTAGTAATGGACAGAAAAGACTATGAAACAAAATTGACAGACCTCCTCCAAGACTCCACATACAAACCTATAAACACAGACCCAACCACATATCTAGAAAAATTAACCAAGAAGAAAATTATAACCAGCCACATAAGCAAAGAAATCCAACAGACGATCATCCCAAGAGAAAAATCTTCTAGATGCCCCAAATTATACGGCCTCCCAAAAAT
>BLBF01000005.1:17852926-17875726 GCA_015471245.1 Laticauda colubrina
TCTTTCTTTCTTTCTTTCTTTCTTTCTTTCTTTCTTTCTTTCTTTCTTTCTTTCTTTCTTTCTTTTCCCCTCTCTCTCTCTCTTTTCTTTCTTTCTCTGAATAATTTGAATCTTCCAAGACTAAGACATCTTATGAGTGTTTGAGTGAAAACACAAACATGAGGGATCAAGGGTAAAATTGCTGTAACTAACTATTGTTATTAATTATTTTCAAAAGAAGGACCAATGTCACTGTGTGATATTGAATAATAATGCCTCTTAATTCCTTGCCAGGATAGCTTGTAGGTTCATAGTAAATAATCCAGTGCAAAGCACACTCCAAATTGTACTTATGATTTTTCAAAGCATAAGTTCTGATAAGTAATAGCAAAACAGTAAACTGGAGACTTGATTAATCTGAACCTAGTTAAGCATTATTATTTAATCATTTCATTACTGGCAATGTAAAATTTCCTGCCTCTAATGAACTCCACACCATTATACGGACAACTATTTTTACAATCTTTTCCACTCAGGGTTAAATAAGAGTATTAATTTCACCAGCTAACAATCTCTGACAAATTAAGGATATAGGTGTCCCAGGATAATGTTGCAGAATCTAATCTGGATTGGTCTAGCTAGCTAGAGAGAAGTTCCCTGAAGATGGGCTCCAACACAAGTCCAAAACCTTGGAAGACAAAACTTCTGGTCCCTGTGATTGACCCAGATTTGAACCTCCCTGACCTGAAGGTCTTTTTTTTTTTTTACAGCATTCCTTGGAGGCCCTCTGTGTTGGGAAGACTTATCATTCAATGCTCAACTTATTTCTTCAACGGCCTTTGGAACCTACCATCTCTAATGTAAGAGACTTGTCTCTGCCTCCTCCAGAACAAACAAATCTTCAGCAGCCAACATTATCTAGAACTCATTCGGGGCCAAAATCTATTAACTTTCTCCTTCGTTGTCAACTTCTCACTTCAAGTCTTGCAGCTTTTGCTTCCTTTCTGATGGAACACTATTTATTTATTGAAAGAACTTCAATATGCTTTAAAACCCTAGCAGAGTAGAAGTCTTATGAAATTGTCCAGGTTATTTATACTGTAACCCTTGTGTTCATTATAAAGATGTTTCCGAGTACAATTCAAAATACAAGTAGAAAAAAATTAACCCTTTGTATTGGATACAAAAGTGAATGGACAAGATTGAATACAAATGTGAGTGGAGAATCTGAAAGAAGTACAGTATATTGAAGTGGATCCATTATACTGAAAGACTGAATAAGATCCAAATAGAAAATGTCATGCCCCTATTGGAATCTGATTCAGAGGAGGCAGACAAACAGCTAAGAGGGAGTGGGAGTGTAGCTCTGTTGGCTGTGGAAGAAACTGGGGAAAGGCAAAGTCCAGCTGGGCAGAGCAGGGAAGAGATAGAACTAGGGAGAGGGAATTCAGAGGAAGACCCAGGTCCACCCCCTCTTCATCCTAGGGCATGCAGGAAGAAATGGAGAAGAGAGCAGCATGGGTTGCATGGCTTACGGGGGAGGAAAGGGCCCTGATTCCCTTCATTAGCTGCAGCTAGGAACACAGTGTATAAAAAAGGTAAGCTGCATGCAACAGGCTGTTGGGAGCAAACATGACTTTATCTTGTATCGTCGTGGCTTATCTGTGTTCCTGGAATCTTCCCAACTGTGTGAATTTTGCCGTGCTTTCAAATCTGAAATTCCTGCTCCTTCCCTACTAAACTAATTACCTCAGCTTGGTTTGTTTCGATTTTAAGTTACAGTTTGTGTGTACCTTGTTTTGGACTGAATTTTCTACAGTCAAAGGCTGTTACTGGGAGAGTTTTTCCTCCAGCCCAAAGGTAACCTGGACATTGGGGGCAAAGTTGGAGATAATAAAGGGACTCTTATTGCTTATCTGACTGTGTTGCCTTTGTGCCATGTCCTGAGTCATCACAGAAAAGCAAATATATAGCAAAAGAATTAATGGATTGGGAGAAAATAGAAAAATAAATGTGTTGTGATTTGATAGAGTTCAGGAAATCCTCAAAATATTTTATGAAAAGAATAAAATGAATTGTATGAATTGATCGGTGGATTTGTTGGTGTGGTTTTATTAGGGCAGTAGAGCATGGACACATACAATGATATTGATGCAAAGTAGATTTACTCAGAATTTATTTTCCTTTATCTTTTGTTTTTAATTTATCTTGCTCAATTCTTTTCATTTCCCTTTTGCTTTTTACCTAACACTGTGTATCCCAAATAGGAGTAGTATGATAGGCAGTTATATTTGTAAATATTTCATATTTGTATGTTTGTGTATCATGAAGGTGAAAAAGGAAACAGAAAGGAAAAGACAGAAGAGAAGGGGAGAAGATTTGCTAAAAGTTTCCTATTAAACTTATTATATTTCTATTCCGGTAAATCTCAACGATGATGGGGGCATGTGTGGTGGGGAAGAGTTAAAATCCTCAGTAGGAGTTCACACATCCTGAATATTTTCTATCTGTAAAACAGCAATATTATCTCAGGGGCTGCTGTGAATCAAACAAGATAAAGGACATCACATTAAAATACCATGTGTGTGATAATAATAATGTTTGTTTTAAATCCATGGAGAAGCTTTAAAACAAGATATTTTTCCTTCTGTGTAAACAAATGAATGTTAATTTTCTCTCTGATAAAAAATGCATTCTCATTTTACTTCTTTCTGGGACCGTGTCTGTTCCGTCCGGAAAGAAGTGTGTGAGACCGGGTTCCAACAACAAACTATTTATACTCACTAAGCAATGGTAATGGAACAAAAACCCAAGCCATGGCAGCCCTTTATATAGCGGCTTGCCCGCGGCTTGTGGCCAATGACACCACTTTAAGTGTTCCCGCCATCTGGCGGGCTAATCAGATTGGTTCGCTAATGGCCAATCCGAGAATGGCCTTTTCAGCCAATCAGAATAGAGAACTTGGAGCCTACCAAATTCCATACATAACACCCCTCCCCCCTTGGTTCAGTCCAACATGTGTCACATAGTCACGCAGGTAGGTGGGGCTTTTTTGAGTCCTGGTTGACCTGCGCAGCTCAGTCTCGGAGTGGTCTTCGAGTGGTTCGGATGGGATCACTGTCTCTCTGTTCCTTCTCCATGGAACCTCCTGGAAGGTTGAGTCAGCCTTGCCGCTCTCGCCTGAGTCTCTTGGGCTGGTTGAGTCTCTTGGGTTGGCTCCGCCGCTCCCTCCTGATTTGACCGGGTTGGTCGAGCTGGCCTGGCTGTCTCCTTCCAGGAAGGCCTCGCTTCATTCTCCTGCTCTCAGACTTCTCATTTGGGGTTCATCTAACCATGTGTGCTCTTTTTGGTTTGTTTGATCGTCTTTTTGTAGTGCTTGTTGTCTTGCTTTGGGAGGTTTGTCTCTCCCTTTTTTATTATTTTGTATTTCCCCCCCCTTCCTCGGTTGTTTTTTGGTTGGTATTTATTTTTAGCTCTGGTGTGTTTTTGTGTTTAAGGTTGCGAGAACAAAGTTGGTCAATATGCCGCTTCCATTCTCTTCCGTCATCTAGGAGTAGTCGGTAAGACTAGGGGCCTGTAATTTGGGTGATCATTGCTGGAAGCCACAACGGTTCCCAGGTGAGGTTTTTTGCATAGACCAGGTCGCCAGTTTCAAATGTTCGGTATTTGCTGGAAGAGTCAGGGGGTTTGTGCCAGGTGTAAGTGGGCTGCAGTCTGTCTGGATAGGAAAACAATCTCCTACCCATTAGGAGTTCTGCTGGGCTTTTGTTGGTTGTACTGCTTGGGGTAATATGCTGCAGGGTTAGTAGTCGGTTTAGTTTGTCTTGCACGTCCTTCTTGTACATTCTATCTAGGCCCTCCTTAGTGTACCAAAACATGCATTCAGATCTGCCGTTTGCAGCCAGATTGGCTGGTGCCATTAAAGCATGTCGTATACCCTGGGCAGCAAGATACTGTTCGAATGCTAACACTGTAAACTGGGGCCCATTATCCAACAGTAGTACATCAGGCAGTCCATGTGTAGCAAAAAGTTTGTCTAGCTGTTTCATTCCGCCTCGGTGGTTGTGGAAGCCATGAGGATGACTTCTAACCAGTTCGAGTAGGTATCCACAACTATTAAGAAGGTGTTGCCTTTTGTTGGCCCAGCAAAGTCAATATGTAGTCTAGACCATGGACCCTGGGGAGTTTCTCATTCTCTGACTGGTGCCTGTGGGGGGGTAGGCCTTGATTTTTGACAGTCATGGCATGTTGCAACCCTACGTTCAATGTCCTTGTCCAGCCCTGGCCACCAGACGTAACTCCTGGCCAAGGCTTTCATTTTGACTATGCCTGGGTGCCCCTTGTGCAACATGCACAGAACATCTTCCTGGCGTCTGTTTGGTATCACCACCCTGTCACCCCATAATATGCAGCCCTTCTCTGTAGACAGTTCAGTTTGTTGGGTGCGAAATGGCTTAAAAGTCTCAGTTTTGTTCTCTTCCCTTACCTACCCAATTCAAGATGTGCGCTGTCAAAGGGTCTTTTGCGGTTGCTCTCTCGACATCCACTGCGGTTAGTGGCAGGGTCGGGCAGGTCTCTAGTTGAAGTGTGGAGATGGTTGGAGCTGGGTCCTCTTCTGTGATGGGCAGCGGGGAATGGCTCGGGGCGTCTGCATGGGTGATGGTTTTTCTGGGGCGATGAATCAGCATTTAGGAGTAGGCAATGAGGAATTCAGACCACTTGTCATTCCAGGTGACAGAATGTTTTGGGTTGGATTGTTACCTGCTAGGATCCCTAACAGGGGTTTGTGATCAGTGATGATCGAAAAGGTTCTATCATAAAGGTACTCATGGAATCTTTTGACTCCGGTGATGATTGCGAGGGCTTCTCTGTCAAGTTGGCTGTAATTGCATTCTGACTTGGAAAGCTTCTTTGAATAAAAAGCGACTGCTGCCTTTCTGCCATCTGGTAGCATGTGGCTCAGGATGCCGCTGATCCCAAAAGGCGATGCATCACAGGTGACTGTCAAAGGCAGGGTATTGTTATACTGGATTAAAATGGTGTTTGATGTTAATACGTCTTTGATACCCAGAAATGCTGCTTGTTCCCGGTGGCCCCATGTCCAGGTAGTTTTTTTATCTAGCAGCCGATGTAAGGGTTATGGTTGTCTTGTGGGGTAGGAACACATTGTAAAAATTTATGAGACCTAGGAATGCTTGAAGATCAGTTTTGTTCCTAGATGTAGGTGCGTCTTTGAATGCCTTTATCTTTTTTTCGGTGGGGTGTATGCCTTGTTCATCTATTAAATAGCACCAAAACCTGATCTGGTTGGTGGCTAGATTACATTTCTCTTGTTTTACCTTGAGGCCTGCATCTCTAAATCTTCTTAAAACTTCCCTCAATCTGTTCTCTAGTTGGTTGGCATTTTTTGCTGAGACCAGAACATTGTCAAAATAAGGGACGACTCCCTTGATTCCATTTAACAGATGCTCCATGAGATTTTGGAACATGCCTGGAGCAACGCTAACGCTGAACTGGAGATGGTTACACTTGAATGCCCCTCTATGTGTCATGATTGTCTTTGCCTCTGCAGTAATGCGGTCAATGGGTAGTTGTTGGTACACCTGTGTGAGATCAAGCTTCAGAAAATTTTTTCCTCCCGCTAGTGAGTGCAGTAAATGTTACACTACCGGTACTGGGTATGCGCTTTGTTGGACCGCATGGTTTAGGGTTGCCTTATAGTCTCCGCAGATGCGCACTGACCCATCTGGTTTCACAGGAGTCACGATAGGTGTTTCCCATCTGGCAGGGTCGATTGGCTTTAACACCCCTTGAACTATTAATTTGTTTTGTTGTTCATCCATTTTTGGTTTTAAAGCAAACGGGACGCATCTGGCCTTTAAACGGATGGGGGCTATTTTTGAGTCTAGGCTAAATGAAATTGGGGTCCCCTTGTACTTGCCTTGGGTCCTGTTGAAAACATCTTGGAATTCTTGTAGCAGGCTCTCCACCCAGTTGACTGAGGCAATGTGGTTTATCCCGGTCATCCCGATTCCCAGGGGCGCGAAGAATTCGATCCCTAGCAGACGAGGGTGATCATAGTCGATGATGGTCAGAGGCAAGATTTCAGCATGATTCTTAAATTTGATGAGGAAATGTCCAAGGCCTACTACTGGGATTCGATTTCCCTGGTAGTCTTTTAAAATCAGTCTTTGTTTCTGTAATTCTTTTTGTTTAATGTCCGGTATCAGGCGCCGGATGGTATTCCAGGATATCATAGATAGGAAAGATCCTTAGTCGACTTCCATCTCACAGGGCTTCCCTTCAATTCTCACCTCTATCCGGACCTTCCCATCTGCCCTGGCATTTCTGATGGTTACTGTCTGGTGCGTTTCCTGTCTGTCACTGGTTCTTTTGCTTTGGTTCCATCTGCTTCCAGCCTATCTTTCTTCATTTCTGGGGGGGGGGGTGCTGCCACGTCTTTTTGGACTATAGCTCTTTTTCTTGAGGCAGACCCTTTCAATGTGCCCCCGTTTCTTAAAAGCCCTACAGATTGCATTGAGGAATGGGCATTGAGCTCGCGGGTGGTTGCCCCCGCATCTGGCACACTGAAACTCCCACCTGTTTCTTCTCTTTTCCTGCCATTTCTTGTCTGATTGAAGTCTATGGACATCTTCATTTTCGTCCTTGGTATTGCTCTGGGATTCGTAGTGGGCTGTCGCTGTGGGCTGTTTCTTTCCTCCCTCTGCCTTCTTCTATCTAGCTTGGTTTGGCAGATCTGGAATCACATTCATCTGGCACATGGTGGCTGCTGACTTCTTTGCTGCTTTGGCGGTGGTTGCCTCAGCAATAGCCTCAGCCATGGTTATGTTTGGTCTATTCAGCAGCTTACTCTGAAGTGTAGTGTCCTTCAACCCGAGGACCACGCAGTCCCTCATGGCTTTGTCCACGTTCTGGAATTTGCAGGCTCCTCCAATGTGCCTCAGGGCTGCTACAAAATCTCCAATGGTTTCATCTTCCTTCTGGTCTCTCTTGTAGAACTTGTGTCTTTTTATCAAGTTGGAGACCACAGGTGTGTAATGTGCTCAGAGCATTCTGTTCAGCTCAGGCCAAGTCATTTGTTTGACATCTCAGGGTTTAGCCAGCTCCTTCACCATTTTAAAAATGGCTTGTCCACAGTGTGTAAAGAAGACAGTCCTCTTCCTTTGGTCAGATATTTCCTGCAGTTCGTTGCTTTCTAAAAACATAAGAAAGCGATCGATATACGACTCCCAATCCTCCTCATCAGGATTGAATGGTGCGGGCTGCGCTTGTTACCGGCCATCTCTCTCACTCAGTTCAGAATCACCGCGTGCTTCGGTCTAGCTCTTTTACGATGATCCCACCTTCGTCGCCAGTGTTCCGTCCAGAAAGAAGTGGGTGAGACCGGGTTCCAACAACAAACTATTTATACTCACTAAACAATGGTAACAGAACAAGAGCCCAAGCCATGGCAGCCTGGCTTGCCCGTGGCTTGTGGCCAATGACACCACTTTAAGTGTTCACGCCATCTGGCGGGCTAATCGGATTGGTCCTCTAATGGCCAATCTGAGAATGGCCTTTTCAAATTTGTGATTTGGCCCCATGGAAAAGAAAACCTAAACGATTTCCTAACACACCTAAACAGCACACACCCCAAAATCAAGTTCACCATGGAAATGGAAATAAACAAACAATTACCATTCCTAGATGTACTAATCTACAAAAGAACATATGGCACACTAGGACACACTGTATACCTGAAGAAAACACACACCAACCGCTACCTCAACGCCCAATCCCACCACCACCCAGCACAGATAAATTCTGTGGCCAAAACACTAATCACCAGAACCAAACGCCTGGCAGACAAGACACATATAAAGACTGAACTATGCACCCTGACTAAAGTATTGACAGCCAATGGCTTCCACAAAAACAAAATCACTAGTTTGATCCAGAAAAACACACTAAAACATAAATAGAGACCTAGAAGATCAACAGACCTATGGAACAGGTGTCCTGCCCTACATAAGAGGTACTACAGACAAAATCAGTGAGATACGACACAGGCATCACATCAAGACTGCCTTCAAAACAGACCAAAAAATAGCAACCATCCTTAAAAACTGTTTTTTTAAGTTTTGTGCTGTTTAGGTGTGTTAGGAAATCGTTTAGGTTTTCTTTTCCATGGGGCCAAATCACAAATTTGAAAAGGCCATTCTCGGATTGGCCATTAGAGGACCAATCCGATTTGCCCGCCAGACGGCGTGAACACTTAAAGTGGTGTCATTGGCCACAAACCACGGGCAATCCATGCTGCCGTGCCTTGGGCTCTTGTTCTGTTACCATTGTTTAGTGAGTATAAATAAAGAGTTTGTTGTTAGAACCCGGTCTCACGCACTTCTTTCTGGACGGAACACTGGCGACAAAGGTGGGATCATTGTAAAAGAGCATCATAAAATGTTGTCTCCAAAGACAAAATTGACCTGGAAAACCAAGGCATATACGAAGTTCCCTGTGCATCATGCCCGGCCACATACATTGGACAGACCAATAGAAGAATAAGTACCTGCCTGGATGAACACAAAAATGCAGTAAAAAAGCTGGAACACACCTCCTCACTAGTCCAACACATGAAAACCACAGGTCACAACATCAACTTCAATGACACCAAAACCCTAGCCACTATAGAAAACCCCAGCCACAGAATCATCAGAGAAGCCATAGAGATTTTAAAAAGACCTGAAAGCATGAGTAGAAGAGATGATTCCACCAGACTGTCAATCATTTGGGAGCCTGCACTCTCAAATAGAAAGATCTCCACACCACAAGCCAGGCAAACACCTGGGCACAAACAGACTCCCCCTGATACCTCCAGCTCAAATACACCCCAACCAGGCACCCAGATAAAACCTAGCTTCCTAATAGATAATAGCCGTCCTTTCACATGAAGCCAAGCTGCACTGAAAGCCTCCAATACAGGAACACAGTGTTGCCAGCCAATCAAAGCCACAAACAGAAGAAACCAGAAACACCAATCAAACAAACTCCAAGTCCAATAAACACAGACCAAGACTTCCAACCAATCAGGATGAAGAAAAAAGCATCCTGGGACAGCAATAAGCTACCCTCAAATTTAAAAACAACGGCTGTGAGAGCCTGACCCACATACAAACTCAATATAGAAGCCTGATGATGGCAGATGAGATTCTGCTGAAATGTTGCTACAACTTTAAAAGCACTACAATAACGTGGGGTAATACCCGAAGGAAGCTGAACAGCATAGATATATATCTATATTATCTAGATCTATTTCTATCAATCAATCTATATACCTATCTATGTGCAGCAAAGCAAAATTAAACAATTTATCAAAAAAATTGCATTTTCACTTGAAAATAGTAGAGGGCTTGCTTATCATTTCATGATGTTGGCAGTGCACCTGTGATATCACTGAACAGAATTCAGATAGCACCTGACTTTTATAAGGTATTTATAAAACTGAGCAGTATTTTAGTACACCTTTTCAGCAGATATATAATTTGATCATTTGTGCTTTTATTTGGCTGGCAAAAGGAGAAAAAAAGTGATAATAAAAAAGTAACACTTTTGCTTAGATGTTATTATTTCACCATCTATACTTCAAAAGCTCAATAGACTTGAACACTGGGCCCTATCTAACAAAGTGAACTTCAATGTAGACAAAAATAAAGTCTTTTCCTTAGGCAAGAAAAACCAAAATTACACATACAGATTATATGAAACCTGTCTTAATAGCAATACTGTGAGAGGGATCTTGGAGTCCTAGTGGACAATCAATTAAATATAAGCCAGCAGTTTGTAGCCTCTGCCAAAAAAGCCAATGCAATTCAAAATTGCACAAACAGGGGAATTAAAGCAAGATCATGTCAGGTACTAATACCACTCTAGTAAGACCACACCTAGAATACTCATCCAATTTTGGTCACCACACCACAAAAAATATTTTGCAACTTTAGAAAGAGTGTAGAGAAGAGCACAAAGATGATAAGGGGGAATGGGGTTAGAACATGAAGAATAGTTACAAGTTCTGGGCATGGCCAGTCTAGAGAAGGACCAAGGGAGACATGATAGCAGTGTTCCAATATTTGAGGGGCTGTCACAGAGAGGAGGGAGTCAGCCTACTTTCCAAAGTACCTGAAGGCCAGACAAGGAACAATGGTTGGAAATTGATCAAGGAAAGATTCAGCCTAGAAATAAGAAGAAATTTTCTGACAGTGAGACCAATTGATCAATGGAACAGCTTGCCTTCAGAAGTTGTGAGTGCTTCATCACTGGAAACTTTCAAGAAGAGATGGACAGCCACTTGTCAGAAATGCTTGAGCAGGGGGTTGGATTAGATGACCTAAAAGGTTCCTTCCAACTCAGTTATTCTGTATTCTGTAAGTATCTTCTGCAAGTAGCAGTCACAGGTACTGCCAGATATTTTTTTTCTCATTTTACTTCTGGGAATAATGTGACAACATGACAACACATGACAGTGATCTGTCTTAGGATCATGGATTGTAGCTGCCACTTGGCCACTTAGAACAAAAGCTTTGAAAACAGTGAGTTTTTTTCCCCATAAGAATTCCCCCATAAAT
The DNA here is from genome assembly GCA_015471245.1 of Laticauda colubrina. Taxonomy (NCBI): domain Eukaryota; kingdom Metazoa; phylum Chordata; class Lepidosauria; order Squamata; family Elapidae; genus Laticauda; species Laticauda colubrina. The sequence continues at coordinate 17,863,528 of BLBF01000005.1, forward strand.
TTGCAATTATGTATTTTTTCTCTATTTTATTGGCTGCAAATATTTGGGGGGGGGGGATGAGATGCTTTGTAATTCATATAAACTGTTAGCAATAGTTTCCACAAGATCAGAATTGAAGAAAATAATGAGAAGGACTTATTTTATTTGGAAGTTTGACTTTATCAAGCATATACTGATGTCACATAATGAGTATAAAAATAGGGGAACAAAGGTTAAGGTCATACACAAAAGTGAAGAGAAAAGGAGAGGGGAGGAGAGAAGGGAAGAGGGAGAGTGGGGGAAAGAGGGGAGAGAGGGAAAGATCCTTAGCAATTTGTCTGGCTGTAGAGTGGAGAGGCTTGCTAAATTAAGATGTTGATTCATATTCGTAGAGCTTTTTTTCCCCTCAGCGTATATTTAACTAATGTCGCACTATAACTGATTTAAATATTCTCTTCAATTCAAGGATCTACATGAAGGCAACTATATCAACCGTACCAGTCACAATGCATCCAATGAAGCAGGAAACAAAGCTTACCCTGGTAACTGGTTCAATTGTCAAATTATTGTTCTTAGAATGGTTTTCCTAGCAGTCAATTCAGAATTTGTTTTCTTTCTAATTTAGCACTATGAACTGTACCCTGGAACAACAGAGACAGATTTTGTTCATCTTCTCTATGATACAAGTTCGATCATGAGAATAGGGATATTACTATATCTTTATTCATCTGTCTTTTGTCTAGGTTTAACAGATTAATTTCCTTGTTTGCTTGTGAAGCCCCTGTCACACAGACCAACGGATGGAAAGAGGATGTAAAATGGAGAGAAACACTTGCCATCTGTTGGTTAACGCGATGCATCCGTTCTGTACTCACTGCATCCATTTTTCATACTCTGTATCCGTCCAGCATCCGTCTATTGACATTTCATCCGCTCAAAAAGTTTTGAGCTGCACAAAACTTTTTGAGTGGAAAATGTATCCAACGCATCCGTTCTACATCCGCTACGCATACGGGGAACATCCTTTAGATGTCCGTCATCACATCCATTCCTTTCCATTGTTGTCCACTCTGCTTATGCAAATTTGGGGCACTTTTGAGAGCGGATAAGAATGGATGGAACATTTTCTCGTTCGCTGTGTCCTTTTTACATACATTTTGCATCCGTCGGTCTATGTGACAGGCCCTTAATATTTAGTTTCCTGTCAATCTTTTTTTTTTTTTTTTTGTATTTTCTTACTAATGTTGCACTCCTGTTGAATGTTTTATAAAGTATGGCATCCAAAACTGGATTAATACATAATGTTAGGGTTGATTAATATATAGCATAATGAAGTGGTGGGATTTAATTTTTTTTACTACCAATTCTGTGGTATGACTTGGTGGGCGTGGCAGGGGAAGGATACTATAAAAACTCCAGTCAGAGGTGGTATTTGCCGGTTGTCCAAACGACTTAAAATTTCCACTACACGTTCTCTAGAACTGTCAGAATGTGCTGAATACCACTTCTGGCATAATGGAACTGTTAGTTCCCTTCTTTGAAAAGTATAATAGTAACGTAGAAATTAAGGATAATTATCTTGATAGAGATATTCAAGAACTGTTACCAAGGCAAAATCACTGAGACATTTTTTAGAAAAAGTACCATTTAAAATCACTGCAGGTAGACACCATATATAAATAAATCATGTAAAAACTTTATTTTTGTAGTTCCTGGATTATTTTACTTTAGTTTTGCTTATAACTTTTTGCCAGAAGAATATAGTCTAGTGAAATCTAGTTGAATATCTGGTGGAAATTCTATGAAATCTATTCAGTAGTGTCTAGAATCAGAACCAAATCTAATGGGTTTTAGAATACAGCTGTCCTTGACTTTTGACCACAAGTGGGACCAGAAATTCTACCACTAAGTGATACAATCATTAAGTGAATCATGACCAATTTTATTATTTTGTTGACAGTTATTAAGCAAATCACATGGTCAATAAGTAAATCTGGCTCTACCTCTCATTGTATCTTACTTATTGGAAGCCAGCTGGGAAGATTTCAAATAGCAATAGCACTTAAACTTATATACTGCTTCACAGTGCTTTTACAGCCCTCTCTAAGCAGTTTGCAGAGTTAGCATATTGCCCCCACCAATTTGGGTCCTCATTTTATCTACTTCAGAAGGATGAAAGGCTGAGTCAACCTTGAGCCTTGAACTGCCAAAAAGCAGGCAGCCGGCAGCCAGCAGAAGTAGCCTGCAGTACTGCACTCTAACCACAGCACCACCAAGGTGATTACATGACTCTAGGACATTGTTAAGCACATGCTACTTGCCAAGCACCTGAATTTTGATCAAATGCTATGAGGACACTATGATGGTCATAAGTGTGACAACTAGTCGTAAGTCATTTTTTTCATGCTGGTGTAACTTCAGAGAGTCACTAAAATGGTAATAATTTGAGCATTATCTGGAATTATAAATCATGTTAGTCTTCACTGAAAGTTTAAAGAAATACAAAGTACTACAACGTTGACATCACGGATATCTATTGTGACTTAATGTTTGTTCTGAATTTTTTCTTTCTCCTTTTCATTTTATAAAAGGAAAAAACTATCTTACTGTGGTATGTGGACTACCAGATATTTATTTATTATTTGCTACATGTTTCTCTTTTCTTTCCTTCTTTATTGATAGGCTGTAAACCCTATGTTTCTGCCCATAGAAGAATCCAAATGGCTAATTAAGTGTATGTTTTTATGTAACATTGCACACCTCATGAACATAACAGATCTCTTTAAATCATTATCTCTTTATTTATTATTTATGTATCAAATTTAGAGACCACACATCTCCTTCAGAGATGGATATTTACAATTAAAAATACAGAACCATATAAATATAATATTTTATAGAAGGCAGTTAAAGCAGGAATAGAATAATTAATATTAAAAATATATGCCTTGAAGATGTTGGGTTTATTTATTTCCTCAGCTGAATGATTGTCTTGGAAATCTACTAGGCCTCATACAGTTTAAGCAATGCATAATTGAACTGTTTATTGAATAGAAGCCAGTATTTCCATATGCCTTTTCCTGAAATAACAGTAACCACCTCAAAAAGATTCTGGAGAAATCACATGTGCACACATGGAAGCACTTTGCAAATAAAAACAGCAAGATTGGTAGATAAGTCATAAAAGACCACAAAGACAATCTATCAGGATGTTCTCTTCTGCAACCCTTTGAAATAAATATGAGCTGTTCAAAAACAAGGCAAGTAAATTGATAGTGAAATAATTGTAACAGTAAAGCAATGTGGCCACTGGGCATATTTTTTAAAGTATTGCATACTACATTTCCATAAATTTCCACTAGTTACTAAATTATGCTCAATACCATATTCTACATCAGGGAAACACTAAATATATAATACAGCTGATGTGTGGGAGAAATAATGCTCAAAAGTAAAATCAAGTAAAGTCATTTATTGAACAGTGATGAAGGACTTCCCTTACTTCTGCCGTTGCTCTTCTATGGATCACTTACATTAAAGAAAATAGACTCTAAAACCTTCAAAATAAAGATATATTAAGAGTAGGAGAAACTATATCCTTGGGGAAACTTTTTTCCCCAAGTTCACAAGTCCTTTGATCATTTTGGGGAGAAATGAAAAATTAATTCCTAGATGTCCTATTTTACTTACAGGTATAATTATGTCCTTCATTTTAAGCAAATCTCAGGCCAACTTGCTATAAATTATAACAGCAGCAACAAAACTTTAATATCTATATATTTGCTAGAAAAGAGAACCTTAAAAACAATATTATAATAATTGTAAAGATTCCAGTTGAATCACAAGTTGAAAAGGCTGTGAAAAGATCTTTGTCTAGTAATGAACAAATATCAATGTTAGATAATAGTTTGTATGTAAAAAAAAGGAACCAATCCAACACCCATATCCACATTCCTCAGTTCGAAGCTCAATAAACCGGCAGGATTCAGAAAAATAAATTTAAGAACCCAAACATATTATATGCAAATTATAAGTTTTCCAACATTCTATATCAGCCTTCTTCAACTTGCTACTCTTTAGATACGTAAATTATCAGCTCCATGAATTCCCCACCTGGATCCATAATAATAATATAGCAATAGCATTTAGTCTTATATTCTATCCCTTGGTACTTTACAACAGGGGTCGCCAACATTTTGGACCTCACCAAACTCATAATTTTAAATCCTGCTGACCACTAATATGAATTTTGACTGGCGGTGGCTTGCTGACATTGGTGGGAAAGTCGGCCCCATATTCCAGAGCTGCAGTAGTCACAGGACTGGCCCTTTGGTCATCCTGCTCATCCACCTGGATGCCCCGGCCTGCCATGGACTGGAGAACCTATTCTGGGATGACCAAAGGGCAAGTCTTGTGACTACTGCAGCTCTGGAATATGGGACTGACTTTCCTACTAATGTCAGCAAGCCACCCTGGGATGGATTTCCTTCCCCTGCTGTTGTTCTTACCTTCCAGTTTCAGCTTGCATGGCTGTACTCAAGGTAAGGTTTATGCTCATCTGAAGGGTGGGGGCCAGCAGGTGGGCAGGCCATGTGGGTGTCACAACCTTGTGTTCCTGAGAAGCCTGGATTAATTGCTTTTGGGGGTGCTTTTGGAGGTCATTTCTCTGTGGACCACCAAAATTTTCTTGCAGATCACCAGTGGTCCTCGGCCCACTGATTGGCAACTGCTGCTTTACAGTACCGTCTGAACAATTTACAATGTAAACATTATTTGCATACTTTCTCCAATAATCTGGATCCTCATTTTCATGACCTCAGAAGAATAGAAGGCTGAATAAACCTTGAACCTTGTCAGGATCGAACTCCAAGCTGTGAGCAGAGTTATCCTGCAATCCTTCATTTTAACTAGGATATCTTTGATATATGCTATCTTTTCTTCTCTAAAATTGCAAGGCTGGTGGAGAAAGTAAGAAACATGACCTTTATGGAAAACAGGATAAAATATTTTTAAAAGCAATGAGATAACTTTCAGAAGTAGCTGAGCCGGACTTCTCCATTTACGCCCAGAAAACACAGTCAGATTTGCAAGATTCTATTATAGTTAATAAACATCTGTCTGTAGAGATGATTTCCTGGTCTGCTTCCACCTAGTAGGACTGATAGCTGGATTTTTGTCTCCTTGCAGATGTATAAAGGAAGTATGTAGGCAGCTAGAAAGTTCAAGATTTCTGTAAAGCACCTGTGAGCAAACACATTTGTGTTTTGGATCAAATATTATATTGTGTAGGTTTGGGAGAGAGAAATTTGGAAGTCCTGTTCAAGTCTCAAGGAACCAGAGTGACTGAACATATCAAACAAAGATAGAACATGAGCTGGAAGTAGAATCAGCAGTGAATCAGGTATGTGAAGCTATCAAGCCCAGCAGCAGCAACAGCAGCAGCAGCAGAAGCAGAATCTGAAAAGAAAGACCTGCATAAGAACTAGGTGATAAGGAGACTGGATGGCACTAGGATTACACTGAAACACAGTCCTGAAGCTGTAACTGAAGTGAAGTAACCCAGGTGCTAGATTACCAGAAATGCTTGAGAAAGTTTTTTTTTCCCCCCATTATTGACCTTTCTCTTTATTTTATAAAATAGAACAGTAATAAAACAAATGTAAGCTAAGATATTTAGGGGAGGGAGATCGCATAGTCTGGTGATTATATTTCTCAAGTATGTGGAGAAAAAGTAGCAAAAAAGAAATAGCAGTTAAAGAACACCAAGGAAGTGTTGTTAAAAATGTTGGTTGGATATTTCTTAAATTAGTTGTGCTCATAATTAAGAAATCATAGGTACAAATACATAGGCAAAATAAGAACATTAACAGCATAAATTGTATGTTTTGCTAATCCTTGCAAAACAGTAAAATTCAATTTAATGATTATCCCATCTTCTTGTTGTCTCAATTTGTTAGTATCTCTTCAAAGCCTCTGGAGGTGATCCTAATTTTTTGTGAGAATTAGACAGAAACAAGTTAGCTAAATGCCATGGATTAAAAAATAGAGATAATTCCAGTGCTAAAAAAATAACAATAAAGAATGAATTCTGATGATTTTTTTCAGGTTTTACATTATTAAAGGCCCTGTCACACTGCCCAACGGATGCAAAACGTTAGTAAAAAGGACACAACGGATGAGAAAAATGTTCCATCCGTTGTTATCCGCTCTCAAAAGGGGCAAAAATTTGCATAACCAGAGTGGATAACACGGAAAGGAATGGACATGGGGAGGACACAGAGCGGATGGAAAGCGGATGCAGAACGGAAGCCTAGTGGATGGAAGCGGATGGGAGCGGATGGCACATCCGCTAGGCTTCCAGGGGGCCGCAGCAAAGCGGACGCAGAATGGATACAGCGGATGCACAGCGGATGAAGCGGATGCACAGCAGAAGCCTAGCGGATGCACAGCGGAAGCCTAACGGATGCCGAACGTTAATTACACATGTGGGGAGGATGCATTGCGTAAGCCACACGGATATAAAGGGAAGCAGCTCAGAAGCAGGTCACCATTCAGAGGAAAGACCTGCTGCCGGACAGATTGACAGCCTTACCTGCCCTGCCTACATGCCTGCCTGCAAGCCTTGCTGCCAGCCTTGCTGCCAGCCTCCCTGCCAGGTTTGCTGTCTGCCTACCTGCCAGCCTTGCTGCCAGTCTGCCTTCCAGCCTCCCTGCAAGCCAGTCTGCCTGCCAGCCTTGGTTCCTGCCTGCTTGCCAGCCTTGGTGCCTACCTGCCTGCCAGCCTTCCTGCCAGCCTTGGTGCCTGCCTGCCTGCAAGCCTTCCTGCCAGTTTTGGTGCCTGCCTGCCTGCCAGCCTTGGTGGCAGCCTTCCTGCCAGCCTTGGTTCCTGCCAGCCTCCCTCCAAGCCAGCAACCCCACAACCATGGGGAAGAACAGAAAGCCTCAGCCATCTGCTGCCAGGCCTGGCAAGAGGGACAGGGCTACCATCCCGCCCCCTGGCCCTCACTCTGCTTCTGCTGGGGCTTCTGTAGCACGGGTTCGCTCTTCTGGGGCTGGAGTTTCTGCTGCTTCTGCTTCTGGAGGAGCTGATGATGATGCTTTTGGCAGTGGTGCTTCTGCTGGTGCTAACTCTGCTGATGCTGCACCCCAATGGTGTTTCAAACAAGCACTCAAGCACCAGCCACGTCCACAGCACCTGGACCCTTCACCCCTGAGACTGAGTGACCAAGAGGAGTGCCAGAGACTGGCTGGCTGGCTACCTGTGGACTTTATATGGACACTTGACTTGGGTCATTTTTCTTTTACAGCTTGTTGTTCAATAAAGTTTATCTTTGATTCACAAACTTGCCTCATTTCTTTTTTTTAATATAGTCTTGGTGGAAACTTTTAGAAATGGTTTAAGCCTTTGCATGTTTGTGGGATGGGTAAGGATAGCAGTGGGGTGGGCAGGGATACATTTGGGATGGGTAATAGCTGTGGGATAGATAAACCTCCAGTGCAAGCATAGTGGGACTGTATATGGTCCACCCTCCCAGGTGCCACACCTATGGCCCTTTATTATCAATAACAATTTAATCATTGATCCACACATTTCAACATAAACACAACTCTTTATTAAATGCCCTGTTCATTGTAGGCCCACCCAACATACATGGCCCAATCTCATCCGTGTGATGAGACAGGCTGAAGGAAGCATCTATTAAACATCTATCATCCTGTCTTGCCACTCCACCGCTCCAGCTGGGGAGTTGCACCAGTGTTTCAGGAGGTTGCGCTGCTTCTTCCCTTGACGTGAAGCTCTGTTGGGGCCTTGCACATCCACAGTATCTATCAGGTTTCGCCCTTGCCTCCATTCCCCAGGCTCCATGTCCCCATTGCCTTGTTGGAGGTCTACGAGCCTGTTCTGCAAGACTGGGTAGCGGGTGTGCATGAGATTGTGCAGGATGCAACAAGCTTCCATGATCCTCCTCATGGTCTGTGGGTGATGCTGCATGGTGGTGAGAAGTACCTGGAACCTGTTGGCCAGGATGCCAGAGGTGTTCTCCACCACCTGCCTGGCCCTGGACAGCCTGTAGTTGAAGATCCTCTCTTCACGGGTGAGGCATCTGGAGGTGTAGGGCTTCATGAGGTAGGTTCTGAGGGAGAAGGTGTCATCCCCCACGATGAAGTAGGGCACATCTTGCGTGTCGTTGGGCAGGGGTTCTGGATCTGGGAAGCCCACGATGAGGTTGCATTCCAGCCCCTCCTTGAGGTGACTGGCATTGTATACCTGGGCATCTGAACATGAGCCGTTGCCTGAAGCATCGATGTACATGAACTTGTAGTTAGCATCGACCATGGCGAAGAGGATGATGCTGAAGAAGCCCTTGTAGTTGTGATAAGTGGACCCTGACTTGGCTGGAGCTTTGCAGGCCACGTGCTTCCCATCTATGGCTCCAACGGTGTGGGGGAAGTTCCACCTCTGATACCACTGCTCTGCAACTTTCTTCCAGCCTTCTTCAGTGGTGGGGCACTGGAGGAGCTCATCCAGGTATTCTTCGATGATGGCCTGCACCACTTCTCTGACCACAATGCTGATGGTGTTGTGTGGCACCATCCAGCCATACTGCATGCTCCTGTAAGTCGTCCCTGAGGCCAGGTGGCGCAGAGTGTGTGCCACCTTGAGCCCAGGGTCCAGGCTGGGGTGGAAGTTGGTGCTCTGCTTGGTCAACCTGGGTGTCAGCCGCTGCACAACTTCGTCAAACATGGCTGGCGGCATCCTCATGAAGTTCTGGAATGCATGAGTGTCTTCGTTCCTGAACTCCCCCATCAACTTGTTGTACAGTCCGTACTCTGCTCTTCTCCCGATCCTTCTTCGGACCCAGACGCTTCTTGGCCGCCTCCTTTTCTTCCCATAGTAGAGTTCACAGAGCCTGTAGATGGCTTCGCATTGTTGCAGAAGGATGGTGGCTGCCAAAAGGACTTTGTTACAATCCATGGTGGACATGATTGGATGCTGTGGAAGAGCAAGATCCAGATGAAGACTGCAGAGATCTGCACAGCAGGGCTGCTGGTCTGAAAGTGAGATCCAGGTGAGTTGCTCCCCCTTTTTATAGGCAATATAGGTTTTTCCCTATGTGTCCTTTTGCATCCTCTAGGCATCCTCTAGACATCCTTAATATCCGAGATAGGTCCCCTCTGCGGACGTTTTTTCTGTTTTAAATGCTTTCTTTGTGAGCTGCATCCACTTTCATCCGATCTGCATCCGTTCTGCATCTGTTCCGCATCCGTTCCGCTTCCTCCCTGCGTCTGTTTACTGCTGGAGTGGACTGAGTTGCACGGATGCGTAGCAGATGCCTAGCGGATATAGAGGATGCGTATAACGGATGTGTAACGGATGCCTAGCAGATGCCTAGCGGATGAAGAACGGATACATTGGATACATTTTCCGCACAAAAGTTTTGAGCAGCTCAAAACCCTCTGAGTGGATGAAACGTCAATAGACGGGTGCTTGACGGATAAAGAGGAAGCAAAACATATGCAGTGAGTACAAAACGGAAGCATCGCATTAACCAATGGATGGCAAGTGTTTTTCTCCATTTTACATCCTCTTTCCATCCGTTGGTGCAGTGTGACAGGGGCTTAACATAAAGATAAATTACAAAAATACTTCAATATCATTTTTCAAACTTACTAAATCATTCATGGATGTCATTCTGGCACTTATTTTTGCTATTGGCTCTCCCAATTGGCTCTCCCAATTCAACAGACAGACTAAAAAGAAGATATATTTAAATGCTATCACAGTGGGGACAGAATGTTACTGAAGACAAAAGAAAGATTCACACTGAGGTCATAGCTATTGGTAACATTTAGCCAACAGCATTCTCTGACTTAAAAATGCTAAGTTGGTTCAGAGCTGGTTAGTATTTGGATGGGAAATTAGCAGTTTGTCTTGTAAAATAAATTGTGAAGTCACAAAAAATCATCCTGAAAGACTTCCAGGGAAGAAATAGTGACTCCACACTAGACATGTAGCAACTGACATATTAAAGAATGTTTTTAAACAATGGATCCATTTGTTAATTTTAAATGCACATGCCTCTATATAAGTTATTTTTAAAAGGCATTATGAAAGAGGAATTTTATCCGACAAGATAAAAGTGACTTGAAAGTGGATTTAAGAAGCACAGGCTACAAAATGACATGGAAAATGTCATTCATTCAACAAACTTATATGGCTACCCAACTCACACACAGTGACTCTGGCACAGCTTACAGCATTAAAAATCCACAATATAAAATCCATAAAACCCCAGCCCACCCCCATGTTACAGTGGACATACAAAATTAAAATTAAAAAGGATTGTACAAATAAAAAAATCAGAAAATAATTTTCCTATACTGGATTTTCAAAAAAGCCTTGCTAAAACTTTGAAGAATTTTGTGAGAAAGGTCAAAAGAAAAATGAAAAGAAATCAAATTCTGTGACATTATTTGGTGGGACTAAAATCAAGATTGTTAGAAATTTAAGGAAGAAATATAAAGTTGTCTTATGTGATCAAGGTTAAAATAGATCTGAAGCAATCCCTGGTAACCCTTAACAGACTTTTGCTGACATCAGGATTGCAACGAAAAGGCTTTTTGGGTTTTTTTTTAATAGATAAGGGATGATATCCAGAAATAATAGATCATTTGTTGTTTCTTAAGAGAAGGTAATAAGTTGTTAAAATTGTTTACACTTGTGATAAAAGGGAAAATTACCTCTAAAGATATTTCTTTTTCTGTATTACATTCTTATTTTTCTCTCTTTTGCCCTCTCTCTTTTTCTTTCTTTTTTGTATCTTCTATTTTTCTTTTAGTTTATATTATTTTTTATTGCTGTAATTGTAATGTTTAATAAAACAACAATTAAAATCAGCCTGGGAGAAAACAGTGAAAAAATATTTATGAAAATTTGACCAGAAAATTACATGTGGATGTTCATTAGGATATTATTTCAATTGAGGGAAATTTTATATTATAAGCACAGCCTTGATTCACTTTCTTTCAGATAAATGAACAGTTGCTAATTTAATTTCATGACAGTAAAATACAAGGGCTGGGAATATTGTGCTGATGTGGAAAAAGTACCTTTCTGTTGTTAGACTGGTTGTCTATCTTTCCTGGAAAACCCCTGTAAAATAGACAGGAAAATATTTGATTCAATGTATAGCATCATAATGCACTCTTGAAAAATATGCAGTTGCCTTAAGGCCCTGTCACACTGGCCGACGGATGCAAAATGTTTGTAAAAAGGACACAGCGGACGAGAAAAATGTTCCATCCATTGTTATCTGATCTCAAAAGGAGCAAAATTTGCATAACCAGAGCGGACAACACAAAAAGGAACGGACGGGGGGAGGACGTAGGGCGGATGGAAAGCGGATGCTCCATGGAAGCCTAGTGGATGGAAGCGGATGGGAGCAGATGGCACATCCACAAGACTTCCGGGGGAGTGCATCAAAGTGGATGCAGAATGGAAAGAGCGGATGCAGAGTGGATGCCAAGCGGATGAAGCGGATGCACAGCATATGCCGATCGGATAAAGCGGAAGCAGAACGGAAGCCGAGCGGATGCCTAGCGAAAGCCTAGCGGATGCCTAGCAGATGCCTAGCGGATGCCTAGTGTACACTTCACATGCGAGGAGGATGCATTGTGTTAAGCCTGGGTTCCCCAACCAGGGTTAGGTAGACAAGCTAAACAGAATGTGCAGTGTTAGTCAGATAGGCACACAGATAAATGAGTGAGCTAAGCTTGTATGTTTATTAAAATACAGTAAAAATAACAGATATGCTTGTGCTATCAAGAATATAGTTTATTCCATTATAAGTTAATAGCATAGTCAAATAACAGTCCAATAGTCATGTATCATGTAGTCAGTCCATTCAGGGATATTCAGGTAGCAAAGTCCATGTAGAATATCCTATGTCAGTTCACTTACAAATCAGTCCTTTGTTGTCTCTCCCGTTCGAGCAATGCAGTCTTGATTCCAAGCAGTAATCAGGATCATCAAAGCCAGAGAGCGAGCAAGCTGTAGTCTTGCTACTTTTATATTGTTTTCATAATCACTCCTTTAATTGCTATTTCACAGTTAAAGCTGCATACACTCTAACATACACTAACTATGATTCATAGTTATTATTTCACCTAAACCAGTTAGGGTAAACATTGTTATCCCTAACATTCTCCCCTTTTAGGTT
>BLBF01000005.1:17878125-17894930 GCA_015471245.1 Laticauda colubrina
ATAGCTGTGGGATGGGCAGAGATACCTTTGGGATGGGTAATAGCTGTGGGATGGGCAGGGATACCTTTGGGATGGGTAATAGCTGTGGGATAGATAAACATCCAGTGCAAGCATAGTGGGACTGTATGGTCCACCCTCCCAGGTGCCACACTTATGGCCCTTTATTGTCAATAACAATGTAATCATTCATCCACACATGTCAACATAAACACAACTCTTTATTAAATGCCCTGTTCATTGTAGGCCCACCCAACATACAATGCCCAATCTCATCAGTGTGATGAGACAGGCTGAAGGAAGCATCCATTGATCATCTACCATCCTGTCTTGCCACTCCACTGCTCCAGCTGGGGAGTTGCACCAGTTTCTCAGGAGGTTGCGCTGCTTCTTTGCTTCATGTGAGGCTCTGTTGGGGCCTTGCATATCCTGAGTGTCTATCAGGTTTCACCCTTGCCTCCATTCCCCAGGCTCCATGTCCCCATTGCCTTATTGGAGGTCCACGAGCCTGTTCTGCAACACTGGGTAGAGGGTGCGCATGAGATTGTGCATGATGCAGCAAGCTTCCACAATCCTCCTCACAGTCTGTGGGCGATACTGCATGATGGTGAAAAGTACCTGGAACCTGTTGGCCAGGATGCCAAAGGCATTCTCCACCACCCGCCTTGCCCTGGACAGCCTGTAGTTGAAGATCCTCTCTTCACGGGTGAGGACTCTGGAGGTGTACGGCTTCATGAGGTAGGTTGTGAGGGAGAAGGCGTCATCCCCCACGATGATGTAGGGCACATCTTGCGTGTCGTTGGGCAGGGGGTCTGGATCTGGGAAGCACACGATGAGGTTGCATTCCAGCCCCTCCTTGAGGTCACTGGTGTTGTATACCTGGGCATCTGAGGCTGACCTGTTGCCTGAAGCATCGATGTACATGAACTTGTAGTCAGCATGGACCATGGCGAAGAGGATGATGCTGTAGAAGCCCTTGTAGTTGAAATAAGTGGACCCTGACTTGGCTGGAGCTTTGCAGGCCACATGCATGCCATCCATGGCTCCAATGGTGTGTGGGAAGTTCCACCTCTGATACCACTGCTCTGCAACTTTCTTCCATCCTTCTTCAGTGGAGGGGCACTGGAGGAGCTCCTCCAGGTATTCTTCGATGATGGCCTGCACCACTTCTCTGACCACAATGCTGATGGTGTTGTGTGGCACCCTCCAGCCGTACTGCATGCTCCTATATGTGGTCCCGGAGGCCAGGTGGCGCAGAGTCAGTGCCACCCTGTGCCCATGGTCCAGGCTGGGCCGGAAGTTGGTGCTCTGCTTGGTCAACCTAGGTCTCAGCCGCTCCACAACTTCACAAACATGGCTGGAGGCATCCTCATGAAGTTCTGGAATGCACGAGGGTCTTCGTTCCTCAGCTCCACCATCAGCTTGTTGTACAGTCCATACTCTGCTATTCTCCCAATCCATCTTCGGTCCCAGACGCTTCTTGGACGCCTCCTTTTCTTCCCGTAGAACAGTTGAAAGAGCCTGTATATGGCTTCGCACTGTTGCAGAAGGATGGTGGCTACCAAAACGAGTGTGTTACGATCCATGGTGGACATCAATGGATGCTGTGGAAGAGCAAGAGCCAGATGAAGGCTGCAGAGGTCTGCACAGCAGGGCTACTGGACTGAAAGTGAGATCCAGGTGAGTTGCTCCCCCTTTTTATAGGCAATATAGGTTTTCCACTATGTGTCCTTTTGCATCCTCTAGGCATCCTCTAGACATCCTTAATATCCAAGATAGGTCCCCTCTGCGAACGTTTTTTCCGTTTTAAATGCTTTGTATGCGAGCTGCATCTGCTTTCATCCTTTCTTCGTCCGTGCTACTAATGCTGCGTGTCTGTTCCGCGTCCGTTTCGCTTCCTCCCTGTGTCCATTTTCCACTGGATCAGATGTGAGTTGCGTGGATGCACAGCGGATGCCTAGCCAATATACCGGATGCGTAACGGATGACGACGGATGTAGAACAGATGTTCCCCGTATGCGTTGCGGATGCAGAACGGACGCATTGGATACTTTTTCTGCTCAAAAAGTTTTGAGCAGCTCAGAACTTTTTGAGCGGATGGAACCTCAGTCGACGGATGCTGGATGGATAGAGAGCATGAAAAACGGAGACAGTGAGTACAGAATGGAAGCATCGCATTAACCAACGGATGGCTAGTGTTTCTCTCCTTTTTACATCCTCTTTCCATCCATTGGTGCAGTGTGACATGGGCTTTACTTATTAACCAGTCAACATGAAAAATTAGAAGCTGGAAGAGAGTTCACCACAGCTCTTCCGTCAGGGACAGCAGTGGTACTTCCCAACCAGCATGGATGTAAGGGAAGGAGCAGCAAAAATAGAGGAACATTCAGAGTGAAATATCTGTGCTTGGTTACAGTGGAGAGAAACAGGCAATGGAGAAGAAAAATTACTTTCTCCTTTTCTGACAGCAGCAGTAATTGTCATTCCTTTGTGAGGTTAGTGAATCTACTAGCCATATTTTTTTAGGTATGGATAAAAGTAATGTTGTAGGGACAATGGTTTTTGAAAAAAACAAACAAACTTGAGATGGGAGAAAAGCACATCTCGGTTCTGGAAGATGTGCCTAGAGTCATTTTGAAGGGGTGCTTTATTTCAAATGTTATAAAGAAATTATATTTTCTGCAGAAACCTAGTTACAATTTTTTCAGTGGGCAAGAATGTTGCCTTGTCAGTATGCTTCATCATGAGTTAAGGTTCATTATGTCATGATCTCTAGAAGACTCAAGTACATGTGGTCCTCCTTTGGCCAGTCCACTATACCAGCAGCCAGTAGTAGACATTTTGATGGCATGGGTCGTGTTCTTGCCATTGAGATGATTCTTCAGGATTTTTCTTATCCTTTGGTGGTACTTGTATGTTGCCTTCTTTCTTGACTCCTCACCATATTTTTCATGTTACTGGATGATACTCAGGTACTTGTGGCTGGATTGTATGTCTGCTATATGACCTATCCCATTAGTCTTAACTATCTTAACTAACTTCCATCATTTAACTACCATACAACCACACTTCTCTAGTCTAAATGGCATCTCAGTGTCCTCACTGTAGATCCATGACAGTTAGATCATTGAATCACTGCCTCCATCACTCTTAGCATACAGCTTAATATCATCCATGTAGACGACATGGCTGCTGGTAGTTTGACTCTTGAAGTTGTATCTGTACCCAACCATTGTCATTATCTAGTTGCAAAAGTCAAGCTATTCTCTCTCTCTCTCTCCCCCTCCCTCCCTCCCCCCCATGTGTGTGTGTGTGTGAGAGAGAGAGAGACAGAGAGAGAGTGAGAGTGAGAGAGAGATTTAAATAAATCACAATTATTTAAAGGCATTTAAATCTGCATTGTCTTTCTTCATGTGGCCAAAGATGAATAAATAAGAGATACAGTATTATATGTAGCTTTGATCAAATTCTTATTCATAACAATTGCTTTCCCTTTATACAATATAGGTCTTGAACTGACACTGTACTCCACTCATCACTTCTATGAACAGAAAAGTCTATCACAGTCTATCAAACTCTGTAATGACAACAGTGGCACATACAAGGACTAAAGGTCTCACAAGTTTACTTGTAGGATGTCAATTTTACTCTATTTTTTAATATTCATAGTTCTCTAGTGGGTTATGCAAAACACTTCAGAATCACGAAGCATACTATTGGAACTAAAAATGCCTCTTTTCTCACTGTGGAATTGTATTAAAAAGTTATACTGGTTATGTAGCAGCAAAGAAAATTTCCTCCAAGTCTACCTCCCCCCCAAATGCACAGACACAGACATACAAAGACACACAAACAGATACACACACATACCCAAATAGGCACACACATAAAACAATACAAAACATATTCAAGCCTTAGGCAAAAGCTTCAGCTAGTTGACAATGATATGAGCATACAACTGAAAGCTAATATACAGGTGAAACTCAAAAAATTAGAATATCATGCAAAAGTTCATTTATTTCAGTAATGCAACTTAAAAGGTGAAACTAATATATGAGATAGATGCATTACATGCAAAGCAAAATAGTTCAAGCCGTGGTTTGTTATAATTGTGATGATTATGGCTTACAGTTCATGAAAACCCCAAATCCACAATCTCAGAAAATTAGAATATTACATGCACTCAATAAAACAAGGATTGTACATAGAACAGTATCAGACCTCTGAAAGGTATTAGCATGCATATGTACTCAGTACTCAGTTTGGGCCCCTTTTGCAGCAGTTACTGCCTCAATGCAGCGTGGCATGGAAGCTATCAGCTTGTGACACTGCTGAGGTGTTATGGAAGACCAGGATGCTTCAATGGTGACCTTCAGCTCTTCTATATTGTTCGGTCTCATGTCTCTCATCTTTCTCTTGACAATGCCCCATAGATTCTCTTTGGGGTTCAGGTCAGGCGAGTTTCCTAACCAGTCAAACACAGTAATCCCACGGTCACTGAACCAGGTTTTGGTGCTTTTGGGCAGTGTGGGCAGGTGCCAAGTCCTGCTGGAAAATGAAGTCAGCATCCCCATAAAGCTTGTCTGCAGAAGGAAGCATGAAGTGCTCCAAAATCTCCTGGTAGATGGCTGCATTGACCCTGGACTTAATGAAGCACAGTGGACCAACACCAGCAGATGACATGGCTCACCAAATGAACACAGACTATGGAAACCTCACACTGGGCTTCAAGCATCTTGCAGTGTGTGCCTTTCCATTCTTCCTGCAGAATCTGGGTCCTTAGTTTCCAAATTAGATGCTCTCATCAGAAAAGAGGAGTTTGGAACAGTGAGCAGACCAGGTTTGTTTTTCTTTAGCCCAGGTAAGACGCTTCTGACGTTGTTTGTTGTTCAGGAGCAGCTTGACAAGAGGAATACAACATTTGAAGCCCATATCCAGGATCCGTCTGTGTGTGTTGGCTCTTGATGCACTGACTCCAGCCTCCGTCCACTCCTTGTGAAAGTCCCCAACACTTTTGAATGGCCCTTTCCTGACAATCCTCTCCAGGCTGCAGTCATCCCTGCTGCTTATGCATCTTTTTCTTCCACACTTTCCCCTTCCACATAACTTTCTATTAATGTCCTTTGATACAGCACTTTGGGAACATCCAACTTCTTTTACAACTACCTTTTGAGGCTTTCCCTCCTTATGGAGGGTGTCAGTGATGGTTTTCTGCACAACTACCAGGTCATCAGTCTTTCCTATGATTGTGATTGCTACTGAACCAGACTGAGAGACCATTTAAAGGCTCAGGAGCCCTTTGCAGGTTTAATTAGCTGATTAGAGTGGGACACTTTGAGCCTCGAATATTGAACCTTTTCACAATATTCTAATTTTCTGAGATTGTGGATTTGGGGTTTTCATGAGCTGTAAGCCATAATCTTCACAATTTTGACAAATCATGGCTTGAACTGTCTTGCTTTGCATGTAATGAGTCTATCTCAGATATTAGGTTCACCTTTTAAGTTGCATTACTGAAATAAATGAACTTTTGCACAATATTCTAATTTTTTGAGTTTCACCTGTAGTTCAATAAGTGAACACATAATATGAAGCACTAAAATGATCTGCACAATTGTTCCAAAGATCCCTTCCACAAGGAGAAGGAGGGGGAGGAATTGTTATTGATGAAGATGATGATATTATCAGATCTTCTAGGGTGAGCAGATCTTATCACTTTAATTCAGATTTTTATTTCACTTAAGGAAATTGCCTTATCTGCCATTGCTATTTGTCCAATGCAGAAAGTCAACAATCCAATCCTTCTTAACTTGATTGTGGTGCATTGGTTAAAGAATCTATTCATTCATTTATCAAAAATCTATGTAGTAGGATATCATGGAACACTGAAAAGGTGCTCCAACTGAATAGATAAAGAACATCCTCCATATAGTGTAGTCAATATAGCATTTCTTAAAAAAGACATTTGTACATGCATGGAAGCACTTTTTCACTGAAGTTAAATCAAATTGGTCCAGTTCAATGCTTCAATTTAAGATGTCACAGTGGAGGGACTTCTGAGTTGAGATACCACCTCAAATTATATTGTAAAGAATACATTAAGTTAACCCTTGAGGTGAACTGACACCTAACTGATAACAGATAATCAGAATTGGAAGAGACCTTGTAGGTCATCTAGTCTAACCCCCTCACTCAAGGAAGAGACCCTACACCATTTCTGACAGATGGCAGTCCAATCTCTTCTTGAAAGTCTCAAGTGATGGCGCTCCCACAACTTCCGAGAGCAAGCTGTTCCATTGGTTAATTGTTCTCACTGTCAGAAAGTTTCTCCTTATTTCCAGGTTAAATATCTCCTTGTTCAGTTTCCATCCATTATTTCTTGTCTGGCCTACAGGCACTTTAGAAAATAGCTTGACCCCCTTCCTCTCCATGACAGAACTACTTCCTGCACAACTACAGGTAATAGTAAGAAGAATCTCAAGATAATTACCATAACAGTATGATTGAAACTCTGCCAGTGTTTCCATAATCACATAAAAAAGGCAGAGTTTCAACTGCAAAACATAACTGCAATGTTTATTTGGGGGGGGGAGGGGTTTAACCACACTCTTTGGACACCCATGGTTCCTCTATGATACTTTGTCCATGCTTCTATGATTTGTGTTCGTTTTGTTTTCTGTTGATCAAGCATTTTTCTGCTACTGCATTAATATCATGGAAACTATTTCTCATTGTTTGGACAGAAATGGTTCACACCAAAGGTGTGAAGGAAATTTTGCTTAGTGCTACAAGAACTAAACAACAACAACAAAGAGTTAAAAATAACAGGAGGGGGGTAAATGCCCCATACATTTTTGCTGTTGTTGCTTTTGTCAAGGAAGCAAAAACAGGGGGGAAAGGCCTTTTCACTTCTTTGCTGTCTGTCTCTCTCCCTAAAACCTCACAGAGTACCTATGCTGCTTTGAGTTGTCCAAAAATAAAAGTAGGATAGACATCTACTAATAATTTTTAATGTGCTTTCTCAGTTCCTGTATTAGGGTTTTGTTTTTATTTTTTTGAAGGAACCATCATACTTCTTTCTACTTTTTGTTTCCTTAGGATAGGATATGGGTCTAAAGAGTCTGCATTTTGATGGGAATACTCAAAAGAGGTATAAGATAGGACTTATCCAGGATTTGTCAAACAAGTTGTCACATTCAAGATAAAAGTGTCTCAGAGGGACATGTTTCTGAAAGTTTATGTCTCAGAGTTATGATCCTCTTTCTCATTTAATTACTGACTGCCTGGAATAATGAAACAATTCCAAAAGTAGTTGTAAAATTCTCATTCCACTTAATGAAAGAAAATTTGCTTTAGAAATATTTCAAGGGGGAATGACATCTATGCTTTTCTTTAATAATACAAATAATTGTCCTGTATTGTAGTCCTGAATCACTACAATAGGTACTCTCTGAATTCTCAAATTAAATCCAAAGGGAAATATCAAGGTTCCAAGTAATAAATCCCTATCAAGGAAAACTCCAAGGCCAGTAGATTCTTCAAAGAATAGTTTTATTGGTGATCTCATATTGGCACAGATCTGGTGAAAATCGACTCTGAATACACCCATGGTTTTTATCTAATTAAAAGTAAAAAATGTTCCACTTTGTCAAAACAGTTAGTCACATAGTCCAATCATGGTGCGGTCTGACAACCAATCACTCCACCTTCCTCCAACCAGATGTGAGAATGTCCTTGGTTCCCAAGAGAAAGAATTTTGTTTTGGCAATAGAATCCCCTCTATCCCCACTCCCAATCCCTCAGCTCCAGTGTGGCAACACTGAAGTGGTCAAAATGGCTTTGGTCAGGTCAGCTTCCAGTTTGCCCCCCACCTCAACCACTTCTGCCCCAAAGCAGAAGTTCAAAGCACTTCTGCCCCAAAGCAGAAGTTCTATTGCTGCATCCCTCTGATAATTCTGGTCTTGTAGGGAGAATTGCTTCTTCTCTAGATAACTTCACCGACATTTTCCATCCAATTTCCATGCCCATATATTTGAGCAAAAATTTCAAACTGTTATTTGTAGCCAGTTCCAGTTTACATATTCCAAATTATACTGAACTTTGTGTTGGATTCCCAGTCCTTGGGATCATTCTTTATAGTTAGGCTTCAGGCCCTTTTTATCAAAACATAGATCAAGGTAGGGATAGCAGAGCTGTAATATTCATTTCCAATTTCTACCCATTTACAAGGTATGGATTGCTCCAGGAGATCATTTGTCATCTTTTTAATTTATTTCCAAAGTCCCTTCCCTATTTATTTGTGTTGCTTTCTTTATTGTCCTTTATTTCCTCTTTCTTTTTTCGGTGTAACCTCCAATTCAAAATGCCAAGTTGAAACCAAAATGGTTCTAAATAACATTTGTTTCATGACAAGAAGCTGAAAAATATGACATTTTAATGGCAAATAATAATTAGAATCAATGAACTTTATTTGTTCTAGATTTCTCTTTGTTATTAAATAGATGAACTTATATTGATGTGATCATACATTTGGATACACTAAGTTTCCTTTTGGAAGTTTGTTCCTATTAATAATTAATCTTCTCTTCATATTGGCAAAATAACTCAAACATACAATTCACTATTCTACTGAGCATATCTAAATAGATAGTGTAGCAAAGAGTAAACTATATGAAGAGTAATAAGATAGATGTATTATAATATATCTGTGCTGAGAAAGATGTAGAGATCCCATATGGCTCTGCTGGCCAATGGAGATAAAATAATTGTATCTGTCAGATGTGCAATGCTTTAGAAATCCCTTTTTTTCTGTGACATGATCCACATGGATGTATATGTGGAATAATGCCAAACAAAGCCTGGTTAGATTCAATTGTGTGGGTCTGCCCACTTAATGATTCTATAGTTATAAATTAGTGAAAATCATACTCCCCGTATTGATCAGAAATTAGCTAGTTTGTCTTTTCATCTGGCCTGTGTAAAAATCCTCCCCAAAAATTTAACTGTTTGACAAAAGTCTTTTGAAGATTTTAGACCTGTGTATGGAAAGCTAATACATTGGAGATGGGGGAGAGACAGGAAGGTACCTTTTAGCCTTGCCTTCAGCATCATGATCTTTACTTAGCACTACATTGTAGGACTCTAAAATAACATAGTCTAAAATAGCATACACTCATGTTCTAATTTCATGGTAATTAGAACTTTTGTGCTGTTGTGGGCAATCTTTTTTGTGGTTGGGGACTGCCCTTTTTAAATTGTTTGATCTTTAAGAACAAGGGAACAAGTGGGATGGTGCCACCACAATATCAGCTTAAGGCAGTAGGGCTGTAATGTGTCTTTTATTCCCTAGCTTTTTATAGGGACTGCTTTATTCTTGTTAGTTTGTTTCCTTTTAAATGTACTAAATAAGTTTGCTAAGTTCATTAATTAAATCTAATGTTGGAACTTGAATTTCAGTAGCACTGATTCTTTAATCCTCCACAACCTATTCACCACAAGGGGCTGTGGGATGTAGATAGAAAAATAGTAATTATCTCTATGTTCCCTTCATGGGCTGTATCCTAAACCAACAACAATTTCCTTTCCCTTATGAACACTTCCTGTAAGGGAACTTATAGACTGAGAATAACCAGAGCTTACATCAGGACAGGACATATGTGCTTTTTTTCTCATTTCAGAAAAAGAAGCGTAGTGAGATTCTCCCTTTAAGGTTATATTTTTGTTTGTTTGTTTACTTACTACTTACTTCCCTACTTACTTATCACCCATCTCATACTGAAACAACTCTCGGCAGCTTTCCAATGCAAACACTGTTTAAAGCAGGGCTGTCAAATTCCCGGCCCACAAGCCAGATGCATCATGTGCATCACGACCATGCCCAGTTTAGCAAAGGGGAAATAAAAGTTCCGCTACATCACGTGATGATGTGAGTTTGACACACCTGGTTTAAAGGGACAAGGAAAGGCAGGAATATGCCTTTTGCCTTTCCCTTTAAAATCACTGTTTGTATCAGGAGTGCTCTATTGATACAAATGAGAAAAATATGCAGAAATGTTTCCACATAGGACTTCCAATGGAAATGTATGGAGAGACTCTCTGTATCAAGGGAAGGTCCTGAGGTCATTCCATGAGGTTGCTATTTCTACAAAATCCCCTCCCTTGGGAAAAAAAAAAAAAAAGAAGTATTTAGCTGCTTGGCAAAAATATGTGGCATCCCAAACAGAAATGGCCACAGAAGCACAGAACCCCATAGCAAGTGAGTGGGTTGGTCTTTCAGTGGGCGAGCTGGAACCCCACACATCAACAGTCTTCCTTAGGCTCCTCCTCTATGTCAATTGGAATGTTTATCTTAAAGAGTGCATCATTTTTAACAAAAGAAAATACCTGTCTATAGAGATTCACACTCATTCAAATCATGTTTGCCCCAAGATACTTTTTTTCAAAAGGCAACTAGGTTTTCTTGTTTTGTTTTTTTCTTTTAAATCATTTTGCTTCTTATCCAAAAAGCGTCTTCAATTCTGAATTGAATTGCACCTTTGGGGCAAGGAAAATACTTATTTCCATGCTGGATTACTGTGACCCAGCTTTAGCCTGTCTCAAGAGTAGGATGGCACCAAGGTGGAAACTCTGTTGTGAAGATATGCCCTCCATAAACTGTAAGCTATCCATCCAGTCTGGGGGAAGCAAGGATCTTTGTCTCTGAGATTGCTAACCTCAGGATGTTTACCTCCTGCCTTTGATTTCCTATTACAGTTGTTCTCTGGTTCTCTGACTATCTAACTCAAGGGTCTTCAAACTTGAAAGGTTTAAGACTTGTGGACTTCAACTCCCAGAATTCTTCCTCCAGTCATGTTAGCTAAGGAATTCTGGGAGTTGAAATCCACAAGTCTTAAACTTGCCAAGTTTGAAGACCCTAGTTTGCAGAACTAGGTGCTACAAGTATTGATATTTCAAAATTTTATCTCCAAGAAACATATTAAAATTAGACATGAAACATTTGATTTACAAACATTTTGGCAAAGAATTTATTTCAGCAGAAACAAACAAAGAGTAAAATTTAGTTATTTTGTACATTAATCACAACTAAAACCAGAAAGGTTTCTGACTGATGAGTACTGTAGATTTTTTGGGAGTGAAAGTTACCTTATTTACATATCTAAACACATGATGAAATGTCCCTTCATATTATTCATATTTCCATCATAAATTTGAAACACTTGTATACTTTTTAGACAATTTCTCTGGTGCCATGTAAGGCTTCAAAGGCTTCACTTTGAACAACCCCCACCCCCCAAAAAAACCCTGGAAATGAAATTTTATTTCTGCTTTTACATTGAACAGTGAACATTTGTAAATTGATAAGGATTTTTTTTCATTGTTAAATAAAGATTATCCATACTTCAAAACTCCTACATAAAGCAAAACTGAAATAATCAATTGAAATCATGGAAATTCCATGGTGAATCATGGAAATCAAATTACAATGATTGTTTGCTAATTATTTTTAAAGGTATAAAAAATAAAGTGTCACCTTCAATAGGACAAACAACAGACTAATTCATTCATAGATTTATTTATTTCTTCTTTCTCTTTCAATGTTGGTAATGATTATGAATACATGATGTACATTTTTTAATGGAACTAGCCATGCTTGAAATAGTCATTTATTGCCCCTGTCAATTTCACAACTTTCTGATCCATAGACATCTGTTCATTTTCTGGGATTTTCTACCATGAACTACAAATGATAGCTGGGAATGGAACTTCTGATGGGGATGCTTCAATTACATTAACCTATTCAAAAATTTCTCAAGCAAAGCTCCCTACAGGGAGAGTTAAAATGGCACCTTATGCCTTTTTAACATGGATCTTACACACTTAACCCCATGTCCCACTGCACTTACAGATGCAAAGAGGATGTAAAATGTTAAAAAAAGCTTGCCATCTGTTGGAAAACGCGATGCATCTGTTGTGTACTCACTGCATACGTGTTTCATACACTCTATCCCTCCAGCATCCATCCAGTGAGATTTCATCCGCCCAAGAAGTTTTGAGCTGCACAAAATTTTTTGAACGGATGAACTTTCCACCGTGTACGAGGTATATCCGTGACATATATCCATGACATAACGTTCTATGTCTGTTGTCATCCGTTAAATGTCCGCTGTATCCTCTCGGCATCCTCTGGACATCCTCGCAATTCACATCCGCTTCAGCTGAAAACGTAAAGAGGGAGGAAACGAAAGGTACACGGAACGTCCACAAAGCATTAGTAGCATGGAAATAGAAAGGATGTAAGCAGATGCATCTCATATATAAAGGAATAAAACGGACAAAACGTTTGTATCTGGGATGTATCTCGGATATTTAGGATGTCTGCAGTATGTCTAGAGTATGTAGAAAGACACCTAGCGGAAAACCGATATTTCCTATAAAAAAGGGGAGAAAATCACCTGGATCTCAGTATGAGTCCAGCAGCTGTGGTGTACAGACCTCTTCACCCTTGGTCTTGCTCTTCCACATTGTTAAGTCTGGGTTCCCCAACCAGGGTTAGGTAGACAAGCTAAATAGAATGTGCAGCGTTAGTCAGATAGGCACACAGATAAATGAGTGAGCTAAGCTTGTATGTTTATTTAACATACAGTAAAAATAACAGATACGCTTGTGCTATCAAGAATATATTTTATTCCAGTATAAGTTTATGGCATAGTCAAAAACAGTCCAATATTCATTTACCATGTAGTCAGTCCATTCAGGGATATTCAGTTAGCAAAGTCCATGTAGAATATCCTATGTCAGTTCACATAAATCAGTCCGTTGTTGTCTCTCCCGTTCGAGCAATGCAGTCTTGATTCCAAGCAGTAATCAGGGATCATCAAAGCCAGAGAGAGAGAGAGAGCAAGCCGTAGTCTTGCTACTTTTATATGGTTTTCATAACCACTCCCACAGTTGCTATTTCACAGTTAAAGCTGCATAGACTAACTTTGATTCATAGTTATTATTTCACCTAAACCAGTTAGGGTGAACAATGTTATCCCTAACACACATCATCCATTTTTCTCCACCATGGATGATAACACAGTCCATATGATAGCTGCGCTCATTCATCACCAGAACCAAAACCTGTTCATACTGTATCAAGTTTTACACAGAAGGAGAAGAAGGAGACGTCCAAGAGCTGTATGGGTCCGAGGATGGATCATGAGAAGAATGGAATTTGGACTGTATGACTAGTTGATGGTGGAGCTGAGGAATGAAGACCATCGTGCATTCCATCACTTCATGAGGATACCACCAGCCATGTTTGACAAACTTGTAGAGCGTCTGAGACCCAGGTTGACCAAGCCTAGCACCAACTTCTGTCCCAACCTGGACCCTGGACTGAAGGTGGCACTGACTCTGGGGCACCTGGCCTCTGGAACCACATACAGAAATATGCAGTATGCGTGGAGGGTGCCACACAACAGCATCAGCAAAGTGGTCAGAGAAGTGGTGCAGGCCATCATCAAAGAATACGTGGAGGAGCTCCTTCAGTGCCCCACCACTGAACAAGGCTGGAGAAAACTTGCAGAAGAGTGGTATCAGAGGTGGAACTTTCCCCACACTGTTGGAGCCATAGATGGGAAGCATGTGGCCTGCAAAGCATTCTGCACAATCTCATGCGCATCCGCTACCCAGTGTTGCAGAACAGACTTGAAGCTGTCGCATAACACTGATGAGATTGTGCCATGTATGTTGAGTGGCCCTACAATGAATAGGGCATTAATAAAGAGCTTTGTTTATTTTGAAATGTGTTGATCAATGAATAAATTGTTATTGATAAAAAAAGGTCCATATGTGTGGCAGCTGGGAGGGTGGACCATACAGTCCCACTATGCTTGCACTGGAGGTTTATATATCCCACAATTATCCTTATCTATCCCACAACTATCCTTACCAATCCCACAAGCATGCAAAGGATTAACCATTTTTTCAAAGTTTTCACCAACACTTTGTTAAGTAAAAAAAATGAACCAAGTGTGTTAAGCAAAGATAAAGTGAACAGGTAACAACTCAGTCTCTGGCACTATTCTCAATCACTCTGAGGCATGTCCATGGTCTCAGCTGTTAAGGGTGAGGGACTGTGGAGGTAGCTATGGCTGGACTGCTGGTCTGAGGCACCATTGGGGTGCTTGGCCCTGAGAGTACAATAGGGGATGGTGTGTTCAGGAAGCTCTCAGAGAGCTGACTCAGTCCCGTGAGGTTGAGAGGCCCTTCATCAAGTACCTGGGATGTCAGGCCCAATACTGATGACAGATTGCCCATTGACGGGCTTGGCTGTGGGGTGGAGGAAGGAGGAGTGTAGTGGGGCTGTCTGGTCTGTAGCTGGGTGAGGTGTAGCGTCTATGGCGTGCGATGAAACTGGGCCTGGACTGGGAAGGTCTGTTTGTGCTGTGGGAAGTCCTGGTACTCATAGCCTTGGTAGGTGAGGAGCTGTTGAAAGCCGTGGAAAGGCTGTGACATTGCCTTGGGTGGAGGAACAGACCTGGACTGGGTCGGAGCAGGTTCAGCTGGGCCTTGAGGGTTGTGCAGAAGTGCTGTGATCTTTTCCTTCATAACCTGGTACTGGGCCATGGACATATCCCTCAAGGTGTGGCTCACGTAAGTGATGAAAGTGTGGTGGCTGGAGGATCCTCTGTCCAAGTGGACCAGCTGAGAGAAAAGTTCTGTGCTGGTCTTCATTGTGTCCCTGATCTCCAACAGGACACTGTGGTTCTAGCCCTCCAGTCTGCCTCTCTGCCTGCATCCTGTGGAGCTGGGGGTGGGGGTGGGTTGGTCTCTGGTGGCTGCCGCTTTTTCCTCCATTTGTGACAGCAGGGCATCATCCTCCAAGTCCTCCGGCATGGGGAGTGCAGCTGTCGGGGGGGTCTCTGCCGTGGGGCCCTCTGAAGACACCTGCCTGGACAGGCTCTCTGGCTCCTGGCTGGAAGAGGACTGGCTGTCTGTGGGCTGTCTGAGGGAGAGGGGTGTCAGAGGGGCTGTTCCTCGATGGCGGACCTCACCCTCCAGGAAGCTGCACTTGGCCATGACGTACATCTCCCGGTCAGTGAGCTTGAAAGCGGCCTGGCCAGATTTTTTGAGGTGTAGCTTGCCATACCAGGTGTGCATGTGCTTCCACCATCCTAGGAGTACATCTGCAGTGTACCCCAGGCTCTCTGCCTTGTCTCTCCAAGCTGCCTGCTTCTTCTTGGTGTCCCGATACAGTCTGTGGCCCTTTCTTCACAGGTACTCGTTCTCCCTCAGCCATTCCAGCACCTCCCCCTCATGCTCCTCGGAAACGGTGTACTGTTTCCTCTCTCCCTTCTCCTTCCCTCTTCCTCCTTCTGGCCAGGGCTTCATCAGGGCCTTCAGAGGCTTGAGCAGCAGGGCCTTCAGCAGCAGGGCTTTGAGGGCCTTGGGGCTGGTCCACCACAGCAGCAGCAGCAGCAGCAGCAGTAGCAGCAGCACCAGCACCAGCACCAGCACCAGCACCACCAGAACCAGCAGCACCAGCAGCACCAGCAGCACCACCAGCACCAGCACCAGCACCAGCAGCACCACCAGCAGGAGAAGCACCTGCAGAAACAACACCAGCAGCAGCACCACCAGCAGCAGCAGGAGAAGCACCAGCAGCTTCAGAGTCAGTGCCAGGGGTTGGGATGGTGGTTCTACCCTTCTTGCCAGGGCTGGCACAGGTAGGCACCGGGTTTCTCTTCTTCTCTGACTGATGAACCATGGTGTTCTTTGAAGATGTATGTGGCAGCAGGTCTTTCCTCTGAATGCTGACTGCATGCGAGCTGCATCCTTCTATATCCGCAGAGCTGACGTAATTCATACTCCCCGCATGCGCAGTGAATGCTTTGCATCCGATATACATCCACTATGCATCCGCTTTGCTTCCGATATACATCCACTATGCATCCGCATCATCCGCTATGCATCCGCCCCTTCCGCTATGCGTCCACTTCACAATTCTCCCCCGGAACCCCTGCAGATGTGTCATCTGCTTCCATCCGCTGTCATCCGCTAGGCTTCCTATGAGCATCTGTTTAACATCCCCGCTACATCCTACCCACGTCCATTCTTTTCCATTCTTTTCCGTTCTGTTTATGCAAATTTTCACCACTTTTTGGAGTGGATGACAACTGATGGACCCACCTCCGAAATTTTGCTCATCCACTGTGTCCTTTATGCATACATTTTGCATCTGTCAGCCAGTGGGACAGGGCCTTTATACACACATAATAATGGGCTTCAATCACTTGCTCTGAATTAAATGGATTTATGTAACAGATTGTTCATTAACCATTCTGGCACAGCAGTAGGCTAGCCCCAAATTTAAAACTGAAACAACTGTAAAAGTCTTACTCACAGACGAACACAATACAGAAGCCTGGTGAAGGCAGATGAGATTCTGCTGAAACGTTGCTACAACTTTCAAAGCACAACTACAATGACATGGGATAATACCCGAAGGAAGCTTAACAATATACATGTAAGCACCCGCAAAAACTTAAGAATATATATATATATATATATATATGTATGTATGTATGTATGTATGTATGTATGTATGTTTTCTGAGGTTTTCGCGGGTATTTGTATGTGGATCTTTGGTTATTCGGGTTTTCTCCCGCGTAGAATTGGAAGTATCTAGGCAACGTTTCGATGAAGTCTCATTCTTCATCTTCAGGCTTGTTTCTTCAGCTCTGTGCTTCTCAGAGTAATGTGAGCTTGCAGCTGCTTCTTCCTTTTAACTGCTAGTGGGGGTGTGACTTGATTGGGTGGGG
>BLBF01000005.1:17899476-17980550 GCA_015471245.1 Laticauda colubrina
GAAGGAAGGAAGGAAGGAAGGAAGGAAGGAAGGAAGGAAGGAAGGAAGGAAGGAAGAAAGAAAGGAAGGAGTCAATCAGAATCCCGTTGTTGAGCTATTAAGTTTGAATGCATAAAAAGTAATCTGGGAGGCAATGGCAGTGGACAAACAAGACCTAGAACTTTATTGTTTTTATTTATTGAAATAAATGGATATCTATTGATACGAATAGAAGTGAACATTTGTAGCTCAGGGATGAATTGTGGGGGACCTTGGTGCTCTCTGAGCTTGGTTGTTTTCTTGTATATATTTCATCATCAAACTAGATAATATCATCAGTGTTAATGGGGAGTGGGGTTTGCTCTCATCTTATATAATAATGGCTTGCCCTGTCAAAGTTGGTGGGGAGGAGTCATGTTGGTTCCTTGATTGGGCTGTTATTTACTTTAAGTTTATTTATGCTTGGGTGGGTGGGTGGGTTTGACTAGAATAGATCAGGGGTTGCTAACCTTTTGGACCTCAAGGACCACCAAACTCATACTTTTAAATCCCGAGGACCACTAGTAATATATTTAATATAATTTTTATATTACACACACATACACACACTTATTTATTTAATTATAACAAAAATGTAAATGCTTAATGATAACAAAATAAAATGTTCTGGGCTGGAAACCTCCCTCCACCTGGCACCTTCCAAAGAGACAGAAGACGGGGCAGGGCATATATGTGTGTCTGAGCTGAGGGAAACTGCCACTGGGAGAAGCAGAAGCAGAAAGGGAGCTTTTTTCTCCTTGGGGTCCTGCACCCCTTGGCTGCCACTCCAGGGACTTCTCAGCAGGCATCTGCCTATAGAAGGACAACTGCCCTCAGTGATTAATTGGGGGGAGAGGGGGAGAAAGTGGAGCTCCTTTTAGATCCCAGGTGGAGGATTGAGAGAGCTCAGATCTGCAGCTGAGAAAAGCTGGGGGGGGGGGGGGCTCTTTAAGCCTCACCTTCAGATAGGCAATGAAAAGTGTCCCTGGAGGCACTTCACTCTGGAGCACTTTGCTGCCAAACCCAGCCACAGCCAGTGATTATTTGGGGGTGGGGGAGGGGAGAGAGAGGGGGGGAGAAGGAGGGAGGAAGAGAGAGAGAGAGAGCATCTCTCACATTACCAGGAGAGGAAAGGAGGCAAAACAAAGCTCATTCTTTTACTGAGACCTACAAAACATCAATCTACCATGTTCTAGGAGTTCTTTGAAATCACCAAATGCTCCCACTTCCAGTTCTCATGCCTCCCAGCTCTTTGAGGGACACTGGAGTCAGGTCCAGTGCCTGACTCCAGTCAGGACACTGGAGTCAGGCACCAATCAGCTACCACACACGGCAGCAACAACAGCCCCCTCTCCCAGCACCCACTGTACGGGTAGCCAAGGAAAGGGAAATGGAGCCATGCACAGCTCTTGGCTCTTCCAGCCCTCACTGCCTCTCCCAACATCAAAGCCTCGGAGATGCAGGCAAAGCCACCACAGCAGTAGTGCCCTGAATTGCTTACTTTTCCACTACTGTCTCCTCCTCCTGCTGCACCTCCTTCTCTGGCAATTCTTAACTAACTGAGCATGCTAAGGTAACTCAGGGCACTACCGCTGTGGTGGCTTTGCCTGCATCTCCAAAGCTTTGATATTGGGAGAGGCAGTGAGGGCTGGAAAAGCTGAGAGCTCTGCATGGCTCTATCTCCCTTTCCTTTCCTGTCTGTACTTGGGTGCGAGGAGGGAGGGGGAAGGAAAGAGAGACAGGTGGGAGCAATTCAAAATTAGAGAACTAATGGGGAGAGCTAACAGTGGGCGCTGGAGGAGGGGACTATTGTTGTCCCCACCTACCATGTGTGGGAGCTGGTTGGCACGTACATCTCAGGTACCTGACTCTGGGGTTCCTCAAAGAGCTAGGAGGTACGAGAACTGTGTGGCCCAGATTAATTGCTTTTGGGTGGCCATTTCTTCTTTTTCCATGGCCCACCAGTGGGCTATGGCCCACCAGTTGGCGACTGCTGGACTAGATGACGTACAACTCTGTTAATCTGAATCTATCTAAGTACCCAAGCTAACAGTAAACAGTAATACCATGATATTGATAGCTGAAAGATACATTCATAGCTTACATCAACCTCTGGTTGAAAGTCCTACTGGGGATCAGAAGGTGAAACAAATATGGCAAAGGCTCCCTTTATACCCAGAAAAGCAGAAAGAAAGAAGAGCAGGTCGTGCATCCAGCTGAAAACTAGCATAACATCTTTCCTATATTGTCTGATCTATCCTTTATTTCAGCATTTAGAGGAAATTAAATTTGTGGCATTTTCATGATTTGAGGAGTGGGAAGTAACAGGCAACAAAAGGGGAGCGGTATTGTTATCTGATGACCAGTTATTTTTTCTCAAAAATTTCCAAAAGCAATATTGGTTGCAATGGAGAAAGTATAATGATTTTGGCTTCATCGTTCTTGGACATTAAGATACCCTCATTTCTGAAATGCAAATTATCCTCTGAAAATTTTTGCTAAATGTTATTCTAAATGAAGCAGTTATTTTGAGTAAACAAAGATTCAATAAAGTTGTAATTAACTTATCATAGAATAGTTATCATTCTATTCTTCAGTTTCTTGTTTTGTTGAATCCAAAGAATGCCCCCCCTTTTTTTTTCTTTATTTTCTTTTCCATCTTGTCACATCTTGTACTTTTCTACACAGTAATCCCTCAAACAATATTCTCTAGAAGGTATATAATTTGGATCAACTTTGTAGAACAATTAAAGAGATTAATATTTGAAACACTTTTCAATCCAGTTGAAATCAAAGGAATATATGTTCTTCATGATTAATGTAAGTATCACTTTCAATAGATCAGCTGGTGTTAAAATAGTCCAATCTTTGTATAGTAAAGTTTGTTTTCTTCCCATGAAAAGTTCCCAGTTAGCCAGAAGGCAATACATAATATATAATATGTAATATTAAAACAATAGTTAAGGGATGACAAGAACGTTATTCTACTATGTGAGCTTCTGTGTTGTATTAGTACAAAGTGAACTAAAACAACTTTCTTTGTAGAATTTCTGAATTAAGTAAATGTACAGTTTTGAATGGTTTGCTGAATTTTTAATTTCTTTTTTCTTAGCAATAGTAAAGGCAAGTATGGCATCATTGATTTCTGGAAAGTAAAAAATTACAAAGACAGAGTAGCCAGTAAAATATTAACAAGACTAATGAATCCTGATTTCAGAGATGGTTAGTCTGGAACTATAAAAGCCTCTAAAATGTCTCATTGTGTTATGATTCCAGCATACCAACATATGAATTAGTCATGCCATTGATGAAATGAAGTTTTACAGCAGACAGCTCAACAGAAACACAGTAATCATTTTCCAGTCATAATAAGAACATTTTTATGACATTAAGGAAATATTACACCATGTTTTTTATTACATATAACCTGTTATATATTAGCATACTCACCTGTAATTGGTCAGTCCATGGTGGCGGGAAATTCAAAGAGCCGTCACTAGCCACAGCCATGAGCAGCCCGAATATAAGAAGGGCTGCCATGATTTCTTCGCTGCTCAGTCCCAGGTGGAAGTAAAAACAAATTGGAATCATGCTGGTGTCCTGAGTCTCATTCCTGCGACTTAACACTCATGACGAAGATGGGATACTGAGACAAAGGGGACCAGCAAGCATATGGAGACTGACGAACACCAGCAATGCATTGAGGCGAAATGGCCAGAAACAACACGCCACCCGCACCATTCGATCCAGCAACTGAAGACTGGGAATTGTACATTGACCAATTCCTCATGTTCCTTGAAGGGAGAAACCTCCATAATGTATCCGAAAACAGGAAGAGAGCCGTCTTCCTCACCCATTGTGGTCTTGTGGTATTTAAGATGGCCAAAGCATTAGCAGCACCCACCGATGTGAAAACAATGGTGTGGCTGGACCTGGAAACACACCAACAATTTCCTGCCAAATCAGAAGACATGAATTTTATTGGTGTGACGAGAAGACGAGAGCATCAACGATATCGTTGCAATGCTGCAAGACATTGCCAGAGTGTGCGAATTCCTAAACATGGATGAAGCCATGAGGGACCAAGTGGTTTTCGGACTGGGAGATCTTAAACTCCAGGGCTGATTATGAACAAAACCCTGTTGTAACTATGTATCATTTATGTGTTTGCAACTGTGTATCAATGCAACTATGTATCATTCAGACATTGCAACATTGTATCATTCACGTGTAATCATTAAGCTTCTGTCTTCTCAGTGACCTTTTACAGGGCACGTACAGAGACAAGGAGTCAAACATTTGCAGAAATGGTTTATTCACTTGGGATTACATTGTCTGGCATGCAGCTTTGTGAAGAAGTAATATCCTGATCAAATATAAATCTTGCCATCCTGTCTGTCCTGATATCTTGCTTTTGTTTGAGCCATTGTTAAATCTGTATATTCCGTCTGACCTAGGCTTAACCTAGGTTCTGAATAAACAATCACCCCTTTTGAATGAGCATAATAAAAGAGCATGTACCCGGACATTCGGCGCGCACTCATCGCGAGGAACTTCGTCTCCTGTCATTTCTCTCTCCTTCGCTCCCTATCATGAGACGCCCATCTAATGCGGGATAGCAGATACCGCAAAACCCAAAATAACACTCCAAGAAGCAATAGAGGAAGCTACTGCAGCAGAAGCAATGCAAAAATTGGTGAAGATGAAAAAAGTGCCACCATGCTGAAGATGAACAAAGTGCCATCAGAGACCCCAAAAAACCACTGCCACAACTCACCACAAGGACATCGTGTCCCCATTGGAAGATGACGAGGAAGAAGAAGGGGTAAATCAACTCCGGGCAGAACAGGGCAGAAGGGACCAGAATGGAAAAAGGAAAGAATTTCATTGTGCCAGTTGTGAGGGGAACCATCCATGCTCCAAGTGCTGTTTCCTAGATGCAATCTGCAAACATTGTGAATGGAGGGGACATATTGCGAGGGCATGCTGAGCAAGAAAGAACTATGGCCCTCGACAAAGATGGAACACCACCCCCAGAGAGATAGAGATAGATAGATAGATAGATAGAGAGAGAGAGAGAGAGAGAGAGAGAGAGAAACAGGAAGCCATTGGAACCAAGACAACAGAAGCAGGTGAGGAAAAGAAACAAGCAACAGAAGGGAAGAAACACACCAGACGGTGACCATCGGACAGTCCAACATGACAAATGCCAAGAAACTATATGTCCAGGTCACCATAGAAGGTCAGCCGTGCTGGATGGAAGTGGACTCAGGCTCATATTTGTCAATGGTATCATGGGACACCATAAAAAGACTGATACCAGACATGAGCCGGGAAGAACTTGAAAAACAAACACTAACACTAAGAGACTACCAAGGGAACAAAATCCCCATAGTTGGTACCGGTCAGTTCAAAGTAACCTTCAAAAAATACACCAGAGTCCTTCCACTAACAATAGTTGACTGGAATTGAAGCAGCCTATTGGGACTTGAATGGTTTGCACCATTAGGAATTGAAGTCATAGGAATAAACAGCATAACCGAAACAGAGTGGGAAGATGATCTGATGGAAGAATTCTGAGATGTATTCAACCGAGAACTGGGCAAGGACCAGGAGTCCCCAATTTCCTTTAATCTAAACCCAAATATAGTTCCCATAAGACGAAAGGTGAGGAGGGTTCCTTTTGCACTAAAACCAAAAATTGATGAGCAATTGGATAAACTCATCATGCAAGGAGTTTTAGAATCAATTGACCATGTGAAATGGGAAACCCCAATTGTTACACCAATTAAACCTGATGGGTCGGTGCACATCTGCGGGGACTACAAAGTGACCCTTAACTATGTGCTCCAACAAAGTGCATATCCAGTCCCAACGGTACAGCATCTATTACATTCCCTTGGGAGACAAATCTTTGTGAAACTAGACCTCACACAGGCATACCAACGGTTGCCCATTGACCCCCAAACAGCAGAAGCCCAGAAAATTGTGACGCATAGGGGAGGCATTCAAATGCAACAGATGACAATTTGGCATCAGTGTTGCCCCAGGGGTTTTCCAGAGCTTAATGGAACGCCTATTGCAAGGGATATAAGGGGTGGTACCATACTTCGATGATGTCCTGGTATCAGCCAGGAACAAAGAACAACTACTTGACCACCTAAGGGAAGTCCAAGGAAAATTCAAGGTGGTGGGACTAAAAGTAAAAAAGGAAAAGTGCCAATTAGCTGCCAGCAAAGTTGAATTCCTAGGATACCTTATAGACAGCGAAGGAATCCACCCCACTGAAAATAAAGTCAGAGCAATAAAAGAAGCCCCCAGACCCACAAATAAAACTGATCTACAAGCTATTTTAGGACTCATTAACTTTTATAATATATTCCTACCACAGAAAGCAACCATTGAGGAACCACTGCACAGGTTGCTTGACAAGAAAGCAACCCGGTCCTGGGGCAACAAGAAGAAACAGCATTCCAGGAAATAAAAAACTTGATCACATCAGACCTCATACTAATACAATACAGTGAGACACTTCCAGTAACACTAACCTGTGATGCATCACCTTTCGGCATCACCGCAATACTCAGCCATGTACTACCAGATGGGAAAGAAGCACGTATAGCCTTCTATTCAAAGACATTGTCAAAGCCAGAGTGGAACTACAGTCAACTAGACAAAGAGGCATTGGCCTCTATCACCGGGATAAAACATTTCCACAAATATATCTATGGGAGAACTTTGACACTAGTCACAGACCACAAGCTACTCCTGGGCATAATCACAGGAAACAAAGCTACACCTAATATACTGTCACCACAAATGACAAGGTGGTCAGAATTCCTGGCTGCATATAACTACAAACTGATCAACCAACCCGGAAAAAACATAAATCATGCTGACGCGCTTAGCCATTGCCCTATACTTGACATAAAAGATGACCCAGCACCAACCACAACAACCCTTCAAATAGAGACATTAGAAAACCTACCTGTAATGGCAGCAGACATCATTAGGGAAACAGCTAGAGACAAAACCCTGACATTAATTTTAAATTGGGAGGAAAAGGATGGCCAGAAACAGAGAGAGATGAGACCATCAGACTGTTCCAGAACTGACAGACAGAAATTTCAATGCTTAAGGGGTGTGTACTATGGGGGGAATCAGGTGATCATACCAGACAGATTAAGGAAACACATACTAGAATTATTACATGACGGATTATGTACATGTAATAATTATTACATGAGGAATTATTACAATACCTGGGTATTGTAAAAATGAAAGCCCTGGCAAGGAGTTATATATAGTGGCCAGAGATGGATAAGGAAATAGAGAATTGGTTGTCAACATGTAAAAGCTGCCAGGAATTGAGGCCAACATTCCCCCACAGTACCAAAACACGAATGGGAAAAACCAAGGGGACCATGGTCCAGATAACACATTGATTTTGCAGGCCCGACCAAAGGACACACATTTCTAATAGTTATAGATGCTTACTCCAAATGGCTAGAGGTAAGCATCATGCACTCCACGACAACAGAAGCTGTCATTAGACAGCTCAGGAAACTTTTTGCCACATATGGATTGCTGGAATTGATTGTATCTGACAATGGGCTGCAATTCACAGCAACAACATTAGAGGGATTTCTAGCACAACAGGTGATAAGGCATACACGAACAGCGCTGGGACACCCAGCTACAAACAAATGGGTGGAATGCATGGTACGTTACACCAAGGAAACATTACAAAAGCTGGGGCCTGGGGACACACAAGAAAAGATCGATAAGCTGCTAACCATTCAAAACATGACACCCAGTGCCACAACAAATAAAAGTGAACAGAGGAAAATAAAGATACATTAGTTTACTACTGAAAGAAACAGGAATAATGCAGGGGTGGGATTCTACCAATTCGCACCTATTCACTAGAAGCAGTTGTTAACATTCTAAGCAGTTCAGAGAATCGGTTGTTAGAAGAAATTACTGGCCTAATCCTGTAAGGAAGGCAGGAAGGAAACATTCTGGTGTTGCTTACAGAAACAGCCTCTCCGTTAACCTTTATTATATTCTTGGCAGCACTAGACTTCCTGTCTCAGGAAGTTTTTTTTCCTTCCTTTGCTGGTACTTTGCTTGTATGGAGTAACTATTCAAAGTTACAATGGCACTGAAAAAAGTGACTTATGACCATTTTTCACAGTTGTTGCAGCATCCCCACAGTCTTGAGAGGCCTGGAGAGGAGATGCGTGCCTCGATGTGAGTGATATTGAGTTGGCCACACCCAGCCAGTCACATGCCCACCAAGCCATGCCTACCAACTAAGCCACACCCACAGAACTGTTGTTAAAAAATTTGAATCCCACCCATGGAATAATTTGAGTGATAGGCTGGAGGCTGGAAAGGATGAAAAGTATTCCTAGATGTATAAATCTGGAGCATTTGGGAAGGGGATTTCTGGGGCTGGAAAAATCACACGGAGTTTGAATTTTGATCTTCTTATATTGAAATATGCCCCAAGTGGATGTATAAACATCAATGCTGTTATATTTATTCTCATATTTACATTTATATTCCATACTTACTATATTTACATTTATATATTTATAAGTGTATTCTATACTCATGAGAGTTCCCCCACTCAAAAAAAATGTCAAAGATTATATTAAGAAAGAAAGCATTCTCTTGAACTGGATCTAGAAAAAAGGGGGAAAATTTTAAATGCTAAAATCAAAGATATGACTCTTACATAACCCAATATTAATATCTCACTTAATTTTATAAAATACCATCTCCCTTTTTTATATTTGATTGACCAGTCTTAGCAGTCAGATCAACATTACCGTATAATGAAAGGTAATCTATTTTTTGTCGTCCTGCTGAATGAAGGTGATGAATCAGTGGTGTGATTCAATTTTTTTACTACCGGTTCTGTGGGCATAGCTTGGTGGGCATGGCAGGGGAAGGATACTGTAAAATCTCCAGTCAGAGTTGGTATTCTCATACTCAAAATTTCTGCTACTGGTTTTCTAGAGCTGGTTAGAACCTGCTGAATACAATCTCTGTGATGATAGTAAAGAAAGATACAAGCACATAAAACTATTTAAAACCCATTAAAATAATTTTATATAAAAAATCACTGCATCGATTTTTAACATCTTTGAAAATATTGAGGGGCAAGAAATAGATTTGAAAATTAATTGTCCCTCATAGCATTTGGGGATCTCTGGTCCAAAGCAACAAAAGGTGTGTAGATAGTCCTCAGTTTATGAACCGTTGTTTAACAAATGTTTGAATTTACAACCACCTTGGAAAGGATGATTATGACTTGTAAAACATTTCTGGCCATTGTAAAATATCATGTCCTCCCAAGTCACATGATTGTAGTCTAGATTGCATCACATGTGTCAGAAGCATTGAGGAGCTTCTGAGTTGAAAGGATTACCCAATGACATCACTGTTGCTTGAGGATGCCTAATTGGGGGCTCTTTTCATGTCCCTGGCATGAGCTGGAGCAAAAGATAGAATCTAACTCCATCCTAAGGTAGCACCTGGATCTCAAACATTGGCTTGCTGTTGTCAAGCCAGCATTTTCTAACCACATGAGCAACCATGTTCCTATTGCAGTCTGGGTACTTGTGATCATATGATCCCCATAAGAGCTGTATTGGTGCAGTGGTTAGAATGCAGTACTACAGGCTACTTCTGCTGATCACTGACTGCCAGCAGTTTGGCAGTTTGGGTCTCATTGCCTCAAGATTGATTCAGCCTTCCATCCTTCCAAGATTAGTAATATAAGGACCCAGATTGTTGGGGGCATTATGCTAAATCTGTAAACTGCCGGGAGAGGGCTATAAAGCATTGTGAAGAGGTATATAAGTCTAAGTGCTATTGCTATTTGCAACTTTCTATGTGGCTTCCAAAGAAAGTCAATGAAGAAGCTGCCAGGAAATCTTGCATGCTGCTGCTGCCTTCCAGAACGACTGCCTCTCACATATAAGATCTATCTGAAAGAGCTGCCTACTGAGGGAACTTAATTCCTTAATTGGGGTGGAGAAATGGAGCTCAGATCCTAATGATTTGACCTCCATTTCTGAACCCCATGGAAGGAGTTCCTTTCTGCTCATAAAGAGAGCTGTCATCCTTCTGGTGAGGTGTAGAAATTGAGCTCAGATTATCCAATATATGTGAACTATACACAAAAAAAAGAGTTGTAAAAAGTGTCTTTAATAAAAAAAAAAGTGCATTGGTATATTTATGTATTGGGATGGGGAGGATAGTCACTTGTGAAATTCAGCTGCTATTGTAATCCGTCATTTCCTCTTGCAGTCATAAATCAGTACAATTCTACTCCCTTTAGAATAAATTTTAAAAGCCTTATCCTCTATTACAACTCAGATCAAGAAAAGAGGCAGAATTTTATGAAGAGAGATAACTCATGGAATTATCAATCTTCATTTTTTTTCATTTTCCCTCTTCCTTTGGCATATTTCACTTGTGGAAGTTTTGGCTTTGACATTCCACATGTTTGCCCTGCAAGATTGTATGTGTGTGCATCTCTCTCTATGTGTGTATTTGTGTTTGTGTAAATATTCTGACAAAGGACATTACAAGAATGATATTAAGCACATTTACGAATAAATTGCTTATCAATTTGAATGTTTAAAATATAACCCTAATCCCTACGATGTGTGAACTACCATATTTAGTATTTCATTAATACAGAATTGGAAATGGAAAATGAAAAACAAATCCTCTAATCATTAAGTTCAAGAGGTAAAGGATTCTTTTTTTTTTTTTCTTAACTATTGATTATAAGTGTTTTTGAGGATATAATGGCTTGGAAAAATGTCAAAGGTCTTCTTCCCATCTTGAATTTTAGTTCAGAATTTAAAAAAATTCCAATCTCTGCCATTTAATCTCATATGTTTTTTTAAATATTTTTTTTTGCCAATATGTAAGACAGAGAATTTATTTGTTGAGATTTGAAGTTGCCATTTGTTTGATGCGACAAATTCAGCACGACCATTCTGATGCATAGTCGAGGTCTTTTTGAAGGGTACTAGTATTGTCTCTAGTGTTCAATAGCTTTATATAATCAGCGAAGAGAACACAGTTTCTCTTAATATGATCACAGAGGTCATTTATATAGAGTATGAAGAGAGTTGGTCCTAGAACACTGCCTTGGGGGACACCACTGTTGACAGGTGCAGAATTTGATAGAATTTTAACTATTTGTTTTCTGTTTTACAGGAATGCTTCTATCCAATTATGCAGGTGTCCAGAGATATAAGATTTTAGTTTTAGGAGTAGTTTATCGTGTACCACTGAATCAAAGGCTTTACAGAAGTCGATGTAGATTGCGTCTATTGCTTTGCCCTGATCGAGTTGTGTAGTCCATATGTTTTTGCAGTGTAAGAGTTGCAGATTACAGGATAGTTTTTTTTCTGAAACCAAATTGTTTATTAGAGAGTAGGTTGTTCATCTCTAAGTGGAAGATAATGGATTGGTTAATAATTGATTCCATGACTTTACAGGTGATGCAGCATAAAGAGATTGGTCTGTAATTTTCAACTAGGCTGTGGTCTCCCCTTTTGAAGAAAGGGATGACCGTGGCTTGTGACCATAGTTTTGGTAAGGAGCTGGTCCTGAAAAAATTTTCAAAGATTATGCTTCGAGGTTCAGCTATAGCAGTGGATAGCTTTTTAAAGAAGTAGGCACATATTCCATCTGGTTCAATAGATAAAGATGGTTTCAGATTGTGTAGTGCTTTTTCAACATTGTCTTCTGTAAAAACCGATATGTATGAGATCATTGTAGTTGTCTGTGGTTCAACTAGGAAATACTGGGCATGATCCATTGCTGTTTACAAATACTGAGCCAAAGAATGTGTTAAAGAGATTGGCGTTAATGGTGTCATCATTGCAGTCTTTACCATTAGGTCCTTTCAGGGGTGGGATGGACCTTGAGTCTTTTCGTTTGTTGTTTACAAAATTGTAGAAAGTGTGGGTGGAATTGGTGCATAGAAGTTTTTCCTCTTATTTAATGTGATAATTGGTGCATTCAGTCTTTATCTGATGGCATAAATTTTTGTATCAGCTTTTGAAGTTGGCAACATGACCAGATTTGTTTTTCCACCAAAGTGATTTCTTTTTGGACTGAAGACTTCCTTATTGTTATGGGTAATTTGTTTTTTCTGGTTTTGGGAGTTGTTAATGGTAAATATAGTTTGATGACTCTTTTGACTTCAAGTAAAAATATGTTGTAATGGTCTTCAATAGTATTGCATCCAATAAATAGAAATTGCCAATCAAGGGATGAGAGATCATTGTGTATAAGATCATAGTTGCCTTTTTTGAAGTTATAATTGGGGGTCACATCATTGTGTTGATTTTTGTGTGGACATATGTTGAGGCAAAAGTCAATCATGCTATGGTCACCGTTGGAAAAGGGTTCTTTAATTTGTACTCCATAAATTGAATTCAAACTATTACAGAAGATGAGATTGAGGCAGTTGTTAAGTCTAGTATTGTTGGTTACTAGTTGTTCCAGTCCCAGATTTGTTACAGTATTGTAGAAGGTTGCACGTATGGGTTCAGTTTTACATTCATTTAGGGTCCAGTTAATGTGAGGTAGATTGAAGTTACCAAGAAAGATAAAAGTGTGTGGACAGGATCTTGTCCATGTTAGTAGTGAATTTAGCTTGTTTACATGTTCGATGTCATAATCAGGTGCTCTGTAATATAGTAAGAATCGAA
Organism: Laticauda colubrina; assembly: GCA_015471245.1. Classification (NCBI taxonomy): domain Eukaryota; kingdom Metazoa; phylum Chordata; class Lepidosauria; order Squamata; family Elapidae; genus Laticauda; species Laticauda colubrina. The sequence goes on from BLBF01000005.1 coordinate 17,912,247, forward strand.
ATGTGATATTTAAGGATAGTTCACAGATGATGGTCGCAGGAAGAGCAAGCTCTTGGGTGACTTGGATGTTGTTTAGATGTAAGGACTTTTTCTAGAAGATAGCAACACCACCTCCTCTATGGATTTCATGATCTGATCAGTAAACATGATAGTCTCTTACTATGATAATGAGTAAGGAAGAGATGCATTGAGCCATGTTTCACAGACAAATATGATGTCAAATTTAGCCATATTTAGTAAGAGGAGAAATTCAGGTGTTTTATTCACAAGGCTTCTTGCATTGAGTAGCTTGCATTTAAGGCCAGTTGTAGTTGGAATTGAGGTAGTTAGGGGTATGCGTGCCTAGTTTTGAGTGATGGTGGGTTGGATAAGGTAGGTTTGGATGAGGAGTTGTGGGTTGTGTGACTTTCTTCTGATACAATCAGCACGATAGTCAATTTACAGATCCTTCTCTTCATTGTCTAGATGCTTTTTGAGTTCATTGCGGAGTTCATGGGAGTGGATTCTTTGCAGTATGCATAAGTCTGGTCTTGAGCGAAGTTTTTTGTGGTTGGGATTGGTTTTTGCAATGGTGTTTATTGTAGAAATGAATATGCGTTTGCTGGACTCATTTTTGCATACAACTCTACAAAATTTTGGGGTCACCAAGCCATCACTATATTTGAACTCAGGGCCATCTCTGGTTATTTCAATGATATCTTCAGGACAGATGTTTGTTGTATTTGAGTTCTTATGATATTACGAACTTTGGTGATGTCATCTTATTCGTTGGTGTCTTCAAGACCAAATAACATGGCATTTGGACATTTCTGATCATGTTCCATGGTGTCTCTGATGAGTAAAGAGATATCATTTGTGGAATTATTTGATGGGATAGTAATTATTTGTGGTTGTGGTTTGGTTTTTATTTCTGATTGTAGTTGTGATTTTAGTTGAGGTAGTAGTTGTGGCAGTTGTTGTTGGGTTGGGATTTGATTTTGAGCTGATAGGTAGTTGCTTATCAGTACTGTATTTTTTTTCAAGAGAAATATGGCTTTCTTGTATAATTGTTTTAAAATGTGTAATAAATAAATAAACATGTTATACCAGTTCATGAACAGATTTTAATTAAATCAAAAACATTACAGAATATAATAATCAGCTACAGTTTGTTTTTTGATTTAGCACACATCGGATTTCAATGAGTAATTGAATTAAGGGGGATAAAGAAAGTTTTATCTGTAGATAATAAGACATAGATAATAATAAAGACCTATATCCTTTTCTATCCCAAAAACATGCAAAGGCTTAACCATTTTTTCAAAGTTTTCACCAACACTTTTTAAGTAAAAAAAATGAACCAAGTAAACTAAGTGTCTTAAGCAAAGATAAACTTTATTAACTTTCTTAGGTAAATTTTATGACTTTATTAAATAAGCAATATGAACTAAGTAAACTGTATTAAGTGCGTTAAGTAAAGATAAACTTTCTTAGGTAAACTTTATGACTGTATTAAATAAGCAAAATGAACCAAGTAAAGTGTCTTAAGCAAAGATAAACATAACAAGTAAAAAACTCAGTCTCTGACACTATTCTCAATCACTCTGAGTCATGTCCATGGTCTCAGCTGTTAAGCGGGCAGGGACTGTGGAGGTGGCTGTGGCTTGAGTGCTGGTCTGAGGCACCATTGGGGTGTTTGGCCCCGAGAGTACAACAAGTGGTTGTGTGTTCAGGAAGCTATCCGAGAGCTGACTCAGTCCTGTGAGGTTGAGAGGCCCCTCATCAAGGACTTGAGGTTTCAGGCCCAATACTGATGACAGATTGTCCATTGACGGGCTTGACTGTGGGGCAGAGGAAGAGTTGGGAGGAGTGTAGTGGGGCTGTCTGGTCTGCAGCTGGGTGAGGACTGGCGTCTGTGGTGTCCGATGAACCTGGGCCTGGACTGGGAAGTTCTGCTTCTGCTATGGGAAGTCCTGGTAGTCGTAGCCTTGGTAGGTGAGGGGCTGTTGAAAGCCTTGGAAAGGCTGTGACATCGCCTTGGGTGGAGGAGCAGACCTGGACTGGATAGGAGCAGCTTCAGCTGGGCCTTGAGGGTTGTGCAGAAGTGCTGTGATCTTCTGCTTCATCACCTGGTACTGGGCCTCGGGCAAGTCCCTCAGAGTCTGGCTCACGTAGGTGATGAAGGTGTTCCGGCCCGAGGATGCTCTGTCCAAGTGGACCAGCTGAGAGAGAAGTTCTGTGCTGGTCTTCATTGTGTCCCTGATCTTCAACAGCACACTATGGTCCTGGTCCTCCAGTCTGCCTCTCTGCCTGCATCTTCTGGAACTGGGGGTGGGGGTGGGGGTGGTTTGGCCTCTGCTGGCTGCTGCTTCTTCTCCCATTTGTGACAGCAGCACGTCAGCCTCCACGGGATCCTCCAAGTCCGCTGGCATGGGGAGTGCAGCTGTTGGGGGGGGGGTCTCTGCTGTGGGGCCCTCTGAAGACACCTGACTGGACAGGGTAGCCAGCTCCTGGCTGGAAGAGGACTGGCTGTCTGTGGGCTGTCTGAGGGAAAGGGGTCTCAGAGGGGCTGCTCCTTGGTGGCAGATCTCACCCTCCAGGAAACTTCACTTGGCCATGACGTACATCTCCCGGTCAGTGAGCTTGACAGCAGCCTGCCTGGCTGCTTTCTTGAGGTGTAGCTTGCCATACCCAGTGTGCATGTGCTTCCACCATCCAAGGAGTACTTCTGCAATGTACCCCAGGCTCTCTGCCTTGTCTCTCCAAGCTGCCTGCCTCTTCTTGGTGTCCAGATACAATCTGTGGCCTTTTCTCCAGAGGTATTCCTTCTCCCTCAGCCATTCCAGCAACTTCACCCTCATGGTCCTCAGAAACGTGTACTGTTTCCTCTCTCCCTTCTCCTTCCCTTGCCTCCTCCTCCCTCTGGCCGGGGCTTCAGCAGGGCCTTCGGGGGCTTCAGCATCAGGGTCTTCTGGAGATTGTTCAGGGTGTTCAGGGGCTTGAGCAGCAGGACCTTCAGCAACAGGGCTTTGAGGGGCTTGAGGGGCTTGGGGTTGGTCCATCACAGCAGCAGCAGCAGCAGCAGCAGCAGCAGCTTCAGAATCAGTGCCCGGGGGTGGGATGCTGGTTCTGCCCTTCTTCACCTTGCCAGGGCTTGAACGAGTAGGCACAGACTTCCTCTTCTTTTCCTGACTAACGAACCATGGTGTTCCTGCAAGATGTACCTGGCAGCACGTCTTTCCCCTGTATGCTGACTGCGTGCATGCTGCATCGTTTTATATCCGTGGAGCTGACACAATTTATACTCCCTGCATGCGCAGTGATATCCCCTTTGTTTCCTATAGGCGTTCATGATGCATCCGCTTCATCCGCTATGCATCCACCCCTTCCGCTATGTATCTGCTTCAAAATTCTCCACCGGAACCCCTTCGGAGGTGTCATCCGCTTCCATCTGCTTTCACCCGCTAGGCTTCCTATGAACATCTGTTTAACATCTCCACTACATACTACCCACGTCCATTCTTTTCCATTCTTTTCTGTTCTATTTATGCAAATTTTCACCACTTTTTGGAGCGGATGACAACGGATGGAGCCACTCCTGAAATTTTGCTCATCCGCTGTGTCCTTTATGCATATGTTTTGTGTCCATTAGCCAATGGGACTGGGCCTTAAGTGAATCATTGCAATGGTTAATTTAGTTGCTTAGTTGTTAAATAAATTTGGATTCCCCATTGACTTTGCTAGTCAGAAGCTCACAAAGGGAATACATGACCCTACACTACAATGGTCATAAATATGAACCATTTGCCAAGCATCTGAATTGTGATCACTTGACCATGGGGAAGCTACAATAGTCGTAAGTGTGATAAACAGTCATAAATCATCTTCAATGGTCACTAAATAAACTGCTGTAAGTCAAGGACTACCTGTATTGACAAAGCAATATTTTAATCCTATACTCTGTTTCACATTTCTTTTCTTTCTTGCAATGCTTTTCTTGTTTTTCCTTGTACAGAAGCTATTACTGATATTTCCTGTTGTGCCTAAGGCAGTTTTATTTCATGCATATGTTACTGAACAATTTTGGGCTATTCAATAACTATACAGATTTATTAGATTATGCAGTTAAACAGCCATTAAAAGTTAATTTTTCTTCTAGGTATCCTCTCAGTGAAATTGGATTTATTATTTCAGTTTAATAGGAATGAACAAATAAATTAAATCAAGATTTTTTAAAATAAAATGTGTGTGTATGTGTGTATGCAGTATCTGTAAATGTCACTGGAAGATATTTGATTTCTATATTTGTCTGAATTCTTATTTAGTTAATAGGAGAAAATGGTCATCCATAATTTGGATGGTCTCTTTCATTTTATAAAACTTTTGATATTTGAAAAAGGGATTGAAGGATGACAGTGATTTTTTAGATGTTTAGTTGGCTTAATTGTAAAAGGTTAATGGTTCTTTGGGGTAACAGGTGACAATCCATACTCTGACAATATGTAGGTATGTGTGTCTATGATGCATTTGTGCATTCTCATCAACCTCTAAAGATAAGATAAAATTTGCTGAAACTGCTATGGGTTGTGTGGTGCTTATATGAGAAGAAAGATACAAATCAATATTTCCCCCTTCATGAATCTGCAAAGAAAGTAACACCAGAGGAGAAAGGTTAAATATCTCAATTATTAATTCTATGCATCTGCTATGAAGTAATGTGGGAGATCATGTGGAATTGCCCTATATCTACTGTAAATATAACTGAAAATTTGTTGCAGTATTATGTCTACTTATGTTTTTATATACAATGGATATAACCCATCCCGAGGAACAGAAACTTTTAAATGCTTTTTCAGAGTTGTAGAGATAAAGACAGCTAGTCAACCAGCCACATACAGTTATGACTTTGGGTCAGTTGCACTCTCTCAGCATACTCATCTCACAGTGCTGTGGTTAGTTCGAATCATCCAGTGTGTTTAAAGGTCCCAGGAATCTTCCAAATAAGTAGAATCCCAGCATGTATAATGGAAGCATGTTCTTAAATAGGACTTGAATTATAAACAAATGCATAGAAGGCATCGTTATTCTCCTGGTAAAGAAATAAGCACCCCTGAGGCTGCATAATAACTCCAGCAAGCATTGTTAGTTTGGCCTTGTCAGGGGGGCTGAATATTGGAGCAATGATCTAATTATGCCAGTGCTACTGATTGCTCTTCAGATGTCCTGCCTCAGTAATTAGAGCATGCTGACAATCAGCAGGAGCCAAAAATGGCTCTACACAAATGCCAGTCATTTAATTCTTGTCTTTGCTTTCAACTTTGGTATTATTTGATTTTTCTACATACCTTTTGCATTATAGCTCCATGGGCTAGCCTTTTAAGAATGGCAAGCTAATAAAAGCTCTAAGAACTGTCAATAGCTACATTATGTAAGACAGACCAGTGGAATGATTCAGTGACATGGTGAAAAATTAGCATGCATTTTTTTTCTTCTGATCATTATTAATTTGATGAAAGAATTTGTCTTTGAAGTTTTATTTCAAGGTAATAAACATTTTTTATAAAATTCCCATGGCTCGAATGTGATATTAGTGCACTTATTAAATTATAAGATGACTAAGAGAATTCTGCCTTTGCATGGGTTTCAGCATTCCTGATTTCCTTGTTTCAATTCAATTCCAAGAAAAGAACTTGATTTCAAAACAGATCTTTTCTGGTTTCTTCAGATTTGAGAAGAAGCTAGAAAGGCCCTCGAATGGTGGGTGTACACTGGCAGAATCATCCATTTTTTCTAAGGATTAAGTAGATTCTAAACCATCAGTGAGATAAATTGGAAAGACTTTTTCAATTACCTTGAAAATTGTAGATAAACAGATAAACAGAGGTCCCTACATTTAAATAGGTGTCCTATTCCAGACCATGGAAATCACAGATACACTATCAAGTATTACATAGTATTTTCATTAAAATAGTTTCAAAAAGAACTCTAAAAGCAAAAATGTTTCAACTAACAATTGTAGTTCCTCAAGTCCAAAATACTCAGCCCACAAAAATTCAACCAGCTTGAGAGGGTAAGAAAGAGTTCAAATTGTAGACAAGATACTACATGGTCTAACAAACATGATATTGGGGGGGGGGGTCTAAAACTTGAGAAGGCAGGCTAAAGGAAAATGGAAAGTTGTCACTAACAGATCCATGAAGTAAGCAGCTAGCTCCATTTACATGGAACCATATAACCCTGATTTGTTTCTTTAGCACAGTGGTTGCCTACCAGTGTGCCGTGGCTCACTGGTGGGCCTTGAGAAAATTTTGATGGGCCACAGAGAAATCTCACCCTCAGAGCACCCCTCCAAAGCAATTAATCCAGGCTGCACAGAAACACAAGGCTGTGCCACCCACATGGCCTGCAGGAACGCTTCCTGCCTATTCACTCTTTACCCAGCAAACTTTTCTGCTAAAATTGTTATTTTTCCTTTTTCTGATCATCATCTGTTCTGCTATGCTGGGAGATTTAGATTAGCTAGGAAGCAGGAAATGGTTGGATTTCTTTTTCTTAGATAATTTTACCCTTTTTCTTAGACAGAGCAGATAAAATTCTGATCTGTCCATCTCCCATCTCAGCATACCACTTTTATCTTGTTCAACCACAGTTAATCTGTTATCAATGTCTCCAATCTTCTTATCTCTTTGTTTACCTTCTTCTTCAATTTCTTGGAGCCTCTCATCATACTTCATCATCAATTGTTGGATATTCTCCACTTTTTCATTGGTTTCCATGTTCTTTGTTCAATGGTCTCTGTTCTTTGTTCAATGTTCTCTATTCTCTTTTCAATATTCTCTGATCTTGTTTGGAAATTTTTAATTCCTTGCATAATCATCTGCAGGGTCACTTTTTCTTGTTCTTTTTCTTGCTTTAACATTGCCTGTATTGAGCATTGTCCTCTAGTGGTGGAGAGGTGGAAGCAGAAGTTGAAAAACCAGGAGCTGTTAACTTCCTACTCATTTTGAAAAATTCAAAATCTTCAAATTCTTCTAGACCTTAATCCAGTTGTAAAATAACCAGTTACAATTCCAAGAAAAAATAGTGGAATAAAAGAAAAAACCAAATAATAATAATAATTAAAAAGCAAAAAAGGGAAAAAAAATATTCAGGCTCTTGTATGCCTTAATCCAATCAATTAGTTAGATGACAATAAAAATTCAAAAGTGAAAAAAAAAGAGGATAAGGATATCATAAACAAACACACAAAAAAGAAAAATTGTAAAGTCCCAAAAAAGGCAGAGAGGTGAAGAAAAAGGCAAAGAAAAAAAAAAAGAAAAGGAAAAAATTCTTCAGGTTCTTCAACACCTTAATCCAATTAAGAGAACTCAAATATAAAAAGATACATAAAAAATGAACCAAAAAGAAACCAATATGAAAAGTAGACAAATTCCACAAAGCCAAGTTCCAAACAGCCAAAAATCCAAATATCTATTACCAGGAAAAAAAAGATAAACTGATGAGGGGGGATAGCACAGCTTAGAAAAAAATAAAAAGAGCACACTGCACTTTGTTTAATTATCCAAGGCTCTTTTATAGCTCTTTTCTCTCTTCTCCAAAGACTTATCACCTTTTCTTTTCCTAAAGCCCCTGTCACACTGCACCAACGGATGCAAAGAGGATGTAAAACGGACAAATAAGCTTGCCATCCGTTGGTTAATGCAATGTATCCATTCTGTGCTCACTGCCTCCGTTTTGCTTCCTCTCTATCCGCCCAGCATCCGTTTATGGACGTTTCATCCGCTCAGAAAATTTTGAGCTGCTCAAAACTTTTGCGCGGAAAATGTATCCAATTAGTCCATTCTGCATCCGCTAGGCATCCACTAGGCATCCGTTCTGCATCAGTTACGCATCCACTATATCCGCTAGGTATCTGTTCTGCATCTGCGCAACTCGCATCCGCTCGGACGCAGGGAGGAAGTGGAACGGACGCAGAACAGATGCAGAATGGATGCCTAGCAGATGCAGCATGGAAACAAAGCACGTAAAATGGAAAAAACGTTTGCAGAGGGGACCTATCTCGGATATTAAGGATGTCTAGAGGATGCCTAGAGGATGCAAAGGGACACCTGGGGAAAAACTATACTGCCTATTAAAAGGGGGAGCAACTCATCTGCATCTCACTTTCAGCCCAGCAGCCCAGCTGTGCAGACCTCTGCAGCCTTCATCTGACTCTTGCTCTTCCACAGCATCCAGTCATGTCAACCGTGGATCGTAAAACAGTCCTTTTGGCAGCCACCATCCTTCTGCAACAGTGTGAAGCCATCTACAGGCTCTGTGAACTCTACTACAGGAAGAAAAGGAGGTGGCCAAGAAGCGCCTGGGTCCGAAGATGGATCGCCAGAAGAACAGAGTGCAGACTGTACAACAAGCTGATGGTGGAGCACAGGAACGAAGACACTTGGGCATTCCAGAACTTCATGAGGATGCCTCCAGCCATGTTTGACGAAGTTGTGCAGCGGCTGACACCCAGGTTGACCAAGGCAAACACCAATTTCTGGCCCATCCTGGAACCTGGGCTCAAGGTGGCACTATCTCTACGCGACCTGGCCTCAGGGACCACCTACAGGAGCATGCAGTATGTATGGAGGGTGCCACACAACACCATCAGCATTGTGGTAAGAAAAGTGGTGCAGGCCATCATCGAAGAATACCTGGAAGAGCTCCTCCACTGCCCCTCCACTGAAGAAGGATGGAAGAAAGTTGCAGAGCAGTGGTATCAGAAATGGAAATTCCCACACACCATTGGAGCCATAGATGGCAAGCATGTGGCCTGCAAAGGACCAGCCAAGCCGGGGTCCACTTATTTCAACTACAAGGGCTTCTTCAGCATCGTCCTCTTCGCCATGGTCAATGCTGACTACAAGTTCATGTACATCAATGCTTCAGGCAACGGCTCATGTTCAGATGCCCAGGTATACAATGCCAGTGACCTCAAGGAGGGGCTGGAAGGCAACCTCATCATGGGCTTCCCAGATCCAGACCCCCTGCCCGATGACACGCAAGATGTGCCCTACTTCATCATGGGAAATGACGCCTTCTCCCTCAGAACCTACCTCATGAAGCCCTACACTTCCAGACTCCTCACCCGTGAAGAGAGGATCTTCAACTACAGGCTGTCCAGGGCAAGGCGGGTGGTGGAGAACGCCTTTGGCATCCTAGCCAATAGGTTCCAGGTACTTCTCATCACCATGCAGCATCGCCCAGAGACCGTGAGGAGGATCGTGGAAGCTTGCTGAATCCTGCACAATCTCATGCGCACCCACTACTCAGTCTTGCAGAACAGGCTCGTGGACCTCCAACAAGGCAATGGGGGTATGGAGCCTGGGGAATGGAGACAAGGCCAAAACCTAATAGACACTGAGGATGTGCAAGGCCCCAACAGAGCCTCACATGAAGGGAAGAAGCAGCGCAACCTCCTGAAACACTGGTGCAACTCCCCAGCTGGAGCAGTGGAGTGGCAAGACAGGATGATAGATGATTAATGGGTGCTTCCTTCAGCCTGTCTCAGCACATGGATGAGATTGGGCCATGTATGTTGGGTGGGCCTACAATGAACAGAGCGTTTAATAAAGAGTTGTGTTTGTGTTGACATGTGTGGATGATTATTACATTATTATTGATAATAAAGGGCCATAGGTGTGGCACCTGGGAGGGTGGACCTCCTTTCTCCCACCGCACCAGGGAGTCCTCCACATGCTCCACCATGGTTATAACACCTGTCTGCGGGTTCTGCGCTATGGCACGCTCCACAGAAACCTGCCTGGAGACAGGGACTGACTCTCAGCCAGAAGAGGACTGGCTCTCAGCAGCCTGCTGAAGAGAGAGGGTAGTGAGTGCTCCTCGGTGGCGGATCTCACCCTCCAGGAAGCTGCACCTGGTCATAATGTAGGTCTCTCTGTCCGTCAGCTTAAACATGGCCTGGCCAGATTTCTTCAGGTGCAGCTTCCCGTACCAGGTGTGCATGTGCTTCCTCCTGCTCCTACCAGTGTAGCCCAGACTCTCCGCCCTCTCTCTCCAAGCAGCCTGCTTCCTTTTGGTGTCCCTGTACAGCCGGTGTCCCTTCCGCCACAGATAGTCATTCTTTCTCAGCCACTCCAGCACCTCATACTCGTGTTCCTCCTCAATATAGTATTGCCTCCTCTCCCGTTGTTGCATACGCCTCTTCCTCCCTTTGGCAGGACCAGATGGGCCCTCATCAGAGGGGCTCCCAGGTAGTAGGGGCTGCTCCTCCACACCACCACCACCACCACCACCACCACCAGCAGGATCATCATCATCATCATCATCCTCATCATCACCAGCTGGATCATAATCATCATCATTATCACCAGCAGCAGCAGCAGCAGCAGCAGAAGCACCACCACCACCACCAGCAGCAGCAGCAGCAGCAGCAGCAGCACCAGCACCAGCACCAGCACCAGCACCAGCACCAGCAGAGTAAGCACCAGCAGCACCAGCAAGACCAGGAGCACGAGCAGGATCAGAAGCACGAGCAGGATGAGCAGGATGAGCAAGACCAGGAGCACGAGCAGTACGAGCAGTACGAGCAAGTCCAGGAGCACAAGAAGGACGAGCAGGACGAGCAGGACCAGCAGGACCAGGAGCAGCTTCAGCAGAGTAAGCACCAACAGAAGCACCACTGCCAGGAGCAGCTTCAGCAGAAGCTCCAGCACCAGAAGAGTGAGCCCAAGCAGCAGAAGCCCCAGCAGAAGCAGAGTCAGGGACAGGGGGAGGAAGGGTGGCCCCGTCCCTCTTGCCAGGGATGGCGGCAGGTTGCTGAGGCTTTCGCTTCTTCCCCATGGTTGTGGGGTTTCTGGCTGGCAGGGAGGCTGGCAGGCACCAAGGCTGGCAGGAAGGCTGGCACCAAGGCTGGCAGGAAGCCTGGCAGGCAGGCAGGCACCAAGGCTGGCAGGCAGGCTGGCAGGAAGGCTGGCAGGAAGGCATGCACCAAGGCTGGCAGGCAGACTGGCTGGCAGGGAGGCTGGAAGGCAGGCTGGCAGCAAGGCTGGCAGGCAGGCAGAGAGCAAGGCTGGCAGGGAGGCTGGCCAGGAGGCTTGGAGGCAGGCTGGCAGCAAGGCTGGCAGCAAAGCTTGCAGGCAGGCATGCAGGCAGGGCAGGCAAGGACTCGATGTATCCGGCAGCAGGTCTTTCCTCCGAATGCTGGCCATGTGTGAGCTGCTTCCCTTTATATCCACGTGGCTTATGCAATGCATCCCCCCTGCATGTGCAATTAATGCTCGGCATCAGTTCTGCTTCCGCTGTGCATCCGCTCGGCTTCCGCTGTGCATCCGCTTCATCCGCTGTGCATCTGCTCTGCATCCGCTGTATCCGTTCCGCTTCCGCTTTGCTGAGGTCCCCTGGAAGCCTAGCGGATGTGCCTTCTGCTCCCATCCACTTCCATCCGCTGGGCTTCCCGTCCGCATCCGCTTTCCATCCGCCCTGCGTCTTCCCCGCATCCATTTCTTTCCTTGTTATCTGCTCCGGTTGTGCAAATTTTTGCCCCTTTTGAGAGCGGATAACAATGGATGGAACATTTTGCTCATCCGTTGTGTCCTTTTTACATACGTTTTGCATCCATTGGGCAGTGTGACAGGGCCTTAAGTTTCAACACCAGACTCCAGCTGTTGATAGAAATCCAGAAGAGCACCTGCATTAATACTCTCCTGTGCTCTTCCCTCTTTCTTATCAACCAGGCAATGTCCTTGAAACAAAGTCTCAGTTCTTTCTCAGTTTTGTCTGGTAAAGCCCATGTCACACTGCACCAACAGATGCAAAGAGGATGTAAAACGTTAAAAAAAGCTTGCCATCCATTGGAAAATGCTATGCATCCGTTGTGTACTCACTGCATACGTGCTTCATACGTTCTATCATTTGAGCATCCGTCCATTGAGATTTCATCCGCTCAAGAATTTTTGAGCTGCACAAAACTTTTTGAGCAGATGAACTTTCCGCTGTGTACAATGTAAATCCGTGACATCCGAGCAACAAAGGTTCTATGTCCATTTATCATCCGTTTAATGTCTGCTGTATCCTCTCTGCATCCTCTCGGATGCAACTCACATCCGCTGCAGCTGAAAATGGAAAGAGGGAGGAAACAAAGGTACACGGAATGTCTACACAGCGTTAGTAGCACAGAAATAGAAAGGATGAGCAGTGAGTGGTTTGCATCCTATATACATCCTCTAGGCTTCCTATGAACATCCCTTTAACATCCCTGCTACATACTTCCCACGTCCATTCTTTTCTGTTCTTTTCCGTTCGGTTTATGCAAATTTTTGCCACTTTTTGGAGCTGATGACAATGGATGGAGCCACCCCCGATAATTTGCTCGTCCGCTGTGTCTTTTTCATACGTTTTGCATCTGTCGGCCAGTGTGACCTAGCCTTAAAGAAAAAACAGGATACTTCCAAGCCTCTAGTTGGCAGTGCTATAAAGTTTCTTTAGCTTTCATTTTCCCCCTCTCCTTTTCCAGGCAAAATATAATAAAATTATAATTAATATTATAATTATATTATATTATAATTTAACATATTATAATATATAATATAATATTATAATTAATTAATAATTAATTATAATAATTAACATTATAAAATATAATATTATAATTATAATATAATTAAAAAAGAAAAAAGTATTTAAAAAATAACTAAAAAGGAATCTCTGGCTTAACAGTTATAGAATCAAAAAGGAGAAAAGAATAAATAACAAGAAGAAAAAGAATTCAGTCCAGTTTCAAAATGTAAAATCATATATAAAAAATCTAATAATGAAAAAAAATATTACTTTGACATCCTTGTTTAAAATTACTGCTTTATCACTTTTGTGAAAACTTTTACAGATTCTTTCTTTTCTTTAGAGTGTCCTTTCAAGTCTTAAAATATATGAAAAAAAGTTCTCATCAAACCAGCACACTGTCTCTTTCTGTTCTCTTCCGTTTCGGAGCTGTCCCAACTTCAACAGCTTTAGTGGCTGCCTCTTTGCTGCTGGCAAAAAGAGCTTCTCCTGGATCTACCACTTTGTGATCTATCGACTTTGTGGTAAAACCTGAGATCAACAGGACACGCTCTTTACATTTGCTTTCTCTTCGGGATGGTTTAGATCCAATTGGGCTTTCCAGGAGCACAGATAACGGCATGCCGTATCGTCGCAACGTCAGCTCCGTGAGAAAAAAATGTATTATGATAATCTGCAAGGGGCAGTCATTAAAAGTGAAATAAGTGATGGGCAACCAAGGGCACTTCCAATATTAGGATGATTTCCTAATTATGTTTCTGTATTTTTTAATATTGGTATTATGACTTCCACAACTGGCAACAATCTAGCTAGAAAGAAAAATTTTGTCTACTTCGAATGACAACTTTCTAAGATATATTGTATTCATTCAGTTTTTATGTCATATAATTTCAGATTAGAACTTGGAATTATGATAGATTAATGTGTTAACCCAGAAATTATTAAACAATATATGTTTGGAATACTTGACAGGTCATAAGCAGTTTAGAAAGAGCATATTTTTAAAAACTTACTGTTGTGTTTTTGTGGAGGAAAGTAGAAATGTGATCATCCTGCATTTGGGCCCCAGGAAAACTGGTGGAGTCCAGTTTTCAAGCCCTTATGGAAGATCAGGATGGTGGCATTACATTGGCCCATCCCAGCTGATCAGACAGTTAAATTACAGTTCTTCTCAATTAAAGAATGTTCTGACAGGTCTAAAAAGAAAGCCTTCTTTGCTGTCGACTCTACCCTTTAGATACTCTTCCACCAGTGGTAAAGTGGGCCCCTATTCTCTTGGTCTTTTGAAAGAATTTGAAGAACTGGCTATGCTGACTCACATGGGATTCATAGAGAAGAACATAAAGGATCTTCTCCTCTGCCTTTTAAATTTTTATTATTAATTATTATTTCTGAGATATAATAATTTTGTATGGTTTGTATGTTTCTGTGTTTTTAATTGTACACTGCCCAGAAATTCTCTGAGATGGCCATCATTAACTTTGATAAATAAATAAAATATTTATTTATTTATTTATTCCATAGAGGAGGAGGAAAAATAATTTTGAAGTATTTTTTTTCAGGTGATTATCTGCCCTCAAGTCAATGTTGAATCCTAGCAATCACATCAGTAGATTTCCCCTGATGATCTGTACCTAACCTAGAATTTCCTGTTTTCCAATGGTACAGTCATTGCCACTGTAACTGAGTCCATCTGGTTTTTTTTAAGTGCCAAAAGCATCATTGCACAGCCATTCATTTGTTAAAATCTATTTGTTAGAAACAAAAATAGAATATGAGCATGGTATGATATTGAATTATTGTTTTTCCTAATTATAAACTTCCAAGTATTTTTTTCCAGACACCTGTATTGCGTGGCTGTACAAAAAGATACCTGATGGAAAATGCATTAGAAATGAAACAGACTTTTTAGCACAGGGTAATAAAGGTAGCTTTTGGAGTACACACATAGATATTTTTATTCATTGCACTAGATTTTGAAAGCTATGTTATTGAGCATCCGACTCATGGTAACCTTTATAATATATGCATGTGTGTGTGTTTGTGTTTGTGTATGTGCAGAAACACATTTACATGAAGAAAGCTTGTTCACTTCCCACTCTAGTTTTATCAAATGTATTAACTTTAAAATTCCACGTTAAAATATTGTTAAATTTGTGTTTATTTTTTCCTTTTTGAGATGCACAAAAGTTGTATTTTAACAATATCAAATCCTGATATTGTTTTTCCTAAATATTATAGTGCATTCTGCTTGTGTGAAGAGTATTTCTTTCTCTTCTGGTTGTGATGGTGTGGGAGTGACACATGTTAGGTTGGCAATAAAACATATGGATCCCACACACAGACCAATCTGTGAAATCAAAAATATCTGTCAACTGGCTATTAGTCAGGGTGGTTAGATGGAACATTCACCTCAGAATCCCTCTGCGTCTAATTGAATTGGTGATACATTTTTTTAAAAGCTGCAAAACTCCACACTAGCATGATTTGCAACATTGAATAAGGTCCAAAGACAATTGTTGTCCTCTTTTTTTTTTTGTCCTGGACAAAAAATAAATAAAACCTCACTTTTTGGTGAAAGGCTTTTTCCAGAAAAGATAGACAGACAGATATGCATACATACATACAGACAGACAGATAGATGATAGGTAGACAGCTGGAAGACAGATAGATGATACAATGTTTATACTAATACCTGTTATCTTTTAATTGCTTGACAAAATAAAACAAACAAACAAACAAATAAATAAATACAATGGATGGATAGATAGATAGATATGATAGATAGAAAGAAATAGATATGAATATGGTCTGTTGAAAGCATGTTTTGGTTGCAGTAGAAGGTATTAGTAGAAACTGCATCTTACATAAATGTATAATAATTTATTTTATGAAGACTGAATTTTCTAGACAAATTACAAGGGGACTTCCATATAATGGCCCTGTCACAGTGGCCAACGGATGCAAAATATTTGTAAAAAGGACACAGCGGATGAGAAAATGTTCCATCTGTTGTTATTCGCTCTCAAAAGTGCCCCAAATTTGCATAAACAGAGCAGACAACAATGGAAAGGAACGGACGGGGAGAGGATGTAGCCAGGATGGAAAGCGGATGCTCCACGGAAGCCTAGCGGATGGAAGCGGATGGGAGCGGATGGCACATCCGCAGGGCTTCCAGGGGAGCACAGTGAAGCAGACGCGTAGCAGAAGGAGTGGATGCAGAGTGGATGCAGAGCGGATGAAGCGGATGCAGAGCGGAAGCCTAGCGGAGGCCTAGCAGATGCACAGCGTTCACTGCGCATGCGGGGAGGATGCATTGCGTTAGCCCCAGGGATATAAAGGGAAGCAGCTCGCAAGCAGGTCACCATTCAGAGGAAAGACCTGCTGCCAGACACAGCTCCAGCCAGCCAGCCAGCAAGCCAACAACCCAACAACCATGGGGAAGAAGAGAAAGCCTCAGCCATCTGCTGCCAGCCCTGGCAAGAGGGACAGGGCCACCATCCCACCCCCTGGCCCTGACTCTGCTTCTGCTGGGACTTCTGCTGCTTGGGCTTGCTCTTCTGGTGCTGGAGCTGGCGCTGCTCCTGGTGCTGGTGCTTCTGCTGTTGCTTACTCTGCTGGCACTGCTCCTGGTGCTGGTGCTTCTGCTGGTGCTTACTCTGCTGGCACTGCTCCTGGTGCTGGTGCTTCTGCTGGTGCTTACTCTGCTGGCATTGCTCCTGGTGCTGGGGCTTCTGCTGGTGCTTACTCTGCTGGCGCTGCTCCTGGTCCTGCTGGTCCTGCTGGTGCTGCTGGTGCTCCTGGTCCTGCTGGTGCTGCTGGTGCTCCTGGTCCTACTGGTGCTGCTGGTGCTCCTGGTCCTACTGGTGCTCCTTATCCTGCTGGTGATGCTGGCGCTGCTGGTGCTTACTCTGCTGCTGCTGCTCCTGGTCCTGCTGGTGATGCTGGCGCTGCTGGTGCTTACTCTGCTGGTGCTGCTGGTGCTGCTGGTGCTGCTGCAGGTGCTGCTGGTCCTGCTGATCCTGCTTTTGCTGCTACTGTTGTTGTTGCTGCTGCTGGTGATGGTGGTGGTGTGGAGGAGCAGCCCATACAACCTCAAAGCCCCTCTTATGAGGGCCCATATGGCCCTGCCAGAGGGAGGAAGAGGCAGATGCATGAATGGGAGAGGAGGAAATACTAAATTGAAGAGGAACATGAGGATGAGGTACTGGAATGGCTGAGGGAGAATGAGTATCTGTGGTGGAAGGGACACAGGCTCTATTGAGACACCAAAAGGAAGCAGGCGGCTTGGAGAGAGAAGGCGGAGAGCCTGGGCTACACTTCGGAATGCTCCTCAGCTGGTGGAAGCACATGCACACCTGGTACGGGAAGCTACACCTCAAGAAGTCTGGCCCGGCCACGGTCAAGCTCAAAGACAGAGAGACCTACGTGATGGCCAAGTGCAGCTTCTTGGAGGGTGAGATCCGCCACCGAGGAGCAGCCCCTCTCACAACCACCTCTCTCAGGCAGCCTGCTGAGAGCCAGTCTTCTTCTGGCAAAGAGTCAGCTCCTGTGTCCAGGCAGGTATCTGTGGAGCGTGCCACGACAGAGCCCCCCCAACAGCTGTACTACCCGTGGGAGTGGGAAGCAGTGGGAGCAAGGAGAGGACACTTCCACCACAGCCTAACCCGCATCCACCCCCAGCTCCACCTCCACAGAAAGGCAGAGAGGCAGACCGGAGGGGCAGAGCCACACTGTCCTGCTGGAGATCAGGGACACCATCAGAAGCAGCATAGATCTCCTCTCTCAGCTGGTACACACCGACATCCCATCCTCCAACCGCAAGCCCTTCCTCACCTATGTCAACCAGACCCTAATTAACATGTCGGAATCACAGTACCAGGTGGTGTAGGACAGGATCACCGATCTTCTTCACAACCCTCCAGACCAAGCTGAACCTGCTCCCACCCAATCCAGGCCTGCTCCTCCACCCCAGGTAATGTCACAGCCCTTCCAAGGCTTTCCACAGGCCCTCACCTACTAAGGCTACGGCTACCAGGAGTTCCAGCAGTACAGGCAGCCCTTTCCAGTCCAGGCACAGGTACATCGAATGCCACCGGTGACACCGATGCCACTGATGCCACCAATGCCACTGATACCACCCACGCCACCCATGCCACCCATGCCACTGATGCCACCCATGCCGCAGATGCCACCCACGCCTCACCTCGCTCAGCTGCAGACCAGACATCCCCACTACACTGCTCCTTCCTCCAACCCATAATCAAGCCTGGCCTCAGAACATCTGTCATCGGTATTGGGGGTGACACCCCATGTCATGGAGGAAGGGGCTTTCAACATCACGGGGCTGAGCCAGCTCTCTGAGAGCTTCCTCCACACACTGTCCCCTGTTGTCCTCTCGGGGCAAGGCACCCCAATGACACCTCAGACCAGCACTGCAGCACCAGCCACCTCCACAGCACCTGGACCCTTCACCCCTGAGACTGGGCATGCCTCAGAGTGACCAAGAAGAGTGCCAGAGACTGGGTGGCTACCTGTTGACTTTATTTTTGCTTTGGACACTTTACTTGGGGTCATTTTTCTTTTACAGCTTGTTATTAATAAAGATTATTTTTGCTTCACACACTTGCTTCATTTATTTTTGTCAATAAAGTCTCGGTGGAAATTTTTAGAAATGGTTTCAGCCATTGCATGCTTGTGGGATGGGTTAAGATAGCTGTGGGATGGGCAGGGATACCTTTGGGATGGGTAATAGCTGTGGTATGGGCAGGGATACCATTTGGGTGGGTAATAGAGTAACACACTCCTTTTGGTAGCCACTATCATTCTGCAACAGTGCAAAGCCATCTACAGGCTCTTTCACCTGTTCTATGGGAAGAAAAGGAGGCAGCCAAGAAGCGTCTGGGTCCGAAGATGGATCGGGACAAGAGCAGAGTATGGACTGTACAACAAGCTGATGGTGGAGCTGAGGAACAAAGACACTCGTGCATTCCAGAACTTCATGAGGATGCCTCCAACCATGTTTGACGAAGTTGTGGAGCGGCTGAGACCCAGGTTGACCAAGTAGAGCACCAATTTCTGGCCCAGCCTGGAACCGGGGCTCAAGGTGGCACTCACTCTGCGCCACCTGGCCTCAAGGAACACCTACAGGAGCATGCAGTACGGCTGGAGGGTGCCACACAACACCATCAGCATTGTGGTCAGAGAAGTGGTGCAGGCCATCATTGAAGAATACCTGGAGGAGCACCTCCAGTGCCCCTCCACTGAAGAAGGCTGGAAGAAAGTTGCAGAGCAGTGGTATCAGAAGTGGAACTTCCCCCACCCCGTTGGAGCCATCGATGGCAAGCACGTGGCCTGCAAAGCTCCAGCCAAATCAGGGTCCTCTTATCACAACTACAAGGGCTTCTTCAGCATCATCCTCTTTGCCATGGTTGATGCTGACTACAAGTTCATGTACATCGATGCTTCAGGCAATGGCTCATCTTCCGATGCTCAGGTATACAACGCAAGTGACCTCAAGGGTGGGCTGGAACGCAACCTCATCTTGGGCTTTCCAGATCCAGACCCCCTGCCCAATGACACGCAAATGTGCCCTACTTCATTGTGGGGGATGACGCCTTCTCCCTCACAACCTACCTCATGAAGCCCTACACCTCCAGATTCCTCACCTGTGAAGAGAGGATCTTCAACTACAGGCTGTCCAGGGCAAGGTGGGTGGTGGAGAACACCTTTGGCATCCTGGCCAACAGGTTCCAGGTACTTCTCACCACCATGCAGCATCGCCCAGAGACTGTGAGGAACATCATGGAAGCTTGCTGCATCCTGCACAATCTCATGCGCATCCGCTACCCAGTCTTGCAGAACAGGCTCATGGACCTCCAACAAGGCAATGGGGACATGGAGCCTGGGGAATGGAGGCAAGGGTGAAACCTGATAGATACTGAGGATGTGCAAGGCCCCAACAGAGCCTCACATGAAGGGAAGAAGCAGCGCAACCTCCTGAAACACTGGTGCAACTCCCCAGCTGGAGCAGTGGAGTGGCAAGACAGGATGATAGATGATTAATGGATGCTTCCTTCAGCTTGTCTCATCACACGGATGAGATTGGGCCATGTAGGTTGGGTGGGCCTATAATGAATAGGGCATTTAATAAAGAGTTGTGTTTATGTTGACATGTGTGGATGATTGATTACATTGTTATTGATAATAAAGGGCCATAGGTGTGGCACCTGGGAGGGTGGACCATACAGTTCCACAATGCTTGCATTGGAGGTTTATCTATCCCACAGCTATTACCCATCCCAAAGGTATCCCTGCCCATCCCACTGCTATCTCAACCCATCCCACTGCTATCTTAACTCATCCCACAAGCATGCAAAGGCTTAAACCATTTCTAAAAGTTTCCACCAAGACTTTATTAAAAAAAAGAAATGGAGCAAGTGTGTGAATCAAAAATAGTTTTTATTAACAACAAGCTATAAAACAAAAATGAGTCTCTGGCACTCCGCTTGGTCGCTCAATCTCTGGGGTGAAGGGTCCAGGTGCTGTGGAGGTGGTTGGTGCTGGAGTGCTTGTCCTCAGCTCCTCCAGAAGCAGAAGCAGCAGAAGCCCCAGCCCCAGAAGAGCGAGCCCGTGCTGCAGAAGCCCCAGGAAAACCAGAGTGAGGGCCAGGGGGCAGGATGGTAGCTCTGTCCCTCTTGCCAGGGCTGGCAGCAGATGGCTGAGGCTTGCTGTGCTTCCGCATGGTTTTGGGGTTTCTGGCTGGCAGGGAGGCTGGCAGGAACCAAGGCTGGCAGGAAGGCTGGCAGGGAGGCAGGCACCAAGGCTGGCAGGAAGGCTTGCAGGCAGGCAGGCACCAAGGCTTGCAGGCAGACATGAACCAAGGCTGGCAGGCAGGCAGGCAGCAAGGCTGAAAGGCAGACTGGCTGGCAGAAAGGCTGGCAGGAAGGCAGACAGCAAGGCTGGCAGGGAGGCTGGCAGCAAGGCTTGCAGCAAGGCTTGCAGCAAGGCTGGCAGCAAGGCTTGCAGGCAGGTATGCAGGCAGGGCAGGCAAGGCTGTCAATCCATCCGGCAGCCGGTCTTTCCTCTGAATGGTGACCTGCTTCCGAGCTGCTTCCCTTATATCAGCAGGGCTTACGCAATGCATCCTCCCCACATGCGCAATTAACTCTAGGTATCCGTTAGGCTTCCGCTGTGCATCCGCTGTGCATCCGCTGTGCATCCGCTTCATCTGCTCGGTGTCCGCTCTGCATCCGCTGTATACGTTCCGCGTCCGCTTTGCTGAGGTCCCCCAGAAGCCTAGCGGATGTGCCATCCGTTCCCATCCGCTTCCATCCACTGGGCTTCCGTTCCATATCCGCTTTCCATCTGCCCTGCGTCCTCCCCGCGTCCATTCCTTTCTGTGTTATCCGCTCCAGTTATGCAAATTTTCACCCCTTCTGAGAGCGGATAACAATGGATGGAACATTTTTCTTGTCTGTTGTGTCCTTTTTACTAACGTTTTGCATCTGTTGGGCAGTGTGACAGGGCCTTAAATATTTAAAAATTCACACGTATAAATTCTAGGATTCTTCCCATAGAACAGTTGGTATTAATAGGTTTGAAGAGGAAAAAAATCCATCTAAGCAACTCATCATCATCACCACCACCATCACCATCATTTTAGCTACTGTCTATTCACTGCAGGATGAAGACCTCTTCCTCATGTTTCAACCTATATGGTCCTGAGCTTTTTTTTAAAAAAAAAAAAAATTGGGCCCATGATACTTGCTGACTGAAGGAGTATAAAATATAAAAGACCATAGCAGAAAACAGATGTAGAGTGTAATTCAAGACTGAGAATCCACACTTGTTCTTGTGGGCAGCTTCTTCTTCCACTATCCCTCCCCTGATTTCATCTTCTACCACTCTCTTTCTCCCTTTTAACTATTAAAAGAAAGTTTGTCTCTATAGACAATGATGGGCCCATCAAGGCTCAATAATTCTAGTTCTGTACAAGATTATAATGCTTAAATTCAAACTGGTTCATTCAATACCTTACTAACTTATAGTACTATCCAAAATCTATATTAAAATTTCTTCAGGAGCAACATCTTTTAATTTAAGACAAGCTTAGAGTCATGAATACTTTTTATTTAAATAGATAGCAGCATGCATTATAAAATTCTAATTTATGTCATACCACAATTCCTGTTTCTTGGCAAAAGTGTGCTGATACTTCCAATTTAAAAACAACAGCTATTTCTGACAGTTCTTCCAGCCAACTGATACCATGTGGCAAAGTCCTGCCTTTACCATGATAACTTAGTCTCAATGTTCAGCAAGGGGTAATTTTTTTATGTGTGGAGAAATACTAAAATTGGAATTAAATCTTAAATATTTTGAAGTGCTTCTATGCTTCTCTGCTCTACAGAGAAGACTTCCTGTGAAAATCAAATCAAAGTTGTCAGAGAAGGTTTTATTTGTTTGCTTACTTTATTTTCTTATATAAAAGCACATGGGTCAGTCTTAATTAGCAGTGTTCTTCAAGGTTCTACTACACTAGCAGATGGCAGTGATCCATCACAGCTGTCACATTTTAGGCTGCATTGCTAAATGAATTTCAGATGTTTCCCACATTCCCGCTTAGCTTTAGCCTTTTACTCTGCTTTATGGACCGCTACAAATTCAACAAATTAATCTAGGCTATACCAGGAAAAAGGGGGTGGGGGAACAAGTCAAATGCAGATAAGCTTTTCAAAAATCTACTTAGCAGATAGAGAGATTAAATTTAAAAGTAGTCCATTTTTGTCAAAAACCCTATCTTCACATAAACCATATACACAGACTGTTTCAATAGACCAACATGCAGGGTTTTTAATAGGCTATCAAAAGCTACTTTATGTATTTTGTGCGTTACCAGAGTTAGCAAGAAAAGTTTTTCTGCTGTAGTACTGTTTTCCTTGGCTTTACATAGCCTGGTGAGTAAATAACAATTTTTGTGGCCTGGGCAGGTATGCCATCATTTACAAATATTAAATTTGGTGTTCATTCTGGTTTTCCAGTATTTGAATTTAATGCTGTTTTTCTCAACATTAAGTCACTGGAAGACAAATTTCTCCAAAACTATACTATACATGCATACTGTCATAAAAGACATCATATTAAATATCTAGCTGATCAAGCCAAATGCAGCCAATGACAATGCTGCAGCTGTTCATGAATTATTGGATTCCCTTTTGATTTGACTGCTTACAATACAAGACCAAAAGAACTCATGAAAGATTAATGGGTGACGAGAGCTTCTGAATGTGGGACATACCTTTTTTAAGTAGTGTTAGAAGAGAATCTTAGAGAAATAGGGACATGGAGAAGGAAATAAGTGAAATAAATCGAAGTAAAAGAATAATAAAGAAAGAGACTCTAAATATTATAAACTAAATACTGGTATTAATAGATTATATACATATAATCTAAGATGCATACATTTTAGCATCAGATGCATACATTTTAGCATCAAAAAGATATAGATGAAAGAACATAATAAATGTTGACAGAATTTTTTTTAAAATGGTAAAGGACATAACTGGAGAAAAGTTAAAACATGGATGGTGTTTTATAGAAGTAAAATATGTGTAAGAATAAACAAAATGTTCATAAAATTCCTCAGGATTAAGCAACAAGAAATAAGACACATAATGAGTAACGTCATCTAGGTTGTCTGTGCATATTCTCAGTCACCTAGGTCATTTTCAAGAAATCACTATTTGATGGTCCTTGAAGATATTTTGCTTCTCATCCAAGAAGCTTCTTCACTACTGACAGATAACCAATTCAGACTGAACTGAAGAAGCTTCTTGGATGAGAAGCTAAACATATTCAAGGAAAAACAAAGAAAGTCCAGCTGCCTCTTGAAACTGGGTATGTGAATGTATATATTTTTATATCAAATGAGGCCATATTTTAGGGTGAAAATCTGAATGTCTTATTGCAAATGTCAAGTTGATTATATGATACAATGAGGAATGTGTCTTGAAAACTAATGCTTACTAAGATAGCGGTATTTGACAGAGAAAATGAAGTAAGCGTTTAAGCATTTACAGCTGATGAATTTGTGTATATTGTGGTATTAAAAATTGGGAAAGTAGATTTTCAAGATGTTCAATTACTCATAAAAAGTGCTGATAAAATAGTAATGGATACAATATGGTCTGTTGCAAGAAATTAGTGTTTATCAAAAGATATAAAAATATCTGTGTAATATGAGCATATTTCTGGTCATGCCTAAACCCAAACTATGAAGTGTTAGGAGTAGCAGAAAAATAGGCTGACTCTCTGTGAGAATGGGCTATTTAAATTCATGAGCTGTGATGACCCAGGGAGTGGCACAACAGCAACAAAGTCACAGAAGTAGGTAAAGTTCCTTTAATACTCCAACTTGGCCCCCAATATTCAGTTACCATCAGCTGGAGAAAAAACTCTCCCAAGGACAGTTTTTAAGGGGAAGAAATTCAGTCCGAACCCAAAGTACATATAAATTATAAATAAAAACTAACACAAACCACACTGCAGCAATTAACAAGACAGGGCAGGATTAGGAATTGCAGACTTCAAAAGATAACGAAACACACACAGTTGGGAGGATGCCAGAACCCAGATAAGACTTTACAAACCAAAATAATTCACACTTTGCTTCCAGCAAGGTACTGTACGGAAACACCCTTTTTAAATCCTGTTTTCCCAGCTGTAGCTAATGAAGGGAATCAGGGCCCCTTTCTCCCCATGTATCTTACATTGCTCCCTTCTCTGTTCCTCCCTGCATGCCCTATGATGAAGAGGGGGTGGCCCTGGGTCTTCCTCTGAATGCCCAACTAGACTGTGTCTTTCTCCAGTTTCTTCCACAGCCACCTGAGCCACACTCCAACTCCTTGTCAGCTGCTTGACCTCAGAATCAGATTCCAACAAGAGCATGACATGAGTAGATAAACAAGAAGATATAAAAGCAAGAGTGAATGGATATTGAATGAATGTGAAGCAAACACAAAAGTGAATGAAACAAGCATATTGAGGTATTGTGGTCATATAGAGAGTACCAAATTACAAACAGATTTGGAAGTGATTTGAAAGGAAGGGGAAGCCAAAGACAGTTATGGTTGGAAAGATGTGATGAGATCCTGAAATGATAGGAGAATAAAAGACATTGTGTGAACTGTGTGAACTATCATGTTAGAGGAACATGATAGAACTAGGGATGATTTGTCAGAACAGAAAGGTATGGCAAATTATGGCTTTTGTGTAAACTTTTGATTGAATTATTTTTCTTTTTCATGCTTATAATTTCTTTGGTAAATTACTTCATTTTTTTGTGTATAAACTCTGCACAATATTTTTACAAGAAAATACCCTAATTATGTATGTACACATGACAATAAATTTCTCGGACTTTTCACACATTTTTTTTTTCTTTATCTTATTTTCAGTGCACTTAAGGATTTCTTTCAAATTATTGTTGGTGATGTTTTGATCTCATTGTTCAAGTACAAGAGATTATATGTAGCTCAGTGTTGACCTGTGAAGTTCTTGGTGCAACTTTAGGAACATTAGGAAAAATAGAACAATAAAATATTGTTATGAATATTGTTGTATGTATAAAATTAATATTGTTTTCAAAACTCAGTTTCTTCAAAGATGTAGATTTTTCTTTCAGTGCCTTTTTAAAAATAAAAGAAACCAAACACACACACACTATGTGTGTGTGTGTGTGTGTGAGAGAGAGAGGGGGGGGGATTCAAATTGTTTTACCACTGGTTTGATGGGTGTGGCTTGGTGGGCATGGCTTGGTGGGAATGCTTTACCTAATGCCGGCACTCAGTGTTCCCCATACCAGCTGAGACCTGCAGCACCAATACACACACACACACATTTATGTCTATCATCTATCTGTCTGTCTGTCTGTCTGTCTATCAGTCTATCAAACTATTTTCTTAGCATGTATGGCATGTTTGTAAATCCAATCCAGATATCCACTCATCAAAGCATTCTTTTAAGTCATTTTCTATTAGTACTGTTCAAGTAAATAGAGCAAGAATCTGTACCATTATGCTAACATTATCAGCTTCACTAGAACAGCTCACTATACCTCCATCATGGCTCTGGGACACTATCCTTGTACACATCTATAGACAAGGAACTGCCAGGTTTATCCCAAAGGCAGGAAGTACTGCTTGGTCTTATACACAGACAATAGACAGGACAGGGCTGGATAGATATTGTATATACCCACATACAGAAACATATAAATACAATATATATAACAGTTGTGCTTACTGTGTTTCTGACAGTCTTTCTTCTGTTCAAGTTTATTGGACCTCAAAGAAAAATAAAACTTCTTTCCACTTCACAACTAAGAAGAATATCTGGCAAAGCTTCCAAGATTCCTTCTTATGTATTGTGTTGGAACACCAATAAATATCCATGTATTTATTTAAGTAGAGCTAATTTGTGCAAAATTAAGACAATATAGTTATTGAAGGAGGCAATCTGTTATGACACCTGTTCTGAAAATACTTACTTGGCTGTTCACATACTTATAATGATACATAAAAAGTCTATAAATGGCTTGCAATTGTGTGTGGGAGGGAATGGAAAGGTAGGTGGTCCCAAATAAACATGGTAACTTTATTTCTTTTTGTTCAACTAGTCCTTTATTACATATTATTTGAAAAACAAGTATAGAGGTCATGCTTCTACCTGCCCCAAAACTAAAATCTGAGCTCTTCAGACAGTCTCCATATAAGGAGACTAGCTGTATTAAGTGGAGCTGCACTCTCCACTTAATCTGTCATTGATTGCAAGCCTTGCAACCTTTAGATTCCAGTTTAGTTTAGTTTTCAAGTAAATAATATTGGTGCACTCTGATCTTATATGTATGATATAAATCCAGAAACAAAATAGTAAAATAGTCATCAAATGTTTTCAGAGTAATCTCATGTAATCGAACCCATAATGATGGAATGTCATCATCAACTTTTTCATTATTTAATGTGACTAGATGCAATTATTTTCATGGACAATTATCTCATGAAAAGAGATTATTTCATGAAGCAGAGATTACAAAAAAGGAACAAAGGAAACTAAACAAGACTGCTAATAAATGTACAAAAAAAAAAATCCTGGCAATTTTAACTTTAAAAAGTGGTAAATATCTGTTATTTTTGTATATGTCAGCATGGTAAATTCAATTTAACATCAACAATTCATATAGGATAATACTTCTATTACATTTGTAGCCTACATATTATAGTACTGTGATATTAATCCAATACCCACAGTATTAGAATGTGTAGTTGTACTACATGGATAGAGCAAATGGTAAGAGCTCTAGCTCTTTATCTATGTATTCCAAGCAAAATAAAGTATACATTATACTTTTAACATGTACACAGAGATATACACACACACTTGCCCATCCAATGAACTCATTTTTTGTGTAGAAATTGTCATAAACACTCAGTGATTGTCAACAAAGTACACAAGTCATCTGTTAAATCTACAGACTTGTACTCATCTTATTAAACAAATGAATATTAGGCTTTCATAGATGTGTTCAGCATCATTAAATATGCACATTAACTGCATATTTTTACTACACTGACCAGCTAAAAGGTTAATAATGTTGGTGATTAAGTAATCATTCATAATCATTCACTTTTAAAGTGTTAGAATACATGAACAGGAATTTAAAGCATTCCTTATCTTCAGTTTAATTTGAACCTAGTTCAGAATAACATCCAAAGACACTTATAACTGGTGCAACAAGTTCAGGAGAGATGCTTTTCTAAATTGCCAGGAGTGACCAGCTAATAATTTCACAATTACATTTTGGACCAGTTATAGCTTCCAGGTCATCTTCAAATGCTTTGTGGTGTACATATAATACAACTGAATGGAAACCAAGGAAAGAGTTATTGATACCAAGGTATTTTGGTCCAGGTATGTATGCCAACCAAAGATGGGCAAAGTCTTGCTCCCAGTTCCCAGCTGCCAGCTCCCAGCTGCCAGCTCCACTTGTTCTTAAAACAATAACTGTGAGTATAAAATCATGCACAAACTCCTATGATGGAAGTGTGATCACTCCAGAGTAAGTACAGAATTATATTTCTGAATGTTTATTGATATATCAGTCTTGGAGAAATTTAAACTTGAGCTTATTTTGCCCCATCTAGACCTCCAAAGTTTCCAGGTACGAGCGCAAGCTTTACATGGTCTCTTTAGCTGGCCTAGGTGGCAGTCTATAGCTAAACATCATCAGTATACCGGTGACAGCTTGCCTTGAAAGCTCACACTGATGACTTCTTCAGTGGCTTCACATATGTGTTAAAAATGGAGAAAAATTCTCAGGCCTGAATTTCCCCACATTGGAACAATCAATTTATTGAATGCTGTATCCCCATGCCTATAAAGTGTAATTGAATCATTTCAGTTTATGATTGCTTTAAATATTTGAAGTTTTTCAACATTGGTTTAAACTGTTACTTTGGGAGAAAGAACCCAGTTTGATAGGTATAAATTTGTGTCTGCATTAAAGAGAGTTGACTGCAAATAAAATCATGCTCTGGAACTGTGCAATGCTTCTGAGCATGATGGCACAAGTGCTAGAAATATATTGTAGGTTTGTGTAATACACATTTTCAGTTTATTTCTTGGTCTTACACATATACCAGAGTGCATTTTTGTTTTTTAAATGAATGACATTAAACCCTAGACATCCAAAATCCACAATTAAAAGGTGGTTTTAGACATATTTTTTAAATATTACAATAATTGTGGAAAGAGAATTATCATCAATTTCCTAGGCATATAATCAATGCAGGTACTTGGTGAACAATCTTCATTTGAGTTTTAGTCTACAACGAGTTGAAGATGTTGTAATTCCCTTGGTAAATATTTGATAAAGATTTTAAATGTTTGGGCAATGATAACTAAACCCTTTAAAAATCAAACAGAGTTCATTGGTTTTGCATTTAATGCTTAAACTGTAAAGTAGCTATTAAATTTACAGAGGATGTAAAGCAGTTGCAAAGAATAAAGAAGAAGTTCAAAGAGAAAACATAAAAAAATACACTTCAGAAGTCCTCCCAGCTTATGCCATAGCTGTGACAATTGCCTACCCCTTTTCATCCTAAACTGCATCAACAGAGGGATAGTTTCAAGATCACGTGAAATGATAGTACTTTATACTACAATGAGACCACATTTGGAATACAGTATCCAGTTCTAGTCACCACAAAAGATGATGTTGAGACCCAAAGACACACACACACACACACATATAAAAAACTAAGGCGATGTTATATTATATAATATCATCCAAGTAAGTGTGTGTGTATGTGTGTGTGTATACATTCATATATATATAGACTAGGGGTGATATGATAACAATCTTCCATTACTTGAGGAGCTGTCACAGAGAAGTAACAGGTGGAGTATCATTAAAGAGAGGTACAATCTAGAACTAGGGAGAAATTTCCTGATAGAGAGAACAATTAATTAGTGGAACAGATTGCCTTCAGAAGTTATGGATGCTCAATCAGTGGATGTCTTTAAAAAGAGACCGGACTGCCATTTGTCCAGAATGCTTGAACAGTGGGTTGAACAGGAAGACCTTTAAGATCCATTCCAACTCGATTATTCTGTTTTATGTACTAGCCTGATCCCTTCAGAAGCACAGTTTGAAACCTAAAATGACTATTGAAAAGGATCCAGCTCTTTCTCATAAAATACAGTGCATTTGGAAAGTATTCTGACCTCCTTCACTTTTGTCAATTTTGCTATGCTGAAGCTTGATTCTACAGTTGTAGAAAATCATGTTTTTCCTCATTAATCTACACTTAATACACCAAAATGACATGTGAGAATGGAATTTTAGAAATGTCTGTAAATTTATTAAAAATAAAAAAAATGAAATATCACATTGGCATAAGTGACACTTCATTCAGTATTTTGTTGAAGCACCTTTAGCAGCAATTACAGACTCAGTCTTTGGGTATGACATGACAAGTTTTGCACACTTGGATTGGGGAATTTTTTGCTATTCTTTCTTTCAAATCCTCTCAGTCAGGTTGTATGGCTACTATCAGTGGATAGCCATTGTCAGGTCCCACCAGAGATGTTCAATAGGGTTCAAGTCAGGGTTCTGGCTCGGCCAGTCCGAGACATTCACAGGGTTGTTCCTAAGCCATTCCTGTGTTGTCTTGGCTATGTGCGTAGCATCATTCTCATGTTGGAAAGTGAACCTTTGCCCAATCTAAGGTTTTTCATTGAGGATACTGTACTTTCATTGAGGATACCCTGTACTTTGCTCCATTCAGCTTTCCCTCAACCCTGACCAGTCTCCCAGTGCCTGCTGCTGAAAAACATCCCCACACCATGACGCTGCCACCACATGTTTCGCTGTTGGGATAATATTTGGCAGGTGATAAGCGATGCTGGTTTCTTCCAGTCATAACATTTAGAATTGAGGCCAAAAACTTCAATCTTCAAACTTCAATCATCAAACAAGAGAATCTTGTTCATCACAGTCTGAGAGTCCTTCAGGTGCTTTTTTGCATATTCCAAGCAGGCTTTCATGCATTTTGCACTGAGGAGAGGTTTCCATTTAGCCACTCTGCCATAAAGTCCAGATTGGTGAAGGGTTTATAATGAGTTCCAGTCAAAAATCTGACAGGATCAATTGAATGTCAGAACAGACTTTAAATATATAATGACATATGTTATGGTGGTCAGTTTGGGTGCAATTTAAGCATAGATATGCAAATCCACTTATTCAACACTGACACTTGACAATCAAATTAACAGCTGAATGCAAATATATATTCAAATTTAAAACTGAGTATTCTAACTCTGTCCAGGATAAGCTAACTTTAATTCAGAGAAATCAGCCAAGATGGATAGTGGCAATCCCCTGGGTGACACTTTTCCTTTGAATTTATAAAAGCTATGGAAATATTGCAGATGTCTGTGTCATATTTGGCTTGTATTAAGTTTTAATTTCCTTGCTACCCAAGCTGCTATTGATATCAGGCATTGATGTAGGGGGAAAAACAGCTTGTTTTGATTTCTATAGGAAGAAAAGAGTCAAGCATCTCTAACTTTCTAGTTTTACTAAATCACACATACAAATAGTTTCCTGTATGTGTTAAAAATAGAAGCTTGATATAAATGATAAGTTTAAATATGTACTAACTTCTGATAACAAACCTCCAAGAAGGTGTGCATTATTATAAAATCATGCCTATAGCATTTCTTGCCCAACATTTAGAATGATATAATAACTAAAGGTATAGAAAGCCACTGAAATTCAGCAGCATCAACTGAAATATATTCATCTATTTATTGCCTGGTATAGACTAGAGTGAGAAGATCCAAATAATCCTCATCCTTTAATCAAGGATGAAGCTGGAATGTAATGCAATTCTTGTTATCTTGAAATCCCTGAATTTGAAATAGCACTATTTATTACAGCAGTTACCAATAAATGGGCTATGAAAAAATTATCCATTTTCTATGAGAAATTATCCAAAATGATGAAATTTGTAGAAGAAAAATAAAAGGAACAGTTTTACTTCAATCACTTTTGTACCTTCTTATAAAAAATTGTTTTGCAACATTACTTATTCATAGGGACCAAAGTGTGTGTTTAAGAAAACAAGTTAGAAAAAAAATTAAGCATACATATATCTCTTCAAGGATATTCTCAGAACCTTATGTTGTAAATTTTGAGAAGTATTCATTACAGAGGAAACCCCACACTCACGTGCACTGTTGATGGTACCTGGTTGTGTAATGAAATGTCTAAACCGGCGAGGTCAGAGAGCACCAAGCACTCCACAACATTAATTATAGTGGACAAGTGTTACAACCATTGGATCTATATACATGAATGTGATACAGTATTTTATTTACAAAATGTAATGAGAATTAAGTCCAATGGACTTATGGCCATATATAAGAGGACTCAACTGGACACCTTTAGCAGTCTGCAGGAGTAAAAAAAAAAACATTTCAAGACTGTGGCTGCAACAGCCTAATAAAAGCCCTGCACTTTTTGTATATATGTCAAACTATGTACACCTTTGTACACATGTTAGACACATGTGGAAGATAATTTCAAGAGAAAAGAAAAGAAAAGATAAAATTGGGAACTTTAATTCCACAATCACAATTGCTATCTGGCCTTTTCTGGCCTTCCCTCACACATGTTCCTGGGTCAGATTCTTTCCTCACCACCAGAGCAAAGACATTTTACATGTTGAAACTTAGCTACACTTTTCTTATTTAACCAAATGAAACTAAAGGCCTGGTCCCACTGCACTTAGGGATGCAAAGAGGATGTAAAATGTTAAAAAAAGCTTGCCATCCATTGGAAAACGCTATGCATCCATTGTGTACACACTGCATACATGTTTCATATGCTCTATCCGTTGAGCATCCATCCACTGCAATTTCATCCACGCAATAAGTTTTGAGCTGCACAAAACTTTGTGAATGGAAGAACTTTCCGCCGCGTACGATGTACATCCTCAACATATATGCGCAACAAACGTTCTATGTCCGTTATCATCTGTTAAATGTCTGATGTATCCTCTCTGCATCCTCTGGCCATCCCCTCAACTCACATCCGCTGCAGCTGAAAATGGAAAGAGGGAAGAAACAAAAGGTACACGGAACGTCTACACAGCGTTAGTAGCACGGAAATAGAAAGGATGTAAGCGTATGCATCTCATATATAAAGTATTAAAAATGGACAAAACGTTTGCATCTGGGATGTATCTCGTATATTTAGGATGTCTGCAGTATGTCTAGAGTATGTAGAAGGACACCTAGCGGACAACAGATATTTTCTGTAAAAAGGGGGAGAAAATCACTGGGATTGTGGACCATACAGTCCCACTATGCTTGCACTGGAGGTTTATCTATCCCACAACTATCCTTATCTATCCCACAAGCATACAAAGGCTTAACCATTTTTTCAAAGTTTTCACCAACACTTTTTAAGTAAAAAAAAATGAACCAAGTAAACTAAGTGTCTTAAGGAAAGATAAACTTTATTAACTTTCTTAGGTAAACTTTATGACTTTTTTAAATAAGCAAAATGAACCAAGTAAACTGTATTAAGTGTGTTAAGCAAAGATAAATTTTCTTAGGTAAACTTTATGACCGTATTAAATAAGTAAAATGAACCAAGTAAAGTGTCTTAAGGCCGTGTCACACTGCCCAATGGATGCAAAACAGAAACAACGGAAGAGAAAAATGTTACATCCGTTGTATCCGCACTCAAAAGGGGTGAAAATTTGCATAATTGGAGCGGACAAAACAGACGCAGGGAGGACGCAGGGCGGATGCAAAGCGGATGTGGAACGGAAGCACAGCGGATGGCGCGTCCGCTAAGCTTCCGGGGGGCCTCAGCAAAGTGGACGCGGAACGGAAAAAGCGGATGCAGAACGGATGCACAGCGGATGAAGCGGATGCACAGCAGAAGCCTAGCGGATGCACAGCGGAAGCCTAACGGATGCCTGGCATTAATTGCGCATGCGGGGGGGGATGCATTGCGCAAGCCCCCCGGATATAAAGGGAAGCAGCTCGCATGTCTAGCATTCCGAGGAAAGACCTGCTGTAGGACACTTCGAGTTCCTTGCCTGCATGTCTGCCTGCAAGCCTTGCTGCCAGCCTGCCTCCAAGCCTGCCTCCCAGCCTGCCTCCCAGCCTCCTGGGCAGCCTCCCTGCCAGCCTTGCTGCCAGGCTGCCTTCCAGCCTCCCTTCCAGCCTTGCTGGCAGCCTGCCTTCCAGACTCCCTGCCAGCCTTGCTGCCAGCCTGCCTTCCTGCCTTCCTGCCTCCCTGCCAGCCAGTCTGTCTGCCAGCCTTGGTGCCTGCCTTCCTGCCAGGCTTCCTGCCAGCCTTCCTGCCAGCCTTGGTGCTTGCCAGCCTCCCTGCCAGCCAGCAACCCCACAACCATGGGGAAGAAGCGAAAGTCTCAGCAACCTGCCGCCATCCCTGGCAAGAGGGACAGGGCCACTCTTCCGCCCCATGTCCCTGACTCTGCTTCTGCTGGGGCTTCTGCTGCTTGGGCTCTCTCTTCTGTTGCTGGAGCTTCTGCTGTAGCTGTTCCTGGCAGTGGTGCTTCTGCTGCATACTCTGCTGAAGCTGCTCCTGGTCCTGCTGGTCCTGCTCGTTCTGCTCATGCTCCTGGTCTTGCTGACCCTGATGCTGGTGCTTACTCTGCTGCTGCTCATCCTGGTCTTGCTGCTGCTGCTGCTGCTGCTGCTGATCCTGCTGCTGCTGCTGCTGCTGCTTATGATCCTGCTGGTGATTATGCTGCTGCTGCTGCTGCTGCTGCTGATTATGATTATGATCCTCCTGGTGAGGATGCTGCTGGTGCTGCTGGTGCTGCTGCTGCTGCTGCTGTTGTTGGTGTGGAGGAGCAGCCCCTACAACCTGGAAGCCCCTCTGATGAGGGCCCATCTGATCCTGCCAAAGGGAGGAAGAGGCATATGCAACAACGGGAGAGGAGGCAGTATTACATCGAGGAAGCGCACGAGGATGAGGTGCTGGAGTGGCTG
Organism: Laticauda colubrina; assembly: GCA_015471245.1. Taxonomy (NCBI): domain Eukaryota; kingdom Metazoa; phylum Chordata; class Lepidosauria; order Squamata; family Elapidae; genus Laticauda; species Laticauda colubrina. Next base: position 17,946,381 of record BLBF01000005.1, read on the forward strand.
AGAGTGAACGACTATCTGTGGCGGAAGGGACACCAGCTGTACAGGGACACCAAGCGGAAGCAGGCTGCTTGGAGAGAGAGGGCGGAGAGTCTGGGCTACACTGGTGGAAGCACATGCACACCTGGTACGGGAAGCTGCACCGCAAAAAATCTGGCCAGGCCATGGTTAAGCTGACGGACAAAGAGAACTATGTCATGGCCAAGTGCAGCTTCCTGGAGGGTGAGGTCCACCACCGAGGAGCACCAGGAGCCCCTCTGTCTACCCTCTCACTTCGGCAGCCTGCTGGGAGCCAGTCATATGGCGGCCGAGAGTCAGTCCCTGTCTCCATACAGGTTTCTGTGGAGCGTGCCACGGCGGAGAACCCCCGGGAAGGTGTTGAAAACGTGGTGGAGAGCGAGGAGGACTCCCTGGTGTGGTGGGAGAAAGGAGACATCGAGTCCACCGCTGCCGAAGCCGCATCCACCCACACCTCCGCCACCACAGTAAGGCAGAGAGCTGGACCACAGGAGGGGCAGAGCCACAAGGTCCTGGTGGAGATCAGGGACACTATCCGCACCAGCATAGGTCTCCTCTCTCAGCTTGTCCCCATCGAATCCTCCTCCTCCAACAACAAGCCCTTCCTCAATTATGTGAACCAGACCCTCAAGGAGATGGCAGATCCCCAGTACCAGGTGGAGAAGGAGAGGATCACCACGCTGCTTAACAACCCTCCAGATCCAGAGGCACATGCTCCCACCCAGTCCAGGTCTGCTCTTCCACCCCAGGTGATGTCCCTCCCATACCAAGGCTTCCCACACCCCCTCACCTACCAGGGCTACAGCTACCCCGAGGTCCAGCAGCATAGACAGCAGCCCTTACAGATGCAGGCACAGAGTCATAGGGCGACACTGCTGCCACCAGTTCCAATGATGCCACCGATGCCAACTTCGACAGTCCTCACCCCGCTGCACAGCAGGCAGCCCCACTACACTGCTCCTTCCTCCACCCCACAGCCAAGCCCGGCCTCAGTACATCTGTCCTCAGTACTGGGCCTGACACCTCATGGCATGGAGGAAGGACCTCTCAGCATCACGGGGCTGAGTCAGCTGTCCAACACCTTCCTCAACACACCGTCCCCTGTTGTCCTCTCGGGGCTAGGCACTCCAATAACACCTCAGACCAGCACTGCAGCAGCACCCACCTCCACAGCACCTCCGAGTGACCAAGAGGAGTGCCAGAGACTGGCTGCCTGGATATTTGTGGACTTTATTTGGACACTTGACTTGGGTCATGTTTATTTTACAGCTTGTTGTTCAATAAAGTTTATCTTTGTTTCACACACTTGCTTCATTAATTTTTTTCCATAAAGTCTGGGTGGAAACTTTTACAAATGGTTTAGCCTTTGCATGCTTGTGGGATGGGTTAAGATAGCAGTGGGATGGGCAGGGATACCTGTGGGATGGGTTAAGACAGCTGTGGGATGGGAAGGGATACCTGTGGGATGGGTTAAGTTAGCTGTGGAATGGGAAGGGATACCTGTGGGATGGGAAGGGATACCTGTGGGATGGGAAGGGATATCTGTGGAATGGGTAATAGCTGTGGGATAGATAAACCTCCAGTGCAAGCATAGTGGGACTGTATGGTCCACCCTCCCAAGTGCCACACCTATGGCCCTTTATTATCAATAATAATGTAATAATTATCCACACATGTCAACATAAACACAACTCTTTATTAAATGCCCTGTTCATTGTAGGCCAACCAAATATACATGGCCCAATCTCATCCATGTGATGAGACAGTCTGAAGGAAGCATCCATTAAGCATCTATCATCCTGTCTTGCCACTCCACCGCTCCATCTGGGGAGTTGCACCAGTGTTTCAGGAGGTTGCGCTGCTTCTTCGCCTCACGTGAGGCTCTGTTGGGCCCTTGCACATCCTCAGTGTCGATCAGGTTTCACCCTTGCCTCCATTACCCAGGCTCCATGTCCCCATTTCCTGGCTGGAGGTCCACGAGCCTGTTCTGCAAGACTGGGTAGCGGGTGCGCATGAGATTGTGCAGGATGCAGCAAGCTTCCATGATCCTCCTCATGGTCTCTGGGCTATGCTGCATGTTGGTGAGAAGTACCTGGAACCTGTTGGCCAGGATGCCAAAAGCGTTCTCCACCACCCGTCTTGCCCTGGACAGCCTGTAGTTGAAGATCCTCTCTTCATGGGTGAGGCATCTGGAAGTGTAGGCCTTCATGAGGTAGGTTGTGAGGGAAAAGGCGTCATCCCCCATGATGAAGTAGGGCACATCTTGCGTGTCGTTGGGCAACGGGTCTGGATCTGGGAAGCCCACCATGAGGTTGCTTTCCAGCCCCTCCTTGAGGTGACTGTCGTTGTATACCTGGGCATCTGAAGATGAGCCGTTGCCTGAAACATCGATGTACATGAACTTGTAGTCAGCATCGACCATGGCAAAGAGGATGATGCTGAAGAAACCCTTGTAGTTCTGATAAGTGGACCCCGACTTGGCTGGCACTTTGCAGGCCACGTGCTTGCCATCGATGGCTCCAACGGTGTGTGGTAAGTTCCACTTCTGATACCACTGCTCTGCAACTTTCTTCCATCCTTCTTCAGTGGAGGGGCACTGGAGGAGTTCCTCCTTGTATTCTTCGATGATGGCCTGCACCACTTCTCTGACAACAAAGCTGATGGTGCTGGGTGGCACCCTCCAGCCGTACTGCATGCTCCTGTAGGTGGTCCCTGAGGCCAGGTGGCGCAGAGTGAGTGCCACCTTGAGCCCAGGTTCCAGGTTTGGCAGGAAGTTGGTGTTTGTCTTGCTCAACCTGGGTGTCAGGCGCTGCACAACTTCATCAAACATGGTTGTAGGCATCCTCATGAAGTTCTGGAATGCCCAAGGGTCTTTGCTCCTGAGCTTCACCATCAGCTTGTCGTAAAGTACGTACTGCACTCTTCTGGCAAACCATCTTCGGAGCCAGACTTTTTTTTGGGTGCCTCCTTTTTTTCCTGTAGTACTGTTCACAGAGACTGTAGAAGGTTTCGCAGTGTTGCAGAAGGATGTTGGCTGCCGAAAGGATTTTGTCGCAATCCACGATGGACATGACTGGATGCTGTGGAAGAGGAAGAGCCAGATGAAGGCTGCAGAGGTCTGCACTGCTGTGCTGCTGGTCTGAAAGTGTGAAGCAGGCGAGTTGCTCCCCCTTTTTATAGTAAGTATAGGTTTTCCATGAGGCATCCTCTAGGCATCCTCTAGGCATCCTCTAGATATCCTTAATATCCGAGATAGGTCCCCTCTGCAAACGTTTTTTCCATTTTAAACACTTTGTTTCCATTCTGCATCCGTTCTGCATCCATTCTGCATCCGTTCCGCATCGTTCCGCTTCCTCCCTGCGTCCAGGCTGATACGAGTTGCGCGGATGCGCAGCGGATGCCAAGCGGATATAGCGGATGCATAACGGATGCATAACGGATGCATAATGGATGCGTAGCGGATGCGCAGCGGATGCAGAATGGACGAACTGGATACATTTTCCACGCAAAAGTTTTAGGCAGCCTAAAACTTTTTGAGTGGATGAAATGTCCATAAACGGATGCTGGACGGATCGAGAGGAAGCAAAATGGAGGCAGTGAGTACATCGTGTTTTCGAACGGATGGCAAGCTTTTTTGTCCGTTTTACTTCCTCTTTGCATCCGTTGGTGCAGTTTGACCTGGGCTTTAAGCAAAGATAAACTTAACAAGTAAACAGCTCAGTCTCTGACACTATTCTCAGTCACTCTGAGTCATGTCCATGGTCTCAGCTGTTAAGCAGGCAGGAACTGTGGAGTTGGCTGTGGCTTGAGTGCTAGTCTGAGGCACCATTAGGGTGCTTGGCCACAAGGGTACAACAGGTGGTGGTGTGTTCAGAAAGCTATCCAAGAGAAGATTCAGTCCCGTGAGATTGAGAGGCCCTTCATCAAGGACTTGAGATGTCAGGCCCAATCCTGATGACAGATTGTCCATTGACGGGCTTGGCTGTGGGGTGGAGGAAGGGTTGGGAAGAGTGTAGTGGGGCTGTCTGGTCTGCAGCTGGGTGAGGACTGGCATTTGTGGTGTCCGATGAACCTGGGCCTGAACTGGGAAGTTCTGCTTCTGCTGTGCGAAGTCCTGGTAGTCGTAGCCTTGGTAGGTGAGGGGCTGTTGAAAGCCTTGGAAGGGCTGTGACATTGCCTGGGGTGGAGGAGCAGACCTGGACTGGGTCAGAGCAGCTTCAGCTGGGCCTTGAGCATTGTGCAGAAGTGCTATGATCTTCTGCTTCATCACCTGGTACTGGGCCTCAGGCAGGTACCTCAGGGTCTGGCTCACGTAGGTGATGAAGGTGTTCCGGCCCGAGGATGCTCTGTCCAAGTGGACCAGCTGAGAGAGAAGTTCTGTGCTGGTCTTCATTGTGTCCCTGATCTACAACAGCACACTTTGGTCCTGGCCCTCCAGTCTGCCTCTCTGCCTGCATCCTCTGGAGCTGGGGGTGGGGGTGGGGTGGGTTGGCCTTTGGTGGCTGCTTCTTCTTCCTCCATTTGTGACAGCAGCACGTCATCCTCCATGGGATCCTCCAAGTCCACTGGCATGGGGAGTGCAGCTGTTGGGGGGGTCTCTGCTGTGGGGCTGAAGACACCAGCCTGGACAGGGTAGCCAGCTCCTGGCTGGAAGAGGACTGGCTGTCTGTGGGCTGTCTTAGGGAGAGGGGTCTCAGAGGGGCTATTCCTTGGTGGCAGATCTCACCCTCCAGGAAACTGCACTTGGCCATGATGTACATCTCCCGGTCAGTGAGCTTGACAGCGGCCTGCCCGGATTTCTTGAGGTGTAGCTTGACAGCAGCCTGCCTGGATTTCTTGATGGTGCATGTGCTTCCACCATCCAAGGAGTACTTCTGCAGTGTACCCCAGGCTCTCTGCCTTGTCTCTCCAAGATGCCTGCTTCTTCTTGGTCTCCCGATACAGTCTGTGGCCTTTTCTCCAGAGGTATTCGTTCTCACTCAGCCATTCCAGCAACTTCATCCTCCTGGTCCTCGGAAACGGTGTCCTGTTTCCTCTCTCCCTTCTCCTTCCCTTGCCTACTCCTCCCTCTGCCCGGGGCTTCAGCAGGGCCTTCAGGGGCTTCAGCATCAGGGCCTTCTGGAAATTGTTCAGGGCCTTCAGGGGCTTCAGCAGCAGGGCCTTCAGCAGCAGGGCCTTCAGCAGCAGGGCTTTGAGGGGCTTGGGGTTGGTCCGCAGCAGCAGCAGCTTCAGAATCAGTGCCCGGGGGTGGGATGCTGGTTCTGCCCTTCTTCACCTTGCCAGGGCTTGAACGAGTAGGCACGGACTTCCTCTTCTTGCCTGACTGATGAACCATGATGTTCCTGCAAGATGTATGTGGCAGCACATCCTTCCTCTTTATGCTGACTGCGTGTGTGCTGCATCCTTTTATATCCGTGGAGCTGATGCAATTCATACTCCCCACATGCACTGTGAACGCTTTGCATCTGATATACATCCACGTGACATCTCTTTGTTTTCTATAGGCGTCCGTGATTCATCTGCTATGCATCCACCCCTTCCACTTTGCGTCCCCTTCGAAATTCTCCCCTGGAACCACTTCGGAGGTGTCATCTACTTCCTTCCGCTTTCATCTGCTAGGCTTCCTATGAACATCCGTTTAACATCCCACTACATACTACCCACGTCCGTTCTTTTCCATTCTTTTCTGTTCTGTTTGTGCAAATTTTCGCCAGTTTTTGGAGCAGATGACAATGGATGGAGCCACCCCTGAAATTTTGTTAATCCACTGTGTCCTTTATGCATACGTTTTGCATCCGTTGGACAATGGGACCGGGCCTTAAGGATGATGTGTACACATACATTCTTTAGAGATACAGCATATTTCATTCTTATGTAACCTCTATAAACTCAAAGGCAGAGTTACTCCCCATGGGATTGGCACAATAGGATGTCTTGGCTGATTTCTTTAAAATCAAAGTTTATTGTAGTGCTGTAGCCTCTCAGACACGCTTCCTTGATCTTTGTTCAGTACATTGTCAGCATGTGTGAATGAATGTAAGACAAAGTCATTAAAGTATCAGTTACCAAAGAACTATCTGACCCACTGCTTTTGACATTTTTCTTCATTTATAAATCAAAAGCTTTCTTTTTCTCAGTTTGATCTTTTTGATGTTTTCAGAAGCTATCTAACTGTCACTGAAGTCCTGCAGGAAGAAAGCTTTCTCCATGAAATAGTGTAGTAACTGTCCTATGAGATGGCTGCAAAAATCGCCTGGGACTGCATTTGAAAACTACAAAATACAGAAAATGTTCTCTTTATGCTTTACTTGCCATATGTTCCTAAATACTCTTTTTTTGTTTTTTGTAAACTGTCACAATTCCACCTTATGTCAAAACTCTGAAAGAATTCTGCTAAGTGGAGAGAAATATAATTATTTTGGGGATTCCTATCCTTCTAAATACATTTCCTTTATTTATAGCTCTAAATACACTTACATCAAAATTATATGACAATGCTGAGTAGCACTTAGAATAATATCACCACCAAGTTCGACCAAGACAAATGGCGTAACTTCCACATGACATTTTCATTTCCTCCACAAAAGCTTTTGTCTGAATGATTTAAAAAGCAAAACTAAACACAGGTAATGCTGCTGCTTCTTCTTCTTCTTTTTTTTTTTGAAACTATTTCCTGAAATAAGGAATGGAATATCTCTGGCCTGGTCTACCTATGCACTAGAATGAAAGACTCAGACTCTTTCAAACTAAAAATTTCAAACTAAAAAAGAGAAGAGAGACAAAGAGGGCCACTTTTTTAATATTTCCAATTCAAAAGAAAACTAGCATGAAAATAAAAACTGTATTAAAAATATATTTCTTACACATATTCTTATTCTGGTTAAATTTTTCGCATGCTTTCAGTGAGCTGATTTAGGCAGATTATTATTAAACTGTAGTGTAAATTCCTTGAATGCAAAAGTATAGAAAATTATTTTATAGGGAAAAGAAATGGAAAAATGGTGTGTCTATAGAGGAAATGACAGTTAATTTGACTACTACTAAAAACCCATTAATGATTCCTTATCTAACAGGCATAAAGCTTCAGGTAGGATTCTGTTGGGTTTATTTGTAAGATTAATATTCCTGTTGTTAATCACTTGCATAAAAAAGTAGAGAGAATCCTTCTCAAATCTATTTTTTCCACAAAAGTGGGTGGGATTGTATATATGCTAGAATATGGTAGAAACAAATGTAGGATGACCTTAATACATTAGAGTAGTAGGCAGGAAATAACAGGACATTTACTAGATACAAATGCAAAATTCTTCATTTAAGCAACAAAAATCAAATGCAGGGGTGTTGGACAGGGAATACCAGGCAGATATAGTAAATTATATGTGTGAAAAAGATATTGGATTGTAGCTAAATGCAAGTTGAATATGAATCAGCAGTATAATGTGGCTGACAAATCATTTGCTGGTAAAATGTACAATAATGATTCCCAAGTAACTGGAAGTAATAAGTAACCATTGTTTTCTGCATTGGTCAGATGCTGACATGAACTTTTATCTAGCTCTGAGCAATCCATTGTTAGAAAGGAATTTTCCCTGTGTAGGTTTCTGAATTGAGAATAAAAAATACAGGTAGTTGCTTGAATCAGAAGTGAAGTTTATTTTGAGAGTGAAAAATCAGCTGCAGAAAGTGGCCATGCCAAGCTCTCCTACATAAGTCATTTATAGAGGAAAATCTTGTCTTTATTCCTCAACATACAAAAGTGGACTCTCTAGGATTTCCAAGAAAGTACTCTTAGCCAGCACTGCAAAAGGTGGTGCTTTGTTGTCAGGTATCCATGAATTGTTTTTTGTTTATGGTTTTTGAGCTTTTTTTCTTAAAAGAGATCAAATTTAGGCAGCATAGAAAGAAAATATTCAACCAATTACATTTTGCATTTCCTATTGCATGTTGATCTTTGGAACCTATTCCAATTCATGTTTTTGAATTACAAAAGAAGAATGTGTAAAGGGGTGACTTGATTTCCTTTCTTAAAGCATCTTAGAAAATATTAAGAAAAAACAAAATAGGTGCAGAATAGGACCACAGAAGTGATCAAGAGATTATCAAATATTATGACAAAAGGCAAAGGGAACTTGTTATATTTAGACTTGAGCAATGATGTCTGAGGAGACAAATGATAATATCCTAACTATGAAAAGGTGTCATTCATAAGAAGGGCAATAACACAAAATAATGGCTTTAAATAACCAGAAAAAATATGGATTGAATGTTGAAGAAAAAATAATCCTAACTGTAAGAATATTAGAAAAAAAATTCAAATAGGTGGCAAATTTTCTTTCACTGAATTAAGCAAAAGCTAAACAGTTCTTTCAAGGATACTATAATTTTATTTTATTTTTTTAATTTGATCAGAGACTTAAACTAAATAGCCAAAATAATGTAGTGCAACGAGCTCAAATCTGGACTACAAAGTTTGGCAAGACACTCAACAAAACTCAGATAACTGGGAAATGCATCATTTGAAAGTCTCTGGTCCATCACATTAATGGAGCAGATCATCTTAATCAGTCCATGCTCCCTAAAGAAGTTGGTGGTTCTGGTTAACACTGTAATTATGGGGAAGTGACTATCCTATGTTCCTGGATATCTATTTATTTCTAAAGAATGCTGGCTGAGATTTCGTGGTGTACAAATTAAGAATGTGGTAGAAAGATTTCCAAAGTCATCAAACAACTAATCATTAGCCATTCCTGTCTATCCTTCTAAGGATAAATCATACTATTAGAAAGGAATAGACACTTCAGAGGAATACAAGTTAGAATATATCCCAAATTTGATGTATAAGATGAAGTGTATAAGTAGTGTTTGATGCACAAGAAACAAGAAAATAGAGCAGGTTTATAGAAGTGAACAACTTGTGCAGATGTTGTTGGTGTTATCCAGAAAAATGTGGATTCTTAGATCTATCATAACACTTTTAAGCAGGGACACTTCACAAAGAAAAACTGACAAAGAAAACTGGTAAGAGTTTTGTATATCTTTTCAAGATGGCTTTACTGGACTGTGTAATAAGGCAAGGAACAGAAGAACAATCAGGTAGAAAAACTGAGTGTCAGACTCTACATCTTACCAGTATCCTGGAGCCCAACATTACAGCTGTGCCTTGGAGCTGTGAATTCCTGATCTTCACTTCGAGCCTGATGGCCCTCATACGGTCTGTGCATATTGTTTCTTATCTGCATATTTTTATACATTTCCGTTGATTTGGCCAATGCGCCCTTAATCACTGTATAACTCCAATCCATTTAGTGGCCATGGTTGGTTCATTATCCACATGTGGCCATTTTGGAATAGGAGTAAATTCCATCCCATTCACTATGTGGAGAAGAGTATTGTTATCTAGTATTGTTATGAACAGTATTATTGTAAGCTACTTCAGCAAATGATAATGTCTCAACCCAATTTGATTGCTGATAAGTGATATAGCATTGTAAATATTGCTCGATAGTGGCATTAGTTCTTTCTGCCGGTCCATTAGTACATGGATGGTACAAAGTACTTAGTCCTTGTGGTGAGCCAATAAGTTGAATAAATTCTTTCCAGAATCAAGCAGTGAATCAGACTCCTTTATCTGAAATTATTTGTTTGGGTATTCCATTCAACTGATATACATTTCTTATAGCTAATCATTTTGCTGATGGTAATTCTTTACAGGGAATAAAATGAGCTTGTTTTGAAAACAAGTCAATTACTGTCCAAATAACTGTATATCCTTAGTTTCCTGGTAGATCTATGAAGTCCATTCCAATGGACTTCATCCCATCCCATTGTCTTGTGGGTTCTGCTACCATATGTTATAATCCCGAAGGTTAGCAATTTTGATTTTGGTGGTTGCACACACTGAACATCCTTTCACATATTTTTCAACATCCATTCTCATAGATGGCCACCAAAACTAACTGTCTTTCTTTCTTTCTTTCTTTCTTTCTTTCTTTCTTTCTTTCTTTCTTTCTTTCTTTCTTTCTTTCTTTCTCAAGCAATTATAAGATAACAGGTAGAAGTATAAACATAGTTATGAATACATGAATGGATATATATAAGAAAAATAAAAAGAAACAATAGGACAGGGATGATAGTCACGTTGGTGGTGTCTTTTAACAAGTTGTAAGGTTTTGAGGAAGCCATAATGACCTGCTTGTTTGTTATCATGACAACATTTCAATACGATAGACCATAGTATTTTGGTTACATACATCTTTTCCTCTCGTCAGGCGATGCCATTTTTCATTGTAACCTGAGCTTTATTTACAGATAGCCATGGATCTTTTGCTAGTATTGCTGGAAGGTCTGTTGAAAGAATTGTTGTTCATAACAAATTTATATGATTGTTACAGGGAATAAGTGGTTGTATCACCTCTTCACATTGACTTTTGAGTTGAGGTATCCTTGATAGGGCATCCACCATAAAGTTTTTCCTAGCAGGAACGTATTTCAAAACAAAATTAAAACATCTGAAATACAACACCCATCTAACCTGCTTTGGAGACAATCTTCTTGGATTTTGCAAGGCTTCCAAATTATTGTGATCTGTCCACACTTCAAAAGGATGTGAACTACCCTCTAGCAAATGTCTCCACGTAAGGAGTGTCCATCGGACTGCAAACGTCTCCTTCTCCCATATGGCCCAGTTTCTTTCTGTTGAGCTTAATTTTTGAGATGTATATGCACATAGTTGTAATGTTCCTTTTTGTGGTTTTTTGCAACAATACAGCCTCTCCTGCCACATCACTAGCATCTGCCCGAATGGACAAGCAGGATCTCAATGTTTAAGCACTGGTTCAGAGACAAACAGTATTTTTAACTTACGGAATGCTTCTTGACAATCACTTTTCCACAATAACTCCTTATTTGGTTTGAGCAGTCTATTGTTCTTATTTTTTTTTGTTTTTAACAAATTAGTTAAAGGGAGAGCAATATTGGCAAACTCTGGAATAAATTGCCTATAGAAATTGGCAAAGCCCAAAAAACTTTGCAGTTGTTTTCTTGTGTTCAGGATTTGCCAGTCCAGCACCATACAAACTTTATTTGGATCTATTTCAAGACAATTCGCTGGTATACGGTACCCTAAATAATCCAATTTTGTGGAATGGAATTCACATTTGGATAATTTAACAGAAAGGTGTGCATCTAACAGTTTTCTTAGCACCTGTTTTACTAATCAAATGTGTTCTTCCATGGTATTTGTATATATTAGAATATCAATCAGGTAGACCAGTACTCCCTGATATAAATCATGTAATATGCCATTTATCAATTGCATAAAAACTGTGGGAGCTCCTTGTAATCCAAAAGGCATGATGTTGAAATGATAACTTCCTAATGGGCAGTTGAAGGTGGTTTTCCACTCATTACCTGAACAGATATGTACTTGATAATATGCTTCCTATAAATCTAATTTGGTAAATATATGACCTTGTGCCAATGTACATAACAAGTCTTTTATTAATGGGAGCATATAGTGGTTCGACGCATATCACGTTAAAGCCTTGGAGGTCAACACATAGATGCAAGCCACCATCTTTCTTTTCTCTAAATGATACTGGAGCAGCTATAGGAAACCTTCCAGGTGTATTAAATCCATGTTTCAAATTCTTGCTAATATATTGTTGCATCTCTTCCATTTCCTTGGAGGACATGGAATACATATGAAATTTTGGTTAGCTTACTCCCAGAATTGACTCAGTTACTCTATGAGGAGGCAGACAATCGGTCCCTTCCTCACTGAAGACTTCCACTAAATCTTCATATTCATGAGGATATGTAGATTCCTGAACAGTTTGTTCATTGTCTTGGAGTATCTTAACAGGTGTGTCCAATGGCCTATTGTTTTGTAATGGCACTGGACCTATGGCCAAACGTATCCTGCGAAATCCTCCTTCCTACTTAATCATTGGCTGCCACTTAACCAACCAAGCCAACCCTAATATTAAAGCTTTAGTTATATGGGGCACCACCACCAATGATATCCACTCCCAGTGTTTACCCATCACCATTTTAATGTATTCAATACGATGTGTAGCAGGAACCTCCCCAAGAAGATCCATCCACCTGTTCAAATTTAATTGGATTAACTAATCATATCACCCTGAACCCTAATTTTTCCACCACCACCTGGGTTATCAAACATCATGTACATCCAGAATTGATCAAAGTACCCAATTTAATCCCTTGATTTGTTCATCTGTTCCATAGAGTGACATGTATTATGATTGGACATATAGGAATACTTACCATTGGATTGTCATCAGCCACCTCTTTTGTTTCACAATCCTTTCGCTCAGATATGAAATGCTCAACTGGGTTTTCACTATCCATCACTTATCCCTCTTGCAATGGGTTCATTAGTCGTTTGGACCGTTCTGGAATTGGCCAATCTTCAAATGGTGATCTTCCTGTCCTTAGAGCTGATGTATATTGAGATGCACATGGTGTTGATAAAGGTGATATAGGGCAATGTAAAGCTCAATGTCTGGGTAAATTGCACTGAAAGCACTTAAACACTCCTCTACCACCTTGATTCCGGCCTGGAGGTATGCCCCATATTCTGCTTTTTTGTTCTTGGGGTGGTGTTTTACTTACTCCCGATATGTTGTCCTGTTTAGAACCCAACTTGCATAAACCAGTGTCCAATTCTATTGCAGTTTGGTACCATTCTTGTAGAGTCCTTGGTAAACTCCTATATAAATAAGCCTGATCTAATTTATAATCTAGGCCATCCCTAAACAAATGCAATCGTTCAGGCCATGATATTTTCCCAACTAGTTTTCAGAATTCCTGCACATGTTCAGGTCAACCATTTCGTTTTATGCCCAAGAGCTAATTTCTGCTTGCTGCTCTGTGGAACCGAGATCTCAGAACTGCCAAGAAAACTCCAATATTGCATAATGCTCTGATCTCTGGCAGTGCAGATCTGCTGCCCAGTCATTTGCTTCCCCCTGCAACACGCCTGTAACTGGTATAACCATTGCCCAAATGGAGGGGTAACAATGCTCATATAAATCAAAATGACTTATGACTTGCCCTAAAAAAAATGGCCACCTTATTGACATTCCCATCAAACACCTCATTTGATCCACTCACCCTGTAATGGCCCACCCCATGGCATCATGGGCCATATTAGATGTAGGGAAGTGGGTATATCTATCTAAAAAATATATTAACCTGGGGTTACCATGTAAAAAATTGAGCCTGAAATATATTGGTCCCTTTCGGATACTTCAAGTGATTAATCCAGTTATGGTTCATTTACAATTACCATCAAGGTTCAAAATAATACATCCTATTTTTCACAGTAGCCTGCTTAAACCTGTGGACATGTTATGGCTTGAACATTGCTTGAAACACCCAGGATCTATTAGAAATGATTACTATGAAGTAGAGGACATTCTTGATTCCTGACAATGATGAGGGGTCCTACAATACCTGGTGAAGTGGAAAGGATATCCAGTAGCAGATGCTTCCTGGGTGATTTCTGCAGATGTGTCAGCTCCACAATTGCAAAGACTATTTCATCAGCAATATCCTACTAAGGCGGGGGGGGGGGGGGGGGACAAAAACTATTCTAAGAACGTTATTAATTCTGTTAATTGTCTTCTAGGAGGAACCATGGTGGAGGGGGCGGCATGTCGGGCTCTACATCTTACCAGTGTCCCAAATCCCAACATTACAGCTATACCTTGAAGCTGTGAATCTCTGATCTTCACTTTGAGAGCCAATCCAGACCAGCAGAGAAGGGAGGGAGGATTGCGGGTGACATTTCACAGCCTTGAAATTGTGTATCTCAGATGTCAGTTTTGGAGTGTGGGAGGGTTGCAGTCTCTTTTGCAGCCTTGGAGCTCAGATAATACAGACAGATGCCTCTTTGAACTGTGGAACTGTTTGGCTTTAACATAGTGCTGGGTTTGAGGTGAATTGATAATTGTTATTCGGGATACTAATGGGAGGAAGGGTGGAAGGAGGAACATAATATTAGCTTAGGCATGTTATAATTAGGCACAAGGTGGTAGTGTGGATAATTAGGTAATGGGCAGATTAGGGTGGGGCAGATTCTAGGTAATTGGGCAGGGGTGGATAAAACAATGTTGGGAGTTAAGTGCTTTCAATGCTGACTTTTCACGGTTATCCATTGTTGAATGGCTCTTAGCCATGATTGGGAATACAGCAATAAACTCTACAATTGCAAAACTACTACCAGTGTGAGTAGCCTGGTTTATTGATTTAAAGATCCAGTTCTTGGCAGAGACTGACACCGTGCCTTAGAATACAGCTGATCATAATAGAGGGGGCTCATGGTCGATAAATTCTCAGTATATATGAAGGGGGATACTAGTCAATGGTACCTGTTCATTAATACATAGAGGAAGGGTAAAAAAACTGAAATCCCTACACAGCATCTAAATAGCATATAATAGTTATTATGGAAACCTGATGGGGTGAGAGTCATGATTGGAATGTAGAACTCAAAGAGTATTACTTGTTCAAAAGAAATAAACCTAACTAAAATAATGTGTAATATTTTGGTATATAAAGAAACCTTATATTTGAGAAGAAAGTTATGTCTCTGAAAACAAAACTTGCTTTGAAACCATCTGGGTAAAATTGCAAGGAATAAGAAAAAGATGATATTATTTTTTGAGTTTACTATATAGTCCACAGAGGGTGTGAACAATGACATCATGTTCTCAGGCCAACTACGATGGTAAAACAAGACTTCTTCAACCATGCCAATATGTGCTGAAATTCACTAGAAGAGGCACTGTAGTCAGTCTGAACATACCATATTTTGGATCTCTCCTCTTGAAAACTTATTTTTTCCCTTGAAAAATTCAAGAAAAAAAGCAAGAGACTTATTCTTAGTTATTCCGAAAAGAATCCTTAAAAAAATTATAAAGAACAGAGCTTGGGCAGAAGTAGTTTGTTGGTATATCACTCCCCTTGCTTATTGCTTTGTCAAATCCTCTCATTGGTTGCTTATATAATGAGGTAATAGTGTCTTCTCATTTATTTTGCAGAAGAAAAAGTGGCTAAGCTCTTTTACAATAATAAAGGTTAACAAAATTAATATAGTCAGCTTAATTCCTAGATAAATCTTCCATCTTGGAAATATTTATATTCAATTTGTTTGAATTCTTTACTCTGAAATGCATTTTGGTTTTTCTTGACCCCATTCATTGCTATTGTTCTTTTAATCTCCTGCTGTGTTAATCAGTGTTCTCCTTATTTAAATTTGTTACAATTTTGTAACAAATAATCCCAACTGTACACGTATTTTACATGACAATAATAGGCTTCCAAGTTCAATTTTGAGATGTCATGCTACCCTTGTTGAGAGAGGTGTATTAAATAGATTGCTCCTACCTTGATTGCTCACCTAAATGATCTAAACAATATATATAATGAAATGAGGCTTATTCCAGGCATTTTTTCCTGAATAAAATAATCTGTGTCTTCTTTCCTTGGCAATCCAAACAAGCATGGAAGACATTTTGATTTGAATGAAAGTATTAATAAAAACTGGCCCTCCTTTCAGTATTGTCTTAATTAGAATCAGGCGCCATGGAATAGGATTTAAAGGTTGACCCAATAGCAAGCAACTATATGGCTGCATTCTAATAGAAAAAGCTTTAACAAAATTACATGCTGAATTGCTCACTTCATAATTTGCTTGGGTTGTTTAAAAACCAACCAATCATATAAACTTCAAAGAAATTTGGCATATTCAGCAAAAATAATCAGAGATCGAGAAATGACATGAAAAAGCTGGTACAAAAATAAAATATGCCTAAATGATATAGATCTATTTTGGCAAGATTTCATTATCATACTGTACTGAGTCCTTTTCCCTACTTCCCCCCAAAATAAATCGTGGAATAGAAATAGTTCTAAGTTGTCATAAGCAAGATATTATCATGTCTTTGCCTGTTTCTAGTAAATAGGGGTGTTGTTTTTTTTCTCATTTAGGAGTATATATATCAACATCTTTCAAATTTAGCATCTTTAAGATGCTTATACTTCAACTCTCAGAATTCTCCAGTCAGCTGATGACTGGGAATTCTGGGAAATGAATTATACACATCTCAAAGTTGGCAAGTTTAAGAGACACTGAGGGTTATCATAAGAAGGATTATATTAAAAGTATGGGAAATGGTATAATGGACCAGAGCTAAGGAATGGGGCCAGAAAAATTAAAAGTGATGTTACTGTTATTACTATTGTAAATAAATTCAGAAAGTCTCCCTTTGTGTTGTACTAAAATAATTAATATTGTTGATCACCTCTGAATATTAATATGAAATGCCTCCAATTTCTTTTTCTCTTCATAGGGGAAAAAACAAGCTAACAAAGGCTGAATTAGCTAGCTTCAATAAAATTAGCCAACTGGGAATTGAAGTTAATACCTGAAATGATTACTAAGATTCAACCAATCTAAAATAAAGGCAATAGAAAAAGTAAGAAAATTCTTGGCTATTATTTTGCATATTAAGTCACATTTTGATTTCAAAAAATATTGTACAAAGTATAAAACTGTTCAGCTCCTGTTTCTTTTGTTAAGCTAAAATCAGTAAATATACACAAAATTGACCTGCCAATTCAAATGCCCTCCTTTCTCCCCCATTTTCATCATTGTGCTTTTGAAATTATCACTTACACCCTTCCAGTAAAGGCATTGGGAAGGGAGAAGTTGAAGAGCCATCCAAACTTTGGTGAGAAGATATTTCTGTCAAGTACCACTTTTCTTTAGTTCTTTCTCCAAGACTGCAGAAGTGGAAAGAAATAAAAGAAAATATTTGTAGCTCAGGAGTGAACTGTAAGAGACTTTGGTGTTCTCTAAGCTTCATAATTTTCTTGCAGATGTTGCATTACCAAACTAGGTAACATCATCAGTGCTAGAGGGGCTTTGGTAATTTGTTAACTAAACATCTGTAGGCAAACCACCAAGCTCATAGAGCACCAAGGGCCACACAAAATAAAATAAGTTGCCTATGAGCTTTTTTTGAGGATTTTGTTTTGCTTTCTCTCTTTGAATTATGCCTTTTAGATAATGTTATATTTTGTAATCTCAAAACTAATGTCTTGGTGTATTTTCCTTTTTTCCCCTCTTCCCATCATTTCCCTTTTTCTTTTTACTGTATTTGTGTATGATTTGCTCAGTTTGATGGCATTTAACAAAGTAGCTGATCACAAAATATTAAATAGAGCCACCCCTGAAGAGATTGCTTTGAAACAACTCATCCCTAGACCAGACAGAATTTAAAAAGAAAAATGTGAAAGAAGGCAGTAGTAATACACTTTCATAGTGTTGCCAAGATAACTAGTTGAACATGTCTCCTAAATCACCAGGAGTCAAACTAAGTTCAAGCAAGACCATACCTCTATGTGTACTTTAGAATTATAACCCTGAGAATGCCAAATG
This sequence comes from Laticauda colubrina, assembly GCA_015471245.1. Classification (NCBI taxonomy): domain Eukaryota; kingdom Metazoa; phylum Chordata; class Lepidosauria; order Squamata; family Elapidae; genus Laticauda; species Laticauda colubrina. Next base: position 17,963,866 of record BLBF01000005.1, read on the forward strand.
TAATGAGCTTTGTTAGCTACTTTGGGAAATGACTTTTGGCTGAAGACTGGGGAAAAAAACCCAATCCAGATGTAAATAAAATTATGTTAATGAATTGCAGGGAGGAAATCCCCAAAGGCAATTTCCTTCATTCCCTGCTAATCATCTTTCTGACATCATCTTATTGGTTATTGTTTCATTAAGTATCCATTGAAAGAAAGTAAAACGTAATTTATCTGGGCAATGGAATCTACACCAATAATGCAGAAGGTAAGGTGAAGAGATTTTATTGAAAGCATCCTTGTCTTCATGCTTATAAATTATATTAGCTAAATGCATCTTTTCCCCTTCCTACTTATATAAGTTGCAGTTATTGGTTTTCAGTGCTTTGACTTAAGATAGACACATGATTTATAGTAAATAGCTCTTTTTGCTATTTAGCAATGTTTTTAGCTAAAAGAAATAAATGTGCAAAAAGCTTTTGGTTACTTAGACAAGGGAGTACAGATGATAAGATACAGAATGTTTTGACATCACATTAATTAATATTACCTGTGTTCCATATTAACATACTCCTAATAAGCTATTCCTATTGGACAACAAACACCCAATGCTGATTGGCTACTTTTCTCGATGCTGATTGGCCAATAATAGCAGGGCTATGATTGGTCAATTCAAGTGGCGGGAAAAACAAGTAGCCGTCATTGGACACTAGCTGCGAGCAGATCTCTATAAAAAGAGCTGCCATGGCTCCTGGTTAAGACGGACTTTTGGAACTAAATAAAAGAGCTGAAGTTATGCTGATCTCTGAGTCTCATTTCCCATGAACTGAACACTGGTGATGGAGGTGGGATTCTGAGAAAGGAGATCAGTTGGGCATGTGGCATTGAGAACTGAGCAGATGAAATGGCCGGAACCAACTCGCCACCCGCACCATTCAACCCAGCAGCAGAGGACTGGGAATCTATATCGATAGATTCCTCATGTTCCTGGAGAGTAACGATCTACAAGGAATCTCGGACAACCGCAAAAGAGCTGTATTCCTGACACACTGTGGGCCCACAGTGTTCAAGATGGCCAAGGCACTAGTGAAACCAGACGATGTAAAGCAGATGGCCTGGCTGGACCTAGAAAAGCTGCTGAAGGCTCACTATGCACCGACCATCTCCAGCCTCATCAGGAGACATGAGTTTTATAAATGGGACCAGAGGGAAGGTGAAAACATCGCAGACTTTGTAGCCACCCCCAGGGACACTGGAGGAGCATGCGAATTCCTGAACATGGACAAAGCCATGAGGGATCGTGTGGTCCTTGGACTGAGAGACCTTACCCTACAAAGCTGGCTGCTAACCTGACCAAAGATCACCGTTATCGAGGCTATTGCTGAAGCCACAGCAGCAGAAGCAACCAAAAAATCAGCGGCAAAGATGCAGCAAATGAATGCCAACCCATCAAAAACACCAACTGAGATGAATCAGAGCACCAAGAAGAATGTAGAAAGTACACACAAAAGCACTGCACATTTTAGAGACAGTGGATCATCCGAAATCGATGAGGACGATGAAGAAGAAATCCACAGACTCCAGGCTGAGCGAGAGCGGTGACTGAAGAATGGTCGTAAGTCAGGGTTCCAGTGTGCTGGGTGTGGAGGAGACCACCCCTGTTCTGAGTGCTGGTTCTTAGATGCCGTGTGCCGGTACTGTGAACGGCGGGGCCACATCACACGAGTATGCAGAAACCACAGAATCTAAAGCCCCAGACGGAAGGACAACACAAACCCTAGACATAAAGAGAGGACAACGCGGAGCCGAGAGAGTCACGAAGGCAAAGGAAAGCAGCCAAATGAAAACTATAGGAAAGAGGAAACTCATCAAACCATCACCATCGGCCATTCTAATGCGACCAATGGCCAAAAGGTACATGTGGCAGTCCAAATCGAGGGCCAAGAATGCAAGATGGAGGTCGATTTCAGATCGTACCTATCGATGGTATCATGGGATACCATTAAAAGACTAGTACCACACATCGGCAAAGCTGAATTAGAACACCAATGGCTAATTTTAAAAAACTACCAAGGGAACAGAATACCGGTAGTCGGACTTGGACACTCCCAGATAACCTTCAAAGAACACTAAAAAATATTGCCTCTAACCATCGCAGACTGGAACTAACCAAGCCTACTGGGACTTGAGTGGTTCAAACCCCTAGGAATCAGAGTGACTGGCATTAACCGCATCGCTGACACAGACTGGGAGGAGAACCTAATGAGGGATTTCCAGGACATCTTCGATGGAAAGTTAGGCAAGTACCAAGGGTCCCCTATTTCATTCAGTTTAGACCCAACTATAGCTCCAATTAGGCTAAAGGCGAGGTGAGTCCCCTTCGCACTAAAACCCAAAATTGATGAAGAGTTAAAAAAACTTATAGAACAAGGCATTCTGGAACCAATTGACCATGCAAAATGGGAAACCCCAATCGTGTCTCCAGTTAAGCCGGATGGTCTGTGAGAATTTGTGGGGACTACAAGGCTACCCTAAACCATGAGCTACAACAAACCATATATCCTGTTCCGGTAGTACAACATCTACTTCACTCCTTGGGAAGGGGCAAGGTCTTTGCAAAGCTTGACCTTGCCCAAGCCTACCAACAATTGCCAGTAGACCCTGAAACAGCAGAGACACAAACGATCATGACTCATAGGGGAGCATTCAAATGTACAAGACTACAATTCAGAGTCAGTGTAGCCCCTGGAGTATTCCAAAGCCTAATGGAGTGATTATTGCAAGGGATAAAAGGAGTAGTCCCATATTTTGACGACATGCTCATCTCAGCTAACGACGAGAGGCAATTAGAAGCCGGCCTCAGAGAGGTCCTGCAAAGGTTCCAAAAAGCAGGACTCAAGGTGAAAAAAGAAAAGTGTAAATTGGCCACCTCAAAAGTTGAATTCCTGGGGTACCAAATCGATAAAGAGGGCATCCACCCCACAGAAAAAATGATCAAGGCAATCAAAGAAGTGCCTAGACCTAAAAGTAAAGTTGAATTACAAGCATTTCTCGGACTCATAAACTTTTACCACGTCTTTCTGTCACAGAAGGCAACTACAGCGGAACCTCTACATAGACTCTTAGACAAATTGGCCATCTGGACCTGGGGACAACGTGAAGAGACAGAGTTCCAGCGGATAAAAGACCTCATCACCTCCGATGTGGTATTGATGCAATACAGCGAGACATAACCGCTAACAGTCACCTGCGATGCATCACCGTTTGGCGTTGGAGCCATGCTTAGCCACATCCTGCCAGATGGAAGAGAAGCCCCCATTGCCTTCTACTCAAAGACCCTTTCAAAAACTGAATGGAACTATAGCCAGTTGGACAGAGAGGCATCGGCAGCTATATCTGGCGTAAAACGCTTCCACGAATACCTTTATGGTGGAACTTTTACCCTTGTTACTGATCACAAACCCCTTTTAGGAATACTCACTGGAAACAGAGCCACCCCTAACATACTATCTCTGAGAATGACCATGTGGACTGAGTTCCTGGCGGCATACAATTATAGACTAATCCATCGACCAGGTAAAGACATTTCTAACACCGATGCTTTGAGCCTCACCTCCTTACCAGACATAGAGACTGACCCAGCATCAACCACTTCCACCCTACAAATCGAGACTTTGGCAAACCTACCAATAACTGTGGCCGACATTGCCAGAATGATCGAAAAAGACAAGATATTGTTACAAGTGTTAAACTGGGTAGGAAAAGGGTGGCCAGAAAATGAGACAGACATTATTTTCAAACCTTTTAAGAATAGGCAAACCAAACTGTCATTACTGAAAGGTTGTATACTTTGGGGTGATCGGGTCATAACACCCAAAAAAATTACAAGACCAGGTACTGTGTATGTTGCACAAAGGCCACCTGGGCATCGTGCGAATGAAATCCCTGGCCAGGAGCTATGTATGGTGGCCAGGGATGGACAAAGACATTGGAAATGGGTCGAAACCTGCGGGAAATGTCAAAACTCCCACCCTGTACCCCCTTCAGTACCTGTCCTGGACTGGGAAATGCCAAGGGGTCCCTGGTCATGAATACATATAGACTTCGCGGGGCCAACAAAAGGGCATACATTTCTAATCGTAGTAGATGCTTACTCCAATTGGTTGGAAGTAAGCCTCATGCACTCTACTACCACTGAAGTGGTTATCAAACAACTGTGAAAACTATTCACCACACACGGGTTACTGGACATGCTCGTCTCTGATAATGGCCCACAGTTTACAGCATTACCTTTCAAAAAATTCCTAGCTGAACATGGCATATGACATGCCTTGACAGCATCGGGCCAACTGGCAATGAACGGAAGGGTGGAACGCATGGTCTGGTATACCAAGGAAACATTAGACAAATTAGACACAAGGGACATGCAAGAAAGAATTGAGAAAATGCTCACTATACAGCACATAACACCAAAATAAAAGCCCAGCAGAATTACTAATGGGCAGAAAACTAAGATCAAAATTAGATAGATTACACCCAACATACGCCACCGAAAAATCAACCGACTCTTCTAGTAAGTATCACAAATTCAAACCAGGAAATTTAGTATATGCAAAAAACATCACCGGCCACCCATTGTGGGTGCCGGCAACAATTACACAAATAACTGGACCAAGGTCCTATAGACTAGAGACAGATGATGGATGAACCTGGCAAAGACACATTGACCAGTTACGGTCACGCACACTATAACCCACCACCGACACACCCAGACATGAAGAACAACACACACACACACCAACAACATCAGAAGCGTTACACAAAAACAGCAACAGACCAACCAGACAGGGGGGAGACCCCTCAGTAACAAATAAGGGGGGGAACTCTCCAGTAGAAAAAGAAACCCCTCCAGTAGAAAAAGGAAAACCAAAATAATTACAATAAAAAACATTTCCAAATAAATGCAAGCAAAAACAATGACCTACCCACAGAAGTCTTTGGCGAGGGACAAGAAACACAAGTAGACCTGGATGCCTTGTCGGAAAGGAGCAACCGGGCTGACTCTACCAGCCCGAGTAGACCAGGTGAGAGTGTCATGGCTGACTCTACCTTCCAGGAGGTTCAACAGAGAAGGACAGGAGAAACAGTGATCCCATCCGAACCCGCTGAAGACAACAACACAAACAAACTACTGCGCAGGTCAACTAGGCAACCTAAAAGCCCTGCCTACTTATGTGACTACGTATGGTAAGACCATACGAAGAGGGAAGGGGTGTTCCATATTAACATACTCCTAATAGGCTATTCCTATTGGACAACAAGTACCCGACGCTGATTGGCTACTTTTCTCGACACTGATTGGCCAAACATAGCAGGGCTATGATTGGCCAATTCGAGCAGTGGGAAAAACAAGTAGCCGTCATTGGACACAAAGTGCGAGCAGCTCTTGATAAAAAGATCTGCTGCAGCTCCTGGTTAAGATGGACTTTTGGAACTAAATAAAAGAGCTGAAGTTATGCTGATCTCTGAGTCTCATTTCCCACAAACTGAACAACCTGAACAAAGGGAGGATAGGATGGTACAACACAGAAATATCCTTCGCTTCATGTTATGCTAGGTGCAAGCAGGCACTAAAAAGTAGATAATATATTGTATCAATACTTAGCATCTTTTCAATACTGAGAACTTCAGTACTAATATGGAACCTCAGAAGGCAAACATATACTACAGTGTCCATCCGTCATCATCACTCACCATTTCTGACCAGCTGAACAGACATTTTATCTCTATATGAGGGTCATTCTTCCAATGTGCTGAAATCAGTGGGTCTTTGGCCTACCCTACACACTTTAATTTAGAAGCAAAATAAAATTTCCCATGCAGTCTTTATTCCTGGTGATTCCTTATGTGACATTTTATTGGCAATATTTCTGGGACTGGTTCACTTCAGATCTGTGAATGACTGGATTCATGCCTAAGACAAGCCTAGAATTGATAGCGTCCAGTTTTTAGATGGATAACTTTAATCACTACCCCAAAGTATTTCTTTCTGATTTCATAGCAAATCTACATTTTCTCTTCACAGCATTTCAAGGCTTAAATCCAAACATGACAATAATATAATTCCAAAACGTGAAATATGACAGGGTGCCAAGGGGGAAAGAATATAACATAACCAAAATGAAGAGATTACAAACATACAATGCTAATACAAGTGTTTATAGGAGTGTTGGTACAAGAGAAAGGCTTTGTGAAAATCTAAATCACAAATGTGCTTGTTTAAAAAAAGCCATACTAGTCATTTCTTTGGAAGAGAAAGGATGATTTGTGATTTAAATAGTTTCATGATTTTCAATACCCTATACCCAAGAAGATCTGCAATAAAAAATTGCCATTTAAAGGGCCTGTCACATCGGCCGACGGATGCAAAAAGTATGTAAAAAAGACACAGCGGATGAGAAAATGTTCCATCCATTGTTATCCGCTCTCAAAAGTGCCTCAAATTTGCATAAACAGAGTGGACAACAACAGAAAGGAACGGACGGGGAGAGGACATAGCCAGGATATAAAGCAGATGCTCCAAGGAAGCCTAGCAGATGGAAGCAGATGGCACATCTGCAAGGCTTCTGGGGGAGCACAGCGAAGTGGACACGCAGCGGAAGGAGCAGATGCAGAGCGGATGCCTAGCGGATGACGCAGATGCAGAGCGGATGCCTAGCAGATGCCTAGCAGATGCCTAGCAGATGCCTAGCAGATGCCTAGTGGATACAAAGTGTTCACTGCGCATGTGGGGAGGATGCATTGGGTCAGCCCCGCGGATATAAAAGGATGCAGCTCTCAAGCAGGTCACCATTCAGAGGAAAGACCTGCTGCCAGACACATTTCCAGCCAACAAACATGGGGAAGAAGAGGAAGCCTGTGCCTACTCCTGCCAGCCCTGGCAAGGACAGGGACACCATCCCACCCCCTTGCACTGACTCTGCTTCTGCTGGGGCTTCTACTCCTGGGGCTGACTCTGCTGGTGCTGGGGCTTCTGCTGGTGCTGCTCCTGGTGCTGCTCCTAGTGCTGGTGCTTCTGCTGATGCTTACTCTGCTGGTGCAGCTCCTGGTCCTGCTGGTGCTTCTGCTGATGCTGACTCTGCTGGTGCTGCTGGTGCTGCTGGTGCTGCTGGTGCTGCTGGTGCTGCTGGTGTTGCTGGTGCTGCTCATCCTGCTGGTGCTGCTTTTGCTGCTGCTGCTGGTGTGGTGGACCAGCCCCTAGAACCTCAAAGCCCTTCTGATGAGGGCCCAGAAGGCCCTGCCAGAAGGAGGAAGAGGCAATCGCGCGATAGGGGGAGGAGACAGGACTCCATCAAAGAGGAACATGAGGATGAGGTGCTCGAATGGCTGAGGGAGAATGAGTACCTCTGGCGGAAGGGACACAGGCTCTATCGAGACACCAAGAGGAAGCAGGACGCTTGGAGAGAGAAGGTGGAGAGCCTGGGCTACATTTCGGAGGTCCTCCTCGGGTGGTGGAAGCACATGTACACCTGGTACGGGAAGCTGCACCTCAAGAAGTCTGCCCAGGCAGCGGTCAAGCTCACCGACTGGGAGACCTACGTGATGGCCAAGTGCAGCTTCTTGGAGGGTGAGGTCTGCCACCGAGGAGCAACCCCTCTGTCTACCGTCTCTCTCAGGCAGCCCACAGAGAGCCAGTCTTCTTCTGGCCAAGAATCAGCTCCTGTGTCCAGGCAGGTATCTGTGGAGCGCCCCATGACGGAGACCACCCCCGACAGCTGCACTCCCCGTGGCAGAGCGCGTGGAGGACCCCCTGATGCAGTGGGAGCAAGGAGAGGGCACTGACATCAGAGACCAATCCACCCCCACCCCCAGCTCCACCTCCACAGAAAGCAGGCAGAGTGGCAGACCAGAGGGGCAGAGCCACACTGTCCTGCTGGAGATCAGGGACACCATCAAAAGCAGTGTAGATCTCCTCTCTCAGCTGGTAAACTCCGACATACCATCCTCAAACTGAAAGCCCTTCCTCACCTAGATCAACCAGACCCTCATGGACATGTCCGAATCACAGTACCAGGTGATAAAGAAGAGGATCACAGGTCTTCTGCACAACCCTCCAGGCCCAGCTGAACTTGCTCCGATCCAGTACAGGTCTGCTCCTCCACCCCAGGTGATGTCACTGCCCTTCCAAGGCTTTCCACAGGCCATAACCTACCAAGGCTATGGCTACAAGGAGTTCCAGCAGCACAGGCAGCCCTTCCCAGTCCAGGCACAGGTACATCATACGCCACCAATGCCATGATGCCACCGATGCCACAGATGCCACCAACACCACAGATGCCACCCACGCCACAGATGCCACCCATACCTCACCTCGCTCAGCTGCAGACTAGACAGCCCCACTACATTCCTCCTTCCTCCACCCCACAGCCAAGCCCGGCCTCAGAACATCTGTCATCGGTCTTGGGACTGACACCCCATGTCATGGAGGAAGGGGCTCTCAACATCACGGGGCTGAGCCATCTCTCTGAGAGCTTCCTCCACACACCATCCCTTGTTGTCCTTTCGGGGCCAGGCAACCCAATGGCGCCTCAGATCAGCACTCCAGCAGCAGCCACCTCCACAGCACCTGGACCCTTCACCCCTGAGACTATGGAAACGCCTCAGAGTGACTGAGAAGAGTGCCAGAGACTGGGTTGCTACCTGTTGACTTTATCTTTGCTTGGGACACTTTACTTGGGTCATTTTGCTTTTATAGTTTGTTATTATTCAGGCAGACGGGGCTTGTCAACCTTGTAAGGTATCCCATCTAGGGGAAGGAAAACCCTGATTACAAACCTCCGCTGCCTTGTGGATCACCTGCACATGGGAAAGTCTAAGGGAGTAAACCCTGAAAGAAAATCCGGAGTGGAGCCCCGTAGGTGGTTGATCTCTGCACTGCAAGGTCTTCCGGCAACTCCTGCAGCCAAGCAGGCGCCAACTGTATTGGCATGCCTTTCTGTTGGATCCTGTCAGCAAGGCTAGAGAGGGGGGTCCTGGTGACTGGGCATTCTCAGGTCCTCCATATATTCTGCCCAGGCTCGCATCCTGGAGAGGTCACTCCAGTGCTGCACTGCGGCAGCTCAACCCGGGGAGACAGCAGATACCGGTTAAAAGTCCAAGCATATTGGCATCAGCTTGGACGCCTTGGGCTGTCTCCTGTCGGTGGGAGGAATTCTAGGATTCCACTGGCCAGCTACTGCCCACCTCAAGCTGGGCAGCCCCCAGTCAATAAGGTTCTGGCCCGCCACGGTCCGCCTACTTCAGTGGGTGCCTGGAGTGTAGGCCAAAAGCCGGAAAATGCACTGTATACTGTGCACCAATGATTACGAATACTAAGAAATCAAAGCCGCCAGTGCTGAAACTGGCAACATGGAATGTGAGAACGATGTGTCCTGGCCTATCTTCCGACCTCCAAAAGATTGATGATTTCAGAAAAACCGCTATCCTCAATCATGAATTAAAGCGATTAAAGGTTGACATAGCTGCACTGCAGGAGACATGACTCCCTGGTGTCGGCAGTATAAAGGAAAGAGATTACACCTTCTTTTGGCAAGGGCAGGAACCACATGAGCACAGGCTCTATGGAGTCAGATTTGCTGTCCGGAACTCCCTCATAGAAGCTATAGAAGCACCATCCTCAGGCACACCACGAATCCTGTCACTCCGCCTCAACACCTCATCCGGACTGACAAACATCCTCAGCGTCTACACCCCAACACTCTGTTCTGCAGTAGAGGCAAAGGACCTGTTCTACAGGGAACTTGAGACGACGATACAGCAGATCCCTGTAGAGGAGCGCCTGTTTCTACTGGGTGACTTCAATGCCCAGGTGGGAGAGGACCACACCTCCTGGCCCCTTTCTTTGGGCCACTTCGGTGTCGGCAAGTTGAATTACAACAGCCAGCGTCTACTCTAGCTCTGCTCTTATAACGACCTCTGTGTCACCAACACCTTCTTCCCGACTAAGCCCCACCATAGGGTGTCATGGAGACATCCCAGGTCTCGCGATTGGCATCAACTAGACCACATCATCACTCGAAGATCGCTTCTGAATCAAGTGCTTGTTACACGCAGCTTCCACAGTGCCAACTGTGACACAGACCATTCTCTGGTCGTCAGCAAGATACGCCTCCTCCGCAAACGTGTTTACCGATTGAAGCAGAAGCCCCGGCCTCACATCAATACAGTCGGAGCCGCTATACCTGAGCTACATGAATGCTTTGCCAGAACCATCAATGACGCCCTGGAAGACTGTCCAACAGATAGTGCCACGTTGAGGTGGAACCACATCCGTGAGGCTATGTTCCAGACTGCTCTCGATACTTTTGGAAGAAAACAAAGGAAACAAGAAGACTGGTTTGAGGAAGGAGCCGCTGTGATCGAACCCGTCATAGCTGTGAGGCATAATGCCCTCCTTGCCTACAAGAGAGACCCATCTACGAAGACAATCGCAGCACTCCGTGCTGCTCATAGCAATGCACAACGGGTTGCTAGGCGCTGTGCAAATGATTACTGGCTTGATCTCTGCCAGAACATCCAGCTTTCTGCTGATCTGGGAAATGTGCGTGGAATGTATGAAGGAATGAAAAAGGCTTACGGTCCAAGCGCAATCAAGATCGCCCCACTCAAGTCAGTGGAAGGCCTAGTCATCACTGACCGCAGCAAACAGATGGAAAGGTGGGCTGAGCACTACCAGGAACTTTACTCGAGAAAGACCACTGTCACCGATTCAGCACTTGAGAAAACCCGAGTACTTCCCAGAATGGACGAGCTGGACGCCCCACCCACAATGGAAGAGCTTAGTAAAGCCATCGATTCCCTAGCCAACAGCAAGGCCGCAGGCAGTGACAACATCCCACCTGAAGTAGTGAAGATGGCAAAAGATAGCTCTCTCCTGAAACACCTACATGAACTCTTGCTACAATGCTGGGAGGAAGGAGCTGTACCCAAAGACATGCGTGACGCCAAGATTATCACGCTGTACAAAAACAAAGGAGAAAGAAGTGACTGTAACAACTACCACGCCTACGCACGTGTTCTTCTCAACAGACTGCAAATTCTCACTAATCGTGTCTACCCAGAGGCACAGTGCGGCTTTAGAGCCGCAAGATTGACCATCAACATGGTTTTCTCCGTAAGACAACTCCAGGAGAAATGCCGTGAGCAGAGACAGCCGCTTTATCTCGCCTTCATAGACCTAACCAAGGCCTTCGACTTGGTCAGTCGAGGTGGACTGTTTGCCCTCCTCCAGCGCATTGGATGCCCCCCCAAGCTTCTGAGAATGATCGTGTCCTTTCATGATGACATGAATGGGACTGTCCAATTCGGTGGGTCATGCTCTGAACCCTTCCCAATCAAAAACGGTGTCAACAGGGATGCGTTCTTGCCCCTACACTCTTTGGAATATTCTTCTCCTTACTCCTCTCATATGCATTTGACGAGTCTGATGACGGCATATTCATACGCACCAGGAGCAACGGTGGATTATTCAACATCGCGCGTCTGCAAGCCAAAACGAAAGTTACGAAAGTCCTCATCAGAGAATTACTTTTTGCAGATGATGCCGCCCTTCTTGCGAACTCAGAGGAGGCCCTGCAGCAACTTATTGACTGCTTTGCAGCTGCATGCAACAAGTTTGGACTAACCATCAGTCTGAAGAAAATAGAGGTTATGTGCCAGGATGTCAGTGGTGCTCCAAGCATCTCCATTGGCGAACACACCCTCATGATGGTAGACAAATTCACCTATCTCAGTTCTACACTTGCGAATAACCTCTCTCTTGACTCTGATTTGAACACTAGGATTGGCAAGGCAGCAGCAGCAATGGCCCGCCTGAAAAAAAGAGTGTGGGACAATGTTATGCTGACTACCAACACAAAGATGCAAGTCTATCGGGCAGTTGTTTTGAGTACCCTCCTCTATGGCAGTGAAGCATGGACACTCTACTCTCATCAGGAGTGCAGGCTGAACGCCTTTCACCTTCGTTGCCTCCACAGACTCCTTCGTATCACCTGGCAAGATCATATAACCAACGATGACGTCCTGGCCAAGGCAGGGTTGCCAAGTATGTATGCCTTGCTGACAGCAAGACGCCTGCATTGGTTGGGCCATGTCATCCGCATGGACGACGACCGTATACCTAAAAGCATGCTTTTTGGAGAGCTTGCCACCGGCACAAGGCGTATTGGACGCCCAGCTCTCCGCTACAAGGACGTCTGCAAGCGAGATCTTAAAGCTGGCAGATTCAACCCCTCTCAGCTCGAGACCATGGTCTCAAATCGCCAAGGTTGGTGAACAGCCACCAGGAACATCATCAAGGCAGCTGAGGAAAGAAGAAATATCCGATGGCGAGAAAAACGGTCACACAGAATGCAAAGGACGAGAGCGGTTCCACCACAGACTCAGCACATTTCATGTCCATTTCCATGACGTGAATTTTCCATGATCTCACGAGATCGACGGAGCCAACAAAAAAAAAAAGTTTGTTATTAATAAAGTTTATCTTTGATTCACACACTTGGTTCAGTTCTTTTAGTCAATAAAGTCTTGGGAGAAACTTGTAGAAATGGTTTAAGCCTTTGCATGCTTGTGGGATGGGTAAGGATACCTGTGGGATGGGTAATAGCTGTGGGATGGGCAGGGATACCTGTGGGATGGGCAGGGATACCTGTGGAATGGGTAATAGCTGTGGGATCAGTTAGGATAGCAGTGGGATAGATAAATCTCAAGTGCAAGCATAGTGGGGCTGCATGGTCCACCCTCCCAGGTGCCACACCTATGGCCCTTTATTATCAATAACAATTGAATCATTCATCAACACATTTCAACATAAACACAAATCTTTATTAAATGCCCTGTTCATTGTAGGGCCACTCAACATACATGGCACAATCTCATCAGTGTGATGAGACAGGCTGAAGGAAGCATCCATTAAGCATCTACCATCCTGTCTTGCCACTCCACTGCTACAGCTGGGAAGTTGCACCAGTGTTTCAGGAGGTTGCGCTGCTTCTTCCCTTCATGTGAAGCTCTATCGGGGCCTTGCACATCCATAGTATCTATCAGGTTTTGCCCTTGCCTCCATTCACCAGGCTCCATGTCCCCATTGCCTTGTTGGAGGTCTACGAGCCTGTTCTGCAAGACTGGGTAGCGGGTGTGCATGAGATTGTGCAGGATGCAACAAGCTTCCATGATCCTCCTCATGGTCTGTGGGTGATGCTGCATGGTGGTGAGAAGTACCTGGAACCTGTTGGCCAGGATGCCAAAGGCGTTCTCCACCACCCGCCTGGCCCTGGACAGCCTGTAGTTGAAGATCCTCTCTTCACAGGTGAGGCATCTGGAAGTGTAGGCCTTCATGAGGAAGGTTCTGAGGGAGAAGGTGTCATCCCCCATGATGAAGTAGGGCACATCTTGTGTGTCGTTGGGCAGGGGGTCTGGATCTTGGAAGCCCATGATGAGGTTGCATTCCAGCCCCTCCTTGAGGTGACTGGCATTGTATTCCTGGGCATCTGAAGATGAGCCGTAGCCTGAAGCATCGATGTACATGAACTTGTTTTCAGCATCGACCATGGCGAAGAGGATGATACTGAAGAAGCCCTTGTAGTTCTGATAAGTAGACCCCGAGTTGGCTGGAGATTTGCAGGCCACGTGCTTCCCATCTATGGCTCCAACGGTGTGGGGAAGTTCCACTTCTGATACCACTGCTCTGCAACTTTCTTCCAGCCTTCTTCAGTGGAGGGGCACTGGAGGAGCTCCTCCAGGTATTTTTCGATGATGGCCTGCACCACTTCTCTGACCACAATGCTGATGGTGTTGTGTGGCACCCTCCAGGCATACTGCATGCTCCTGTACATGGTTCCAGAGGCCAGGTGGCGCAGATTCAGTGCCACCTTCAGTCCAGGGTCCATGCTGGGCCGGAAGTTGGTGTTTGCCTTGGTCAACCTGGGTCTCAGCCGCTCCACAACTTCGTCAAACATGGCTGGTGGCATCCTCTTCTCGCGATCCATCTTCGGACCCAGACACTTCTTGGATGCCTCCTTTTCTTTGCGTAGAACAGGTGAAAGAGCCTGTAGAGGGCTTCACACTGTTGTAGAATGATGGCAGCTACCAAAAGTAGTGTGCGCCGATCCATGGTGGAGATGACTGGATGCTGTGGAAGAGCAAGAGCAAGATCAAGGCTGAAGACGTCTGTACAGCAGAGCTGCTGGACTGAAAGTGAGATCCAGGTGATTTATCCCCTTTTTTATAGGAAATATAGGTTTTCCACTAGGTCTCCTTTTGCATCCTCCAGGCATCCTGCAGACATTCTAAATATCCAAGATACGTCCCCTATACGAACTTTTTTTTCCGTTTTAATGCTTTCTATGCGAGCTGCATCCGCTTTCATCTTTTCTACGTCCGTGCTACTCATGCTGCATGTCCGTTCCGCGTCCGTTTCACTTCCTCCCTGTGTCCGTTTTCCACTGGAGCGGATGTGAGTTGCGTGGATGCGCAGCGAATGCCTCGTGGATATAGCAGACGCGTAACGGATGACGGACATATAACGGATGTTCCCCGTATGCGTAGTGGATGTATAACAGACGTGGTGGATACTTTATCCACTCAAAAAGGTTTGTGCATCTCAAAACGTTTTGAGCAGATAAAATCACACTAGACCGATGCTGGACGGATAGAGAGTATGAAAAACGGACGCAGTGAGTACAGAACGGATGCATCGCGTTAACCAACGGATGGCAAGTGTTTCTCTCCATTTTACATCCTCTTTCCATCCATTGGTGCTGTGTGACATGGGCTGTAAAGACAGCTCTAGCTACTGTTGCAAGGTGGCTCCTAGAAAATATAAGTTATCTGAGACTTTGTCCTCTTTTCTTTAATCAGAAGGCCAATCAAACATGCCTTTATAAAAACAGTCTAAGAAAGATTTGACAAAAGAGATATATCACTCTGCCCAATAATTCAGCAGCTTTGCAGATATGTATTAGGCTTAATGGGAATAATAGCAAAAACTGTTTTTTTTGTATTTTATATTGTTTTCATCCTCTTGTAGTCAACCAATTCTCTTAGAAGAAATGGTCTGGCAGAGATCATGGTCCTGTGTGTGTGTGTGTGTGTGTGTGTGTGTGTGTGTGTGTGAGAGAGAGAGAGAGAGAGAGAGAGAGAGAGAGAGAGAGAGAGAGAGAGAGAGAGAGAGAGAGAGAGAGAGAGAGATTGGCACAATTATGTGAGAAAAAGTACTGGAGATAAAAATTTATAGCATCTAGGTATCTGAAAATGTCTGCCAGAAAATAAAAACAACAATTTAAAATAACAGCAAATTTTAAAGGCTAATGCCATCAAACACATTTCTTATATTTCTCTGATATTCGTCATATTTAATCCATAGAAGAAAAAGTCACAATGCCAATAAATTTCATCCAGTTACATCAAGAACTAAAGTATTATATCCACATCTTTAATACCGAGGCTCTTGGTTTACAAACCAGGAAACACTTAACATAGAATTGATCCAGATTGTATGAAAGAATATCTCATCTTATCCTGCCCACTGCTTATATTTGTTAAAGTTTAAACTTTCACTAAGTTGAGGTTAAACTTTTTGGTAAGACTGACATGAGAAAATGGAGAGAGTCTTAGAGATTACACTGAGACTTTACCATATGTCATTTGGTTGGGCCTAATAGTGGTTCAACAACTATGCCAATACTTGGTCACGCCAGCACAAAGTTATTTTTTAAATGGTATCTTCTTGTTTAACATGCTATAAACATTGTGATTATTCCAATTTTTATTATTTTAAAAGGGAATTATTTTTCTTACATGGTTGCCCAGTTTAAGTTATATAAATTAAATAAAAGAATAAGATAGACTTAACAGATTGAATTTCCTCATCTTTTCAGTAGAAACAACTGTATGGAACAGTTGTGTATGATCTCAAGTCCTGTCATTGTCTGGAGAGCAATTACAAAAAGCCAGCTTAAAGGTCTAAAGCCAGAGTCATCTATAAATTGCAATTTCTTCACCAGAAACCTTGCATATGTATTCTATTCTATGAAAGCAAAGATCCCTATTCTGGAGAGAATTTTAGGTAACACATTGTTACTCACATTTGACCATTTTTAGGCATTGTACTAATAGATACTCAGTACACACCCTATATGATGTAGTTCATGATTAAAGCTATGCAAAGCATTGAAAAGTGTGCTTAATATAGTACTTTAAATTACTGTACAAGCCTTAAAACAGTTGCATCCTTGGCCAGGTGTGCAAGTCTTCAAATGTATGTATATAGTCACTTTACTTTGATTACAATTCCAGTAGAAGCATGATCAGAGGTGGTCTCAATATTGAATTAAATAAATATATGTTTAGATATAGACTTCAAAAATGCATTAGCATATGTTTTCTTACATGCAAATGTCTAAAAGACTCCTGACAACCTGTGTAGCAGATGCATGTCAATGAAACCTAAACATAGAGTGATTGAATTTAATAGCCTGTCATTCATGGTTTCTTCTAACTTTTGACTGCCTTTCACTATTTTCATTTTATTTTTAGTTTACTTGTAAACATGTAAATTTTCCTTAAAACTTTGTGTTTAGTTCCTGTTAAATTATTCAGTTGAATTTGTGATGAGTAAAATTATCTTAGCTCAATTTATTCACTTTA
>BLBF01000005.1:17980950-18049161 GCA_015471245.1 Laticauda colubrina
TATGTATGTGTATATATATATATATATATATATATATATATATATATATATATATATATATGGATCTTTGGTTATTCGGGTTTTCTCCCGCATAAAATTAGAAGTAACCTGGGGACGTTTCAACAGAATCTCATTCATCATCTTCAGGCTTGTGTCTTCGGTGATGAATGAGATTTTTTCAAAACATCACCAGGATACTTCCAGGGACGAGGTCAGTTCTTCTTTTTTGGCTGGGTCTGTGTTCTTGGTGTGTGTCAGCTTGTTTGGTTTTGGGGTCGGAGGGTGTGACATTTGACGAGGCACCCATGGTCTGTTTTCTGGATGGTGGTTGTCCTTCGTTTATAGAATGGGCTTGGGCCTGGGTCTGATAACAGGTATTGGCAGTGGTGTCCCGTGTTGTTTCGGATCTGGTGTTGGTTTTCATGGCTGGGACTCATTTGTTGGTGAGGGAGGCAGGGACGTAACCTACACTGTGGATGTACAAGGCCCCAACAGAGCTTCACTTGAAGGGAAGAAGCAGCGCAACCTCCTGAGACACTGCGCAACTCCCCAGCTGGAGCAGTGGAGTAGCAAGACAGGATGATAGATGATTAATGGATGCTTCTTTGAGGCTGTCGCATAACACTGATGAGATTGTGACATGTATGTTGAGTGGTCCTACAATGAATAGGGCATTAATAAAGAGCTTTGTTTATTTTAAAATGTGTTGATCAATGAATAAATTGTTATTGATTATAAAGGTCCATATATGTGGCAGCTGGGATGGTGGACCATACAGTCCCACTATGCTTGCGCTAGAGGTTTATCTATCCCACAACTATCCTTATCTGTCCCATAAGCATGCAAAGGCTTAACCATTTTTTCAAAGTTTTTACCAACACTTTATTAAGTAAACAAAATGAACCAAGCAGACTTCAGTAAGTGTCTTAAGCAAAGATAAACTTTATTAAATAAGTAAACAACTCAGTCTCTGAGACTATTATTTGTCAGAATAGACTATTCTGCGTGCGTGCTGCATCCTTTTATATCCATGGAGTGGACACAATTCATACCCCCCTCATGCGCAGTGAATGATTTCCATCCGATATATATCCGCGCGGCATCCCCTTTGTTTCCTATAGGCATACGTGATGCATCCGCTTCATCAGCTATGCATCCGCCTCTTCCGCTATGCATCCGCTTCGAAATTCTACCCCAGAACCCCTTTGGAGGTGTCATCCTCTAGACTTTCGATGAACATCCGTTTAACATCCCTGCTACATACTACCCACGTCCATTCTTTTCTGTTCTGTTTATGCAGATGAAAACGGATGGTGCCACCCCCGAAATTTTGCTCATCTGCTGTGTCCTTTATGCATACGTTTTGCATCTGTTGGCCAGTGGGACCGGGCCTTTACATATGATGTAGCATAAATGCCATTACTTTGAATGCAAATGTTCCTCCTTGCTTCAGTTTATCTTCTTTTTTCTCCCTCTGGGATAACTCTGTTTTTGTTAACTTTCATAGTCAGACAATGACTGTTTTCGATAATTTTTCATTGCTAGCATTAAGACAATCAAAGACCCCAAAATGTCCTACACTTTTCACAGTAAAAAGCCAAGTTCTATTAGCATTGTTTCTTACTTTCAAGGACAAATATTTTCTGTCCCTATTAAATACTTTATTCCATAATTTTATTTTATTTATTTAATCAATTTATATATATATGCCCATCGCATATATGCCTCTCTAGGTGGCTTAAAATAAAAAATAGCTACAATTCATACAATGCATATAATAATAATAAAAAATGCAGTGGCATTTTAAGAAAAATCCATCAGCATAGCGAGCTATGGGTCTGTCATGCAGCCATGGCCCCAGGCACAAAACTAAGTTTTCAGAGCCTTGTGAAAGAGGCTGGTCTGATCTCAGAGGAAATTATGTTTCAGAGGGTAGGCACCCTGACAGAAAAAACTTTCCTTCTTGACTTCATGCACCTAATATTTATGTGAGCTACAGAACTCTTTCAAATTTCCCACCAAATTGTAATAGGGAAATTTATGCCTAGGAAATTATCACAATCAATCTGTGCCCCAATCATTTGTTACAGTAGCCCATGCTCAGAATACAACTCAGAACTTGCTCAGAATACAACCCTCAGCACATAAAAATTTTCCAACCTGTCCAAGAGAAAAATTCAATTAAAATGACAATGACCTTAGACAAAAGAAAATAAAACTGACTGATCCAATGTACCTTGATTAACACATTTTTCTGTTATCTTGCAGTTAGTATGAAGAAACAGAAAAACAACCCTGTCAAGGGGACCCAGGAGCAGAAATCCTTTAGAACAGATCTCAAACTCAACTTTTGGACCATTAAGAGTTTGTGGGTTGTTTTGTTAAGTTCTATTAAAAAGTAATGGATGACCAATTAATTTTATTCTAAAACCATTCAATTATGGAAAACAAAATAACTAAGCATTAAGGGAAAACTGTTTGACTATTAATTTCCTCATTTTAGCCTATAGTAAATCAGATGCTCTAGTTTGTCGAGCTGTTCACCTAGAATATTAAAATGCTGAGCCTGCAATAGAGATTTCTGAAATCCCTTGCTGATAAGGTCATTTTCCTTATTAGAATATGCATAGATTGTTTTAATGAGTGCATAAGTGTACTTATCTGGGGAAATGAAAAAAAAATACTCGGGACGTGTATCTCACCATCCCTACTTTTTTTTAAAAAAAATCACTACCTGTTATTTAATGCATCTTGTCAAAGTTTTGGTGATTTGTATTTATCTACTCTGTCATGTGAGATTGTCCAGGTTTTAATGCAAAGGCTGCATTATAAATTCAGAGCATTTTCACTAAGACTCTCTTCAGACTGGAATTCTAATTGGATTCTAGCCATCCACATTCCGTGTTTACCAAGCACACAAAACCAACAGAACCCACAAAGTTAAATCAAAATTTCTTTGGGAGAACTGAGATAGTTTGTCATGTGTTCCATAGGGATGGGCATGCTTAATTAGAATGAACAGACTCCTGTGTCACCTTACAAATAAATGTAGTCTTCTCTTTATCTATTTATTTATTACATTGTATTTATCAGAGTAAATCTCACATTATTATAAATGTATCCATCTTTAAAGTGCCACAGAGCTTGTAGATGTTGTGCAAATATTTGACAGCTTAAGAACTCAGTGTCATTATATACCAGGGGAAAATTTGTCTGAATTTTTGTTCCAAATAATTTCAGCATTTATAAACATTCTCAACAATCTTTTGGATGAAAAACTATTCTGTTTTCTAAGTCAAGTTCTTTTTCCTTTTTCCCCACCCCCCTTTTTTTGTGTGTGTGGGGGAATGACCACTGAAAATGCTAGTCAATAACAAGCTGGTTCCAAAATAATTCAAGGATACTTGCATATCTCTGCCTTTCACCCACAGCCAGAAGATAATGCTACTGTGCATTTTACATTCAGTTTTCTCAAATCATTTATCTGCAGGTCTGTAACCCAATTCTCAATGTTCTCCTGTTCACCATGGAACTAACTTGCATACATTGGATCATCATATATGAGGCACATGGAAATATTTGAGAGAGTTGAACATCATTACCTGAATCAATAAAAATCAGATTTTTTTGGAGTTTGCAAAAATAACTGAAGCATCAAATGATTTACTCTCTGCACACCAAGAAATAACAAGAAAAAGATGGAAAAGTAAACCCTGTATAGAAAGAGTTTGGATCCTTGGGAAATTTGAGGCCAAAGGTTCTGAGAAAAATGTTCCCTCAATTATCCATTCCACACACAGAGAGAAAAAAAATCAAGGGAATTGTTGGGACCAAATCGTCTCCTAACGTTAAATGTGGTACTCTTATACATTGCCATGGTACTTAGCGTTCTTTGGAGTTGTCCCAAGGTATTATTGGCAATGTCATAAGGAACTAGGAAATAACATGCACATGTTTTTGTACTGTCTGCCAATCCAAAGGTTCCGGAAAAACATGTGCAAAACTATGTTGGACACTCTACAAACAGACATTCCCTAAATCCAGTTCAGTGTACAATCGGATGAGTTTTAAAATATCAAGGAAAAACTGCTTCCAAATTCCTGAACTTGGCCTTTGCAGATGCAGGCAGGACATATTGATGCCCTGGAAACCATCCAGTCAGTTTTTGCTCAGCAGATGGTATTCAATATTGGGGTTGTAATGGCCTTAGCACAAAGGACATGAGCATGACTTTCACTTTTGCCACTGATGCATTTGCAAAAAAAAAAAGACTTAACTAATGTTCTTTAATTATTGTGCTTGATGGATGAATTATACTGCTTTGTATCATATCCAATGTCTGTTTTTCTTTCACCAAACAAAACCCAACTAAAATAAACTGAGAATGCCTAAAAGTAAGAAACTAAAGCAAAAATGACTGATAAATGAAAATCAGTATCTTAAATAAAACCCAGCTTCTCTTGGGACTCACTGCTTTTTTATGGCCATCTCTTTTTTTGGCCTTGAAGAGGGAAAACCTTTCCTCAGATAATCAGTATTACTTTGATCAATTGTAAGAGAATAAATTCAAATCAAAATAAAATCAAAGGTAGGCATAATTAGAGACAAAAGTGGATTTGTGTTCAAAACCAAGAGTAACCACAAAACTCCATTTTCCTTCTCTTACATTTCACCTACATCCTGTTGAAGATTTTGTCCATCAAGTTTCTCCCATCCTTTATTGGGGAACAGAAGACAAAATAAATATGATTAATATCTTGAAGGCAGGCAGATGAGAAGCACATTTTGGGGGAGTGAGGAAGGTAAAAGGAACTACTATCTTTAGCCACTATCTGCTATGATTAGCCTGTTTAATATTTAATCTTATAACTACCTTATTTAATAAAATATCCTTTGATCTTATTTCTCACTGTCTATTTATTTATACTTATGCTTTATTTATTTGGCCAAGTGTAATTAGACATGCAAGGAATTTGTCTCTGATATAGAAGTACTCACTGTACTTGCAAAATAACAACAATAATAATAGTGTAGAGGAGAGTGTTGAACTCGATCCTGTTGCGGGCCACATCAAATTGTCCTTGGGGTTGGCATGGCCTGGTCATTGCAGATGACTGGGCAGGCATGGCTGGGTTTAATTTAGTTTAATTTACTTTATTGTCATTGCATCTCGTACAACAAAATCAAACACCCAAAGTGGCAGGGTCTGGTCCCTCACTGTGTCTGGGATGGCCCCATGGGTCAACTTTGCAGCCTATCACAGGCCAGATCCAGCCTGCAGACCACATGTTTGACACATATGGTACAGGGCCAATAAATAGAAAAGTAAAAATAAGGGATAAATAATAATACAACAACCATATCCTATGGGTTAATATATACACTCATTAGGCAAGGAAAAAAAAAATCTTTTGTCAGCTGTGAGAATTAGGTGTTCAGTAAAGTGATGGCATAGGAGAAGAAATTATCCCACTGTCTAATTTTCTTCATATACAATGCCCAAAAGTGCTGTCCTGAGGCAAAGAATTGAAATATTTTATGAATAGAGTGTGAGGGGTCATTGTTCAACTCCATTACTGCATTATTGAATTATTATTAAATAATGTTGAATTATTATTCAACTATTATTTAATAGTTTCCCAACTCAGGTAAGTGACTCTGGGTGTCTTACGTTGACTACAACTCTTCCTGTCTTTTAATTTGTGACTCACATTAGAAATTGCTAATTTAAAAATACCTGGGAAAATGTTTTATTGGAAGACAGTGATACTGTTATTTTAAATTTCTAAGAACTTGTCATCTGAGTTTCATTTGCTTTTAACATGCATTTTGTAATATATACACAGCTAAGACATGTATTAATTAAACAGTGTGGCCTAAAAAGTTAGCAACTTCTGCAGTATCTGCAATTTAAGTGACCACTTAAAGTGGAAACAAACAATTCAATTAATAAGATATTAAATAGTAAACTGAAAGTTAGTATCAGTTATAGATTTGATCCATGGAAAGAATACTCAAATTTGGAAAATCAATGCATTCAGTAGAGTTAGGGTTACTGTACAGTTAGGGTTACTGTACGGAAACTACTAGAAATTTAAAATCATGGATTTCATCAAGAAACCAAAAAATAGCAATTATGAAGTAAAACCAAAATTGAATAGTTACCCTTCTTTAAAGGAGTGTGTGGGAGGGTGTTCTTCCATTCCAAGGGATCCTAGAAAGTGCTTTGTGAGTATATTATGCCAGTGACATCAAAATCTACAATGGCCATCAAAAGATTCTTCTGTTCCCAAGAAGATAAAATGATATCAGCAGTGGGGCCCTAAGTGTATGAAGGATGCTCTGAACATCTTGTGCATATTCAAATCTTTTAATTATATTTTGAATACATAAAAATAATAATATTTCCCAGAAGAAGGAAAAATATTCCAAGACTTTAGAATTCAAGCAGAGAAGTATCTGACAAACACCATCCTGACTTTAACAATTTTTGATAAGAAAAAAAAATATGGATAGTGGACATTACAATACCTGCAGACAGCAGAATACATGAAAAAGAACTGGAGAAAAATCACAAAATACAAAGTTCTGTAAATAAAAGCAGAACAACTGTGGAAAAACAAAGCAAGGATAGAATCAATAGTAATAAATACTTTGGATGCAATCCCAAAACATCCAGAGCACCACTGGAACACCCTTGGTACTATCAGTCAATTGCAAAAGACATTTTTACTTGGAAAAACATACATCTTGCAACAATATTTTTAACAATAGTAAACAACATCTGTCTGTCTCGGTCCTTAGGAAGAACTCAACAGGAGGATAAAAATGCCAAATCCAGCCTAAACATGTGGCTGACAACATATTTGCAACAACAACAACAACAACAACAATAATAATAATAATAATAATAATAATAATTTATATTCCCCTGACTTCCAGCAATTCTGTTGGAGTTTACAAACAGTTAAAAGCATTTTAAATATTTGATCACCATTCTTTCCATTCCATGCTCTAAACCATTTATAGAGCAGCACTGATCTGGGGGATCCCCTTCAATGATTCCATCTAGAATGATGAGAATCATTTACAAGTCAAACCATCAATCCTATTCAAAGCTTTTATTTAGGATTCTCAAACTCTTTGCTTCTTTGTATTCCAGACCACCTTCTCCACACTCAGCATGACATAGAGATGGGCAATGTACCATTCTACAGGTTGCTAAAACTCATCCTTCAACACTGGTCATTCTGACTGCTCTGCTGAGACATAATTCAACAATATCCAAAGAGCCACATGTTCCTATATACTTTCTTTAATCTTGAGGAAAGTGATACCTTTCTTTTTTCCCCCTTCTGTATAGCAGGGGGTCTGAAATTGTTTATCTCTGCATGTTTAAACATTATATATAATAATTCTTACTCAACCCATCAGCCTCATATTTTGTCACTGCTATAATAACAGTATGGAGTGCTGCAGAATCAGCAGAGAAAGCTCTCCCTTGTCAAATATGCATATCATTTAACAGAGAGGTATTAGCCTCTGCAGTAATCTCTATGTCAAAGTGGATGGCTTCTGTGCAAAGCAATAATAGCAAGCAGACTGAAAGTTACAGTGTCCTTATGAAACCCAATTTTTTCTGTGTCACCTGAATTAGTTAGCATCCCTAATAAATAAATAAATTGGAATGGGCTACATGTGTATCAATAATTTTTGTTATTATAAAATGATAATTTAGCAAATGTGAAATTTTCTTATCTGGGATCAAATTTAACTCCTACTAAAAGAAAAAAAATGCAGATCTCTAAATGAACTATTGCAAGTTGAGGACTACCTGTAGGGAGATGAATGGAACAGATTTGGCCAGTTTCACTCAAAGCAGTGAACTTGATTTTACTGGGGGAGGGGGCGGAATCCATCACACACCCCGTATTTATAACCTAAAGTGCTAAAAACTATGTGCTGAATAGTGGTACCATTAAGACAAGACTTTGGGGCACAGGTCCAAGGACCCACTCAAAAGAATGAGCAAGAAGTGTCTCAGATGTAGAAGCTTTGGCTTAAAGTTTGAGTAATCACACAGCAGGAATCACAATCCCTCCTCTTATGTACATTCTATCCAAAAATCAAAATTATCTAAGTGCATTGGGCAAGGTTATTTAATTTCCTTTGCTTTGTTTAGTCCCAAATTTGAGACATGTGCAGAATTAACAAGTGATAATGGGACCCACTCAAATTTTCTATTCTGCTAAATCTTTATCCAAAATTGAACGTGTCCTTTACCGCATGTGTAAATCTGGCACATACTGCTCAGATTGTAGAGAGAATTTTAATCAGCACATCAAAAAGCAAAGAAAAAAAAAGACTTTCACCATAATCCTGTTCCTAAAGGCCCTGTCACACTGCCCAACGGATGCAAAACGTTTGTAAAAAGGACACAGCGGATGAAAAAAATGTTCCATCCATTGTTATCCGCTCTCAAAAGGGGCAAAAATTTGCATAACCAGAGCGGATAACATGGAAAGGAACGGACGGGGGGAGGACGCAGGGTGGATGGAAAGCAGATGCAGAGCAGAAGCCTAGTGGATGGAAGCAGATGGGAGCGGATGGCACATCCACTAGGCTTCCGGGGGACCTCAGCAAAGCTGACGTGGAATGGATACAGCGGATGCAGAGCGGACGCTGAGCGGATGAAGCGGATGCACAGCGGATGCACAACGGATGAAGCGGATGCAGAGTGGAAGCCTAGCGGATGCTTAGCAGAAGCCTAGCGGATGCCTGGCGTTAATTGCGCATGCAGGGGGGATTTATTGCTTCAGCCCCGCGGATATAAAGGGAAGCAGCTCAGAAGCAGGTCACCATTCAGGGGAAAGACCTGCTGCCAGACGCATTGAGTACCTTGCCTGCCTGCTTTGCAGCCTGCCATCCTGCCAGCCTTTCTGACTGCCTTGCTGCCCGCCTTGGTGCCTGCCTCCCAGCCAGCCTTGCTGCCTGCCTTGATGCCTGCCTGCCTGCAAGCCTTGCTGCCTGCCAGCCTTGTTGCCTGCCAGCCTTGCTGCCTGCCTGCCTGCCAGCCTTGCTGCCTGCCTTGCTGCCTGCCTCCCTGCCAGCCTTGGTGCCTGCCTGCCTGTCAGCCTTGATGCCTGCCTTGGTGCCTGCCTCCCTGCAAGCCTTGGTGCCTCCCTGCCTGCCAGCCTTCCTGCCAGCCTCCCTTCCAGCCAGCAACTCCACAAACATGGGGAAAAATAGGAAGCCTCAGCCATCTGCTGCCAGCCCTGGCAAGAGGGACAGGGCCAACCTCCCACCCCCTGGCCGACACTCTGCTTCTGCTGGGACTTCTGTAGCACGGGCTCGCTCTTCTGCAGCTGGGGCTTCTGCTGCTTCCGCTTCTGGAGGAGCTGATGATGATGCTTCTGGCGGTGGTGCTTCTGCTCATGCTTACTCTGCTGAGGCTGCTTCTAGCGGTGGTGCTTCTGCTGGTACTTACTCTGCTGAGGCTGCTCCTGGAGGTGGTGCTTCTGCTGGTGCTTACTCTGCTGAAGCTGCTCCTCGTCCTGCTGGTCCTGCTGGTCCTGCTCGTGCTCCTGGACTTGCTCGTCCTGCTCGTCCTGCTCATCCTGCTCGTCCTGCTCGTGCTCCTGGTCCTTCTTGTGCTCCTGATCCTGCTCGTGCTCCTTGTCCTGCTCATGCTCCTGGTCCTGCTTGTGCTGCTGCTGATGATGATGATGAATGCTGCTGCTGCTGATGATGATCCTGCTGGTGCTGCTGCTGCTGGTGCCGCTGCTGCTGATGCAGAATATGATCCTGCTTGTGCTGCTGAATATGATCCTGCTTGTGATGCTGCTGCTGCTGCTGCTGCTGCAGATGATGATGATGATGGTGATCCTGCTGCTGCTGCTGGTGGTGGTGGTGTGGAGGAGCAGCCCCTACAAACTGGAAGCCCCTCTGATGAGGGCCCATCTGGTCCTCCCAAAGGGAGGGAGAGGCATATGTGACAACGGGAGAGGAGGAAATACTCCATTGAGAAGGAACATGAGGATGAGGTACTGGAGTGGCTGAGAGAGAATGACTATCTGTGGCGGAAGGGACACCGGCTGTACAGGGACACAAAAAGGAAGCAGGCTGCTTGGAGAGAGAAGGTGAAGAGTCTGGGCTACACATCGAAGGTGCTCCTCGGTTGGTGGAAACATATGCACACCTGGTACGGGAAGCTGCACCTCAAGAAATCTGGCCAGGCCATGGTTAAGCTGACGGACAGAGAGACCAATGTCATGGCCAGGTGCAGCTTCCTGGAGGGTGAGATCTGCCACCGAGGAGCAGCAGCAGCAGCAACCCCTCTCACGACCCTCTCTCTCCAGCAGCCTGCTGAGAGCCAGTCCTCTTCCGGCTGAGAGTCAGTTCCTGTCTCCAGGCAGGTTTCTGTGGAGCGTGCCATGGCGGAGAACCCGCGGACAGGTGTTTTAACCGTGGTGGAGCACGTGGAGGACTCCCTGGTGCAGTGGGAGAAAGGAGACAGCACTTCCACCACAGCCCTACCCACATCCACCCACAGCTCCACCTCCACAGAAAGGCAGAGAGCCAGACAGGAGGGGCAGAGCCACACTGTCCTGGTGGAGATCAGGGACACCATCCATAGCAGCATAGATCTCTTCTCTCAGCTGGTCCACACTGACTCCTCATCCTACAAACTGCAAGCCCTTCCTCACCTATGTGAACCAGACTCTCACAGACATGGCGGAACCCCAGTACCAGGTGGTGAAGGACCGGATCACCTAGCTTCTTCACAACCCTCCAGACCCAGAGGCACCTGCTCCTACCCAGTCCAGGTCTGCTCCTCCACCCCAGGTGATGTCCCTCCCATTCCAAGACTTCCCACAGGCCCTCACCTACCAGGGCTATGGCTACCAGAAGGTCCAGCAGCACAGGCAGCAGCCCTTCCCAGTCCAGGCACAGGTTCATCGGATGACACCATTGCCACCGGTTCCACTGATGCCACCGATGCCACCCACACCAATGATGCCACTGATGACAGCGATACCACCCACAACACCGATGCCACTCACGCCAGTCCTCACCCAGCTGCAGACCAGACAGCCCCACTACACTGCTCCTTCCTCCACCTCACAGCCAAGCCCGGCCTCAGTACATCTGTCCTCGGTACAGGGGCTGTCACCACATGGCATGGAGGAAGGGGCTCTCAACATCATGGGGCTGAGGCCGCTGTCCGAGAGCTTCCTCAACACACCATCACCTGTTGTCTTCTCGGAGCCAGGCACCCCAGTAGTGCTTCAGACCAGCACTCCAGCAGCAGCCACCTCCACAGCACCTGGACCCTTCACCCCTGAGACTGGGCACACCTCCGAGTGACCAAGAGGAGTGCCAGAGACTGGGTGGCTATCTGTAGTCTTTATTTGGACACTTGACTTGGGTCATTTTTCTTTTACAGCTTGTGATTAATAAAGTTTATCTTTGCTTCACACACTTGCCTCATTTATTTTATTAAATAAAGTCTTGATGGAAACTTTTAGAAATGGTTTAAGCCTTTGCATGCTTGTGGGATGGGTAAGGATAGCAGTGGGGTGGGCATGGATACCATTGGGATGGGTAATAGCTGTGGGATGGGTAAGGATAGCAGTGGGGTGGGCAGGGATACCTTTGGGATGGGTAATAGCTATGGGATAGATAAACTCCAGTGCAAGCATAGTGGGACTGTATGGTCCACCCTCCCAGGTGCCACACCTATGGCCCTTCATTATCAATAACAATGTAAGCATTGATGCACACATGTCAACATAAACACAACTCTTCATAAAATGCCCTGTTCATTGTAGGCCCACCCAACATACATGGCCCAATCTCATCTGTGTGATGAGACAGGCTGAAGGAAGTATCCATTAAGCATCTACCATCCTGTCTTGCCACTCCACCGCTCCAGCTGGGGAGTTGCACCAGTGTTTCAGGAGGTTGCGCTGCTTCTTCCCTTCATGTGAGGCTCTGTTGGGGCCTTGCACATCCTCAGTGTCTATCAGGTTTTGCCCTTGCCTCCATTCCCCAGGCTCCATGTCCCCATTGCCTTGTTGGAGGTCCACGAGCCTGTTCTGCAAGACTGGGTAGCGGGTGCGCATGAGATTGTGCAGGATGTAGCAAGCTTCCACGATCCTCCTCATGTTCTCTGGGCGATGCTGCATGGTGGTTAGAAGTACCTGGAACCTGTTGGCCAGGATGCCAAAGGTGTTCTCCACCACCCGCCTTGCCCTGGACAGCCTGTAGTTGAAGATCCTCTCTTCACGGGTGAGGAGTCGTGAAGTGTAGGGCTTCATGAGCTAGGTTCTGAGGGAGAAGGCGTCATCCCCCACAATGAAGTAGGGCACATCTTGCGTGTCGTTGGACAGCGGGTCTGGATATGGGAAGCCCATGATGAGGTTGCATTCCAGCCCCTCCTTGAGGTCACTGGCATTGTATACCTGGGCATCTGAAGCTGACCTGTTGCCTGAAGCATTGATGTACATGAACTTGTAGTCAGCATCGACCATGGCGAAGAGGACGATGCTGAAGAAGCCCTTGTAGTTGAAATAAGTGGACCCCGACTTGACTGGAACTTTGCAGGCCACGTGCTTGCCATCTATGGCTCCAACGGTGTGGGGGAAGTTCCACTTCTGATACCACTGCTCTGCAACTTTCTTCCATCCTTCTTCAGTGGAGGGGCACTGGAGGAGCTCATCCAGGTATTCTTCAATGATGGCCTGCACCACTTCTCTGACCACAATGCTGATGGTGTTGTGTGGCACTCTCCAGCCATACTGCATGCTCCTGTAGGTGGTCCCTGAGGCCAGGTGGCACAGAGTGAGTGCCACCTTGAGCCCAGGGTCCAGGCTGGGGTGGAAGTTGGTGCTC
The DNA here is from genome assembly GCA_015471245.1 of Laticauda colubrina. Lineage (NCBI taxonomy): Eukaryota > Metazoa > Chordata > Lepidosauria > Squamata > Elapidae > Laticauda > Laticauda colubrina. The sequence goes on from BLBF01000005.1 coordinate 17,993,845, forward strand.
TTCTTGGTCAACCTGGGTGTCAGCTGCTGCACAACTTCATCAAACATGGCTGAAGGCTTCCTCATGAAGTTCTGGAATGCACGAGTGTCTTCGTTCCTGAGCTCCACCATCAGCTTGTTGTACAGTCCGCAGTCTGCTCTTCTCCCAATCCATCTTCAGACCCAGACGCTTTTTGGCTGCCTCCTTTTCTTCCCGCAGTAGAGTTCACAGAGCCTGTAGATGGCTTTGCACTGTTGCAGAAGGATGGTGGCTACCAAAAGGAGTTTGTTATGATCCATGGTGGACATGACTGGATGCTGTGGAAGAGGAAGATGAAGAGTCAGATGAAGGCTGCAGATGTCTGCACAGCAGGGCTGCTGTTCTGAAAGTGAGATGCAGGTGAGTTGCTCCCCCTTTTTATAGGCAATGTAGGTTTTCCCCATGTGTCCTTTTGCATCATCTAGGCATCCTCTAGACATCCTTAATATCCGAGATAGGTCCCCTCTGCGAACGTTTTTTCCATTTTAAATGCTTTGTTTGCGAGCTGCATCCACTTTCATCCTTTCTCCGTCCGTGCTACTAATGCTGCGCGTCCGTTCCGCGTCTGTTCCACTTCCTCCGTGCGTCCGAGCGGATGCGAGTTGCGCGGATGTGGAACGGATGCCTAGCGGATATAATGGATGCGTAATGGATGCAGAATGGATGTCCCCCGTATGCCTAGCAGATGCAGAACGGATGAATTGGATATATTTTCCACTCAAAAGTTTTGAGCGGATGAAATGTCAATAGACGGATGCTGGATGGATAGAGAGGAAGCAAAATGGAGGCAGTGAGTACAGAACGGAAGCATCGCGTTAACCAACGGATGGCAAGTGTTTTTCTCCGCTTTACATCCCCTTTCCATCCATTGGTGCAGTGTGACAGGGGTTTAAGAATTGAATGATTTAAAGCACAAACTACAGCAGTAATGAAAAATGTAGTGAGAAGGGTTGCTGACAAGGATATATTCTGCTCACAATTCAATGACACATACATTTGATACGTCCTCTCTCAACAAATAACCAATGTAAAATTAAAGTGTTTTTTTTTTTTTCCCCAACAAGTATAGTCACTTCTCTTAGTACAGACTCTGAATGAACTCACCTTGGTTGGTGGGGGATTGAGAGAAATGGGAATCCCAGGGACTTTTACGAAAATGCTTTATGTAGTTTTGGCCTGCCTAAAGGGGTAATGGTGGTAATGAAAACTGCAATCTTAATAAATCTCCTGCAGCTCAAGGTTTAAAACTCATACTGTTTCAAATTAGTGGGGACAGCAATATTTATTTGCTGCTGATTTTTAGCCAGCATGGCATTTCAGCAGGAGACACTTTATAAGACTTAAACGTATAGCCACCAAAATTGTAAACAAAGTCTTTAAAGATGTATAAAAGAGGATTTACCAAATCAAACATGCACCCACACATCTAACCTGGAAATAAATGAAGAAAAATGGCTTTAGTAAACAAAGAAAAAAGTTTTAATATAATAGCAAAGTAGCATGTGTGCTCTGCTTACAGTTATCTTAAGATCAAAGTGACAGCATCTTTTCATGTGCTTTTGTAAGAGAACTATTGTAAGATGAAAAATCTTGTCCAGCTGAATGCCCATGCCACTTAACGTCATTTTTTGTGAGATGGATGGCTGTATAAATTTGAAAAAATACAAATAAATAAAGTAAAATTATATTTCCACAGAGACCAATAAAGGCCTGTGATCTGACCTTGAACAGATATTTTTTAATGAAAACATTGTCTTTTGTTCCTCAGCGGCTAACCTTATTTATGAAAATGGAACCTTTTTGGGGGGCGGGGGATAAATTGTCTTACAATAGAATCCATTCCTATCCATCTTGAAATATTTCAGAATATTTGAAGAAGCTACTCTATGTCTGTATATGCATAATTTAAATTAAACTAAATTAACATGTTACCCATTTCCCAATGACTCTGAGTGGTATACAATTAAAAACAAACAAACATGGAATCATTACAATAAATCCAACAAGAAATCAAAAAGGATAAAGATGGCAGAATACCAAACCAGGTACATACAAAAGAAAACACCTTCAATTAAAAGGAAACCAGAATTCCTTGATCAATGGGATCTTCAGCAGGCCTTCCTTGCTGGCACCAATGGGGAAAGACAATCCTAGTAGGACAAGGTGGTTTCCTCAAGTAATTAGGACCTATGCCATGGAGAGCTTTAAAGTTTATAATCTGCACCTGGAAGCAAACAAAACACTGTTCATTTTTCAGCACTAGCTGAAGCTTCTAAATGCATTTCAGGGATAGGTCCATGTGGAATGCATTGCAGAATTCCAGACAAGAGATGACTTGAGTCCTGATCCATGAAAGGCTACAGCTGGTGAACAAACTGAAACTGGGAACGCTTTCCTAGTCATTCCCACCACCTATCATATCTTGTGTTTTTCTGATGTGCTTTAAGATGCACACAAAGAAGATATTTGGACAATTCATAATATACTTTGTCCCAGATTAAAATGGCAATATATATAGTGGTTAGGTTTGATCTCCATTAATTAGAAGCAAACTGAATACTTACTAAAGTCTTCATTGAATGCCAAGGACAATAAAATTGCACATAATAAAGTAAAAGTCAAACATTCTTGTTTTATTGTTTTTAAAGAGGATAAATTCAATTTTACCCTCTTAGAAGGAACTTAAAAATGGAACTTCAAATTTTAATTATCATGCCTATTTGAAACAACATTCTCTGAAACCTTGGCACAGTTTACTTTTTCATATGTTAAACAAATCTGCCATATGTTTTAAAGCCTTTGTACTCAATTGGAGAAATAATCATGAAGGTTTGAGACAAATTCAACAGCTCATTAAAAAGCACTCTTGTGAAGTGACTGTCAGGTTTCTATAAAACAACAAAATAGTTATATAACTTAATGTTAGTAAGTGACTTTAGTTTGAGTGGAATTGTTCCATGTTCAGTTTTAGTAATCAAGATGACAATTGCAAATAGCCTCCATGATTTTCCTTTACTTTTTAATCTATGTGGTTTAAGTTAAGTTTAACTATTACCTTATGTAAACTATGGTTAAACTATGTTGATTAGGAAGCAAAAATATTATATTAAATATACTTTAGAAAGAAGAGAGGATTGCATAGTGTAGCCATGTCCCAGAATGCTCTAGGGAAGAGGTATCCCAGAATGTTCTAGGGCAGAGGTGTCATTACAGCATTGTCATGTGATGTATTGTGACAGTCCTGCTCCAGAGAATTCTTGGAAAATAACTCATAATTGCCAGAGGATGGAGCCTGAAATCAATTTTAATTGTCATTGGAGAGAAGTAAACCTCCATCACAGCTAAGTGAATAATAGGATACTGGTGAATAATAGGATAATAAACATCATCCTATCCATGTCCACATGTATCATTTATTTTATTTAAAAAAAAAGAAAATTTAAATAAATAAGCAAAATTTACTTCCATTTTTAAAAAAATATAGTAGATCAAATAACAGGAAACAGCAATTTAAGATACAGGGTCAAACTCAGCACAATATAAGCAGGGGTGGGATTCACATTTTTTAACAACTGGTTCTGTGGGCGCGGCTAGGTGGGCGTTGTAAAGTGGGTGTGGCCATGTGATTGGGTGGGTGTGGCTCTGTTTTTTTCACAGCTCCCTCTTGGTTTTTTGGGCCTTCTGGGAAGCCTCTGGGGGTGACCTTTTTGCTCCCAGAAGGCTACCCTGGGGCTTAGGAAGGAAAAAAAAGGAGCCTGGAGGGCCACGCAGCCCCCTCCCATGCTCCATTTTGGGGCCTTCTGGGCCTCAGAGAAGTTTCCTGGGGGGGGGTTGCTCTCAGGAAGGCAAAAAATGGATTGTGGGGGCCCAGGAAGGAAAAAAAATGGATTGGGGGGGGCTCAGGGAAGCCTCGTGAGTGAAGCAGAAAGACAGTGAGGGAATCCCAGCACAACTGATCATAGGAACAGCTGATTGTCGGGAGGAAAAAAAAACAAGAAATACCTCAAGCAGTGACTGGGAAGGGAGAATGCAGTCAGCAATATTGGGAATGCATACTAAAGACTGACTGGGCAGGGAAGGGAGGGGTTGGGGGAGAGGGTCAGGGTCAGGGTCAGCCAAAGGCATGAGTTGCCAGTTCTCCAAACTGTGCAGAATCATGACAACTGGTTCTATAGAACTGGTCTGAAATGGTAGAATCCCACCCCTGAGTACAAGAATGCAAATATTAATATCCCTAGCAGATAGCAGTGTAGTTTTTGCCTAAACACAACCAATAAAAGAGTCTATGTCTTTCCATGTCTCTGGGAAATTGGTTCCATCACTGAACTTCATTTTGTGTCAGGATGTTTTTCTGTAAATCTTCAGACAGAATCTGTCTTGCTGTTGTTTAAAACCATTATTCTGTCTCACTGTGATAGAATGTAGTGAGGAAGTAGATTCCCAGGAGGGAGGGGACTAAGGGAAACTCAGTCCAGATACTGTATTATGTGAGAGGAAAAAGGGTGAAGAAGATATTCCCAACCTAATAGTTCACATATTATATTACAGATGCAGATAGTAGAGACTTCAGTCTGGCAAGATTTTTTCTGAAGGTGTGAAACAATAAACTCAGCCTGGAAGAATTAACATGCATCATTCTTACTTTTGACTCTGATGGTCCCAGGCTCTAACTACATAATGTTGCCCAGAGTCAAAATATATAAATGAAATAAATAAATAAGATATATCTTAAGGGCCTGTCACATAGGCCGAAGGATGCAAAACATATGTAAAAAGGACACAGCGGACGAGAAAATGTTCCATCCGTTGTTATCTGCTCTCAAAAGTGCCCTGAATTTTCATAAACAGAGCGGACAACAACGGAAAGGAATGGACGGGGGGAGGACGTAGCCAGGATGTAAAGCGGATGCTCCATGGAAGCCTAGCGGATGGAAGCAGATGGAAGCAGATGGCAAATCCGCAGGGCTTCCGGGGGAGCACAGCGAAGTGGACGTGCAATGGAAGTAACGGATGCAGAGCGCATGCTGAGCAGATGAAGCGGATGCAGAGCAGATGCCTAGCAGATGCCTAGCAGATGCCTAGCGGATGCAAAGCGTTCACTGCGCATGCGGGGAGGATGCATTGCGTCAGCCCCTCTGCGGATATAAAAGGATGCAGCTCGCAAGCAGGACACCATTCAGAGGAAAGACCTGCTGCCAGACACAGCTCCAGCCAGCCAGCCAGCCAACAACCATGGGGAAGAAGAGGAAGCCTGTGCCATATTCTGCCAGCCCTGGCAAGAGGGACAGGGCCACCATCCCACCCCCTGGCCATGACTCCACTTCTGCTGGGGCTTCTGCTGCTTGGGCTGACTCTTCTGGTGCTAGAGCTTCTGCTGGCGCTGCTCCTGGTACTGGTGCTTCTGCTGGTGCTTACTCTGCTGGCGCTGCTCCTAATGCTGGTGCTTCTGCTGGTGCTTACTCTGCTGGCGCTGCTCCTGGTGCTGGTGCTTCTGCTGGTGCTTACTCTGCTGGCACTGCTCCTGGTCCTGCTGGTCCTGCTGGTGCTGCTGGTGCTCCTGATCCTGCTGGTGCTTCTGGTGCTCTTGGTCCTGTTGGTCCTGCTGGTGCTCCTGGTCCTGCTGGTCCTGCTGGTCCTGCTGATGCTGCTGGTGCTTACTCTGCTGTTGCTGATCCTGGTTCTGCTGATGCTGCTGGTGCTGCTGGTGCTGCTGGGGCTGCTGGTCCAGCTGGTCCTGCTTTTGCTGCTGCTGCTTTTGCTGCTGCTGCAGCTGCTGGTGGTGTGATGGAGCAGCCCCTACAAACTCAGAGCCACTCTGATGAAGGCCCAGATGGCCCTGTCAGAGGGAGGAAGAGGCATACGTGAGAATGAGAACAGGAGAGGAGGCAATACTCCATCAAAGAGAAACATGATAATGATGTCCTGGAATGGCTGAGAGAGAACGAGTATCTATGGCGGAAGGGACACAGGCTCTATCGAGACAACAAAAAGAAGCAGGCTGCTTGGAGAGTGAAGGCGGAGAGCCTGGACTACACTTCAGAGGTGCTCCTCGGGTGGTGGAAGCACATGCACACCTGGTACAGGAAGCTGCACCTCAAGAAATCTGGCCAGGCCACGGTCAAGCTGATGGACAAAGAGACCTACGTGATGGCCAAGTGCTGCTTCTTGGAGGGTGAGATCTGCCACCAAGGAGCAGCCCCTCTGACAACCCTCTCTCTAAGGCATGCCCGCAGAGAGCCAGTCCTCTTCTGGCCAAGACTCAGCTTACCTGTCCAGGCAGGTATCTGTGGAGCGTGCCACAACGGAGACCCCCCTGACAGCTGCACTCCCCGTGGCGGAGCGTATAGAGGACCCCCTGACACATTGGGAGCAAGGAGAGGGCACTTCCACCAGAGACCAACCCACATCCACCCCCAGCTCCACCTTCATACAAAGCAGGCAGAGAGCCAGCCCGGAGGTGCAGAGCCACACTGGACTGCTGGAGATCAGGGACACCATCAGAAGCAGTGTAAATCTCCTCTCTCAGCTGGTACACACCGACATACCATCCTCAAACCGAAAGCCCTTCCACACCTACGTCAAACAGACCCTCCTGGACATGTCCGAATCACAGCACCAGGTGATCAAGGACAGGATCACTGGTCTTCTTCACAACCCTCCAGACCCAGCTGAACCTGCTCCCACCCAGTCCAGGTCTGTTCCTCCACCCCAGGTGATGTCACTGCCCTTCCAAGGCTTTCCACAGGCCCTCACCTACCAAGGCTACGGCTACCAGGAGCTCCAGCAGCACAGGCAGTCCTTCCAAGTCCAGACACCGGTTCATCGTAAGCCACGGTGCCACCGATGCCACTGATGCCACCCATGCCGCCCATGCCACCCATGCCACAAATGCCACCCACGCCACAAATGCCACCCACGTCACAGATGCCACCCACACTTCACCTCACTCACCTGCAGACCAGACATCCCCACTACACTCCACCTTCCTCCACCCTACAGCCAAGCCCGGCCTCAGAACATCTGTCATCAGTGTTGGGAATGACACCCCATGTCCTGGAGGAAGGGACTCTCAACATCACAGGACTGAGTCAGCTGTCTGAGAGCTTCCTCCACACACCATCCCCTGTTGTCCTCTCAGAGCCAGGCACCCCAATGGCACCTCAGACCAGCACTCCAGCAGCAGCCACCTCCACAGCACCTGGACCCTTCACCCCTGAGACTATGGGCATGCCTCAGAGTGACTGAGAAGACTGCCAGAGACTGGGTTGCTGCCTGTTGACTTTATCTTTACTTGGGACACTTGGGTCATTTTCTTTTACAGTTTGTTATTAATACAGATTATCTTTGCTTCACACACTTGCTTAAGTTCTTTTCCTAAATAAAGTCTTGGTGGAAACTTTTAGAAATGGTTTAAGCCTTTGCATGCTTGTGGAATGGGTTAAGATAGAAGTGGGATGGGCAGGGATACCTTTGGGATGGGCAATAGCTGTGGGATGGGCAGGGATACCTTTGGAATGGGTAATAGCTGTGGGATGGGCAGGGATACCTTTGGGATGGGAAATAGATGTGAGATAGATAAACCTCCAGTGCAACCATAGTGGGACTGTATGGTCCACCCTCCCAGGTGCCACACCTTTAGCCCTTTATTATCAATAACAATTTAATCATTGATCCACACATTTCAACATAAACACAAATCTTTATTAAATGCCCTGTTCATTGTAGGCCCACTCAACATACATAGCCCAATCTCATCCGTGTGATGAGACAGGCTAAAGGAAGCATCCATTTAGCATCTATCATCTTGTCTTGCCACTCCACTGCTCCAGCTGGGGAGTTGCACCAGTGTTTCAGGAGGTTGCACTGCTTCTTCCCTTCATGTGAAGCTCTGTTGGGGCCTTGCACATCCACAGTGTCTATCAGATTTCACCCTTGCCTCCATTCACCAGGCTCCATGTCCCCATTGCCTTGTTGGAGGTCCACGAGCCTGTTCTACAACACTGGGTAGCGGGTGCACATGAGATTGTGCAGGATGTACAAACTTCCACGATCCTCCTCACGGTCTCTGGGCGATGCTGCATGGTGGTGAGAAGTACCTGGAACCTGTTGGCCAGGAAGCCAAAGGTGTTCTCCACCACCCGCCTTGCCCTGGACAGCCTGTAGTTGAAGATCCTCTCTTCACGGGTGAGGAATCTGGAGGTGTAGGGCTTCATGAGGTAGGTTGTGAGGGAGAAGGCGTCATCCCCCACAATGAAGTAGGGCACATTTGCGTGTCGTTGGGCAGGGGGTCTGGATCTGGGAAGCCCATGATGAGGTTGCGTTCCAGCCCCTCCTTGAGGTCACTGGTGTTGTATACCTGACCCGTTGCCTGAAGCTTACCCGTTGCCTGAAGCTGACCCGTTGCCTGAAGCATCGATGTACATGAACCTGTAGTCAGCATCGACCATAGCAAAGAGGATGATGCTGAAGAAGCCCCTGTAGTGTGGACCCTGACTTGGACCCTGACTTGGCTGGAGCTTTGCAGGCCACGTGCTTGCCATCTATGGCTCCAACGGTGTAGGGGAAGTTCCACTTCTGATACCACTGCTCTGCAACTTTCTTCCAGCCTTCTTCAGTGGAGGGGCACTGGAGGAGCTCCTCCTTGTATTCTTCGATGATGGCCTGCACCACTTCTCTGACCACAATGCTGATGGTGTTGTGTGGCACCCTCCAGCCGTAGGGTACGTGGTCCTGTACGTGGTCCCGGAGGCCAGGTGGCGCAGAGTCAGTGCCACCTTGAGTCCAGGGTCCAGGCTGGGCCGGATGTTGGTGCTCTGCTTCGTCAACCTGGGTCTCAGGTGCTCCACAACTTCATCAAACATGGCTGGCGGTATCCTCATGAAGTTCTGGAATGCACGAGGGTCTTCGTTCCTCAGCTCCACTATCAGCTTGTTATACAGTCCGTACTCTGCTCTTCTCGTGATCCATCTTCGGACCCAGACACTTCTTGGCCGCCTCCTTTTCTTCCCGTAGAACAGGAGAAAGAGCCTGTAGATGGCTTTGCACTGTTGTAGAACGATGGTAGCTACCAAAAGTAGTGGGTGACGATCCATGGTGGAGATGACTGGATGCTGTGGAAGAGCAGGAGCAAGAGCAAGGCTGAAGAGGTCTGCACAGCAGGGCTGCTGGACTGAAAGTGAGATTCAGGTGAGTTCCTCCCCCTTTTTATAGGAAATATAGGTTTTCCACTTGTTATCCCTTTGCATCCTCTAGGCATCCTGCAGACATCCTAAATATCCGAGATACATCCCCTATGTGAACATTTTTTCCATTTTAATGCTTTGTATGCGAGCTGCATCCGCTTTCATCCTTTCTCCGTCCGTGCTACTAACACTTTGTGTCCGTTCTGCGTCCATTTCGCTTCCTCCCTGTGTCCATTTTCCACTGGAGTGGACGTGAGTTCCGCAGATCCACAGCAGATGCCTAGCAGATATAGTGGATGCGTAACAGATGACAATGGATGTAGAACGGATGTTCCCCGTATGTGTTGCGGATGCAGAACGGACGCGTTGGATACATTTTCCGCTCGAAAATTTTGAGCAGCTCAAAACTTTTTGAGCGGATAGAACCTTCATCGACGGATGCTGGATGGATAGAGAGTATGAAAAACGGACGCAATGAGTACAGAACGGAAGCATCGCGTTAACCAATGGATGGCAAGTATTTATCTCCATTTTACATCCTCTTTCCATCCGTTGATACTGTGTGACAGGGGCTTTAGAATTTATGTGTGGAATATTTTTTGAAGAGTGCTCTCAAATCTCTCCTCATTCATCTCTTTATAAAATTCCTAATGCTTTCAGTCTTTTATCTACCTGGATGCCTTTTTATTATCTGTTCTATGTAAATATTGTCTAGAATTGGAATATTAATCATTGTTGGGGGTCTAAGTAAGGTATAATAATAAAGTAGAACTGTTACTTTTTGTTCTAGAAAATATGAATCTATTGATGCTGCTCAAAATTTCATATCCAGTTTTTGCAGTCCGGTTCCTGGAAAAGTTGTAATCAATCTACAAACATTTATTACTCCAAGATATTTTTCAAAGTACTTTAACTAAACCAATCCCATTTTTAACTTTGTATTGTTCTCTGTTTCTACAGTAAGTGCACAGTTAGGCATTTGTTTCTGTTTCCTATTTGCAGCCCATTTCTTTAGCTTGTTTGTCATTTTGATGAATTTCAATTCTATAATATAAGATTTTAGCTATTCTGTTCACTTATGAATTATAATAGCCTACAGATACACACCTCAATTTCTCTCCCTCTCCCTCCCCCCTCTCTCTGTGTGAATGTGCACATAAATGAATACAGCATACAGTATTAAACCTTGTGACGCTTCAAAAGACACATTTCTAATTTGATTAAGAATTTTACTGAAAATTCAAATTACAGGAAAAAAAAAACCTAATACAGATTAAAGTCAGGGAATAAAACAATAGTGCAAAGAGAAATTTAAAAATACAAAGGGAAAAATTTCAATACAAGAAAAAGGAAAAGGAAGATCAATATATTCTTAATATCTAAAACAATGTCTATGAAATTTGTTTTTATTTCTATCACATTTTATATTTTGATTAAAAACTTTATTCTTTGCAACTTATTGTTGGAAAAGACATGGAATAACAATTTGCACTTGTATAAACAAATGTACATATCCTCAAGCAGTCTAAAGTTTCCAACTGCACATTATCCAATTTTAAAATATTTTTTAGCATTTAGAACAATATTTCAGTATGAAGATCAGATGTTCCTTTTTCTCTTTTTCTTATAGTTCTTTTTCATGGGAACAGTAAACATATATTCATTACTTAATTTCTGATTAATTGTTCTCCTCCATTGTTTAGTGGGAATTATATAAATGTAAAAAAGGAGGTTTACAGATATTAGCTTAAATGTGAATGGAAGCTGATGATGAAAGTGCAACATGAGCACAATGGTGTACGTAATTAGACATACATGAAGAAATTTGCTGAATTATAGAGATTCCACAACTTTCAATGAATAGGGAGAAAAATGGACAAATAAAAGGATAGTAGATTTTCAATAACAAAGTTTATTATATGTCAGTGATTTTCTCTTAATCTAATCTAATTTAGCAACAGCCTTAAAGGCTAGGTCCCACTGGCTGACGGATGCAAAATGTATGCATAAAGGACACAGCAGACAAGCAAAATTTCGGGGGTGCCTCCATCCATTGTCATCCGCTCCAAAAAGTGTCGAAAATTTGCATAAACAGAACGGAAAAGAATGGAAAAGAACAGAAAAGAACGGAAAAGAACGGAAAAGAACGGAAAAGAATGGAAAAGAATGGACGTGGGTAGTATGTAGTGGGGATGTTAAGCGGATGTTCTTAGGAAGCCTAGCGGATGACAGTGGATGGAAGCAGATGACACCTCCGAAGGCATTCCGGGGGAGAATTTCAAAGCGGACGCATAGCAGAAGAGGCGGATGCATAGCGGATGAAGCAGATGCATCAGTGACGCCTATTGGAAACAAAGCAGATCCCGCATGGATGTATATCGGATGCAAAGCGTTCACTGTGTATGCAGGGAGAATTGCATCAGCTCCGTGGATATAAAAGGATGAAGCACGCATGCAGTCAGCATACAGGGGAAAGACGTGCTGCCACATACATCTAGCAGGAACACCATCGTTTATCAGTCAGGCCAGAAGAGGAAGCCGGTGCCTACTCGTTCCAGCCCTGGCAAGAAGGACAGAACCAGCATCCTACCCCCTGGCACTGATTCCGAACCTGCTGCTGCTGCTGCTGATACTGCAGCTGTGGTGGACCAGCCCCAAGGCCCTCAAAACCCTGTTGCTTTAGGCCCTGCTGCTCAAGCCCCTGAAGGCCCTCATGCTGAAGGCCCTGCCAGAGGGAGGAAGAGGCAAGGGAAGGAGAAGGGAGAGAGGAAACAGTACACCGTTTCTGAGGACCATGAGGATGAGGTGCTGGAATGGCTGAGGGAGAATGAGTACCTCTGGAGAAAGAGCCACAGACTGTATCGCGACATGAAGAAGAAGAAGGCAGCTTGGAGAGAAAAGGCAGAGAGCCTGGGGTACACGGCAGAAGTACTGCTGGGATGATGGAAGCACATGCACATCTGGTATGGCAAGCTACACATCAAGAAATCCAGGCAGGCCACTGTCAAGCTCACTGACCGGGAGATGTACGTCATGGCCAAGTGCAGTTTCCTGGAGGGTGAGATCCGCCACTGAGGAGCAGCCCCTTTGACACCCCTCTCCCTCATACAGCCCACAGACAGCCAGTCCTCTTCCAACCAGGAGCCAGCTACCCTGTCCAGGCAGGTGTCTTCAGAGGGCCCCATGGCAGAGACCCCCCCCCTGACAGCTGCACTCCCCATGCCGGCAGACTTGGGGGATCCTGTGGGGGATGACACCCTGCTGTCATAAATGGAGGAAGAAGAAGCAGCAACCAGAGGCCAACTCATCCCCACCCCCAGCTCCAGAGGATGCAGGCAGAGAGGCAGACTGGAGGGCCAGAACCACAGGGTGCTGTTGGAGATCAGGGACACAATGAAGACTAGCACAGAACTTCTCTCTCAGCTGGTCCACTTGGAGAGAGCATCCTCGGGCTGGAACACCTTCAGCACCTATGTGTGCCAGACCGAGGGACCTGCCCGAGGCCCAGTACCCAGTGATGAAGCAGAAGATCACAGCACTTCTGCACAACCCTCAAGGCCCAGCTGAAGCTGCTCCTACCCAGTCCAAGTCTGCTCCTCCTCCCCAGGTGATGTCACAGCACTTGTACAGCTTTCAACAGCCCCTCACCTACCAAGGCTATGACTACCAGGACTTCCCACAGCAAAAACAGACCATCCAGGTTCATCGCACGCCACAGATGACAGTCCTCACCCAGTTGCAGACCAGACAGCCCCTCTACACTCCTCCTTCCTCCACCCCACAGCCAAGCCCATCAATGGACAATCTGTCATCAGGATTGGGCCTGACATCTCAAGTCCTTGATGAGGGGCCTCTCAACCTCACGGGACTGAGTCAGCTCTCGGACAGCTTCCTGAACACACCATCCCCTTTTGTACCCTCAGGGCCAAGCACCCCAATGGTGCCTCAGATCATCACTCAAACCACAGCCACCTCCACAGTCCCTGCCTGCTTAACAGCTGAGACCATGGACATGACTCAGAATGACTGAGAATAGTGTCAGAGACTGGTTCATTTTACTTTTTTAATAAAGTCATAGAGTTTACCTAAGAAAGTTAATAAAGGTTGTTTTTGCTTAACACACTTAATACAGTTTACTTGGTTCATTTTGCTTATTTAATAAAGTCATAAAGTTTACCCAAAAAAGTTAACAAAGGTTATCTTTGCTTAAGACACTTGGTTCATTTTTTTACTTAATAAAGTGTTGAAAACTTTGAAAAAATGGTTAAGCCTTTGCATGCTTGTGGGATAGATAAGGATAGTTGTGGGATAGATAAAACTCGGGTGCAAGCATAGTGGGACTGTATGGTCCACCATCCCAGCTGCCACACATATGGACCTTTATTATCAATAGCAATTTATTCATTGATCAACACATTTTAAAATAAACAAAGCTCTATATTAATGCCCTATTCATTGTAGGACCACTCAACATACATGGCACAATCTCATCAGTGTTATGCGACAGCCTCATGGAAGCATCCATTAATCATCTATCATCCTGTCTTGCTACTCCAGTGTTCCAGCTGGGGAGTTGCACCAGTGTCTCAGTAGGTTACGCTGCTTCTTCCCTTCATGGGAAGCTCTGTTGGGGCCTTCTACATCCACAGCGTCTATCAAGTTTTGCCCTTGCCTCCATTCACCAGGCTCCATGTCCCCATTCCCTTGTTGACGGTCCACAAATCTGTTCTGCAACACTGGGTAGCGGGTGCGCATGAGATTGTGCAGGATTCAGCAAGCTTCCACGATGCTCCTCACAGTCTGTGGCTCATGCTGCATGGTGGTGAGAAGTATCTGGAACCTGTTGGCCAGGATGCCAAAGGCGTTCTCCACCACCCGTCTTGCCCCTGACAACCTGTAGTTGAAGATCCTCTCTTCACGGGTGAGGTATCTTGAAGTGCATGGCTTCATGAAGTAGGTTCTGAGGGATAATGATGAAGTAGGGCACATCTTGTGTGTCATTGGGTAGGGGATCTGGATCTGGAAAACCCATGATGAGATTGCGTTCCAGCCCATCCTTGAGGTCACTTGTGTTGTATACCTGGCCATCTGAAGCTGACCTGTTGCCTGAAGCATCGATGTACATGAACTTGTAGTCAGCATCAATCATGGCAAAGAGAATGATACTCAGAAAGCACTTGTTGTTGAAATAAGTTGGCCCTGAATTGGCTGGAGCTTTGCAGGCCACGTGTTTCCCATCTATGGCTCCAATGGTGTGGGGAAAGTTCCACCTCTGATATTACTCTTCTGCAAGTTTTCTCTAGCCTTGTTCAGTGGTGGGGCACTGAAGGAGCTCCTCCAGGTATTCTTCGATGATGGCCTGCACCACTTCTCTGACCACTTTGCTGATGGTGTTGTGTGGCACCCTCCATGCATACTGCATGTTTCTGTATGTGGTTCCAGAGGCCAGGTGCCCCAGAGTCAGTGCCACCTTCAGTCCAGGGTCCAGGTTGGGATGGAAGTTGGTGCTAGGCTTGGTCAGCCTGGTTCTCAGACACTCTCCAAGTTTGTCAAACATGGCTGGTGGTATCCTCATGAAGTGATGCAATGCACGATGGTCTTCATTCCTCAGCTCCACCATCAACTAGTCATACAGTCCAAACTCCATTCTTCTCACGATCCATCCTCGGACCCGCACAGCTCTTGGACATCTCCTTCTTCTCCTTCTGTATAAAAGGTGAAACAGTCTGAACAGGTTTTGGTTCTGGTAATGAATGAGCTCAGCGATCATATGGACTGTGTCATCATCTGTGCTGGAGAACAGTTGATGATGTCGAAGACCAAGATCAAGGGTGAAGAGGTCTGTACACCACGGCTGCTGGACTCATACTGAGATCCAGATGATTTTCTCCCCCTTTTTATAGGAAATATCAGTAGTCTGCGAGGTGTCCTTCTACATATTCTAGACATCCTTCTATATACTCTGCAGACATCCTAAATATATGAGATACATCCCAGATACAAACGTTTTGTCCGTTTTAATCCTTTACATACGAGATGCATACACTTACATCCTTTCTATTTCCGTGCTAATAACGCTGTGTAGACATTCCGTGTACCTTTTTTTTCCTCCCTCTTTCCATTTTTAGTTGCAGTGGATGTGAGTTGAGGGGATGGCCAGAGGATGCAGAGAGGATACAGTGGACGTTTAATGGATGATAATGGGCATAGAACGTTTGTTGCCCATATATGTCGTGGATGTACATTGTACGTGGCGGAAAGTTCATCCGCTCACAAAGTTTTGTGCAGCTGAAAATTTCTTGCATGGATGAAATCTCAGTGGATGGATGCTCGAGGGATAGAGCGTATGAAACACGTATGCAGTGAGTACACAAAGGATGCCTAGCGTTTTCCAATGGATGGCAAGCTTTTTTTTACGTTTTACATCCTCTTTGCATCCATAAGTGCAGTGGGACTGGGGCTTAAGTATATTAAAATATAGTATTGGATCCCAGGAGCTTTATTTATAGGCAATGATAACTGTTTTTTTTTTCAATGAGAAGATTTTATGATGAATATAATGATAGATATTAGCCATCACAAAGGGTGGCTAATACTAGCAGAATAATTAGTATACTAACTATACTATACTAATATACTAACAGGTATACTGGGGGCCATAGAAGGAGCGTTCACATCGCGGCCCCTGTCAGGTATCTGTTTACCTGCGAATCCTTCTACCACGCTACACCAACCTGGGAAAAGTGTAGCGACACAAGAGAAGAAGAACAGGTATACTAACTGATAAGACATATTGACTCATTGAATAGGCCAAAAGACTTAGAAATATACAAAATTCACTATTTTGAAACAAATTACATGGAAAGATAAATCTGTGTCAGAGATTGCAGTCACAAGGATGAATGACAGATAATATTTGTCATCATGAATTTCAAAGGTTTATATCACAAGCTTGTAAGAGAAAGTAAGATGTGCAACTATTGGAGAACATCATGTAAGGTCTTCACCATAAATTTATCATCCCATAATCTTCTTGTCATATAAATGGTAAAAAAGTTCTTAACTTGTGTTAATTAATGGGCAAAAATACTTCAAACAGCAAAATAAGGGATGCTCACACCATAAATATAAATTAAAACATTGCAGCTGCTTTGGTAAATTTACATTAAAGGAATATTTTCTTTATTGAATCATTTAGTTCGTTGAAGAAAGCTAATGGGAAAGAAAAACTGTTTAAGAAGGAGGAGGAAGAGGGGATCTTTTTGAAGATTATGGTCCCATCCTATATAGTAAATAGTAATGTATCTTCAGACCTAGTAGTTCAACAGTTGTGGTATGTTCCCAAAGTCATATGATTGGACCATTCTGTATTTATATATTTTAATAATTTATTGAAATATAAAACTCAGCAATAAAAAGAAAGAAAACATTCTGGATATTCCATGTTAGATTTGAATACTACCTATTTTTTTTAACAAACCTTTAATTAAGTACAGATATTTATAAGCAGTTCCAATGCATTCACAGGATTTAGTTACTTCTAGAACTCAATTTTTTTTTAATTCCCTCTGGTGTATTTTATTATCCAGCTCTGATTGCATTGACATAAACAGCCCACATGTTACAATAACTTCCTATTTGCAAACCTCATGAACTGAGCAGTATAGTTATGCCAAGGAGGGTGGGTGACAGATAGCATGATCTGACTACTCCAGTAAACATTCTTTGAACCAGAAATGTCCAACCTTTGGTTGGCTGAAACAGACATTTAATAGTTTGGCAGGGGTAGGGAGCAGGAGTAAAGCAGATGAAATGACAATATATTGGGAGCAGACCATTTGAACACATTGACAGAACTAGGATATTCCATTTTAATTTGAGTTTTCAGAATTCTTTAATGAAGGGCTGAAGTCCTAACTGCATCAAAACGCTTCTGAAGATTTCTTTCATGTAAATGTACCCCAGAAGTGCAGGAAATGATGTAATCAATTTTCATCCATTGCACAACTTAAATCTGGCAGGACAGCTGAAGGGAACTTTGGGAACCACAAAAAAGAAAGTGGGGGATGTATATGTGGTTTTTGGAGTGCATGTTGAACATCACCGCAGTAAAAACAATTACATCATTTTTTCCAAATAAAGTTACCTTATGCAAGACAGAAAGCATGAATAATCACTATTTCAGGGCAAAAATCCAATTATTTTCAGGGAACCAGATTTTAGACATAGGAAAGTTGACTAATTAATTTTAATGAAACTGATCAGGTACATATTAGTAATCTAATTCAGAAGATAACTAGGATATTTGAAGGATAGCAAGATTTAAGGAATATTAAGATGCTGTATAACTACAAAAGATTTATGATAAAATTATCCATCCACTTCTGTACAAAATGTACTAGCAATTACAAAAATTCTGATTGGGACCATAATGTCAAGAGTTATTTTTCCATGAAAGCAAGCAGATATACCCAGTAATCTTAGCTGTTCCAAAAAAGTTTAGCAGGACAAGTTCTGTTTAAATTTGGTAGTGATTCTCCCCACTCCCAAAATATCTGAGGGTTGGAAGATATACATGGAAATAATAATGAGGATGAGGATGATAATCAATCATTAGCATTGACAAAATCACAGGTAGTCAATGAAAAAGGCAGCTTTACTTGGAAGAGCTTTCATCCTGCAATTATACTTTTAATACCATGAAACATTAACATCTGTCTATCCCTGATCTTGAGATAGACTGGATTGTTCAATACAAAAGATAGACCCAGTCTAAACATCCATGTGCAACCATATGCAATGAACAACAACGATGACGATGATGATGATGATGATGATGATGATGATGATGATGATGATGACATGACAATTAGAAGTCGATTACCTGCTCACCAAAAACATCTGCCATGTTTTCCCACTTCCTTTACATGAATGATCTAAACCCAAATGGAAAAAACACTATTTGAAATCCTGAGGGTGCCACAGGGCCACAGGGTGAAGGGGGTTGACATTTTCCAAATCAGCTGAGGATAGGGCAAGAAGTAATGAGTAGAAACTCATTAAAGAGAAATACAATCTGAATTAAGGAGAACATTTCACAACAGTAAGAACAATTAATCAATGGAAGAATGTATCATCCTGGAGTTATGGATACTTTATCACTATAGGTCTTCAAGAAAAGATTGGACAGTCATTTGTCTGGGATGCAATAATTAGCTCTTTCCTTGGACAGCAGGTTGGACTAATGACCCCCAATGTCCAATAGCAGTAGCTAATAGTGAATATGTTGGTCTCTGCTGAGAACTGGGTACTTTTATTAATAAACCACATTACTCATGATTGCAGTTATCGAATAGTAGAGTTCATCTGTGGCCAATTGTGGCTAGTAGCTACAACAATGGATTTCCGTACAAAGTCAGCGTTGAGAGTGGGTACCTCCCAATGCTGTTCCTTTACCTAGTATCTGCTCCTTTCCTAATTCCCCATGCCACTACCCTATGCCTAATTAACCACGCCTATCCAATTTTCCCTGTCCTCCCATTCTAATCCCCTGTGCCATCACGTCATGCCTCATTAACCATAACCATCCAGCAATCCAGCTTTCCTCCCCCTTACAAGCCGTCCTTATAATATTATACAAATTAATGAATTAAGCTGCCACAGCCCTGTGCTACAGCTGACCGAGCTTCGGGACCTGAGTAAGCTGCTGAGCCCAACAGAATATATCAGAAGAGTGAAAAATATCTTAAAGTACATACTGGAGAAAATATCAAGGCAATTAATCCCTGGATAATTTCGATCATTAGATATATAGCTGGAATAATGGATGGGACTCAAACAGGACTAAAAATCCTGGATAAGACGACCCCAAAAATAATGACAATGAATCAATGAATGGCCTTCATCAACACAATGTTGTTGACAGACTCTACTTACCAAGGAAAATAGGCGGATGTAGGTGCAAGTACACCAGACAGTTGAAGAAGAAAAAAAAGGTGCATTGGAAGAATATCAGAAAGAAGTGAGAATATGTACTAAAGTTATTGTACCATGAGGGCTTACTCAATAACAAAGAGTCTGAATTGCCCTATAATGAAGATCAAATGAAAAACAGAAAAAGACATGGCAAGGAAATATATTACATGGCCAGTATAGAAGAAACTATCAATTAAAGCAGATAACAAGATCTGGCAACAGCTAATAAAAGCAAGAAACTTGAAATACTGTAGATAGAGGAGCCAATTATGGTTGCACAAGACTAAGTTGTAAGAACAAATGTTTAAAAAGCCAGAACTGAGAAAACAGCAACAAACAACAAATGCCACTTTTATAAAGAAGTTGAAGAAACCTAGTTAGTTGCTGCAAGATGTTTGCATATATTGATTACAACCAACACCATGACTAAGTAGCAACAATGGTGCGCTGAAATATCAGCAAGAAGTGCCACTTGTCTGCAAGCAAGAATTGGAAATACAACAAAATAGACAATAAGAGAAAATGTAGACCCTAAAGTGTTCTGGATCTTTAGAGGCCAAATAGCCAACCATTTGCCACACAACATAACAGTTTTAATTCTTCATAAGACAGAAAAAAAAAATGTCTGGATTGTGGGCATTGGAGACAACAGAATAGAAAAAAACTGGATAAAATAAAAAGACCTGGAAAAAGAATGGCTGTGAATAGAAAGTAAATATGTTACTAATAGTAATAGGCACAATTCCAAAATATTTGCAACACCAATTGAACACCATTGGCATTAAAAAAATCACCATCAGTCAATTGCAAATGGTAGCTTATATACTGTGACAATACTTTTAACACCATCAAAGAACAACTGCCTGTCTCAGATTTTTGAGAAGAACTCTGTAAGAAAGAAAAAAATGCCAAATCAATTTAAACATCTGACCGACCATGGTACCAACCATACTAATAATCTTATTGGAAGAATGCAATGGTAATCTCTTTCCAATTTATAGGAATTGTTAGGGATAACATTGTTTACCCTAACTGGTTTAGGTGAAATAATAACTATGAATCATAGTTAGTGTATGTTAGAGTGTATGCAGTTTTAACTGTGGAAAGTAATTAAGGGAGTGGTTATGTAAATACTATAAAAGTAGCAAGCCTACAGCTTGCTCACTCTCTCTCTGGCTTTGATGATCCATGATTACTGCTTGGAATCAAGACTGCATAGCTCGAACAGGAGAGACAACAAAGGACTGATTTGTAAGTGAACTGACATAGGATATTCTACATGGACTTTGCTAACTGAATATCTCTGAATGGACTGACTACATGGTAAATGACTATTGGACTGATATTTGACTATGCCATAAACTTATACTGGAATAAACTATATTCTTGATAGCACAAGCGTATCTGTTATTTTTACTGTATGTTAATAAACATACAAGCTTAAGCTCACTCATTTATCTGTGTGCCTCACTCATTTATCTGACTAACGCTGCACATTCTGTTTAGCTTGTCTACCTAACCCTGGTTGGGGAACCCAGGCTTAACAGGAATATACCACAGTTATCCCTAGGACTAAAGTTCAACATGAGATGGTGTTTACCTTACATTTTTCCTAATCTATACCCTCAACAGTTTTTTGCCATATGGGAAAATCATCTCATTCATATGTTGCCTACATGGACATTCCCAGGAGAGCAAGGGACAAGTGATATCACAAATACTATATCATCAAAATGTACACTATGACAGCATCACAACAAAAAAAATGTTTATATATGAACCATGTCACCATTTTCTACTCTTGATTTTGAGATGCTTCGTGTCATCACTCCAATCTGGAATCATGGCTTCCTTAAATCCTAAACATTTGTGAAAATGATGGGTAACTAACAAGGAAAGTAGGCTATGGAAGAAAGAATAGAACAAAACCTTCAGCTCTGAAGTCTTTCTGTGCCACTAAAAATAATTTTAACTTGGCTTCCATTCCTTTTTGAATTTCCATCCTGAAATTGTCATGCATAATTGGATACAAATGGGTTGTTTTAGACTAAGGAGAGGAAATAGTAAAAAAGAGTGAATCATCTGCAAGTCATTGAGAAATAACAGCTCTCCTTTCAGGTCAGGGTTAGACTTATTATCATTCAAGCTAAACTGCGATTTGCCAGAGGAGAAACAAGTGATTTGAATTTCCATGTTTTCAGTGTAATTTCCCTGAATATAGTGATCTCTCCTTATAAACAACCACTTGAAAAATAGTTGTTACTATCGTCCACATAGCAATGTTTCTAGAGGCAGTTGGTTGAATTCACAAGCTTTTTTTTTCCTGTTTCTCTAAGCTAGGATGCTGTAGCTTTTACTTTTATGTTAATACATTAATTAAAATTAGTCATGTCCTCCCTGACATTTTGCAATATGTCTTGATTTGGAATATTGTGTATAGTTCTAGTGGCCATATTTAAATAAAGATGTAAGAGATCTGGGGGGAAAGTACAGAAAAGGCAACTAAGTGATTAGGAGATCAAACCTTTTTGTCCAAAAATATTTGAAGAAAAGGTTAGAACATACAAAACTCTTCAGCTAGGAAAAAAAAGTTGATTATGGGGGACATGATAAATATGCAAGTTTTTTTCTCTCAAAATATTAAAATAAGGACCATCCAGTAAAGCTGATTGGAAAGATATTTAAAACAGGTGAAAGGTGACAGTTTTTCCCTTAGCATAGTGCTGTCAAACTTGTAGTCTGCAGGCCAGATACATGACATGCTGGCCATGTACATTCCCAGTTTAGCAAAAGGGGGGAAAATCCTGATATGTCACATGATACCACTGTGATGACATAAATTTGATACCCCTGCCATAGCACATAAATAACGTGTGGCATTTGTAATACAATTGTGGGGATGTCAGTAACTTGGCTTTAAAAAAAGATTGGATAGATAAATTCATGGAAGACACCTTATCAAGGTCTTGAAGACTCAGTATTACATTTAAGTTGAAGGGACCATGACATCAAATCCTGGTTGCAGGGAAACAAATGTAGAAATGGATATGCCTATATATCCTGTTTGCCAGCATCTTGGAGGCATCTGGTTGGCCAACCTGAGAAATAACACACTGAACTAAACATGTTTTTCAGTACTCAATTTCAGATTGTTTAGATTTTTTTTCGATATAGTTGTCAAATTGAAATGGAAAATAGGACCATGTAAACGTGCTTCATGACTGAACATTGGTTACTGTACATTTGTACCTATTAGAGGAATAGGATATGAGTGTACAGTAGCACCATATTTACAGTCTCAAATTTATGTGCAGGAGAGATTGTTACTACAAGGATGCAAGGATAAAAGCTGATAAATAGTATTGCAACTTTAATTTTTCACTTCATAGAACTGCAAATAGAAGAGGGACACATAAATAAGAACATGAAATAGTATTACCTTATTAATTTGACTGCTGGCAGGAGGTTTTTCTAACAAGAAGTTACATGATCCTGCATTCTAATCTAGAATGTAATTTTATTCCAAATGTTTCCCCAGGGAATTTCTAATGCCTCATTAAGGCAGTGTTTGCTTATCTCTACAAGCTCCTCATTCTGATTGAATGTAAGACTTTTTCTTTTCTGTTTCCAAGCCATCCAATAGCAATTTAGGACTAACCAGATTCTGTATTTTCCCTGTGTATTGCTGTCCCTGGGTATCAGTAAAGGTAATTACATAGTTATTACTAATAGTTATTACTATTAGTTGTATTCTATCAACTAATCTTGAATAGGCAAAATTGAAATTCTCCACTTTTTTATTCATCCATGAAAGAGCACTTTTGTGACATACTTAAATTCTGAAGTCATTGAGAAAAAAAAAGGCATACAAATGGGTTTGGTATGTTATTTGGCATGAAGCTCAGAAATGATCCTGCTTGGATTAGAAAAGTAAAAAAAGAAATACGTATTCCAATTTAGAAGCAAATGACAAAAAGTCAGCATGCCTGCATTGTTTCAAGAAGAAATGTGCCAGACCATCCCAAAATGCTTGAATGTATTGGCAATTGGCAGTAGACTTTATTTAATCTTTATCTGTGAGGCATTCAAAACAAGTTCAACTCTTTCTTTGATTGCTCAGATTAGCAATAAGAAGATAAAATGAAATGACATTTTTGGTCATATAATATAAACAAGCATTTATTATGTTAAAATATCTGTTCATTAAAATTCACTTTTGGACCAATGGTGTATTTGAAGATAACATTATAAGTGATGTAAAGAGAACTTGACAGGTAAATGGGTACTTCTCCCCTCTCCCAATGTGCATATAAAATTGTTTTCCCAAAGATAGAAGAATGTATCAACTAATCATTTAAGAATGTGATATAAAGTTGGAATGTCTTGTTTAAAATGAAGCAAGCGAGGAGGAGCTGGCGTCGCGACAATATTGCATGCAATCTTGGAGGTCTGAGATTGCAGCCGATATCTTTGCCCCTGGATGGTCCAAACGGACCTAAACCATCCCAAAGAGATGGTGATAGTGAAGGGTGCACCTTGTAGTTCCCAGGGACATCACAAAGTCCCTGGTTGATCCAGGAGAAGCCCTTTTGCCAGCAGCAGAGAGATAGCCACCACAGCTGCTGAAGTTGGGATAGCTCTGAATGTAAGAGGTTAAAAGAGAAAGTGTGTCGGTCTGGTGAGAATTGTTCTTTTATTATTCTAAGACTTAAAAGGACTTCAAAGGACACTCTAAGGGGAAATAGAATCTGTAAAAGTTTTGACAGAACTGAATAAGCAGTGGTTTTTAAACAGAAGTGTCAAAGTAAGTTAAGTTTGTAAGTTATGTTGGATTATCCAACCAACCAATCATGGTTGGATTTCTATAGTGATTCTGCATTTGCTAACTGGACTGTTTTTTTCTCTATTTATATCTATTTTTTCTCTTTTCTTTTTTGATTTTGTAATATTTTAGCTCCCTTAAGCTATACTTTTTTTTTTAACATTTATTACGTTTTGTCTGGGAAAGGAGTGGGAGAGTGAGAGTAAAGAAACTTTGTAACACTGCCAACAAGAGGTTTGAAAATATCTCATACGAAGCTGAGAAAGCTGAGAAAGAAAGCTCTGAAATTCTATTTCAAGGACATTGTTACGTGATAAGATAGAGGGAAGAGCACGGAAGAGTGTTACTGCAGGTGTTCTTCTGGATTTCTATTAACAATTGAAACTTGGCTTTGAAGTTTGGGGAGAGCTATGACAAGAGCCTTGGATAATTAAATAAAGTGCAGTGTGTTTTTTTATTTTTTATTTTCTTAAGTTGGGTCACATACCCCCTCACCAACTATATTGTTCATTTTTTAAAAAAAAACCTTTATTTTTGTAATATTTTCATCTTTGCTTTGTATTTTAAAGGGAAAGTCTCAAAATTTTCTTATTTTCTTTTCCTTTCTTCTTTGGGATTTTTTGTTTTTCGATATGCTTTTTTTTTATTTGAAAATTTTCAATTGCATTAAGGTGTTGAAGAACCTGAAGAATTACTTTTATTTTGTTTAATTCTTTTTTACTTTTTTCTCTTTTTTAACCTTTTTTTTTATCCTTCTCCTTCCTTTCTACCTAATTACTGATTGGATTAAGGTTAAAAAGAACCTGAAGAATTTTTTTCTCCTTTTCTTTTTATTATTATTGGGTTTTTCTCTCTACCATTCTTATTTTTCATTTTGGATTATAATTGGCTATTTCATAATTGGATTAGGGTTTAGAAGAACCTGAAGATCCTGAATTGTTTAAAATGAGTAGGAAGTTTATAGCTTCTGGCTCTTCAACTTCTACTTCTACCTCCCCACCATCTGGAGGACAACGTTCAATTCAGACAATGTTAAAGCAAGACAAAAATCAAGAAAGAGTGACTCTACAGATGATTATGCAAGGAATCCAAGACCTTAAAATAAAATCAGATGCCACTGAAAAGAGAATAGAAAATACTGAGCAAAGAACAGAGAAAACTGATGAAAAGGTGGAGAATATTCGACAAATGATGGTGAAGTATGATGAGAGATTCCAAAAAATTGAAGAAGATAAACAAAGCAACAAGAAGATTGGAGATATTGATATCAGATTAACAGTGGTTGAACAAGATAAAAGTGGGATACTGAAATGGGAGATGAACAGATCAGAATTTTATCTCAGATTTCAAAACATAGAGGAAGAAAAAGGACAAAATCTGGCTGAGATAATGATAGAAATATTGGCTGAAGCTTTGGAAATAACAGAAGAGAAGATGATGGATGGAGTAGATGAGTTATACCAAGTTTTTACAAGATATGTGATGAGAAATAACCTACCAAGAGAAGTTCATATCAGATTTACAAAAAAAGCCATTAAAACACAAATATTACAAGTGGTAAGAGAGAAAACACTGAAATACAAAGGCAAAGAAATTGTAGTTTTAAAGCAAATACCCAGAAGAGTGAGAGAGATGAGAAGACAATATCTATTTTTGACTAAAATGCTATTGAAAAAAGAGGTGAATTATAGATGGCTTATCCCAGAAGGGTTAATGTTTACATGGCAAGAAGAGAGATATAGAATTGATTTAATTGAGAAAGCAGAATTATTCTATGCAGAATTTTTGGGAAGGAGAGAGGAGACAGAAAAAGAGATTTCACTAACTGAATTTCAAGACGACTAAATGGAGACTGAAAAAGAAGAAGGCGCAGTAGGTGGATTGATGGAGACTAAAGAACAACATGAACCAAGATCCACGAGAGCTGCCAAACCTAATTATAAAGCATAATTATAGAAGAGAAAAAACTGATTAGAATGAATATAAATGGACTTCATTCAGCTGTTAAAAGAAGGAAATTTTTTCACAGATTAGAGAAACTAAAATTTGATATAATTTGTCTACAAGAAGTACATATTAAAAAACAATATGAAGAATTGTTGATACAGCCAAAATTAGGGAAAATATTAACTTCTTTGACTCAATGTAGGAAAAGAGGAGTGGTTTTATATATCAAAGAGACCATTTCAGCAAAATTGATTTATACTAATGAAGATGGAAGAGTATTAATGGTGGAAATAATGGACAATAATACGAAAACACTCTTGATTGCAATTTACGCTCCGAATGATAAACAAGAAGAATTCTATAAAAAATTACACATGAAAATAATAGAACTGGACTATGTCAGTATAGTTATGATGGGAGATTTCAGTGTAATTGTTGACAATAAACTGCACTAAATAACAACAACAACAACAAAGCAAAATAGGAAGACTCTCCTCAAATCCTTTTTTAAAATGATAGATGAAATAAATTTAAAAGATATATGGAGAGAAAGAAATGTTAAAACCAAACAATACACTTTTTACTCAAATAGACATGGTCCAGAATAGATATGATTTGGATTTCAACAGAATATCTAATATTCAAGAAACAAATATCAAAACAAATACTTGGGCAGACCATAATCCAATGACAATTAAATGGAAAGGACAATTAAATGAAAAGAAGATCGAGATGGATGTTACATAATACTATTCTAAAGGAGAAGGATTTTATACAGTGGATGGAGAAAGAATTGGTTTTTTTCTTTAGAGAAAATAAAAAAGAAGATACTTCAATTCAGAACATATGGGACACAATGAAGGCATATGCTAGAGGCTTGATAATAGACTACACAAGGAAAAGGAACATTAGGAAAAGGCAAGCCACGGAAGCTTTAGAAGATGAGTATAAAAGACTCGAAAAAGAACAACAGAAAACGCCACAGAAAAAAGACATTCAGCTAAAACTGGATACAATTAAACATAAAATGAGTTTAATAGAGAAAGAAGAATTAGCACAGAAAATTAGAAGCGCTAAACAGAATTATTTTGAGGATGCAAACAAACCAGGTAGATGGTTAGCATACAAATTGAGAAAGGAAAAAGAATCAAGGAAAATACTGCAGTTAATAGATGATCAAGGTCAAGTTTGCCACGGCAATAAAGAGAAGAAGGAAATCATTTGAGACTTTTATGGGAAATTATATGAGCAAGAGAATATTGATGAGGAAAGAATTAAACAGTATTTACAAAATGCTCATCTACCTAAGATATCTAAAGAAACTGAAAAAATGTTAGAAAGCAATATAACCATGATGGAGTTTCACCCTAACTGTTTTAGGTGAAATACTAACTATAAATCATAGTTAGTGTATGCAGCTTTAACTGTAGAATAGCAACTATGGGTTTGGTTATGAAAACCATATAAAAGTAGCAAGGCTACAGCTTGCTCGCTCTCTCTCTGGCTTTGATGACCCCTGATTACTGCTTGGAAGCAAGACTGCATTGCTCGAACGGGAGAGACAACAACGGACTGATTTATGTGAACTGACAATAGGATATTCTACATGGACTTTGCTAACTGAATATCCCTGAATGGACTGACTACATGGTAAATGAATATTGGACTGTTTTTGACTATGCTATAAACTTATACTGGAATAAAATATATTCTTGATAGCACAAGCGTATCTGTTATTTTTACTGTATGTTAATAAACATACAAGCTTAGCTCACTCATTTATCTGTGTGCCTATCTGACTAACGCTGCACATTCTGTTTAGCTTGTCTACCTAACCCTGGTTGGGGAACCCAGGCTTAACAGAGTTAACTGAAACACTTAAAAAGCAAAATAATGGGAAGGCACCAGGCCCAGATGGACTTCTGGCAGAATTCTATAAAATATTACAAGAATCGCTGAACCTTCCATTGCTAGAAGTCATGAATGAAGTTATGCTAAAGAAGAAGATACCTAAAACATGTTCAGAAGCCTATATTACACTTATTCCAAAAGAAGAGACTGATCCATTACAAATTAAGAATTATAGACCCATTTCTTTACTAAATGCAGATTATAAAATCTTTGCTTCAATATTGGCAGAGAGACTCAAAAAATATTTAAATAATTTTATTCACTCTGACCAAAATGGATTTCTGCCAAAGAGACAAATTAAAGATAATATGAGAGTAATATTGGACACTTTGGAATATTATGAGGCTCACCCCGAAAAACAAATGGCTTTGATATTTTTAGATGCACAAAAGGCATTTGATAATGTGAAATGGAGATTCATGTTATTATTATTGGAACAGATGGGCTTTGCCAGAAAATTTATTCAAGCAATACAAGCCATATATTATTAGCAAACGGCAAAGGTAATGATAGAGGGAGAATTAACAGACTCTATCAATATAAGAAAAGGTACAAGACAAGGTTGCCCACTATCACCTTTGCTATTCATATTAACTTTGGAAGTGTTAAATAGAAACATTAGAGATGAAAAGAGTATAAAAGGAATAAAAATTTAAAAGGAAGAATTTAAATTGCAAGCTTTTGCGGATGACTTGGCTTTTATTTTAGAAGAGCCTCTAGAAACAGCACCAAAACTATTGGAAAAGATAGAGGCATATGACAAGGTGGCCAGCCTGAAAATAAACAAAGACAAGACAAAGATTTTGACAAAGAATATGTTACTAAGACAAAAAGAAGAATCCGTAGATGTATTGAAAATTCAAGTCATGGTTTAAGGTTAAGTCAACAAGGTTAAGTACTTGGGGATACATTTGACAGCAAGATGTAGTACATTAAAAGAGAACAATTACATTAAACTTAAACAACAGATAGCACTAGACTTGACGAAATGGGAAAACCTACAATTGTCACTAATAGGGAGAATTTCAACAATCAAAATGAATATTTTACCCAGAATTCTATACTTGTTTCAAACAATACCAATTAGGCTTGGAAAGGACTACTTTGAAGATTGAAACAAAATTGTGTTGAAATATATATGTTAAGGTAAGAAAGCAAGAATAAAGTTAAAACTCTTGCAAGGTGCTAGAATTAGAGGAGGATTTGGTCTGCCTAATTGGGACTTGTACTACAAAGCTACAAACTTGACATGGGTTAAGGAATGGATAACATTAAGAAATACTAGATTGTTGAGATTAGAAGGACATGATATGTTGTTGGGGTGGCATGCCTTTTTATGGTATAAAGCAACTAAAATACAGGGGTACTTTAGAAGACATTATATACGGGAGTCTCTGTGGTTAAATTGGGAGAAGACTAAAAGACAATGTTATTTGAAACTTCCAGTCTGGTAATCAACTACTGAAGCATTTTCTTATCCTATAACATATAAGAAGGAACAAACAGTTATATATGGGGAAATTTTGAATGAAAAGGGTGAACTTAAATCGATCGCAAAACTAGAGGAACAAGGTATAAAGATGAATTGGTTTTCTTACGCAAATACATTCAACGTATGAAAAAGACTTTAAAACAGAAAGTTTTTATGATAAATTGACTGATTTAGATAAGATTTTGACAGGTACTGATGGAAAGGTATGGATATTTATTAGAAAATTGTATGGATATTTATTAGAAATTAAACTAGAAGAAGAATAAGTTCAAGAAACTATGATTGTTTGGGGGAACAATTTTGGATATGGGATTAATCTAGAGAAATGGCAAAAATTGTGGTCTCAAAATTATAAAATGACAATGTCAACAGCATTTAAAGAACATTTGTATGTTTTACAGGTGGCATTTTCCCCTGACAAGAATCGCAAGAATGTTCAAGAATAAATCCGAAAAATGTTGGAAATGTCATCAGATACCTGGCTCATATTACCATATGTGGTGGACTTGTGCGGATGCAAAAAAATATTGGACTAAAATCCACGCGTGGTTGGAAAAAATGAGTAAAAAGCACATAGATTTAAAACCAGAGATTTTTTTATTGGGAATTCTACCTGATACATACAGCAAAGATTTAAAATATTTGATTGTAAATGTATTAATAGCAGCTAGGATTGTATTTGCTAAAAATTGGAAAAATGAGAAAATACCATTGCAGGAGGAAATTATTAAGAAAATACTGGAATGTGCTGAAATGAGTAGATTGACATTTGAAATTAGAGAACAAGAGGATAAACAATTTTAGAAAATTTGGGACCTTTTCTATCAATGGCTAGATAACAAAATATAATTTTAGAACATGTAGAATTGTAGAAAATAATGAATATATAAAGATGTATTTCTTTTTTATTATTATTACATATATAAAATGTTTTTAAGATAAATTTGGAAGGACTATATAAGATAAACTAAGTATAGCTATCTCGCAAAGTATGAATGAACAAAATTATAGTCAAATGATTGATTAATAATAATACTAGGATATTCAATTTCTGATAATATGAGTTATTATGTAATGTAACTGTAACTGAGACTATGAAATCAATGCACAAAAAATTTGTAAACCAACCGACACACTGTTTGTATACTTATGGAAGAAAGCTGGATGTTTTTATGTTTTGTTTTTTTTTTGTTTGTCCTTAAAAATCAATAAAACTTAACAAAAAAAAAATCAAGCAAGCGATAGACAGGACAAAGATAAACAGTAATATAATTATAGAATCAGAACTGAAAATTTCTTTTGGGTCATGAAATGTAACTAATTTTCAGGGCAACATTCCAAGTTAACATAGCCTCAACAAATATCTATCTGGCCTCTGTTTAAATATTTTCAGTAAAAAGCATCTCACCTCTTCTTTTGGAAATTGGGTCCATAACTAAATTGCTTTTATCATAAGTAAGTACTTCCTAACACTCAATATTCTGTAACTTAAAGCATTAGTCTGTCTTTTGCACTCCAAAATGATAGGAAACCATCTCAATTTTCATCGGTATGACAATGCTTCATGTGCTTGAAGAATGCAACCATATGTTGTCTTCATCTTTTTTGAAAGTTAAATGTCTCTCCCTCACTCCTTCTTGTAAAAGTTAATGTCTACTGTTTACCACTCCTTGTTGCTTTCCTTTCTATTTGTTGCAGCTTTTGTAAATCTTTATTGAAATATCGCAAGAGCACTTAGACTTATATGCCACTTTATAGTGCTTTACAATCGTGTCTAAGCAGTTTACAGAGTCAGCATATTGCCCCCAACCATTTGGGTCCTCATTTTACCCACCTCAGAAGGATGGAAGGCTGAGTCAATCTTGAGCCTGGTGAGATTCGATCTGCCAAATTGCAGGCAGCTAGCTGCAGCAGTGATAACCTACAGTATTGCATTCTAACCACTGCGCCACCGAGATCAAAGTTAGACCACATTGTTCCGTCCGGAAAGAAGCATGTGAGACCGCGTTCCAACAATAAACTCTTTTATTAAACTCACTAAGCAGTAGTAATGGAACAACAGCCCAAGCCACAACAGCCTTTTTTATAATGGCTTGCTCACGGCTTGTGGCCAATGACACCGCTTGAACTGTTCCCGCCGTTTGGCAGGTTAACTGGATTGGTTCTCTAACAGCCAATCCGCAAATGACCTTTTCAGCCAATCAGAACAGGGAACTTGGAGCCTACTAAGTTCCATACAGAACACCCCTCCGCTCTTGGTTTAGTCCAATGTGCATCACGTAGTCATGCAGGTAGGTGAGGTTTTTTGAGTCCTGGTTGACCTGCGCAGCTCAGTCTCGGCATAATCTTCGAGCGGTTCGGACGGGATCACTGTTTCTCTGGTCCTTCTATATGGAACCTCCTGGAAGGGTGAGTCAGCCTTGCCGCTCCTTTCTGAGTCTCTCTGGCCGGTTGAGATGGCTCTGCCGCTCCCTCCTGGTTTGACTGGGTTGGTTGAGCTGGCCTGGCTGTTTCCTTCCAGGAAGACCTCGCTTCATTCTCCTGCTCCTGGACTTCTCATTTGGGGTTCATCTAACCATGAGTGCTCTTTTTGATTTGTTTGATAGTCTTTTTGTAGTGTTTGTTGTCGTTATGGGAAGTTCGTCTTGTTTTGTTCGGAAAACACACGAAGTAGACCGGGTTCCAACAACAAATACGTTTATTATAACCAGTCAGTAACGGAACGCCGGCTGAAGCCGGGGCCAGCCTTTTTATACAGGCTGGCTTGCCTGCTTGCAGCCAATGGCAGTTATTTGGATTTGCCGCCTTTTTGACAGCTCTTTGGATTGGTTCCTAGTGAACCAATCCACTGTTCTTTTTCTTAGCCAATCAGAATGGTAGATTTGGAGTCATCCACTTTACATACAGAACACCCCTCCCCCCTTAGTTCAGTCCTACGTGGTGACGTAGTCTCGCAGGTAGGTGGGGCTTTTTCGGACTCGACTTGACCTGCGCGGTTCATTTTCAGTGAAGACTTCGACCGGTTCGGATGGGGCTGTTGTGTCGTCCGTCCTTCTCTCTGGAACCGTCTGGAAGGGTGAGTCGGCCATTTTACCGCCACCTGAGTTTCTTTGGCCGGCGGTTCTGCCGCTCCCTCCCGTTTCCTCGGGGCAGGTCGAGCTGGCTTGGCTGGCTCCTTCCGATGGTCTCTTCCCGTGGGTCTCTTCAAACGGTGAGTCTTTTGTTGGCTCTTTTTGGTCGTATTGAATGTTAGTTTTATTTTTAAATAGTTCTTTATTCGTTTCTCGCCTTTCCCCCCCCACCTCGGTTTGCCTTTCGCCGTGTTTTTTTGTGAACGTTTGTAAGTCCGTGGTTCTTTCTATAATTCGAGATCGAAGCTGGTCTATGTGCCGCTTCCATTCTCTGCCATCGTCTAATTTTACTCGGTAGGATTTGGGGCCTGTAATTTGGATAATTTGCCCGGGTAGCCATACCGGTTCCCCGGTGAAATTTTTTGCGTAAACTAAATCGTCTGTTTCGAATTGTCTGAACCATGTTGAGGAGTCAGGGGGGTTTTCTGGGGTAAAATTTGGGTGTAACCTATCCAGGTGAGATCTTAATTTTCGCCCCATGAGTAGTTCTGCTGGTGATTTATTTGTGATAGTACTGGGTGTTATGTGCTGGAGTGTGAGCAACCGGTTTACTTTTTGTTGGATATCTCCAGCGTCCAATCGTTCCAGCCCTTCTTTGGTAAACCGGACCATTCTCTCAGCCCTGCCGTTCGCAGCCGGGTGAGCCGGCGCGGTTAGTGCATGTCTTATACCTAGGGAGGCTAGGTATTGCTCAAATGGTATGCTGGTTAGCTGTGGCCCATTATCTGAGACGAGAATGTCTGGTATGCCATGGGTGGCAAACAGGCTGTCTAGTTGCTTTATTACGGCTTCTGTTGTCGTTGATGGCATGATTTTTACTTCAAGCCAATTGGAATAGGCATCAACGACAATCAGAAAGGTATGCCCCTTGGTAGGCCCCGCGAAGTCAATGTGTATTCTTGACCACGGTCCTCGAGGGGTTTCCCAGTCCTTAACAGGTGCTTTTGGTGGAGATGGTCTAATTGCCTGGCATTTGTGGCATGAGCTTACCCAATACTCTATGTCCTTATCAATACCCGGCCACCACACATAACTTCTGGCGAGGCTTTTCATCTTAACCATTCCCGGGTGCCCTTCATGTAACAGCCTAAGAACCCTGGGCTGCAGTTTAGCAGGGATTACTACCCGATCACCCCACAACAAACACCCCTTTTGGATGGAAAGTTCAGTCTGTCTGGACCGGAAAGGTTTAGAATTTTCAGTTTTTTGATTCTCCGGCCAGCCTTTACCTACCCAGCTAAGAACGCGGGCAGTCAATGAGTCTTTCGCGGTGGCTCTGGCGACATCATATGCTGATATGGGTAGATCGGGGCAAGTCTCGATTTGTAGCGTTGTTATCGCTGGTGCCGGGTCTGCATCGGTTGTTGGTAAAGGCGCTCTGCTCAAAGCGTCCGCATGGGAAATTTGTTTCCCTGGTCGGTGTGTCAGAGTGTAGGAATAAGCCGCCAGGAACTCTGACCATCTCGTCATTCTTGGTGACAGTATATTAGGTGTTGGCTTGTTTCCCGCCAAAATCCCCATTAACGGCTTGTGATCCGTTATGATTCGAAAAGTCCTCCCATATAAATATTCGTGGAAACGTTTTACTCCAGCGACAATTGCTAGAGCTTCCCTGTCCAATTGGCTATAATTCCGCTCGGTTTTTGATAGAGTCCTAGAATAATATGCGACGGGTGCTTCTCTGCCATCCGGTAGTTGGTGGCTCAGGACGGCACCTACTCCATATGGTGAAGCATCGCAGGTCACTGTTAATGGCAGAGTGTCGCTAAATTGGATGAGAACGTTTGTTGATGTTAGCAGTCTTTTAATATTTTGGAAGGCTTTTTTTTCTTTGTAACCCCAAGTCCAAGTTGCCTTTTTGTCTAGCAGGCGGTGTAGCGGTTCTGCTATAGTGGCTTTGTTTGGCAGGAACACATTATAGAAATTAATTAATCCTAAGAACGCTTGTAGTTCTGTTTTATTTCTAGGTTCAGGAGCGTCATTTATCGCCTTAACTTTTTTATCTGTGGGGTGGATACCCTCTCCGTCTATTGAGTAGCCCAGAAATTTGACGTTGTTTTTAACTAGACAGCACTTCTCTCTTTTAACCTTGAGGCCCGATTCTCTAAACTTTGTCAGAACCTTTTTCAGTCTGTTCCTTAATTGTGTTTCATCTCTGGCCGAGATAGGGACGTCGTCGAAATAGGGAACGACTCCTTGTATGCCATTTAGAAGGCGTTTCATCAGACTCTGGAAGACGCCAGGGGCTACGCTTACTCCAAATTGGAGTCGGTGGCATTTGAATGCGCCCTTATGGGTGACAATAGTCTGCGCTTCTGCTGTTTCTGGGTCTACTGGGAGTTGTTGATAGGCTTGTGCCAAGTCGAGTTTGGCGAAATCTTTGCCATTTCCCAGGGAATGAAGCAAATGCTGGACTACTGGCACCGGGTATGCGCTTGGTTGTAATGCGTGGTTCAGGGTAGCCTTATAGTCACCACAGATTCTGATGGACCCGTCTGGTTTAATGGGTGTGACGATAGGCGTTTCCCACTTGGCATGGTCCACAGGTTCTAAAACCCCTTGGGCTACTAATTTGCCCAGCTGTTCCTCTATTTTTGCCTTTAGTGCAAAAGGAACTCGCCTGGCTTTTATTCTTCGTGGGGCTATTTGGGGGTTTAAATTGAAAGAAATGGGGTTTCCCCGGTACTTGCCCAGTGATCCGTCAAAAACGTCCTGGAATTCTCGGACGAGGTCGTCTTCCCAGCCGGTTGTAGTCACTCGATCGACCCCGGTCATCCCGATGCCCAATGGCGCGAACCATTCGATGCCCAGGAGGCTTGGTCTGTCTTGGTTGACTATGGTCAGTGGGAGCACCTTGATGTGATTCTTGTAGGCGACTTGGAAATGTCCCTTGCCCATCACAGGGATTTGGTTTCCCTGATAGTCTTTGAGGGTTAGGTGCTGCTTCATCAAGTCTTTGGTTTTGATACCTGGGACTAACTGTTTAATTGTGTCCCACGATACCATGGAGAGGAAGGATCCCGAGTCCACTTCCATCTTGCAGTGTTTTCCCTCGATTTCTACGACGATTTTAATTTTTCTCCCACTATCCGTCTGGGAGCTCTGGATAATGACAGTTTGGTGTGTATTGGCTAGCTTTTCTTGTTGCCATTTTCTTCCGGCTCGATTGGGCTCGGCTCGTGTTGGGGAATTTCTGCGTCTCGTCGGGCTGTAAGATTTTTTTGTTTCTGCAGACCTTCTCGATGTGCCCTCTTTTTTTGCAATGTCGGCAGATGGCATCGAGGAATCTGCATTCGGCTCGTGGATGGTTTCCTCCCCAGCCAGCGCATTCACGCCAATTTCTCCTTTCGCGCTCTTTTTTGTTCGTGAGCAAACGGTGGACCTCGTCGTCCTCTTCGCTCGATTCGTTTGTTTCGCCCGACTCTTCATAATGGGTCGTGGTGGCAGGATGCTTTCTATCTTTGGCTGGTGTTTCCTCGCTGTGTGTGTTCATCTTCTTAAGGGCCACTGCAGATTTTTTCACAGCTTCAGCGGCTGTGGCTTCCGCAATGGCTTCGGTAACGGTGATGTTGGGCTTGTTGAGCATTTTACTCTGTGCGGTTGAGTCTCTCAGGCCCAACACCACGCGATCTCTCATTGCCTCGTCTATGTTTGAGAATTCACACTCACCCCCTATTTGTCTGAGTGCAGCGACGAAGTCGGCGACGGTTTCTCCCTCTCTCTGGTCTCTTCGGTAAAATTCATGTCGCTTTATTAAATTAGACACCATCGGAGCGTAGTGTGCTTTGAGGAGTCTCTGTAATTCTGTCCACGTTAATTGTTTAACGTCCCGAGGCTTAGCGAGGGCTTTTGCCATTTTAAACACGGTTGTTCCGCAGTGCGTCAGGAACACGGCTCTCTTTCGTTGTTCGGAAATGCCTTCCATTTCATTGCTCTCCAAGTACATTTGGAAGCGATCAGCATAGGAATCCCAATCCTCTTCGTTGGGATTGAAGGGTGTGGGCGGTGCGTTGTTTCCAGACATCTTGGTTGCAGTCTGGGCTTCTTATCACCGCGTGCAGGTTTGTTCCGTTCAGGACGATCCCACCCTCGTCGCCAGTGTTTTGTTCAGAAAACACACGAGGTAGACCGGGTTCCAACAACAAATACATTTATTATAACCAGTCAGTAACGGAACGCCGGCTGAAGCCGGGGCCAGCCTTTTTATAGAGGCTGGCTTGCCTGCTTGCAGCCAATGGCAGTTATTTGGATTTGCCGCCTTTTTGACAGCTCTTTGGATTGGTTCCTAGTGAACCAATCCACTGTTCTTTTTCTTAGCCAATCAGAATGGTAGATTTGGAGTCATCCACTTTACATACAGAACACGTCTCTCCCTTTTTTATTATTTTGTATTTCCCCCCCTCCTCGGTTGTTTTTTGGTTGATATTTTTTTTTTCCCTGTGGTGTTTTTTCATTCAAGATTGCGAGAACGAAGCTGCTGTATGTGCCGCTTCCATTCTCTACCATTGCCTCAGAGCAGTCAGTAAGACCGGAGGCCTGTAATTTGGGTGATTGTGGCTGGAAGCCACAACGGTTCCCCAGTGAGGTTTCTCGCATAGACCAGGTCACCAATTTCAAATGTTTGTTATTTGCTGGAGGAGTCGGGGGGGGTTGTCCCAGGTGTAAGTGGGGTGCAGTCTGTCTAGGTGGGAACGTAATTTCCTACCCATTAGGAGTTCTGCTGGGCTTTTGTTGGTTGTGCTGCTTGGGGTAATATGCTGTAGAGTTAGTAGTCGGTTTAGTTTGTCTTGCACATCCCCCTTGTCCATTCTATCTAGGCCCTCCTTAGTGTACTGAACCATGCATTCAGCCCTGCCATTTGCAGCTGCTTGACCGGTGCTGTTAAAACATGTCGGATACCCTGGGCAGCCAGATACTGTTCAAATGCTAACACTGTAAACTGGGGCCCATTATTTGACACCAGTACATCAGGAAGCCCATGTGTAGTGAAAAGTTTGTCTAGCTGTTTCATTACTGCCTCGGTGGTTGTGGAAGCCATAAGGATGACTTCTAACCAGTTCAAGTAGGCATCCACAACTATTAGGAAGGTGTTTCCTTTTGTCGGTCCAGCAAAGTCTATATGTAGTCTAGACCATGGACCCTGGGGAGTTTCCCACTCTCTGACTGGTGCCTGTGGGGGGTAGGCCTCGATTTTTGACAGTCATGAAAAGTTGCCACCCAACGTTCAATGTCTTTGTCCAGTCCTGGCCACCATACGTAACTCCTGGCCAGGGCTTTCATTTTGACTATGTCCGGGTGTCCCTCATGCAAGGTCATCAAAATAAGGGACAACTCCCTTGATTCCATTTAACAGGCATTCCATGAGGCTTTGGAATATGCCTGGGACAACGCTAATGCCGAACTGGAGATGGTTACACTTGAATGCTCCTCTATGTGTCACAATAGTCTGTGCCTCTGCGGTAATGGGGTCAACGGGTAGTTGTTGGTACGCCTGTGTGAGATCAAGCTTTGCAAAAATTCTTCCTCCCCCAAATGAGTGCAGTAAATGTTGCACTACCATTTCTGGATATGCGCTTTGTTGGAGCACATGGTTCAGGGTTGCCTTAGAGTCTCCGCAGATGCACACTGACCCATCTGGTTTCACAGGAGTAATGATGGGTGTTTCCCACCTGGCTTGGTCAATTGGCTCTAAAACCTCTTGAGCTATTAATTTGTTCAGTTGTTCATCAATTTTTGGTTTTAAAGCAAATGGGACACGTCTTGCCTTTAAACTGATGGGGGCTATTTTTGGGTCTAGGCTAAATGAAATTGGGGTCCCCTTGTACTTGCCTAGGGTCCCGTCGAAAACATTTTGGAATTCTTGTAACAGGCTCTCCTCCCAGTTGGCTGCAGCAATGCGGTTGATCCCGGTCATCCCAATTCCCAGAGGGGCGAACCATTCGATCCCTCCAAGACCAGGGCGATCACGGTCGACGATGGTCAGAGGCAAGATTTTGGTGTGGTTCTTGAATTCGATGAGGAAATGTCCCAGGCCTACTCCCAGAATTCGAGTTCCCTAGTAATCTTTTAAAATTAGTCTTTGTTTCTGTAATTCTTTTTGTTTAATGTCCGGTATCAGGCACCGGATGGTATTCCAGGATATCATAGATAGGAAAGACCCTGAGTCGACTTCCATCTCACAGGGCTTCCCTTCAATGCTCACCTCTATCTGGACCTTCTTCCCATTTTCTGCCCTGGCATTTCCGATGGTGACTGTCTGATGTGTTTCCTCTCTGTCACTGGTTCTTTTGCTTTGGTTCCATCTGCTTCCGGCTTGTCTTTTTTCATTTCTGGGGTGTGTGTGTGTGTGTGTGTGTGTGCTGCCGCATCTTTTTGGACTATAGCTCTTTTTGTTGCAGCAGACCCTTTCAATGTGCCCCCGTTTGTTAAAAGCCCTACAGATTGCATCGAGGAACTGGCATTCAGCTCGCGGATGGTTGCTCCCGCATCCCGCACATTTAAACTGCCAGTTTCTCCTCTTTTTGCACCATTTCTTGTCTGATTGAAGTCTATGGACATCTTCATTTTCGTCCTCGGTATCACTCTGGGATTAGAGATCTTCGTAGTGGGCTGTCGCTGTGGGCTGCTTCTTTCCTCCCTCTGCCTTCTTCTCTCTGGCTTGGTTTGGCAGATCTGGGATCACATTCATCTGGTGCATGGTGGCTGCTGACTTCTTTGCTGCTTCGGCGGCAGTTGCCTCTGTAATGGCCTCAGCTATGGTTATGTTTGGTCTATTTAGCAGCTTGCTCTTAAGGGTAGTGTCCTTCAAACCGAGGACCACACAATCCCTCATGGCCTCGTCCATGTTCTGGAACTTGCAGGCTCCTCCAATGTGTCTCAGGGCTGCTACAAAATCTCCAACAGTTTCATCTTCTTTCTGGTCCCTCTTTTAGAGCTCGTGTTTTTTAATCAAGTTGGAGACCACAGGTGTGTAATGTACTTGGAGCATTCTGTTCAGCTCAGGCCAAATCATCTGTTTGATATCTCTGGGTTTAGCCAGTGCCTTTGCCATTTTAAAGACGGCTGGTCTGCACTGTGTAAAGAAGACAGCCCTCTTCCTCTGGTCAGAGATTTCCTGCAGTGCGTTGCTTTCCAAAATCATAAGAAAGCAATCGATATATGACTCCCAATCCTCCTCATCAGGATTGAATGGTGCGGGTGGCACGTTGTTACCGGCCATCTCTCTCGCTCGGTTCAGATCGCTGCGTGCTTCAGTTTCACTCTTCTACGACGATCCCACCTTCGTCACCAGTGTTCCATCGCATGAGAAGCACTTGAGACCGTGTTCCAACAATAAACTTGCTGCTGACCTGAATGTAGTACTGTCTAAAATCTGTGTTTGTTGCAAGGCCAACCAATTTATTTCTCCTATTTCATAATTTCTAAGGCTGGGGGGGAGAAAAAGCCCTTTTGCCCTCATGGCAATGAATAATCCATTGTCATCATAATTGTTGTTATCATCATCACCATCTAAATAATGAGCACTGTTCTGTCATCGTCTCCAATCCAAATCACCTACTGATCCAGATCTACAGTTTTCTACTATTTCTGACTAAATTTCTGAGTATGCATTCATTTTAACAAATCCTTCCTATTTAGAATAAATGATGCCATACATTTGTGCCTGCTTAATTCCTGCACTTATTCTTCCAGAAGATGTAACTATGTTGCACCTATCTGCTGTCAATTTTTTTCCCAGAAAAACACAGCGGTAGTCTTCATTCAATATCAGAAAAACCATTGGGTTTAGAGTTGAAATAAAGACCTTAATGACCTAAGCCAAGGATAAGTAATTACAACTGGATAGCATTTTGTATTCTTGCAGATAAAGGTTCTTCAGAGCAAATGGGAGTTCTCTTGTAGATATAGCTACAGAATCCTGAATAAAGAGACAACATCTTTCAAAAGTTACAGACAGGAACTAGGTGAAAACCCCCACATGTTCTGAAGCATCTTCTGTGCTTAGGTCTCTGATGCTGAATCATTCCATTGGCAGTATGTTGCAATAGACACTGATATGCCTGCAGGTTCTCTCTTTGTGGCCCCCAAGATTGTTTATTTCACTTGAATTTATGTTAGATCGTTTATTGTTTTTGTTTTGTTTTAAACTGACAAGATCATCTTTGTTTATACAGGTGTCTCTAGGTTCATATAGGCTTCATTGGCATGCTTTGAAAATAAACATGGTTAGTTCAGAGATGGGATGGTGCTTAACAATTTTATCAGATTGTTTTCTGGTGAATGGATATTTTATAACCACATGCATTATGGCTGCTCCCTCCCCCCAAAAATGTTTGTTTTCCCTCAAACTCTGAGTAGATGAAATTTTTAATTTTGTTTGATTCCAGATTATATTTTATTTATGTGACTGCACAAATGAATATTTTTTCTAGCACTTTTTAAAAAAATCTATCTTCTTGCTTTAAGGGTTTAAGTGAAATGTTTCCTCTCACACTCCTTCCTTTCCATTTCTGTTTCTGTAACTGCCCCTCAAGGATCAGTAGGTTTGCTTTATTTTTTAATAAATTTGTTGAATCCGCCTGTCTTCAAGATGATTTATAAAAGTGGGGTCAGAAACTGGTTGATCCAGAAATATCAACTTCTAGCTATTATAACTTGCCAAGGAGTCGGATATCTTTAGGAAATAAAGAACAAAGAAATAAAATGAAAATGTAATTTCCCCCCTGTTTTTTACATAGTAGTAACTAAAATACCAAGTCATTGCAATGTTTACTACTGAAATTAATTAAGAAACCCATGTGTGAAGCATCTAGGTCAGGAGTGTCAAACTCATGTCACCATGTCACCATGGCAGCACCGTGTGACATATCAGGATTTTTTTCCCCATTGCTAAACTGGGTAGGGTGGGGCCAGCACATGACACATCCGGCCCATGGGCTTTGACACCCCTGGTTCAAGTGAAAACTTGGAATAGAAATGCAAAACAGAAAAAATCTATCTTTACTGCCTTTGACTTTGTTGCCTTTTTTCCATTTCTACTTCTTTTTTCTTTTTTGTTCTAGTTTAGTTTACATTCATTTTTTCTATGTTTATTAAAAAGTTCAATAAAATATTTTTTTAAAGGATATTTAAGACATATGAAAATAAAACTTGTAAATAACTAAATTCTAATTTTAATCTAGTTTGAGAAATGCAAATCATGTCAATATAAATTGGAATTTACAAAGATGAAATTATTTCAAGAGCCCCTTGATATTTCTGTTGTTTTGGTAGCTCATTCTGAAATAAATTGTTTATGTCACTGGAATTCTGTAGCAACAATGAGCGTTGAATTTTGAAGTTAGCTTTAGTTCCATGGATTGCCCTGCTATTCATTCTTCAATAGGCTTTATCACAAGAAGCACAACACACAATACCTTTTGCTTCCAAATTAGAAGAATAAGGTACTAATAGTTAAAGGTTTATTTTAGAATTTTGGGACATGGATCACCTCTCAGAAATTTATTACTGGAATGTGTAATGTGATATTTTATCCCTTAGCTCTGGAAGTGTGTGATTTTCACTGAGTTATACACAATGGAGAATGTAGTCACTCCAGGTACAATATGCAATCAGAAGAAAAGGATTTTCTGTCACTTGAAGAGGGATTTTACATTTTCATTTTCATTCCAATCAACCACAAAATAATATTACACAATTTGGCTTTAATGATGTGCACCTAGAATTCATCTCCAGCTTTATTGTTATGAAACTATTACACTTCTTTTCACAGGAGACAGATCTGGATAAACAGTGAGGATTTATGTTCCTGTATATGGATGTAATCCATTGCTTCTTTGTCCAAGTATCCCAGCTGGTGCCTGCAGTACTTAGCAGAGATTAATATATTCAGCCTTCAATTTCCATCAAAAGATCAATAACAATAATAGCAACCTCATGGACTAAATGTTCTATGTTGTTGTTTTGTGTTGTTTTCTCTTTCATTATCTCTGTCTTTTGGTAATATGGAAAATACTGAAGGTCCTGAAAGTTGGTTGGTCCTTCATAAACATATTGACCAATTGTTGATATTGTGATTTTTTTTCAACCAGTAGAGGGAACTCTGACACTGTGCATGGCCAGATCAGTCAATTACCATAACAATACTGATATTTACAAAAGAAATAAAAAATAAACTGGAAGAATTTTTTTTTAAAGCTGATCTTACAAAATAAGATGGCAATCATAGGCCAACCAGATCTGGAGGTGAGGAAGAAAGGTGCAATTAAGGCAGAGGAGGTCTAAAAGTTTTGTCAGAAGATAGTAAAACAGTTGGATTGACAAGATTTTCTTTTTAAATAAAACAGAAGATCATAATCAGTGGCAATAAAACCATCAAATAATTCATCACACATATTCATAGTTCATCACATACTTCTTTGACATACTTATGTGGTCTTCCAGAAGTGTAGATAAAAACAAGATGAACTGATGTTAAAGCCCATGTCACACTGGCCAACGGATGCAAAACGGACACAACGGACGAGAAAAATGTTCCATCCATTGTTATCCGCTCTCAAAAGGGGCAAAAATTTGCATAACCGGAGTGGATAACACGGACGCAGGGAGGATGCAGGGTGGATGCAAAGCGGATGCGGAACGGATTCCCAGCAGATGGAAGCGGATGGGAGTGGATGGCACAACCACAGGGCTTCCAGGGGGCCTCAGCAAAGCGGATGCGGAACGGAAACAGTGAATGCAGAGCGGATGCAGAGCGGATGAAGCAGATGCACAGCGGATGCACAGCGGATGAAGCGGATGCACAGCAGAAGCCTAGTGGATGCATAGCAGAAGCGGAACGGATGTCGCGCGTTAATTGTGCATGCGGGGGGGAAGTATTACGTAAGCCCCCCGGATATAAAGGGAAGCAGCTCGCACATGGCCAGCATTCCGAGGAAAGACCTGCTGCTGGACACTTCGAGTTCCTTGACTGCCCTGCCAGCCTGCCTTCCAGCCAGCCTTGGTGCCTGCCTGCCTGCCTGCCTTCCTGCCAGGCTTTCTGCCAGGCTTCCTGCCAGGCTTCCTGCCAGCCTTGGTGCCTGCCAGCCTCCCTGCCAGCCAGCAACCCCACAACCATGGGGAGGAAGAGAAAGCCTCAGCAACCTGCCGCCATCCCTGGCAAGAGGGACGGGGCCAACCTCCCGCCCCCTGCCCCTGACTCTGCTGGTGCTGGGGCTTCTGCTGAAGCTGCTCCAGGCAGTGGTGCTTCTGCTGGTGCTGGGGCTTCTGCTGTTGCTTATTCTGTTGAAGCTGCTCCTGGTCCTGCTCGACCTGCTCGACCTGCTCGTTCTCCTGGACTTGCTCATCCTGCTCGTGCTCCTGGTCTTGCTCGTCCTGCTCGTGCTCCTGGTCCTACTCGTGCTCCTGGACTTGCTGGCCCTGCTGGTGCTTACTCTACTGCTGCTGATCCTGGTCCTGGTGTTCCTGCTGCTGCTGCTGCTGATGATGATGATGATGATGCTGATTATGATCCTGCTGGTGAAGATGATGATGATGATGATGATGATGATGATGATGATGATGATCCTGCTGGTGCTCTTGCTGCTGATGGTGTAGAGGAGCAGCTCCTACTACCTGGGAGCCCCTCTGATGAGGGCCCATCTGGTCCTGCCAAAGGGAGGAAGAGGCATGTGCGACAACGGGAGAGGAGGCAATACTCCATTGCAGAGACGCACGAGGTTGAGGTGCTGGAGTGGCTGAGAGAGAACGACTATCTGTGGCGGAAGGGACACTGGCTG
This sequence comes from Laticauda colubrina, assembly GCA_015471245.1. Taxonomy (NCBI): domain Eukaryota; kingdom Metazoa; phylum Chordata; class Lepidosauria; order Squamata; family Elapidae; genus Laticauda; species Laticauda colubrina. Next base: position 18,038,100 of record BLBF01000005.1, read on the forward strand.
TACAGGGACACCAAGAGGAAGCAGGCTTCTTGGAGAGAGAGGACAGAGAGTAGGGGTTAAACTTCGGAGGAGCTCCTCAGCTGGTGGAAGCACATGCACACCTGGTACGGGAAGCTGCACCTGAAGAAATCTGGCCAGGCCACTGTGAAGCTGACAAACAGAGAGACTTATGTCATGGCCAGGTGCAGCTTCCTGGAGGGTGAGGTCCACCACCGAGGAACACCAGCAGCCCCTCTCACTACCCTCTCTCTCTGGCAGCCTGCTGCCACCCAGTCCTCTTCCAGACGAGGGTCGGTCCCTGTCTCCAGGCAGGTTTCTGTGGAGCGTGCTATGGCGGAGAACCCGCGTACAGGTGTGGTAAGCGTGGTGGAGTGCGTAGAGGACTCCCTGGTGCGGTGGGAGAAAGGAGACATTGAGTCCACCACAGTCCTAGCCGCATCCACCACCATCCAGCTCCGCCTCCGCAGAAAGGCAGAGAGCCGGACAGCTGGAGGGGCAGAGCCACACTGTCCTGCTGGAGATCAGGGACACCATCCGCACCAGCATAGATCTCCTCTCTCAGCTGGTCTACACCAACTCCTCATCCTCCAACTGCAAGCCGTTCCTCACCTATGTCAACCAGACCCTCAAGGAAATGGCGGATCCACAGTACCAGCAGGTGAAGGACCGGATCACCAAGCTGCTTCAAAATCCTCCAGACCCAGAGGTACCTGCTCCCACCCAGTCCAGGCCTGCTCCTCCACCCCAGGTGATGTCCCTCCCATTCCAAGGCTTTCCACAGCCCCTCACCTACCAGGGCTATGGCTACCAGGAGGTTCAGCAGCACAGGCAGCAGCCCTTCCCAGTCCCAGGCACAGAGTCATTGGGCGACACCGTTGCCACCTGTTTCACTGATGCCACTGATGCCACCCACGCCAATGATGCCACCCACGACAGAGATGCCACCCACGCCAATCCTCACCCAGCTGCAGAGCAGACAGCCCCACTACACTACTCCTTCCTCCACCCCACAGCCAAGCCCGGCCTCAGTACATCTGTCATCAATACTGGGGATGACACCCCATGGCATGAAGGAAGGACCTCTCAGCATCACGGGGCTGAGCCAGCTGTCCGAGACCTTTCTCAACACACCGTCCCCTGTTGTCCTCTCGAGGTCAGGCACTCCAGCACCACCAACCACCACAGCACCTGGACCCTTCACCCCTGAGACTGGGCACACCTCCGAGTGACCAAGAAGAGTGCCAGAGACCGGCTAGCTGGCTACCTGTGGACTTTATTTGGACACTTGACTTGGATCAATTTTTTTTTACAGCTTGTTGTTCAATAAAGTTTATCTTTGATTCACACACTTGCTTCACTGCTTTTTTTTTTAATAAAGTCTTGGTGGAAACTTTTAGAATTGGCTTAAGCCTTTGCAAGCTTGTAAGATGGGTTAAGATAGCAGTGGGGTGGGTAGGGATACCTGTGGAATGAGCAGGGATACCTTTGGGATGGCTAATAGCTGTGGGATAGATAAACCTCCAGTGCAAGCATTGTGGGACTGTATGGTCCACCCTCCCAGGTGCCACACCTATGGCCCTTTATTATCAATAATAATGTAATCAACCATCCACACATGTCAACACAAACACAACTCTTTATTAAACGCCCTGTTCATTGTAGGCCCACCCAACATACATGGCCAATCTCATCCGTGTGATGAGACAGGCTGAAGGAAGCATCCATTAAGCAACTACCATCCTGTCTTGCCACTCCACCGCTCCAGCTGGGGAGTTGTACCAGTGTTTCAGGAGGTTGTGCTGCTTCTTCCCTTCCCGTGAGGCTCTGTTGTGGCCTTGCACATCCTGAGTGTTGATCAGGTTTCGCCCTTGCCTCCATTCTCCAGGCTCCATGTCCCCATTGCCTTGTTGATGGTCCATGAGCCTGTTCTGCAAGACTGGGTAGCGGGTGCGCATGAGATTGTGCAGGATGCAGCAAGCTTCCATGATCCTCCTGATGGTCTCTGGGCAATGCTGCATGGTGGTGAGAAGTATCTGGAACCTGTTGGCCAGGATGCCAAAGGCATTCTCTACCACCCGCCTTGCCCTGGACAGCCTGTAGTTGAAGATCCTCTCTTCACGGGTCAGGAGTCTGGAAGTGTATGGCTTCATGAGGTAGGTTCTGAGGGAGAAGGCATCATTCCCCACGATGAAGTAGGGCACATCTTGCATGTCATTGGTCAGGGGTTCTGGATCTGGGAATCCCATGATGAGGTTACCTTCCAGCCCCTCCTTGAGGTGACTGGCATTGTATACCTGGGCATCTGAAGATGAGCCGTAGCCTGAAGCATCGATGTACATGAACTTGTAGTCAGCATCGACCATGGCGAAGAGGATGATGCTGAAGAAGCCCTTGGAGTTGAAATAAGTGGACCCCGACTTGGCTGGAGCTTTGCAGGCCACGTGCTTGCCATCGATGGCTACATCGGTGTGGGGGAATTTCCACCTCTGATACCACTGCTCTGCAACTTTCTTTCATCCTTCTTCAGTGGAGGGGCACTGGAGGAGCTCTTCCTTGTATTCTTCGATGATTGCTTGCACCACTTCTCTGACCACAATGCTGATGGTGTTGTGTGGCACCCTCCAGCAATACTGCATGCTTTTGTAGGTGGTCCCTGAGGCAAGGTGGTGCAGAGTGAGTGCCACCTTGAGCCCAGGTTCCAGGCTGGGGCAGAAGTTGGTGTTTGCCTTGGTCAACCTGGGTGTCAGGCACTGCACAACTTTGTCAAACATGGCTGGAGGCATCCTCATGAAGTTCTGGAATGCCCGAGTGTCTTCGTTCCTGAGCTCCACCATCAGCTTGTTGTACAGTCTGTCCTCTGCTCTTCTGGTGAACCATCTTTGGACCCAGACTTTTTTTGGGTGCCTCCTTTTCTTCCCGTAGTAGAGTTCACAGAGCCTGTAGATGGCTTTGTACTGTTGCAGAAGGATGGTGGCTGCCAAAAGGACTGTGGTACGATCCACAGTGGACATGACTGGATGCTGTGGAAGAGCAAGAGTCAGATGAAGGCTGCAGAGGTCTGCACAGGTGGGCTGCTGGGCTGAAAGTGAGATGCAGACGAGTTGCTCCCCCTTTTTATAGGCAGTGTAGGTGACCCTTTGCATCCTCTAGGCATCCTCTAGGCATCCTCTAGACATCCTTAATATCTGAGATAGATCCCCTCTGCGAACGTTTTTTCTGCTTTAAATGTTTTGTTTCCGTGCTGCATCCGTTCTGCATCTGTTCTGCATCTGTTCCGCATCCGTTCCGCTTCCTCCCTGCGTCCGGGCGATGCGCGTTGCGCAGATTTGCAGCGGATGCCTAGCGGTTATAGTGGATGCATAGCTGATGCGTAACGCATGCGTAGTGGATGTGTCGCAGATGCAGAACTGATGAACTGGATACATTTCCGTGCAAAAGTTTTAGGCAGCCCAAAACTTTTGGAGGGGATGTAACGTTCATAAACGGATGCTGGATGGATAGAGAGGATGAAAAACAGAGGCAGTGAGTACATAACGGATACATCACGTGAACCAACGGATGGCAAGGTTTTTTGTCCGTTTTACATCCTCTTTGCATCCGTTGGTTCAGTGTGACATGGGCTTAAAATCCATATATCATGTTTGTTTTATAAAGTTTTGGATTTTCAAATTCAGAGTGGACCAGAGGGGCTTCTTTCACATTGTTCATAATTCTGGCAGTTAGATTATTCTAATTCTATTATTTGAATTTTTGAGCATTAGGATAGAAGAAATGTACACATCTATTATACAAATATTTTTACATACAATATTTTAAAAACATGTGAATGTTAAATGTTAATATTCATATGTGAATATGAGATTACACCATAATCAGTGTTTAGCTATTTTGACATTAATTAAATCAACATAATGGAGTACTTTGAAAAGGTTAGCAGTTCAATTTCACCCTTCCCACCCAAAATTTCCCAAATAATATTCTGAAAATTAACAGAAAGCCAGTTAATTCTCCTAGCCAGATTTGAATTGAAAGGCAATTCTGAAAAATACAGACTTCCTCTCAATCTAACAATTTGACTAATATTTGGTTAAATCAAATTCAGTGAGCAGCTTTAACAATCAATACTGAACAAGAATTAGCTACTCATATTAAGTCCCTGTCCCACTGCACCGACGGATGCAAAGAGGATGTAAAACCTTAATAAAAGCTTGCCATCCACTGGAATACGCGATGCATCTGTTGTGTACTCACTGCATACTTGTTTCATATGCTTTATCCCTCCAGCATCCGTCCACTGAGATTTCATCAACCCAAGAAGTATTGAGCTGCACAAAAATTTTTGAATGGATGAATTTTCCGCCGCATACAATGTACATCTGCGACATATACGGGCAACAAACATTCTATGTCTGTTATCATCCGTTAAATGTCTGCTGTATCCTCTCGGAAACCTCTGGACATCCTCGCAACTCACATCCGCTGCAGCTGAAAATGGAAAGAGGGAGGAAAGGAAAGGTACACGGAATGTCCACACAGTGTTAGTAGCACAGAAATAGAAAGGATGTAAGCATATGCATCTCGTATATAAAGGATTAAAACAGACAAAACATTTGTATCTGGGATGTATCTCAGATATTTAGGATGCCTGCAGTATGTCTAGAGTATGTAGAAGCACACCAAGCGGAAAACCGATATTTCCTATAAAAAGGGGGAGGAAATCACCTGGATCTCAGTATGGGTCCAGCAACCATGGTGAACAGACCTCTTAACCCTTGGTCTTGCTCTTCATTATCATCCATTGTTCCCCACCATGGATCATGACACAATGCGTATGGTAGCTGCGATCATTCATCACCAGAAGCAAACCCTGTTCAGACTGTTTCACCTTTTATACACAAGGAGAAGCTGTGTGGGTCCAAGGATGGATCGTGAGAAGAATAGAGTTTGGACTGTATGACTAATTGATGGTGGAGCTGAGGAATGAAGACCCTCGTGCATTCCATCACTTCATGAGGATGCCACCAGCCATGTTTGATGAACTTGTACAGCATCTGAGACCCAGGTTGACCAAGCCGAGCACCAGCTTCCATCCCAGCCTGGACCCTGGACTGAAGGTGGCACTGACTCTGCACCACCTGGCCTCTGGAACCACATACAAAAACATGTGGTATGCGTGGAGGGTGCCACACAACACCATCAGCAAACTGGTCAGAGAAGTGGTGCAGGCCATCATTGAAGAATACGTGGAGGAGCTCCTCAAGTGCCCCACCACTGAACAAGGCTGGAGAAAACTTGCAGAAGTGTGATATCAGAGGTGGAACTTTCCCCACACTGTTGGAGCCAAAGATGGGAAGCATGTGGCCTGCAAAGCTCCAGCCAACTCAGGGTCCACTTATTACAACTACAAGGGTTTCTTCAGAATCATCCTCCTTGCCATGGTTGATGCTGACTACAAGTTCATGTACATTGATGCTTCAGGCAATGGGTCAGCTTCAGATGGCCAAGTGTACAATGCAAGTGACCTCAAGGATGGGCTGGAACACAGCCACATCATGGGTTTTCCAGATCCAGACCCCCTACCCAATGACACACAAGGTGTGCCCTACTTCATCATTGATGATGACGCCTTCTCCCTCAGAACCTACCTCATGAAGCTGTACACTTCCAGATACCTCACCCGTGAAGAGAGGATCTTCAACTACAGGCTCTCCAGGGCAAGATGGGTGGTGGAGAACACCTTTGGCATCCTGGCCAACAGGTTCCAGATACCTCTCACTACCATGCAGCATGAGCCACAGACTGTGAGGAGCATCGTGGAAGCTTGCTGCATTCTCCACAATCTCATACGCACCCACTACCCAGTGTTGCAGAAAAGATTTGTGGACCATCAACAAGGAAATGGGGACATGGAGCCTAGTGAATGGAGGCAAGGACGAAACCTGATAGACACTGTGGATGCACAACGCCCCAGCAGAGCTTCACATGAAGGGAAGAAGCAGAGCAACCTACTGAGACACTGGTGCAACTCCCCAGCTGGAGCAGTGGAGTAGCATGACAGGATGATGGATGGTTAATGGATGCTTCCTTGAAGCTGTCGCATAAAACTGATGAGATTGTGCCATGTATGTTGAGTGGTCCTACAATGAATAGGACATTAATAAAGAGCTTTGTTTATTTTAAAATGTGTTGATAAATGAATAAATTGTTATTGATACAAAAGGTTCATATGTGTGGCCGCTGGGAGGGTGGACCATACAGTCCCACTATGCTTGCACTGGAGGTTTATCTATCCCACAACTATACTTATCCATCCCACAACTATCCTTACCTATCCCACAAGCATGCAAAGGCTTAACCATTTTTTAAAAGTTTTCACCAACACTTTATTAAGTAAAAAAAATGAACCAAGTGCGTGAAGCAAAGATAACCTTTATTAATAACTGTCTTAAGTAAACTGTACGACTTTATTGAAAAAGCAAAATGAACCAAGTAAAGTGTCTTAAGCAAAGATAAAGTGAACAAGTAAAACTCAGTCTCTGGCACTATTCTCAGTCACTCTGAGACATGTCCATGGTCTCAGCTGTTAAATGGCCAGGGACTGTGGAGGTGGCTGTGGCTTGAGTGCTGGTCTGAAGCACCATTGGGGTGCTTGGCCCCAAGACTACAACAGGGGATGGTGTGTTCAGGAAGCTTGCAGAGAGCTGACTCAGTCCTGGGAGGTTGAGAGGCCCTTCATCAAGGACCTGGGATGTCAGGCACAAGGCTGATGACAGATTGTCCATTGACGGGCTTGGCTGTGGGGTGGAGGAAGGAGGAGTGTAGTGGGGCTGTCTGCTCTGCAGCTGGGTGAGGACTGGAGTCTGTGGCATGCGATGAACCTGGGCCTGGATTGGGAAGGTCTGCTTCTGCTGTGGGAAGTCCTGGTAGTCATAGCCTTGGTAGGTGAGAGGCTGTTGAAAGCCATGGAAGGGCTGTGACATCACCTGGGGTGGAGAAGCAGACCTGGACTGGGTTGGAGCAGGTTCAGCTGGGCCTTGAGGGTTGTGCAGAAGTGCTGTGATCTTTTCCTTCATTACCTGGTACTGGGCCTCGGGCATATCCCTCAAGGTGTGGCTCACATAGGTGATGAAAATATGGTGGCTGGATGATCATCTGTCCAAGTGCACCAGCTGAGAGAGAAGTTCTGTGCTGGCCCTCATTGTGTCCCTGATCTCCAACAGGACAGTGTGGCTCTGGCCCTCCAGTCTGCCTCTCTGCCTGCATCCTGTGGAGCTGGGGGTGGGGGTGGGGGTGCGTTGGTCTTTGGTGGCTGCCGCTTCTTCCTCCATTTGTGACAGCAGGGCGTCATCCTCCAAGTCCTCTGGCAGGGGGAGTGCAGCTGTTGGCGAGGTCTCTGCCGTAGGGCCCTCTGAAGACACCTGCCTGGACAGGGTAGCTGGCTCCTGGCTGGAAGAGGACTGGCTGTCTGTGGGCTGTCTGAGGGAGAGGGGTGTCAGAGGGGCTGCTCCTCGGTGGCGGACCTCACCCTCAAGGAAGCTTCACTTGCCCATAATGTATATCTCCCAGTCAGTGAGCTTGACAGTGGCCTGGCCAGATTTTTTGAGGTGTAGCTTACCATACCAGGTGTGCATGTGCTTCCACCATCCCAGGAGTACATCTGCATTGTAGCCCAGGCTCTCTGCCTTGTCTCTCCAAGCTGCCTGTTTCTTCTTGGTGTCGCGATAGAGTCTGTGGCCCTTTCTCCACAAGTACTCGTTCTCCTTCAGCCATTCCAGCACCTCCTCCTCATGGTCCTCAGAAATGGTGTCCTGTTTCCTCTATCCCTTCTCCTTCCCTTGCCTTTTCCTCCCTCTGGCAGGGGTTTGAGCAGCAGGGCCTCCAGGTGCTTGAGCAGCAGGGTCTTCAGGGGCTTGAGCAGCAGGGCTTTGAGGCCCTTGGGGCTGGTCCACCACAGCAGCACAGTAGCAGCAGCACCAGCACCACCAGCACCACCAGCAGCAGCAGGAGAAGCACCAGCAGCAGCAAGACCAGCAGCACCAGCAACAGGAGAAGCACCAGCAGCAGCAACACCAGCAGCACCAGCAGCACCAGAAGCAGGAGAAGCACCAGCAGCTTCAGAGTCAGTGCCAGGGGGTGGGATGCTGGTTCTGTCCTTCTTGCCAGGGCTGGCACGAGTAGGCACCGGCTTTCTCTTCTTCCCTGACTGATGAACCATGGTGTTCTTTGAAGATGTATGTGGCAGCATGTCTTTCCTCGGAATGCTGACTGCGTGAGAGCTGCATCCTTTTATATCCGTGGAGCTGATGTAATTTATCCTCCCCGCATGTGCAGTGAATGCTTTGCATCTGATATACATCCGTACGGCATCCACTTTGCTTCCTATATGCGTCCGTGATGCATCCGTGTCATCCGCTATGCATCCGCCCCTTCCGCTATGCGTCCGCTTCAAAATTCTCCCCTGGAACCCCTGCGGATGTGTCATCTGCTTCCATCCACTGTCATCTGCTAGGCTTCCTACAAACATGCATTTCACATCCCCGCTACATCCTACCCCCATCTGTTCTTTTCTGTTCTTTTCCGTTCTGTTTATGCAAATTTTTACCACTTTTTGGAGCGGGATGACAATGGATGGAGTCGAAATTTTGCTCATCCGCTGTGTCCTTTATGCGTTTTGCGTCCATCGGCCAGTGGGACAGGGCTTTTAAGGTAACTCCAGAGCTATTGGAAAAGTGTTGCTGCTTTTTCAATCAAAAAGCATCTGAAGTATAACACTGATATACTGTACAAAAGCCTCATATTCATATTAAGAATCAATTGATCGTATATACATAACACTTATAATGAAAGTTAAGAAAGAAGGAGATCGAAACTGTTGTGAACTTTCTGGAAAGGCTAGTCAAGCTGGCACCTTTATGATATATTGCGACTGTAACTCTCAAAATTCCTAGCCATAATTGCTGTTTGATATCTAGTTTTAATGCATCTGAAGAACACCAGGTTGGAAAAAGTGAAGTAGACTAATATGTATTCTGTCATGATAACTGTTAGGATCTAGTTGGTAAAACTTCCCACATCCATATCTTTTTAATTTGCAAGTCATTCTCAGTATGTTTAAAATTCAATCCATTTTTTTTAATATTGTTTTCTTTCACTAACTGTACACTTTCACATTCTTTCACAATTTTCAGAAAGTTGTCATTATTGACTGAGTGAGAATGAACATAACCTGGGAGGAAGGGTCTGTTTCACCAGTTAAACCATAGGAGAATTATGCCAGATTGGAAGTGGAAAATAATTCATTCCTTAAAGGAAATATACTGTACATGTATTGATTCAGGAAAATGATCTGGATAACTTTTCAAACTGAATATACAAAATAACTCTGTTAAAGTTTTGAAATATTTTGTGAAAGTGATGAGAAAAGGAATAAATTTTATACACTGAATGTATAAAAGATTTTTTAAAAAACTTTGAAAGACTTTTGTCTTAAAATATAGCTGAATAGCAATCTAGTTCTGTGTCTTTATTTGAAGAAATAGAAATATTTTTAGAAACTTGGAAAAAAAATACAAGGTGAGCCTATTTGAAAGAGCTAAATGAAGAAATTAATTATACATGGTTGGTCTTACTGGACTTTTTTGAGCAGGGAATGATTGATGAAGCATTTAGACGATGGGCTTTTTATTTTTTTAAATATCTACTATCAGAGTAAGACAGGTTGCATTGTATTTAGAGATGTGCTTGTTAGAATGAAGAAGGAATTTTTTTTTCTTTTTTCTTTTTCATACATTTTTCTTTTATATTTTTCTATTTGTGTTTTATATATTTTATTCTGGTTTTTATTCTTCCTACTTACTGATAAAAAAATATTTGAAAAAGAGGGGAGGGGAATATGCTAGAGTGGATATTTCATCCAAAGCAGAAACCTGGGGTATCAGAGGAAGGAAGGAAGGAAGTTAATTTCTAAAGAGGATGAAGTAATTTAAGATTTGCTGTTGTTTTCATTGCATCATTCCCAGTTTGTAGGTGGTCATAACAATTGTTAAAGGATATCCAGATATCCACTAACAGATACAGAGGAAAATCCTTTGTGAAAGGGTAACCTGAATGGTACAATCCATATCCTTGTTGAAGTAATTCCCCGTTAGGAGAATGAGCGCATACAGGGAAACGTATTTTGAGAGAAGTGTTTGAATAATACACACACAGTACACAGATACACTGTACAGTAAGTGTAGGTTTTTACTTCCAGAAAGGTTTAAGCAAAGTTCAAAATAAGCAGTCCAAAGTCATTCACAAATTTCAGTCAGTTTGCAATCCAGAGATAATCCAAATATCAAAGTCCAGTGTCAAAAACAGTTCAGTATTAGACTTACATTAAATCCAGTAATATCAGTCAATTAGGAAAAATGGAGCAACGGCAATACTTTCCAACAGAAGGAAACAAAGATACACTCACACTCTCTTCTGAGATTCAGATGAAAGGCCCTGTCCCACTGCACTTACGGATGCAGAGAGGATGTAAAATGTTAAAAAAAAGCTTGGCATCCATTGGAAAATGCTATGCATCCGTTGTGTACTCATTGCATACGTGTTTCATACGCTCTATCGAGGATCTGTCCACTGCGATTTCATCCTTGCAAGAAGTTTTGAGCTGCACAAAACTTTGTGAACAGATGAACTTTCCGCCGTGTATGATGTAAATCCGTGACATACGAGCAACAAATGTTCTATGTCCGTTTATCATTCGTTAAACGTCTGCTGTATCCTCTCTGCATCCTCTGGGCATCCTCGCAACTCACATCCGCTGCAGCTGAAAACGGAAAGAGGGAGGAAAGAAAGGGTCCATGGAACATCTACACAGTGTTAGTAGCATGGAACTAGAAAGGATGCGTTTGCATCTGATATACATCCGCATGGCATCCCCTTTCTTTCCTTTAGGCATACGTGATGTATCCGCTTCATCCGCTATGCGTCTGTTTCAAAATTCTCCCCTGGAACCCCTTTGGAGGTGTCATCTGCTGTCATCTGCTAGGCTTCCTATGAACATCCATTTAACATC